>AZYM01000095.1:0-714219 GCA_000611715.1 Scolecobasidium constrictum UM 578
ACTGCCGAAAGGGCGGTTGGGACAGTCTATGAATGAATAAATAAATAAATAAATAAATAAATAGATAAATAACTATATTCTTCAGACCACCCTATTTCTCCAGATCACCTGTTCTCCAGATCGGCCTGTTCTCCAGACCACCTTTTCTCCAGATCGGCCTGTTCTCCAGACCACCTGTTCTCCAGATCGGCCTGTTCTCCAGAACACCACATTCTCCAGACCACCTGTTCTCCAGACCGGCCTGTTCTCCAGAACACCACATTCTCCAGACCACCTGTTCTCCAGACCGGCCTGTTCTCCAGGTCACCTGTTCTCCAGAACACCACATTCTCCAGATCACCTGTCCTCCAGACCACCACATTCTCCAGACCACCACATTCTCCAGACCACCTGTTCTCCAGATTGGCCTGTTCCAGATTGACATGTTTAGCGCCTTGAGCGCAGGTCGAATACATATACAAATACGGCCGGACCAACACCTTCACGTTATGGACAGAATCAATTTTGGAGCACATGCATAAAGCATTAACCGCAACGTAAAAAGCAATGTAAGACAAAGTCTGCTAGACTGTACGGTTACCTATATCAATGGCGACCAAGTGCTTGTGCGTATATAAAGTATCTGTCCACCCACACCGACGATCTAGAGCCAAGATTGATCAAAGCGTAAAACGAGGCTGGCCCCCATGCCGGCAGCATAAAGAGGCATATTATCCATTGATATCATGTGTGATGATGGAGAGAAAAGAGCAAGGGAAAGAACGATGAAGATTGCAAAGTTAAATACAGCATGGGTCGGGGAAGAAGCTGTGTGAGTAAAAATGAGGGCCCTGATCTTGGACACTCCCGGGGTCCCACTTTCGGGACCTGAACCCTTTGATCCCTTGAGATCGAACTTAAGTCACTGAATCAGCTGCAATGGGAGGACTCCAAGTGCTTCGGACATAACATGTTGGCGTAAAGTCCCACGAAGCCGTACGTTGGTGTTATGAAGTTTTGGTCAAGTCAAGGTAACTGAGTCTTTGCTCAAACATGAGCTCGAAATACACTCTGAGCTCAAATTAATCGATTCATTGATCCCGTTATACTGTACAGATGTACGAGCAAATCGTTTCTAGCTCCCTTATTCCCTCACCATTAGTCGTGGCTTTTTGTTCGTGGATTGGTGTTAACGTGTCGCTGCGATGTGTTTGCGCGCGTCCTCGATGACAGACTCTTCGTTTTCAGAAACAACATGAGAATATGTAAATTGAAGAAAAACCTGAAGTAACTTAATCCATGGATATACACATATCACCTATGTTTGTTGGCATCCAAATTTTGAGGTGATGCAGTCCTTGGAGAAGCAGTAGCGCAAGGCCGCAAGGCAAGGATACGACTGGTGACGTAAAGCGGGATCAGGAGCTTCGAGCCCCGGCCCGACGATTCCCCTTGACCCAAAACAGCTTAGCGTTATCGCTACGTAGACGTAGACATACGAAGTGCTGGTGACGGTCTTGGCCGCTGTAAATCCGCCATGCGGTAATCTGCGATTCTTAGCATTATTTCATGTCCTTCCACGACATATGGATGAAGAAAGTATTGATGATCTGAGGCAGGCACTAGCGCAAGCTCGACGACGCGCCGAGGAGGCAGAAGCTCAACGTCAGCAGGAGCGGCTACGCGCTGAACAACAACGGGAACGCGCAGAAGAAGCAGAAGCTCAACGTCAACAAGAGCGGCAACGCGCCGAGGAGGCAGAAGCTCAACGTCAACAAGAGCGGCAACGCGCCGAGGAGGCAGAAGCTCAACGTCAACAAGAGCGGCAACGCGCCGAGGAGGCGGAAGCCCAACGTCAACAAGAGCGGCAACGCGCCGAGGAGGCAGAAGATCAGGCACGGCCCACTACTTTACCGGAATACATTGACGCATGCCACGAATTCCTCTTTTCGAACATTGGAGTTCAGCCAGACAAGAGTCTGACGTCGAAGGGTTCAATACCAGATCCAAAGGACAAGTGGTGTCCCCAACGGCTCGCCCCATGGCCAGACTTCCTACACCACCAGAAAGAGACACTTGGCAAGCTCTATGATCATTATCCTGACGCTGTCCAGGCTTTTGAAAGCAAGGACTTCCTCCGCGGTCTCGGAGAAAGAATTCGCAGGAGATTGATTGCGAATGAGAAGGACGTTGAGCAAATCCAGCATGAGACTGTGGAGGCACCAGTGACGTCCATCATCGAGCAGCTCCGATCCCAGTCTCCTGACGATCCATTCGCCATTGGAAGAGGCATTGTCTTCGAGAACCTTCCGAACATCGCAAGCGATGATGCAGAGGAGCCTGCGGAGCGCCTCAACAAGCAACAAGCCACCCCTCACCGGCAAAACTATCCACGACCTTACCAGCTCCGCGCCGATCAGATCTGCGTTTACAAATTCGATAACGACGATGTGACGCGACGCAGAATGGCATTTGTTGTCGAATACAAACCTCCTCATAAGCTAACACTGCCGCATATGCGTCTTGGACTACGAGAGATGGACATCTTCTCCGAAGTTATCAACCGCACAACAAAACCAGGTCTTGAGGAGAACCAGGCACTTTTCCAGTACACGTCGGATAAGCTTACGGCAGCTTGCGTGGTGCAGACCTTCCACTATATGATCGAAGGCGGCCTTGAGTACAGCTACCTCACCACCAGCGAAGCGTTTGTGTTCCTGAAGATCGATTGGACTGACCCAAATGTGCTCTACTTCCACCTAGCCGAGCCTACGCATGAAATTTTGGCGCATCCAGAAAACTCTCGACACTGCACTGCCGTGAGCCAGGTCCTTGCTTTCACTCTCCTTGCCCTTGGTGCACAGATCCATGGGCAGGACGATCGAAACAGAGCGACACAGATTCTAGGTACATGGAAGGAAGACTACGAATTCATCCTCCATTCAATTCCGAATAGTGACCGGAAGCAGACGCCACCAGCATCTGCTTTCCAACCTAGGGTGTACAAGGATATCGATCGATCACCCTATCTTCTCCGCAAATCCAAAAGACCGAGCACCGTCTCGTGCCGCCCAGACTCCACCCACAGATCGAAGACACAGTCACCCGAGACATCAGATGACGAAGTAGATGCACCAGAAACTCCACTGGCAGCGAGGTCTCGCCCTGCACCCAGAAACGCAAGTCGACCACGAGATGTAGGCAATCAGGTATCCACTCCGTCCGGCAGCCAAAGCCGACCATTCTGCACGCAGAAATGTCTTCTAGGGCTGTTTCAGAAGGCAGATCTAGATACGAGTTGCCCGAACGCCGTGCTTCACGCTGCAGGGGACCCGAACCGCCGGCATCACTCTATCAACCACGACAATCTCTTACAACTGCTCCATACGCAACTCATGAGGACGCTGGATAGTAACATCGAGCCACTTTGGACACAAGGATCGCGAGGAATCATGTTCAAAGTGACGCTCAGTGCGTTCGGGTACACTGTGTTGGGAAAGGGCACAGTCCGGGCTTTCGTGGAAGATCTGCGGCACGAGGCAGATGTGTATGCTCGGCTTCGACATCTCGAAGGGATATGCGTTCCCGTTTTTCTGGGAGCACTTGATCTCCCACGGGCATACTATTACGATTTGAAAGTGTGTGTCGTCCACATGATGTTCTTCTCATGGGGGGGGAATAGCATAAACGATCTTGGCTCTGTGGTTGATGCTGAGCGGGAAAAGCACCGGCGTACCCAGGAGATCGTGAGATCATTGCGTTTGGTTCACGCCGCCGGCGTTCTGCATGAAGATGTTCGAGCACCAAATATACTCTGGGACGAAACGACCCAGCGAGTATTCGTGATCGACTTTGAGAGAGCTCGAATCACTGGACCCAAGCGGAGGCCACTCCAGCCCCTTCCGAACAATTCGAAACGAAAGCGTTCGTATGCAGACGGAAAAGAGACAGACTTGAGCAGAGGCGATGATCTCCGCCAAATGGAATCGGAGGTGGCCTTCGCAAGGACACTCTTGACATGAAAGGCATGGTGCTCACGGTCGAGACACTGGTCTGGTCAAGACATGCTCGGATGAGAGCGGATCTGGCTTGTGGTGTTCAGAATAGTTCACAAGCTAGCGCGATATCAACACAAAATGAATGCCTACCGTACATGTAAAGCGTACTTCAAGTGCTTCTGGAATCCCGTCTCACAAGACACTGTAACCAAGTTTTCGTAGCATCGGTACAGTAACCATACGATCGGTACTGGGACAGGCGGAGTACTGGAAACGACACGTTCATAGGACCATCGGAGAGGCTAGACTACAGTAGAAATGTGAAGCTAGCTGTTCTTAAGTCATAGAAATCATGATTCAATAATCTGGGGAGTTATGTCCCACATTCTAAGTCTCGAGGAGCCCAGCATCAGGCCATCATAACAAGAGGATATCAATTTTGTGCTCATCCGCCTTCATGTCTTGCAGCGTTTATCCGCTTCCCATGGCCTATTCCTTGCCAGCGACGATCCGCCCTGAGCGCCCATTCGATACCAGCGATTGTCCGCTCCTTGCGGATGTCTGTTTGCAGCAATTTCCGCTGCACCGCACGAATATCCGTTCTCAGCGACTATCCGTGCTTAGCGCATTTTTAACTCCTAGCGAACCCTCTCGCTCAGCCATTATTCGCTCCTACTGATTATTCGCACTTGGCGAATCCTCTTAACCAGCGATCCTCCGCTCTCGGCGATCTCCCGCTCCGGGATGGTTCTCACCTTGCGATCGTCCCTTTCTAGCGACTAATCTCACCAAGTGATTGTTCGCCTCTGCCGAAGAGCTTTTCCTTATGCACAACGCATCGTTCCAATGTAAGCTAATGGTTTTCTTTTGTTCCCTCGCTTCAAAACCAATGATGAGTGCACGAAACCGCTCTGGAACAGAATTGCAAACACGTTTCACATGTGGTTCACCGTCCAGTGTCACAGCAAGCATCCATGCGAACTTCATTGTCCAGCGGAGCCCTCATGTAAATATGTGAATTGGTCTTCGAGAGTGCCGAATGTACAGATCGTCAATGGCGTCGATTCCCTTTGCGACCACGCAGAGTGTCTGGAGACAATGTCTCAGATATGTGTGAGGCCGCGACCAGCCGTTTTCAGCTGCTGTTCGCTCTCGGCGATTGTTCGCTCATGTCAAGGTGATCTGAAGAAAATATCCTCTCTTGTATCTCTGCCGTGTATCTGCCGTTCCGCATCCCTCCACGCAATTCACATCCTCTGCCGCTGCAGCCCCGATCAGCGACATCTAACTTACTCTATATCTTCATCCGCATCCAAGCAAGCGCTCGTCGAGTATACCTCATATTCTAACAACGTAATCGGCCTGTAAAGAAACCATAATAATACATCCACGATGGCATCCGAACCACGCGCAGAGGTAGACCCATCAGCTCTCTCGTGGACGTGGCAAGAATGGGCAACCCGTCAATCCAGATCGAAGACTAGTCAGTGAGATAGCTAGCACTTGACCACTGTCGAAAATACTGAAGGCCAGCAGGAACTGGCAACAAGGGATCACTCAATCCGTGGACGAGCCAAGGGTGAATGAGGGAAGACACGCTGGTCAGACTAAACAGTACACAATCATCGAGGCTCTTACTACGAAATACAAGCTCGAAGAAAATTCATTGCTTAGAGCTTTCAAATTGAACTTCTGGTGACATCGAGTGGCCGTGCCTCCTAGGATTACTCCATTGGTCATGCTCTCATGCTGTTCTTATTCCGAGGGAAGGGCCGAGCTCTTGCTGCGCCGATGTGTTACATCCTTGATCGAGGTAAGCTGCCACGCCTTGATTTTGCAAACACTAAAGAAGCGACGATCTGTACATTTGCAGCCGCGATCGCGGCTGCAAATGTACAGATATGTGACGTCAGTAGAGTGCTCCCTCGGGGGACAGAGTGCTCCCTCAGGGGATAGTGAAGAGAGTGCTCCCTCAGGGGACAGCAGGAGAGAGTGCTCCCTCAGGGGACAGTGAAGAGTGCTCCCTAGGGGGACAGCTCCCACAGGGGACAGCTCCCACAGGGAACAGCAGGAGAGGGTGCTCCCTCAAGGGACAGTGGAGTATGCTCCCTCAGGGGAACAGCTCCCACCGGGGACAGCAGTAGAGGGTGCTCCCTTAGGGGACAGCTCCCACAGGGGACAGATCCCACAGGGGACAGCAGGGTGCTCCCTCAGGGGACAGTGGGGTGCTCCCTCAGGGGACAGCAGGGTGCTCCCTCAGGGGACAGTGGGGTGCTCCCTCAGGGGGACAGTGGGGTATGCTCCCTCAGGGGGACAGCTCCCACAAGGGACAGCAGGAGAGGGTGCTCCCTTAGGGGACAGCTCCCACCGGGGACAGCAGGAGAGGGGACAGATCCCACCGGGGACAGCAGGAGAGGGTACCCCCTGAGGGGACAGGAGAGAGTGCTCCCTAAGGGACAGCGGGGCAGAGTGCTCCCTTAAGGGGCAGCTCCCTCACGGGACGGCAGAAAAGCTCTTTTGTGGGAAACTGTCCCCCGTGGGAGCTGTCTTAAGGAGCAATCTCTGCTTCTGTCCTTCGTGGAAATTGTCCTTGCGGTTCTCACGTGAATTTCGAACGATTTTGACTAATACATTGACATCACATGTCCCTTTCTGCTTCTAATTCAACGCCTGCGTTTAGATCTTGTGACTCAGTTTCGCAGACTGAAAGTCCATCAAATGACTCATAAACCTGAGTCTAGAGAGTGCGCGGCATCAGTCGAGAAAGACGCCGGAGCAAAGCTGGCGAAACTGATAGATGGCCATGCCTTGTCCAGCTCGCACGACTGTCTTTCCTGGCGTTGGTCGTACGAAGTCAGTGCATTCAACGTCGCCGTTTCAGGCCACCTTACCATGCGTGAACCTGCGATCATAGCTTCAGCTGTGCCATCAAAATGCTTGCTTATCAGTATCGCTTGAGGATAGGCGACATGCATGTAGTTGATCAAAGCCTCGATCATGGGTTCGGTGAATGTCGTATCATTCCTAGAAGTCATATCAGCTCGACGTAATCTTTAAAGTTATGGTATGCATACATCTGACTGTTAGCGTCCTTGCTGCATACGAGAAGAATGCCTGACCCGAGAAATTTGGCCAACATCACCCAACGCTTTCCAAGTCTTTTATGTTTCAAAAGAGAATTCCTTCGCTTCTGTTCCATCCGTGTACTCAAGCTGTAGTCTTTTGGTCCATAGATTACTGTCAAAATCTGGTCAACGACGTGACTGTCGAGACCTCGCCCTTTTGACGTTTCGACGGGATTCTCCTTCGAGGCTGCACAGAGCTGGACAAAATATCGATACAGCAAGATGCGAGCAAAGCGCAGCCTCAGTACGTCACATATCGATCGCTTCTCAAGAAGCTTTGCGCACCTCAGAGTTGTGAGAAGTTGTCGCGCAAGAGGAGCGTCTTGTGAAGGATCACCAATATCGACGAAGCCCCAGACACCATGTCTACCGATCGCACGTTGAACGATTGATAGTGACTTGCTGCAATGCTCATCGACAAAGAAATCTCCAAGTCTTATTATTCTGACGATCTCAGCAAGACCTAGCTGACGTGGCTCTGTATCGTAATACTTGGCCTGTAGGAGGCGGAGTGCGGACTGGAAGTGCGTTGGCGCACTTGTCATGACGCTTGGAGCTCGGATGTCGTGATCGCTATGACGTGAGCTCTCATCATGGGCATCGCTGTCTTCAGAAAGGGATTCCGTAGTGCTGCTCTCGGTGTGCCCATCTCGGTCCTCTAGGTAAGGAGAGGGCATGGCTGTGCGTTGCTCGGCCATATTCGTAGTCACATCATCATGTGGCATTGTGTCGAGTTCTCCTGGACCAATCCTGATGCTTGAATTGTCCTCAAAGAAGCTCGAGGTATCTCGCCGTTGATGTGCCACCCTTGCAGCATTTGCTCCATCTTCAGGAAATTGCAATAAGGTAGTTGAGACAGGTTTCGGTCTAAAAATGGAGCTCCAGCGCGTTTTGCGAAGCCGTCTCGGTCGCATTGGCGAATGAAGTGGATGATAGACATCCAGATTGTGGTTCCGGTATGCACGACTGTCATGAGAATTGTCAGATTCGTCCAGGAACAGTTGATGTGGAAGCAACTGTTGCGCAATTGAATTGAGTCTCGTGGGTGCCGCAACTGCCAAAGCTGAGAGGAATGACCGACCAGCCTCTACGATCTGAAACTTCAGTCCGTCTAGTTGCCTTGAAGCAGCGAATTCCTTACCTACCTCGTCTTGCATTGCTTCACCGCTGCCATCAGTCATACCAACAACGGAATCATAAACACTTGCGTGCATGACCGTCGCTGATGGCTTGCAAATGAGAACAATCGACCGCTGCTGCATTGTTCTAAAGATAATGATCTTCGAGGCTCAATGCCGAAAGCATTGAGAAAATATCGAAGGTAGCCGTGAAATGACAGAGTGCAGAGATTAGCTATTTCTGTGCTGGACCGAACACAGATCTGATTCCCATGGGTCCGAGTTAGGGTTCATGGCTTCTGTAGCCTCCATGCTACTAATAAACAGTCGCCGTATTCCATGTCCACTAGCAACGAACTCAAGATGCCTTCAGAATGGAGACCAGAGCCGACCTTCCATGCATTCCTTGCTTCGCGCCAGTACACTTCAAATGCCAAACGGGGAGGACACTCAGTACGTACAGCAACAAGGTCACCTCCACGTGAAATCAAGCCGCTTTCGCTCGAAGCCGATGGAACACTGAGAGCCCAGGCGGATATCTTGCGAATCTTAGCAAGGCTCGAGAATAGCAAGCTTGATGCAACACCTTTGGAAAACAGCATACAAACCACGACTGTGGACAAGAGAAAAAGATCAGTGGAACTCGCGGTTCGCGAAGTCCTTGTCGCAAAAGCAGATGCCGTCTGTGCACTTCAGACAATTTGGCCGGAACGCATGGCGAGGGCGGATTTGAAGCGCCTCTTTTAGAGCTGGGCTAGTGCAGTCATTGGTCGCATCGTACAGCGGCCTGGAGTTAAGAAGCCAATGATGTGATTTAGCGCCTATACCCTAGCGCCGTGCTTCCGTTGGAAAGCCGCTGCTGGTCTGTATATAGACGAGCTCGAGGAAGTTGAAGATGGGCGAGCAAACTCTTGTTCATATTGTACGGACTAACCATGAGAACATCAAATCAAGATGAGACCATTGGCTCATGAACACTTTCAGGTCGTAAGGGTGCAATTGGTGCTTCTCATGTTATCTGCGGGAAAGCCATCACGACTTAGGGAGGGATTCGGACATCATTAACTTAAATGACTTGTGTTTAATTCCCTGCATTGCTTTACGAACAGCATATCTTGCTGTTTGGTTGTAAGTTAGCTCGCGGTGCAAAAGATGTGGCGTGAAGGGAAAACAGAGCTGATGACGTATGACACCCCGAAGCTCAATATTGGGCATGAGGGTGTCATACGTCATCGCTGCGCACCAACTTAGGAAGTTGACTTAAGTTAGACAAGTTAAGTTCGACGGATGGACCAGAAGCGAGACGCACGCGTTCTCTGATCAACACTTACAATGGTCACGCGCTGTTGTTTCAAAACGACGATTTGAGGGAATGCCTACAGTGCAAAGGGATCGTTCATGAGCTTCAAGGCTCAAGTTATTGAAGCTCGGTTCGGCCTCCGAATTCACTGAAGGTGTAAGCAAACGATCGAAACCATGAGCCGCAACTGTTCTCCTCGTACCTAGCCAACATTCTCATGGCACGCGACTGACCCGGTCACATTTCTACCTAAAGCGTAGTCCAACACCAGCAGTGGTAGGTCCCCAACGCGACTTTACCCCAACATACTGGTGGCGTTGATGCACGAAAATCGATCGAGCTTGGTGCGCCCTCTGCAGGGTGGACCACAGGAGAGGGTCCTCAGTGTCTGGCTTGGTAGATCGAGACGGAACGAAGTGACTGCGCGACATGCCTGATCATGTGATGCCGAAGTAATCATATGATATAATCGGTGCTAGATTGGGCGCCGTCCTGATGCTGACTCGTCATGGGAGAGAGAAACAACCCTTGATTTGTGATGGTGCTCTGTTCCACCACAAGAGCCGTGAGACGAGTTAGGGTCAAGGATGCCTCACATCTATCACCTGCACAGCGGTGTACCGTGCACATTGTGTGCATGCGCCAGCACGTGTTGCCAGCCACCATCCAAAATTTGGCCATCGAGTGGACACGTGATGGCTTTGCAAGCCTTCTGTCGCTTGACGTGGCAGCGTAGGATGTGTTTCTTCAGATCCCCTCGACTGTGATATTCATGGTAGTTCTGTCTAGCCACGCAGAAGAAGCATTGTCTTGGCTTACATATCCCAGGTGCCTGCTGGGTCACTGGCTCTGGTCTAACCATGGCTGCTTTAGCGCGACGACGACGACGAACTGGATACTGGTGGCCATCTTGCACCTTGCCTAGAGCGACCATGGCCTCGATAGCGGCGACTCGGCGGGCGCGTTCGTCCTCTGGAGTGCGATACCTGATCTTGAAAAGAGCGTCGAGGACTGCAAGGCGTTCTGGAACCAAGATAGGAAGTGGGTCATCCTCGTTGTCTTCTTCTTTGACCTGGTCGCCATTGAATTGAGCTTGAAGATCGATTATGGCCTGCTCTCTATCAAACTTCTGACGCACATCTTTGAGCAGTAATTTCCTCTGTAATTCGAGTTCGCTCTCGTATGCCCGTTTCAGTTGGCTGTATTCATCGAATGATGGAGTTCCTTCGTAACTTTTGATTGTCCTGCCATTCGACTTCAACATGCGTTTAAAGTTTATCTTCTTCTTTAACAGCTCTTGTACCTTCGCGTGATTCTGTACTTCCTCTTCTTGTGCTAAAGTAAGAAACCGCGGGCGACGCCTGTCGATCGTACGGCTCATGCCTGTCGCTGCTCGCATAATCTCAACTTGCTGGGGTAATTTCCGATACGCATCGTGCGTGCTTATTGTTATATGGCGTGAGAGGTAATTTCGCTGAAAGACGGAGGAATTCGGCGCATGCTGAAGGCAGAGATTGCGTTGCGCGTCGCTGATCTCACCTGGCCATTCACCGGCTTAGCTTCTCCACGAGCTCAGCAATAGTTAGACTCAATAGGACTCACTACTATTGTCCAAGGCTTCACCGTTCCCTCTGCGGAAGCAGTACGCACCGACTGGTATTGAGAAGCCTGTCAGCTCGCCTACTTTCTTCAGTCGTGTGTTCAGCGCCTCGTATGGGAGATGGTCATCGGCCATGTCCACTCCGAAGGCAGATCGAACGGATTTGCGAAAGATATAAGCATCCTCTATCTCGCGTTTCCATGGGAAGAGCTGTTGACCCTTGCAAGCTAGGACTTTCGAGCCATAGACTTGTGATGGTGTTAGTCCAGGCACGTCAAAAGCATCACGGAGGAAGGCAAGCGAAAGAAATGTGACATGCGGACACAGTAGAAGACATGGTTCGTTTGGAATGTCGGGTATCGGGTATTCGTTGCTGTTTGTCGGGTCAGTCTTGCTCAGGAGGAGGGAATTCACAACACAAACGCGTCTTTGGCTCCTTTGTAGGTCTTGGTAGTGCTGAATTTCCATTCAATGATCAAGCGAGGCCATTCCGACCCATGCGGATCAGGGAGCAGTGCCACGGCAATGTCCTTGAAGCGCAACTGCAGCAGTGCTTTCGGTCGGTTGCCAGTTATGCCTGCGAGCTGCATGAGCAGTGCTAAGCCCAGTCTGTGGACTTCAGTGTCGAATTTGAGTTCATCTGATGACCAAAGCGTTCTTAAGCACTCGAACTCGTCTTCAGCACGCATGATGGGTTTCACTTTCGGCTCGGTACGGAGGTTGTGGTCCTTAGTGATCTTCTCTCTTGCCTGCATCCAATCAGCACGCCACGTTTTATCCAGTTGGGACACTAACATTCGTCATGCGGTATTTCATGTGAGCGTCGATAGTAATGTGACCTGTCTCTACCTTGCGGACTGTGCATAAGGTGTTCCAATACGTCTGCACACTTCGAGCTGAGCCGATGCCACCACGACTCTCCTCTACAAGCCAGTCGAGAAAGCACGATACATCCTGCTCAGTGAAGGCTTCGAGAGCTTTTTTAGCGTCAATTTCGACTTGAGCACAGTACCTGTCCGTTGTCAGCACCAGAACTGTGGGGAAATCGAGCCTGCCTCACATCTCCCACCGGATTTTCATCATCTTCTGAAGACCCAGAGAGTTATCTGCATAATTTCCGCCATTCAACTCGGCAACATCGAACTTGGCGCGCTTCTGTCTATAGTACTCCGCAGTTTTACGAGGGCTTAGTGTCCGCCCATGCATTGGCCGAGTCGACATCTTGCAGTGACCTTGGCTAGAAGGTGTGAGTGAAGGGAAAGGAGCGCAGCTCGGCAGATCTTTGGCGACAGACCATTTAAATTTAGACATCGTACCATGGATCAAAGGACAAAGATCATAAAACCATTTTCTGGAATACCAGAAATATGTTCAGGCATTCCGACAATGGAGGTGCCCGATCCTGGACCACTGGAGTCAGAACAGTTGGCTTGGCTATCCTATAATAGAAGGCCACCATTTTTGGCACACGTGCTCTCAACACAAGCAGAGGATGTCTCATCTGATGCGACAGGACAAGCGAGTTTTGAGGGAGCTGGAGACGATCGAAGACTGTATCCAGCTGAGGGCACCTCGGACACCCAACCTTCACTACTATTGCAGATGGCTCGATTCGAGAATTCTGCCCAAGGCTGGAGCAGAAGCATAAACACTCCACCTTCTGCATTAGCAATAAGACGAAAAAAAGAAGAGTTATGCTCAGCGATTAACACAATATGGCACAACGAGTCTACGAAGCGCAAGAATTGACGATGTCTGAGGTCTCGCCTATTTCCGAAAATAGAGTGTCCATTTTTAGAAAGTGGAGCCTATGTACCAGGCTGCAAGATGATAAACGGCAACGACTTCATGCGCATCCATCCTGAAGACGATTCTGAGCATCGTCATTGATCGCCGAGCTCTGTCAATAGATAATAAAATAATGGCGGTAAAAAGCTTCAAGCAGATTAAAAGCGAAAATTATAGGCGCCAAAAGCAGACCCTATACACTAAGCTCGAAAAGATGCACGTGCAGTTCGGCGCTAACATATGGCTGATTATGGAGAGGAACGGCAAGGCTGAGATCTTCACAAGCGGTGGCCACATTCTAGAGCTAAAAGATGCGGAGGTAACTGACATCCGGGCAATTAACTTACTCTTGTCCGATATCTCTACTGATTGTAGTCAAGGATAAGATTTTCCCCCCACCTTCGATCATCATCCCACGCAGCTCAGTAGCATGCAGACGTAAGAATATGACAGTGAGTGATAGGGCAGTGACTATAACGGCCTCAGATGGGAGCTAATTAGGTTACTGTGCATCAATCAGAAAGACCAAGCTGCTTGATTGTCACAGTAGAATGATGAAGCACTAAATTCAATAATCTGTTCTTACTGATGCCTGAACCACAAAATCGCAAATTGGCTACGTACAACACGTTTATGAACACTCATTCAAAGTGCCGCTGTTGCCTTTGGGGTCAGTTCCTTTCTCCAGTTCCAGGACTGGAACCTAGGATTGGTCCTTGGGAACTGGTCCTAGGAACTGATCCTGGGAACTGATCCTGGAAACTAGTCCTAGGAACTGGTCCTGGGAACTGGAGCTGTAGAGTAGAGTATTCCCTGAGCGTCCGTACTGTACTGTAACATGACTCAAAGTACAGAAATCATCGAGGAACTGTGTTCTGAGAAAGCAGAATTGTGTTCAGAGGTGCCCGATTCTGGGCCACTGGAGTCTGAACAGATGGCTTGACCAACCCATGATAAAAGGCAGCCATTTCGCGCATACCTGCCCTCAGGAATTTGAGCATGGCCATCGATCGCGCGTTTCCATTTACAGGTGTGAGGAAGACAACGGCAAAGAGCCCGAAGCAGATGGGGAGTGAGAACTATCGGCGACAAAAGAAGACCCTGTACACTAAGCTCGAAAAGATGCACGTGCAGTTCGGCGCTAACATGTGCTTGTTTCTGGAGAGGAATGGCAAATTTGAGATCTTTACGAGTCATGGCCAGATGCTCTCGACGCTAGGTCTGAACGAAGCAAAGGTTAGTGGTCCTTTCGTCTATAGTAGTGCAGACCTCCGCTGACGGTAGCCAAGAGTAAACTCTTCCCTCCTCCTCCGATTGTCACAGCGCGCAAGGTGGCAACAAGAGAGTGTGAGCATATCGAAGAAATCGACGCACTAACACCAGCATCTCGATATTCACCAAGATCAGATGACTTGCGGGTGGATAAACTAGAGGCGGAACAAAGGGATGTAGAGCCTACATGACTTAGGCAGAACAGGCGAAGCGAGAACTGTTCCAAGCATTATACACGATTTGGAACTCGGCTCAGAAACAGAAGGTCAGAAGGCTCAGGAGTAGAACTTAAGAGTCATCACTCTTTCTTCATTATGGCATCTGAGAAACATGTGGATGTCCTAACCTGAAGCATGCATTTGATGGCACATCCTCCGTTGACGAATAGGAGGAAAGACTTCATCCATACGACCAGATTCAGGTCTCTTTTGTCCAGAGTTCGGATATCAGAATTGGACTTCGGTGCCCTGCCGCAGTGGGCGCGTGCTTCTCCAATCACGTATTCAGATTATCGCATACCTACATCAATCTCACGTGATTTCACATATTTGCTGAACAAGCTGGGGTAATCGCTCAGGCTCATGCTTAAGCGCGAAGTCCATGAGTCTGTGCTTTGGCGGAACGCCGGACGACACACTCCGCGCGGCTTGGACTGAGTTGACCTCGCAGGCCTGTCAATTGAGCCCGTACGGGATTTGACGTGCGGGCCATATCGAGCCTCACTTAAGGCCGCCGACATCAATCTCCTGCGGCGGAACTACTTCGGTACGCACGCCAAAGGCCTTACGCAGTCAATGCATATATGTACGAGCTCACTCTGACTGGTGCCAGCCCAAGGTATCACTGAACAATCATTTCGCCATTGCACGAGTCTGTCATCAGGTGCATATCACGGTTCTGCTTCAGGCTACTAGAAAAGTTCCGGCATGCGACAGTCGCCGATATATTCTAAGACAATCCAATGAGGAGTTGGATTAAAAGTTTTGCTGACTGTGATCACAAAGTGGCTGTGCGTCGTCTGTGGCTAGATGCCCGTCCGTGGAGCTGGTATCGACTGTGGCACGTCCCACGTGGCCGGCTGGTCCCAGCCGCCAGCTACTCTCCGAACGTGAGAAACAGCACATGTGGGACGCTCTCCATACGGGTAATGTTCCGTGTGTGGAGCATCACATGTGGACAGCTGCCACTAGACGCCAGCGTCTCCCCGTACGAGGAATGCTGGCCGCGTGATAGCAAGTGGCCGGCCGTGGAGTCACCCGTACGGGCCGTAGCGGGCGTTTGGAGACCTGCTGCCAGGTGTGACACTCCACGGTCGCCGTCAACAGGCCAGATGGGCGATTGGCCGCAAACGAGGCATAGATCCATGTGACATTGAGCTGCTATCTTTGCAACTCGAGCAGGCTATTGGTCAGATTGCCCTCTTTATATACACAGTTGAGTGATTGTACAAATGAACAATAACTCAGGATTCATGGCAATCTGCATTCTCTACCTTCTGACACAGCTATGTTGCCCATTTCCTGCTCTTCGGCGCCTTTCCTCACTCATCCGAGCGACATCCCGCAGATGTCGCAACAAATCTCAAGCTGTGCCAACGATGCTACTTCTTTCTACGGCCATTATGGCTACTCCGCATGGTACTGCCAAAGGTTATTGTACGATATTGAGTGTTGTGTTGAGCGTGCGAAACTCGATTTTGCTTCGGTGTATCGCGTGCTTGACGATGGCGATGAAGTCTGATAGGGAACACATCGGACAGGCGGGAGATCGCTGGCTCGTTCCGTTCCGCGATCGAGGCTTGTCGCTTGGATTTGCTTGCCCTCACAGACTGGCCAGTCAAAAGGACGCTCGAAGCGCCGTTGCAGCCTAGCCGAGGAATTGGCTGTTGCGTTGATTCAGTCAACCTCGTTCCCACGCTTCAAACATGGTGGGATCAGTGTTCACGGAAGCATGATCTGAGCGATTGTCGTGGGACCGTGCTCGGGCATCATCATGAGGAGTTCCTCTGTGCTCTGTAAATCACACGCCCGACGGGTAGAAGATTCGAACGTGCTGCTCTTTGCTGGTGAATTCAGCGTTTGAGGTTGGTTGCTTCGAATCCGCAAGGCGCAGGACAGGTCGTGCCATAACGACGACCAATCTCAAGAGCGCTTCGTCGCTGGAAGTCGCTTGCTCGTGTTTTCATGAATATGATGACGAGATCTGGCATCTGTAGAGTTTGAATTGCAATTCATAACTCAATGTTTGTCGGTTGGCTGGAGCGACGCACGGATCCACAACAGACTTGTGCCATCTTCGCTTCATTGGTCAAGCCATGACCCCGTCCGAGCTTCGCAGCATGCACGAACCACAACCATTCCTCTTCTCCTTTGGATGATCTCAGATACAGGAAACTTTTGGCCAAAACATTGAGCAGAGAAGAGTGAAAGTCGTTCTCAGAGTCTGTTTCGTCTGATCCACGCCAATGTTAGGGTCTATAAACTTGCGTTTTGACACCTAAAATCTGTTGCGACCTTTCATCTCCTCGATTGTGTCTGCATCTCCGCATGACTTGTTCTTTGAGCCTTTCCGGCTCGTCTGCTACTGTACTATGATTGACACGACTGGAAGTCTGGCAAGCTCTTTCTCCATTGTGATGACATCACTTACCTACTTTTACCGTGCCATTATCACGACTGCGTGGCTGCAGCAATTAACCTTACATTCTGGACTCCGAACAGCTCACGCGTTGGCCACTCGACCGATCATAACTCGTAGAGTGGGCTTCCGAATCAAATTACGTGACGTTCAGGTACCGACTACGACACGATGAGCGGCAAGCTGGCCCAGGTGTGTGTGTACGGAGAGACAGCCATCGCCGAAGCCTTTGACATCACGTTCGACACTCTTCATGGACTCAAGCTGGAAGAGATGGTAGTGGTTCTTAAAACGACAAGCTTGCAATGTAAGAACATATCGTGTCGCATAAATGCTCAATTCGTAGATTATCGGATTATTCTGACACGATTCGCAGCAAATAAATCACAGACCCTGCAAACGCCTTGAGCGGACTCTCCACGAACACATCAGCTAAGCAACATCAGTAAGTGCGATGTTCTTGTCCTCGTCCTGATAATAACTGCTGCTCAGTTCCGCAGATACCTGCTCACCGGATGATTCATCTGGTCCGTCTTGTATCGCAACTGCTTGTCCCTGATGATGTGGATGCCGTTGGCCATGCGCCGTGGCGAGACGCGAGGCTTCTTCCTGCCTGACGCCTTATCCACGTCGATGTCCTCGTTATCATCGCCCGTCAAATCGATGACCGGGATAAACTTGCGCTTCGTGCTTCGCGCTGTCCGATCTGCAATTTCTGCCCGCTGGACTTTTTCCTCTCGCTCTCGATGCATCTGGCTGCCGGGTGAAGGACACTTGAGCACGTCGGACAAGTCGGCGGACTGGAACATCTCCACTAGCATGCGGTCAGTGACGGACTGGTTACAAAGCACGACGCAAATAGCTATCATGACGACGGTTAATGTGCGGCGGAGCTCTTTGGCCTGACCACCACCTTGGTGCACAGACTGATTGGTGAGCTCAGGGCGTACGACGAGCGCATCATGCGTGCCGCGGCGGCACTGAGCACGACCAGGCAGCACCGAAGGGTGGTGATCAGTAGAAGCTTCCGTGTCGAGGCAACCGTCGGATGAAGCCAGTCCTTGGCTCTGCCCTTGTCTGTCGCTTGCTTCGGGGTGATGTCCTGTGGCTACGGCGTCGCGTCCCAGACCTGATTGGGTAGCAGGCGTCGAGTCGTTGCCCTCGTCGGCTTCCTTGTCAGCCTCCTCACTGACCTGCTCATTGGCCTCCTCCCTGATCTCCTCGTTGGTTTCCTCAATTGCCTCCTCGTTGGCCTCCTCACTTGCCTCCTCCTCAGTCTTCTCCTTTGCGATGTTCTTGTCACTGGTGTTCTTGCCCTCAGCAGTCTCGTTGTTGTCAGCGATTTCGTTTGTGTTGATGGCTCCCTTCTTATTGGCGTTGACGCTGTCATTGACGTCCTTCATCCCCTTGTCATCGCCCTTGTCATCCATCTCCTCATCCATCTCCTCAACCATCTCCTCATCGATCAACTCATTGACCTTAGCTCCGTCGTCTTGCTGGACGGAGATCTCTGCCAGGCCTGTCGCATTGATGACCTCGACTTCAGATGATGATCCGCCAGACGATGATCCGCTGGTCCGACTCGCAGGACCCGTCATTGTCCCGGTATGGTCAGCAGCGCTCGCCACGTGAGGAGGCACAGTCGCAACACGCTCAGAGACATCTGCTGCGAGTGGAGCATCTTCAATTGGTACAAGCTCTTGCACCTGGGCAGCATCATCTACTTGCATGTCCATGGGTGTCTCGCCCTGCATTGTCTCTGCTGCTGTTGTATCAGCCGAGCCCCGGATCTCTGCTTGCCCACTGCAGACATCTGGCAGCTCTGAGGAGATTTCACCAGCGTCCTGCACGGCATGTGAACGGGGAGGGGCAGGTTCCATCCTTGGCCCAGTACGAGGCTCAGGATGCTCGACTGACGCTCTGCTCCCTCCTCCTTCTCCTCCTCCTCCGCCTCCTACGACGCTCGATACGGCTACGTCAGGCATGAGCAGTGTGCCGCTGGATGCAACGCTGTCAAACGTGTCCGCCCACGTGTCGATGCAGCTGGACAAAGCCTCGTTCAAGGCATCGTCATCTGCGAGGTGTGGGGACATGCAAGTCGCCGATGAGAGACAGTGGCAGGACGTGCCGTCTTGGGACAAGAGCAAGGTGTCAGCCATGTGTGTGTCAGGAGTGTATGTTGAAGGAAAAGGGGAGGAAGAGAGGATTTCTTGCGCGCAGGGCGAGCAGCGGGCTTAAATATCTGAGACCCCCATGTTCACGCCGATGCCCTTCCGAGCTTGGTACACTGCAACGCACATGCACCTTTACGCACTGGGCGCCAGCATAGCCTGATTGTCGCCGATCTACACTGGACCATAGCATCCCGGCAAGCGGCGTTGGTGGCTGCCATGCATGAAGCCTTGGACGTGTATGGGCTGTCAGAGCGTGACTTCGTCTAGGCTGAGTCTATGCAGTGTAATCGAAGTATGCGCTGCCGCCTGATCCAAACACTTCACTTGCTTGGTTGGCGTCCGTGATGAGCAGAACCGCAGCACATCCGGCCTGCTTCATAAAGCTGTGGGACACTTGACCTACTTGTTCAACCCGCGAGGCTCAACAATATGGAAGCCGAGTACTCCCTTCCTTTATCACAGCGTCTATGGCAAGGCTTCCATCATTAGCCCGAGTTGCCTCCTCGGCAGCACAAGCGGACTTTAGCTTAAGACCCACCCCTCTCCAAGCTCGTGAACAAGTTGTTAAGCTGCTCTGGTGCTCCGCCAGGAGTGCCTGCAAGTCAATCCACCGCTGTGGCAGTGTTTTGCTCCTAGGATATATTGGCCTTGGACGTCTGATACTGCATCATGCGTCACCGCCATGTCTTATCGTCATGCATTCATGCGCTTTAGCCTCGTAATGAAACGCATACAGCCTATCATTTGGCGAAGACCAACGAACAGTCGGAGCGAACGAACGCATACCTAGCCGTGCGTCCTTAGACTGATAAATCAAGGAGCTGGACGGCGAGGCTTAGCACGTTCCTGGTCTATACAAGGTCCTATCTCCCTTCGCCGTGATCTTCTTCCCTTTTCGCACAGTCAATATCGTCGGCTCTTGTCCATGCAGACCGAAGTCAGAAGATGCAAGACTCATGGGCCTCTGCGAACTTGATCACACGACAAACAACCCAAACCTCGGCAGAACATCCAGCACCGCAGAGGCCTTGTCCACAGAAGTCAACTCACATCTTAAAGACCACGAAGACTGCGTACCAGCACTCAGATGACGCGCTTTGAAAGACTTTGTGATAATTTATTATTCGATGAGAGTATTTCCCATCTTTGGTTTGTGAGACCTATATCCAGCTCTTGTGAAGGTGAATTCACGAGCCTCCTAATCTTCGACCTCCTGAATACTGACTCTCCTTACGTTCATCCGCCATACCATTGCCCTCCGCGTTGCTCGCGATTGTCGAATGAGCCCGGGCAAGGCACTGCGCTGTTTGGTCTGACATCTGCCCATTATAGTCTACAGTGCGATCTCCAACCGTGATATCTTTTGCATCAAAGCTTTGTCCCGTCGTAGATATCATAGTTCGCTTTACATCATCCCCAACCTTGATATTGTGTAAGATGTTCACTCTTCTCGAGTCGTCCCTTTCCTCAGCTTTTGTTCGGAACATTAACAAGAGATCTAGAGGGATGGGGTCCACACTTGGTCGGACTGATCGCCTCACCTGCGGACATTTTGAATTGACGCGAATGGTCTAGCAATTGCGGTAGCTTTGATGCCTGAGTTACTCCTTTGGAATGCAATGAAGTGCTGGAGATGTAGTTCTGCTGATTGTTGAAGGTTTCCAAAACGTTGATTGATCATTGCGGGGCCGATAAGAGACCCCGCTCCTCGATCACGTGGTCCTCCCTTGCCTGTGGAAAGGCTTGCATATTCTATTTCTGTCTCTCGGGAACATCATTTGCAAACAGATTTCTGTTATTATCTAACTAACTTAACATAGTATATTCGGTCCCCGTTGTGGCTTTCCGGAGGAAAAGTAATTTAGTGTCTTTATTCTAAAACATCAAATTATCTCTGATCATAAGGCGAACCTGAAGTTGCACGTTATGATCCGCCCACAAAATTGTGCTGTATGGGGCAAGAGTGTGGTCACCACCATACCATTGCACCACAAAGATCACAAGACCGCAGAACGTCCTTGTACCTCTACGGCTGTGCTCCATGTTCAATGAGCGTCATGACAAGCTGTTCGCTTCGAGTTCGCCTGGCCTGCACCAGGGCGGAGCCCCATACGTCTCTCACATCAGGATGAGCACCTGTCTCTAACAGTTCTCTTGCCAGCCGCTCGTTCTTTGCTCTTATAGCCTGTGTCAATGCTGGCCCCCAGATGTCTTTAGCGTTGGGACAAGCTCCCATCTGCAGCAACCTGCTTGCCAAATCGCTATCTGTGCCTCTTATTGCTTGTGTCAAAACCGGTCCCCATACATCCTTTGCATTTGGATCAGCCCCTCTTGCCACTAGCACACGTGTGAGCGTCCTTAGCCCGGCTCTCAAGGCCTGTGTTATCGCGGGGCCCCACGCGTCTATAGAGTCTGGATCTGCGCCTGTCTCCAGTAATGCAATGGCGAAGTCTTCATCCCTTGCCCTGATCGCCTTTAGGAGAAGAGATTGGGACGTCATTCTCGTACCATAAACGCAGTTTCGGTCGGATGGTTTGCATTTACGTGACGTCTTGCATCGACAGGAAACGGTGGCCATCGTTTCTTTCTCTGATGAAGGTTTGATCGGTGGGTCCGTGGAATCATCACCGCGAAGCGAATGAGAAACGCCGAGATCGCATTCAGTGTTCTTCGTGTTGGCTGCTGTGTCTAGTGAGTCCTGTAATCTCTGTGGTCAGCCCGACGCGTGGTGTTGACTTTTGCATGCCGGACCTGGCTCTACCTTTAGTTGATAGATGAACGTCGGATCGGTCTGAGGTGCGACCGACACAATCTCCCAGTCTTCGTCTTCTGAAGCAATAACGGGACTCGTATCGATGAATGCTCCAGGGGCATCAGATCTATGATCCGACAACCTTGCGTTGTCGTGCACGCGACCACGATGTGAAACCAAAAGTTTCCAAGGCATCTCAAAAGTTTTCGATATGTCGCGTACAGTGAACATAGACCAAGTCTTTATCTGCGTTGACTGTAGACTGAGTAGGCTATGTCCCCCAATGATACGTGTATGACCGCGAGGAGGGGCGCCATTAATGGTCGCCCACACCGCAAGACTCCTTACCACTAGTCATATCAACAGGGCCGATGAGGATACTGCTACGACGTACGGCGAAATTCGTCAAGCCGCCTCTGTAAATCATCATACACTGTGATAGCGGATGTGCCAGTATCATTGGGTCCCAATTGAAGACGGGCCTGGGGTTCCGAGATTCGTGGTCCTAATGTCCGAGTGGTCTGCGCAATCCATGTACTGCGCTAGGCATCGTCAGGGATGCATATATAGCTCTTGGATGGGGCTGGCGCGACTAGAGATATGGCCGGTCCTATTTGCATGACCATGAGAAATTGAGATACCCATCGTTCAGTCAGGTTGCTTACCTCATGACAGTGGCACCATCGCCACATGTGGAAATGCTCGCCATGAGCTAGCAAAACTTTTGATCGACCGATGATACGGTACCAAAGACGCTGGTGCAAATGCTCGCAATTGGTAAGTGAGTCAGCATGCAGAGGTTATGCACGATAATAGCGCCGAGAGTCGTATACAAGGACTAGTCCAAAGAATCAATGATTCCCTCCAGTGCTAAACCTGCAGCCGCCTCTTGTTCATTCATTCTCCGGTTTGCGTCAATTGCAATCGACAATTCACGATCGTCTAGCTGTAAGCGAGCAGAAGCAATCTCTGCTCTCTCTGCTTCCAGGGACGAAGCAAGCGAGCGAATGGCTCGATCGAAGTCATGGAGGATGGGCTGTGCGGTCTGATGCAACCGTGCGAGAGAGCGGGCGCATTCGGTGCCGCCGAGAAGATGACCCACGGTCTCCGCCTCGTCCAAAAAGTGCTTGACCTGCATGACCGGCGCACGTACTCTATGAACCGCGGTATGCCGAAGCTGTGCCATCGAATCGAGCACTTCGCTAACAGGTCTGTCCAAGGCTGCCAGGCGTTCTGGGATGAATTTGTGCTCATAACTTTTGAGAAGTTGGGCCCATTTGTTTAGTTCAGTGGATTCAGGGCAATCCCATCCCCTCTCTTGCAGAAGTGTAGGCATCGTAGCGCGAAAGAAGTTGTAGCAAGCGTACTCCATGAGTTGCTGCGTTCTCGTGAGCAATCGATGCTGTATGCGCATAGGCAGGTGAGGAATGCTTAACGAGGCAAGTGAAGCAGACGTGCAGCGGCTTTGTCGTTTTGAAGGGCGAGAGGATACATCCGGTTGCTTCGAGCAGGATGCCACACATCCAGGCTGGATTGAAGAGTCGGAAACGCCTGCACCATTTCCAAGACCCGGATCAGGTGTGTTATGGCAGGCCGTATCGTGATCTTTGAGCTGCTCACGATCAATAGTCCTTGCTTGTATGGACGCCGGATCTGGGCCTAGTCGGTGATGCTGCACCTCTCCTCGATTGACATTAGATCTTGGCGGCGAGGTAGGCGTTGCGGTCGAAGTGAATACGTCATTCTTCAATAAGTCTACAGCCACGTCGCTGATAGCATCGATGCCATGTTGATAAATCAGCTCTCTCACTTCGGACGATTGCTGCTTCGCGATATGCTCTAGCACTCGCTTTCGCTTCCTTAGCCGAGAATTTGAGCCTTCAAAAACATCCTTGAGGGCGCTGTGGATCGCTTGTTCGTCTATTAAGCAATTCGCCATAATGACAATGGTTGTTGGACAGTGAAAATGAAGCAAGCCAGAACGAAAGTCGATGACGGCGAGGTTGTTTGGGGTGCCAGCCCTACGGATGACTAGACCCACTTTCATCCCCTAGTCGCAGCACCAGTACCAAATTCGTGGCTCTGCGATCCACGCCCCAGCAGCGAATGCAACCGCTGGCAAGAGAATGGCCATGTGGTCGACACAGAGCAGGTTACAGTGCAAATATCATAGCTTGAAGGGCTTAGGATTCATGAATACTAGGCTTGTGTCGACAATGGTCAGTAGCTTCTAAGAAGGTCTTCCGCAACGATATATAGCAAGACCTTGCTAGAATTCGTCCTTGTTTGGATCGCTCGGATTGCGTTTGAAGATCCGTAGTAAGGTCCAACTGCGTGTGCAGATTCTCCATGACACAAAAGCTTACAATCGATTCGAGAATGTAGCTGGACGAAGAAGACCAGGATTTCATTCCTGTAAGAAACAAAGCCTCAGCTATCAGAGTTAAATCACGTCACCCAAATAATTGGAGCATGCCGCCTCCAGCTTACCACCTCAGCGATCTCGAAGGCAGGTCTCACGTCTGCCTGGCGGGCCATGCAGAAACCATGCAGCACAACACTCGCATAAATTCACAGAGATGGACATGACCTGGCCGTCTAATAAAGAGACGAAAGCTGTTTCTGTTTCGAGCAGTGAAGTAGCGAGCCGCTGGATGGCAATTGTTGCCGCATTATCGGGCTTGCCTACCTAGAAAGTGTGCGTCGCTTGCCGTCGGCTCGATATTGCAGATGGGCCGCTCGATTCCTTCTGATATAGATCCATACTAACATGCGGCCGTGAACCATGCTGAATGGATACTGTACGGGACGAGAATGCAACAAAGCTGCCATCATGATTCGTGAAGACAGCTGGAGAGCCATCCAAAGTCGATGTTCGAGCCCAACCACCGCATCCAAAACGTATACGGTGCAGACTAACCACACGTCATCGTCCGATCCATGTATCATGTGGACAATACGTCCACACCGATGATATCGCATCGCCATGATACCTCGGCTTGTTCGTCGACCAGCTGAAGCGCAACCTCTGAGCCCATCCAAGCTAAGGCGGCACTATGCTGAACATGGCATGCCTCCCCTCCATGAGTAAAGGTAGCTCTAACGGAAAGATTGTACTCGCATGACAAGCCACGGACGTTCACTCCGCAACTCACGTCCATGTCATGCCATGCAAGGCCCGATGTTCTGATATCCAATCGCCTGTGCAAGACCGCGGCCGACAATGGGTGGGTGGCATTCCGGATGATGACAACCTATCGCTCCGTGCATCGGATCAGCGCCGCAGTGTTGTTGCCTCGGGTCAAAAGTAACACACATAAGTTCTCGTTCCCTGCGATGGATGAGTACACGTTTGTCTCCCTGGCCCTCGAACAATGGACCTACATAAATCCTTTTATGACCCGATCACTTCGACTACGTCAAAGAAGCGGAAAGTATCGATTCAGGTCGAGCCTCAGAATACAGACAGTGCATCTCGGCCACAAGGGCTGACAGAAGCCGACGGTGTCTCCGAAGCAGACACAGAGGAGTTCGACCACACCGGGATCGAAATCGGCTCCGTTTCTGATGTTGGGCAACGGGTAGGTGTACTTCTTTGCATCAAGTCACGAGCTGATTAAATCAGGCCAGAAGATACGAGAGTAAGGAAGAGATGGTTATCAGTCTGAAAGCGATGATACGTGCGACCTTGAAAGAGATCACATTGCAGCAAAGCAAACTTAGGGTGTGTGACCTTGAAGTCAAGCAGGCAGAGGTTGAGAAAGAAAGAGCGGTCAGAGATGTTCAGTGGGCGAATGAAAAGCAACAGGAAGTGACGCGCACCCTACACTTGCTTCAGGAAGACACTCTGAAGTCATTGGAGCAAGTACATTCCGTGTTTGAAAGAGAGGACTTGGAATGGTTCAATGGAGCCGTGGGAACGCCTCACAAACATTGATAAGTCGAAGCGCTTGACTAGCCAATTACGGTTTAAGCTTAGCACGTTTCTTATGCGAAGCGAGACAGATCTCATGGTATGAAAAATACGCTGCAAGCGTGCATTTATGAGCACAAGAGTTCAACGAGGACCTCAGAACAACGACACAGGCACAGTGATCAACGTTCGTGGATTTTGCTTGCTCACTACCGCGCGAGACTGTAGCCTCATGCGGGAGACATGCGCCGCGCGTGACATCTCTCGCACGAGAGCTCACCCTGACGAGAAACTCCCCGCGCGCTACCCTTCGCGAACGAGCCACGCCCCGTACACTTGTCTGTCCATCCGGGAACATTCCCTTGTGGAGTCGCCATCGGACGCCTTCATTGTTCCGTACGCGACCGTTCTCTCGGAGGGAATTTAGGCTGCTTATTAGCGAGAAGGTTACGCTGTCAAGCACATGATATGTAAAGAGGTAGAGACTTCTGTATTGGGGGAATATTTCTGGTATACTTACGCATGCGCCGACGTAGCGTCTTTATGGTACCTGCTATCTAATCTTCAACTGGAGTATTTCCCGAACCATCAAACCCTAGATTGACGCGACGAGCACTTATTCAGAGTTCACGCCCTCGGATACTGGCCTTGCGTGCTCCGTTCCTGTACCTAGTCACCAGAGGACTCCTTCGGCAGACAAGATACGCTGAGAATTCATTGGCTACGATATCCTCCCTGACGTCTCGTGGCGAATGACGGCACATCTAGCTGCTTCTTTTCAGGGAACGACCTACGCGTGTTCAGTCCTTTTGCCACATTGCTTTGCTTATCCCTCGCCAGGTCGACCATGCTTCAGATGCCTTGATGGGCTATTTAGTCATTTGAAACATTGAAGCTCCGTTCTTGGTGCGAGCGGCATCTCCGACGATGCTAAGAATTAGATGCGACGAGCGCATAGGTTGCGCTTAGGTTCTCGATGCGAACAACAGGACTTTAGTCAAACATGGACTAGGAATATCTACTTGGCTCTCGATACAGCCGATCTCACCTGATAGAAGAGCTGTATATCGTGTAGCAAAGGCTCCTTCCACCAGACAGACTCTTTGCCATTAGCATATATACTGTCGGAAGTCGGTGCGTTTTGCTTCTGATACCTTCCTGGAACCAAGCCACTCAGGCCAAAGGTTGTCAGTGGCACCGAACGCGAGAGTGAATACATGTCTCCTCCGGCCCCCATACACTCCACTGCGTCTCACTTCTGTCGTCGCTGTAGCAGTGGACTCTGAGCACGTTTGATCACGGTCATTGGGCCTTGACACTGCGCAAGCACCCACAGATATCGTCCAGAATTAATTAGATTAGGAAATGTACTCGGAGGAACCTCGCGACCTTGCCTTTCTATGCAGCTTGACATTCTTCATCGCTGAGATTGTCATGCTGTACTTCCAAAGATCGTCTCCTCGACGATAGGCATGTGCGATCGAGAGGATATGTTATCTGATGACATATCGTGGGTTGACAGAGAACTACGAGGTTCTGCCACGGTAGTCACCATCTGACACCTGTTCCATGCCCTGCCGCCCGATGCACAACGCTGATGTACAGCCAGGGCACACCGTCCTGACCACTCATAGCATGATAGGCCTGACTGATCCAGGAATTGCCAAGCTTATGCATAAACGATGGTGAAGCAAGGTGTATGGCTACGCAGCGAAGACCGGCGTCATCCGTCTGGTTGTCCCTCGGGCTCTGGACGGAGCGCTCCCGATCGATGTGAGTGTCAAGGTACCTTCGCAACATCCGGATCAGCCGCGTACAGAGCTCTCCGAGTTACCAATTTTGAGGAGACATAATGCTTTTGCGCCTTCCAGACAGTTCTAGGCGGCCTGAGCTAGTTACTCGCACAAAACAACTTTTGCGACCACGATGCGCACGGAACTTACTCTCATTGTCGACTAAGGGCCGCCGGAGAGATGCGGCATGATGCTTTCATTGGCGTATGCTCTCGTTGCATCCTCGTGCATGTGATCGACTTGCAGCTCCGAGCACTCTGCCGCTCCAATCGACTTCGAATTGAAACATTCCGTGGGGGATAGTGGCCCATAACCATGCGCAATCATGCGTCATCAGAAGCCCAAGCTCGTGCAGCCAGGGTTGTGTCGAAGTAGCACCCGCCGGTGACCGCCGAGCTGTATTTAAGTGTCTTGCATGCCGCACTTATCAGAGTACCGACATCTTAGTCGCCAAGCGCACGTTTCCAACGACGGCATTCAATTCTCGGTATGGACTTTCAACCGCACAAAAGCTCAAATATACACCACGTGCCTCAGTCCAATTTGCCAGCCGTCAGCGCTTCCCAAAATCATGATCAATATTCATTGCTCTGGTGGACTGCTAGTCCGCAAGGGTCGAGCCATTTGTGCCTGCCACCTGGACAATCGTGGTTGAGTACCTCCAACTCATTTCTTGGGGAAGACTCTGCCCGTTTCGCTATCAGTTATGACCCGTCGGCAGCTTCGAATGAGTCATCTGGAACATACAGCAATCCAAACTCTGGAGAGTGGCAGTACCACTCTGCATCTTGGCTTCCGAACGAGCCCGAGCCCCAGCCTCAGCAAGGAGTCTTAGCTGTAGCAGCGAGCTGCCGACCGGATGAACCGACCCGGTATCATTCGCATACAATAATGCAGGATTCCACCGCCAATGCAGAGTCTGTGGAATTGGAGACCCTTTCGAACATGCCTGAGAGAACGAGATCCTTGACCTTGGACGTGCCTGCTGGAAGAGCCAGCGATCCTACAAGCAGGGAAACCGAAGTCGAATTACATCCAATGAAACAGGGATCGAGTGACGGTTTGAGAGGACACATAGCCAACATTACCGAGCACGGAATGAGTAGTGGGGAAGATTTGGAGTTCGCAGCACAGGAGAAGACGCTGCTCGATACAATGGCCATTCGCACAATTGACCAGTTCGAGTCACGAATCATACAATATCTCAGACAGGAGAATACGCTGCTGAAAGACGAGATCGCTCTGCTCAAGAATGAGATTGGTGACTTGAAGAAGAGAACAGCCAGAAGGTCTGGTCGGCAATCATCCAAGGCGAGGCATAAGCTTGGCTCTGCTTGCGAAAGTTGCCGCCAGAGGAGAATTAGATGTACTCACTGAGAGCTGAAGGATGCATAAATCATAGTTTTGAGGATGTAAGGTTGTGATGGCCTGCTCGCTTGGTTGTCGATTGTGACGCTTGCTGCTTACACACTGATACATACCCCATTTGTGCATCTCCATGAGTCTTTCGAATTGAGATACCCATATTCTCCTTGCCGTGACAATGCTGCAGTGTCACTGATAGTCTGAACCACCCGTCTATTATGTACATTTCCAACATCGTCCTTGTATACATCGCAAGCACCTAACTGGAATAGGCTTCATAGCTTGGTGATTCGACCGTCGCTCCAGCATAGACCTGGATTCAGTGAGCCCTGGAATTCCGAGTCCGATCTTCTTGGTCCTCATCCGCACGAACAGGGCGCTTCTCTGCTTTGCTCGGGCTAGTGGGAAGCTAGAGGACCTTCTTGGTGTAATGAACACACAGTTGTCCATCCATCTTGCAACGATCAAAACCAATGAACATGGATCAGAACTCGACTAACTTGAAGCAGAAAGGCTGCACGGACCAGACAATGCTGGGTCCGTGTTCCCATTCCACAAAGCCACAAACGTGACAAGCCATGAGGCCCCACTGCTGCAGAGATTGCTCAGTGGCAAGCACTATGGATTTTCGAAAGACAATGCTCGAAGGGAAGATTTAGACAATCAGCGCACAGTCAACATGGAAGTCGGGGTTCAAGAAAGCACGGCCTGTGTTTAAAGGAGGGAGCAGCGAGTGTTGGGAATGGGCAAGGAACAAGTGGATCGACTTAGCGCCTACTGAAAATCTCCGCGCTAGTGACGAAGATTCTAGAAGGCGACAAGGGTGATGTGGCCCAGAAATAGCCTGGTAGTGGACCCTGACATATCTAGGATCTACGGCGTAGAGTGAACCTACGCTTGTAACACACACCTCTCACGATGGCATCAAGTTTATCTCAGGCAAGCACACTCTACAAGCAATCCAGCTCTTTGCTGACTTCTATAGATATTTCGACGCCTGTGGCAAAACATTGACGAGACTGTCTCCCACCTCTTAGAAACACAACATCCGGAGGAACAGATTTGCGAACAACTCCGCTGGCTTTCTAACAATATTGACGCTGAATGGACGCACTTGACTTTCAATGCCGACAATCAGCTCCACGGAATCCAGGAGCGTGGTGCCGAGCTGAGTCAAGACGCTCCGTGCCAGCCAGTTCGTTCACTGGACCTTGCCATGAGATCCAACTACAAAGCAAACGCTAACTCTCGTTCTCTTGATGACGCTAGACTGCCACACTGTGTTGCAACCTCTTCATCCTCTATTGAATCGCTGCCGCGCATGTGCCGTTCCGCATCTCTCCCGCGTAATCCACATCATCTGCCGCTGCAGCCCCTATCAGCGACCTCTGTGCCACACATTCCTGCTCAGCTGAGTCAGCGCTCGTCGAGTATGCCTCCTCTGCAGGCAATGCAATCAGGCTCTGAAGAATATTCGATCAACACTTCTGCAACGGGCGCGGGAAGTGGTCATGAAGATGTTGAGACCACGCAGTCCATCATGGCATCAAATACAAATTTCGATCAAAACATTCCTGGAACCATCGCGCCTCGAGCGTATATTCCTGATGGAACCGTACCTGGCACAAGCATGGCAGGCCTTCGCCATTCAGTAGACGCTGGACGCATACACGTTGAGGGAAGCACACCCATGGCGAACGATGAGCTGGTACCAAGTGATCTACAGGACCATCAGATGCAACTCCGGCCTCGATTGAAACCTTTGTCAAACGACAACGCTCAGCTAAAAATTGACAGCAGAAAGCGAGGCCTAGGACAACAACCTCGTGCCTCCAAGCGTGTTAGGTCTAAAGCAGTCGATCGGAAGGACCTTCCTATGCTATTGAAAGAAATGACCACAATTCCACAAGACATGATTCAACCTAAAGACGTGCTTGCAAGACTTCTGAAGTCTAGCCCGAGCGTCAGCGAGCAGGTTGCAAGCCTTTTTCTCCGCCTGTTTTATACCATAGCAAGTCCTGATGCTGTTCTCCATCTGAAGGATGCATGTTCTCACGTCCGAGAGACTGGCAGACTCGCCATACCCAAGGATACCGACACCGCGGCACAGACTATTCATGCCCTAGATGCGCTCGAAACTGCAGCCACGACCCAAGCGATCTTACGTCGCTATCACCTTACACGTCTAATCAAGCATCGCAATGAGCGAGAGGCGCAATACTCGTCCGAAACGTTGCACGCCAAGTCACCGACCAAGAATGGCAGGGCGTCAACGCTCGCAATATACCAGCTCGTGTCCGAGGCATATCCATACCTAGAGCCCCCAGCCCGACTGAAAGATGCTGTGGGCACTGAATATTACAAACGGCATAAATCGGTCGTGAATATGATCCAGGCAGGACGGAATTGGGATGCTATGCAAGACTTGTTCTCGCCAGGCATTCTCGCTCTTACACTGACTGGGAGAAACTCTGGCGTTCAAAATTCCGAGTAAGCCACCACCCATTCCTTTACGACCATGACCTTAATTGATATATGCAGTGTTGAGAGGATTCCGGGGTCGATGTTCAAGGCCTTTTTGGGCGTTTTAGATCAACTCCGTGGTGACTTCATTCGGAAAATCAGTAAGGCTGTCTCACAGCACGTTGCAGATATCCTGTACGGTCAGGACCTGAAGTGGAAGTACGTATTTGAGGCCACAGAGGACAACGCACTCAGATCGTACGCGCTGGACGCTTCTGACTTGGTTGATCTATGCACTGCAGAGGAATGAGAAGCGTTCATCTTTTTGCAATCCCGCAACACAGCTCAATACAGAACATGAGGAGCATTGCATTGCAGCAAAAATGGAGGACATGAGTAGTCTATGCAAATTTCTATTTACGGTGTGCACTGGTCTCCCGTTTGAAGTCTCATGAAGGAGGTAATTGACTTCCGAATCATATCGCTACAGCTATGTCCTGTAAGCATGGGTTATGTTACCATATTGTACCTCAAAGTTAGGCTCCAATCGATCCTGCTTTCGACGTCGTTTCCGCTGTGAAGTGGATCCGCAATCTACTTGGCACGACTTTGTGTGGACCCAGTTCCGGACTCGATCGGGCAAAGAACGATCTCCGATCTTGGAGCTTGGTTATGAGATCCTTGCTTGTGTCCAGTACTTAAAATCTACGTCTCCCATCTTGGACTTTGCCTAGATTTGCAGCACTTCCTACGTCTTTTTCGGCGTCCTTTGTCGCAATATTATTACAGCGATCCCGCACAAGACATTGAGAACTCCGGGAGCCAGCATACGATGCAGTAAAGATTGAGATGCGCAAATTGGTCTGGATCTAACTCCCATTCTGGTATTCATTTCAGCACTTTAGCAGCTGTGCTTTACGATGATGACAGGCACTTCACTCGAACGAAGCTCTTCAGCCATATGGCGGCCACTTCGTAAGGCACGGGACGACATGGAGATGTTGACTCATAGCTAAGGCAACTGAACTTCTATGACATGAGGATTCGACGTAGAGCCAATAACCAGCACCGTGCTCTATATTGATGCAGACCATTCATCGTGATCGTTATCCGCACTGTGGCCAACTACATCGCGACAACGCATGAGGGCTGAGTTGTGGTCAATTCACGTTCACACTACTAGTTCGATGCAACACTTACCCTCGACAATCTCCTCTTCCTCTATTCCCATCTGATAGTCCACAAGACCATACCGGGCTAAGGAGTCACAGAGGTTTATCAATGTATCACCCATCTCCTCTAATAGAGCTCCGTTCAAAAGCGTTTGGTGGACTCCAGGTTCCCCATCCAGCACGCTCTTGGACATTTCTAAGTGTTTCTCCAACGCCGACAACCAGGCAGTGTTGAAAAGATACCAAAACTCCAAACGCTGTTCTCGTGCCTCCTCCACGTCGTGAGTCAAGCCTGCGGCCAATGTGAGTTGATCTAGTACCACTGCCACTGCTCTCGATGCTGTGTCACGAACCGAGAAGCTGGGCATTCTTGAGAAGCCGAGTCGCCATACTGATCAAAGTACCACTAGCTTCCACCAACCTCCCATCACGGATGCTTTCGAATGTTCTGCGCATGTCCTGCTCATGAGCCTCGAAACTAGCGCTCAAACTGCAGGGAGGGTCAACCGAGACTTGGCTACAGTCATTCTGCAAGACGTAGCTTGCGTCTACTCGATCGTGTGATGGCGGCCAGCCGTAAATCGGTGGTACAAGCTGCAGAGGAGCTTGAAATGTCTGCGGAGGTATGTCCCTCATGTTCTTTGGGTTCGCGGAGCAATGAGGTTGTGGAACAATCGGCTGACTGGGCAATATGTGCATAGCTGCTGGCACGGACAGTTGTTCGGACACTTGAGCGTCGTTATGAAAATGCGGCTCTGAGTATGTTGTGAAGACTGTGTTTGGATGCTGGTCGGGAGTCGCAACTCCCATATCGCTGCCGGCTTGAAAGCTTGCTGGGCCACCGCTCCTCGGTCTCGTCCCGTCAAAAGAGGAGCTTGGGGTGTCTGAGAAAGAAATAGATTTGGTTGCTCCATTCGCAGAGCAGGTTGTACCGCTCTCCGGCATGGCTGGATGACGGTTGGAATGAAGGATCGTGGACAGAGGAACGACTGCAGACGATCGCACCAAAGAACATTTAAGAATCAAGAGAGCGGAGTAAGCGGTGTGCTCGAACTGCGACAAACTTGATTCACAGAAGAGTAAACCTGCAAGCTGTCGTTGCATGGATCCTTTCACTGTACGCGATTGGCTCAAAGCAAAGCGTTGTTCCCAAGCCCCGTCTGGACCTGGGCTGCCTCAGGTCATTGTGGTGGGATATCTCGTGTATGGTCACTTTCGGCATCAATGGGAGAGCCTGGGCACGACGAAGACTTGAGAGTCTCGGCGGTCTCTGAATCAGAGACGCCGGTGACGATAAATTCGAATTCACAGTTACACACTACAAGTCAAGCATGGCGGAATGGAACGACCATGCTTCGGCTGACGGCTTGAGGAGAACAGGAGAAACACCCCAGCAAATCATGAGCACATGCAAGTACAGCACCATGTCTGTAACTCGGTTTGCTCCCTTCTCGCGACTACTCTTTCTGCTGTTTGCTGCTCGCTAACGCCCCATTTGAAGGACGTTTCTTCGGTTGTGATGGTGTCAGGTATTCAAAGCCACTCAAAATTGGATCACGGCGTGCTTCGATACCGACACCCAGTGAAGCGCACAGCAACATCGCCATTGCGTTTCACATCGGCACTAGGTGCCCCATATATGGATCCCATGCAATCTAGGGCAGCTTCTACCTCATAAACCCATACCTCACGCGAGAAGAGTTGCGATTGGCTAAGCCATCCACAAAGTTGCTGGAGGTCTCGAGTTGTAGGCGTCCAAAATTCGTGGTCGAAGCTGCGGTCATGCACCACGTTCTGGCGCAGAGCAAGTGACATAGCAAGAAGTCTCACGCCTTCTTGCCATGAGAAATTCTTCAGAAAAGATCATGAATTTGCATACATCGTGATACTGTCTTGCGAGACGCGCTGAATGCCGATCAACATGCCCTGAAGGTAATCGCGGAGCCTTTCCAGGCTAAATCCGTATCCGAAGCCTCTTCCAACACTTAGGAACATCGCAAACTCCCTTAAACCATTCAGGCACAGTCCAAGCCGTGGACGCCATGCATCTTGGCTTCTACGGAGAACGTTCTGAAGTGATCGCAGATCCGGGTAACTCATTCTCCGAAGTCGAAGGGCGAAGAAAGCAATTCCGCCGTCACGACTAAGCCACACGATAAAGCAGTTCCTTAGCATCAACATCCTCCTTCACGTCGACATCCTCATTCTGTCCAGTCCTCGGACTCTCGTCTCTGTGGAACTGGATCTCGAGATGATCCAGCGCTTCATGCCTATGACCCCATTGCATGATCATCGCTTCAAGCTTCGCCAACTTGTCGCGCATCATTGCCTCGCAAGGAAGCTCAAGGGACAGCAACTTGTCCTTGACGAAGTAGAAATCGTGCACGTAGATCCAAGCACCGTGGACATTGTTTGAGAATGCCGCCATCATGACATCTGCAATGGTGTCGATGACTTCGAAGAGCATCTGGAGCACAGTGAAACCATGACCCCTGAGATTTCGAGGTGATTCGACGTCGAAGAGCCTTCGGAGGTCGCCACAGAAGCGCATTGGTTGGAGGAAGGAGAGGCATTCTTCGGGAGAATCAAGTGAGAGCAGGTTACTGTGCAGGGCCATCCTCCAGAGGAGCACCTGGATCCATGTTCTCATGATTTGGAGTTCGACCTGCTGCTTGGTCGAAGAAATGACAAGCTTGTCGCTCTCTACGCTGGCTTGGTCTGCTGAGGGCTGCCCGAGGAGTCTGTTTTTCGACCTCACCCAGTCTCTGCTTACACACAAGCCTTCTGATCGCAATAACCACATCTGCATGAAGTTTCCGTCTACGATTCGCATTAGCTGAACTTTGTCTTGCATGCACTGATGTATCCAGTCCGGCAGAGAGCCATCATTTTCAGGAATCTCAGGTGGTGGAGACAAGACAGGCACTTGTTCGTTGAGAATCGACCACGTTCGTTCGGTCATGAAAAGCGTCCGATACAAATGCTGTCTTTGCGTGTGCGCAAATTGCAAATGTGATTCTGCTTGGACTCGGTCGCCAGCACCAAGCATCTGCTGCAAAGCAGCCGCTTCTCGTAGGTAGAAGGAGGAAGCTTGTGCATCTCGCATCGAGGAGAAATGGAGATGGAGAAAAAGCGATGTCGTGCATATGCGCACGGAGCACGTGAACCCGCTCCCCACAGGCTTCCGCCGTCGTATACTCTCATCAACGAGCAGATCGATCGTCGTCGAACAATCAGCAGCCGAATTCTCCATCCCGATCGAGACCAGGACCATGGTGTACGCTGTGAGAGCATAGATAAATGACAATGCCTCATCGTTGCTTCCCATCTCTTCAATGTTCTGCCGCACTTCGGCCTCTGCGATTACTGGGTAATTCGCGAAAACGTGCGACACATAGTCGGGGACAATATTTAGAAAGAAGGTCTTGTCCAGTTCGCAAGTCGATTCTGAGGTTGATGGAAGGAGATATGGTAGTGTTGGTGAACTGGTCGATGTCTGTCGTTTGTAATCCATTATCACTTTTCCGCGACGAGCTCGAGATTGACTGGCTGTTCTTTTGTAGACACAAGCAAGACCAGTGTGGGCGCATTGCGTGCATGGAATTGTCCCACTACACTTGACTTTCCTCAGTCGACATGCAGCGCATGCGGTAGCTTGCCGTTTCCGAGTCTTCTTCATCACTGCCTCGTTTTCTGAAGGCAGCTCTCGTGGCGATGCGTTGGTGTCTAACATTCCTACAGCCATTCGACGGACCGTATAACTATTCGATAAACAAGGCTGATGGATCAAGCACCACAGTAAAGGGAAGTGAAACAGCGCCAATGGTCAAATACAACTTTGAGAAAGATGATACTGAAGAACACAGAGGGCAGGTGGACTTTTGTGGTGTTGAGACCGCTCGCACCCAGCGGCTGATTTTGAGCCATGTTTCGTTCAGGTGTGGCGTTCTGCTGCTCTAGATGCTGATCAGTGTGACCGTGCATTGTTGTTCTGGCGCCGAGGCAAGCCATGCTGTCGATATCACTGAGCCGTGCAGGGGGGAATCAAGCTGGCCCACATCTCTACCAATAGGGCGGTTGGTGAACCGTGCGAACAATTACGGTAGCTGCAAGGCCAGCGGCCTGCCCAGAAGTGTACATCGAGTTGTGCGATACCAGCGATGCAAAGAGTGTTGAAGATGGCTACCTCATTGTCTCAGAAGTTATCCCAAGGTCGGGCAATCACCGAAACATTGTCCCTTTGGTGATAAAAACATCTAAACTTGGCTTGATGAGATTCTGGATCATGGTTTGCCATGTTGCCCGCGTGTTTGACTCTCTCAATTTCCTTGTGTTCACACGACAGGCACAGAACGTGATGCCCTCTCCTCTTCATCGAACGAAGCATGAGGATACTGTCAGTTCAAACTTCTTGCTTTCTCAATCAGTTCAAGGAATAAAGTTGGTCTTCGCAATTGCCCTCTCTTGCATTAGCATACACACAGAGCAATAGGCACGGATTACCAACCGGCCTCCCACATATTTGGCACCATCACTACTCACTGAACAGTCAACAGAGAGACCCTACTTGCTCATTCAAACATAGAAGATTCTCCCAGCAACAAAACTCACAATGTCACCGCCAGGGACAAGACTTCGATCAGCGTGATCCCACGCACGCCTGACTTCGATTGCGTATTACAATCCATTGTTACCAATCTAACAGCCTATGCATACCATGCCCACGAATTGAAGCAGCCAAAGCCGTCTGCTTGATCTGAAGGTGGTGGTCAAAGTCAGACACTGGTAGCACCAAGCGGCTTCCACCCGACAACAATATGACTGCCATCTACCGTCAGTGCTTAGCATTTCAGTTGGCATACGACGGGCTCACAATTTATGGTAGATCTGGATGTTCTTCAAGCCCTGGCGAAAACCAGAGTTGGTCACGTACGCCTCCTCGAGTGACATGCCCGCTAGTCGTGTGAACGTTCTCAGACTGATTCCTTCAAGGCCTTCATCAATCGAGCAATAGTAGTATCTCCCGATTTCCTTCAGCTTGGGATCCTTCGCCCACCCTCCGATCGGCACTTGAAACGTGGCTTCCCGTACGACCTTGAAGCCTGCGTCCTCAACCCACTCTTTGAGAGATGGGCCAGGCTTTGCAGTGGCACCCGTTTCCGAGCAGATCGTGTCCATCATTTTCCGATGCCACCTCACAACATCATTGTCACGTACATCTGCCGTGCCGTTTGGTAAGAATGGTGTGTAGTCCCAGTCAGCGAACTCGACCCAGCCGTTAGAATTGAGTCCCTCAAAGCACTGCTTCAAAAGTTTCGGCCAATTCCTGATGCTGCCGGCCATACTTCTACAATGGATGAAGTCAAATTTTCGCATATATGTCCATTCCTCCTCCACATCGTCGACCTCGAATTCTACGTTAGGTGGCACCCACGTGTTTGATGACGGGGACAAATCGACACCACGGACTGTGGCACCTGGATAGAGATCCCCAATGCCATTGCACCAGAGGCCGGTGCCGAAGCCAACGTCGAGTATGTGGCCGGAGAAGTCCTTGGGAATTGGTACTAGGTGCAATTTATTGTCGAGTTGGAGTAGGTGGATGTGGTGCAGGATGTCCAGCCTATCAGCTTCTTTATCGTCATTGGGGCACAGATATTTCCCATCCTTATACCTGCAAAACTTGTGTCAGATCAATCGTACTTCGCTAGAACTATCATGCCATGGATGCGAATCATAGTCTTTGGGTACACAGTGACAGTGTTTCTTATATCGAAAAGCGGCGTTCATCTTCTGCACGAGAGTTAGTCCTTCTTCTCCACGGCCAGTGCTGGAACAGAACATACACGCATGATATTGACGGCCATTCTCTATGACATGGGCTAGTATGCTGCTCCTAAGCGATGTGGTCTCGCTCAAGATATCTTCTCCAAGGCAGGAATCGTCATCGGAACTTGGTTCAGCAAGCGCATGTTCCATGATAACATGTGGATGAGGCAGCAAAACAAGGCGAAGGAGGTCAGCCAGGGTTTTATGCACGGCTCGATGCACTACTCTTTAGCTAAGAAAGTTGGCTTCTGCTAGCGTTGATAGGCCTGGACCATTGCCCCTGATATCATACGTGTAGCTGAGTACGCTTCGCAGGTGGCAGAGGTGTCACGATATACACCCATGACAAGACTGCCGGTAATCTTGCTTCGAAGTATCCTTCCCATCACACAAGCCGGATGCCATGGCACTCACGTGCTGGTCCTGCGACTGTGGGTCATCCCCTTCTCGGAGCCATGAACTCAAGGAGGGTTCAGCACATGTTGAACCACTTACGGCGGGCAAAGAGCATTTCATGTGCTGAAGGTCACGAATTCCATGTGAATCATGCAGCTACAGGCGCTTTGGCGAGATTCGACTCCGCATCTAGTCCCAATTTCGGTCCATTCAGTATCTCTCACGTATGCAGGCCGTGCTGCCCAAACCTTATCATATACATGTGTGCACACCCGAAGCTGGTCTCTTCCTTGACATCAGTGTTGCAAGTCAAGATACAATCGATGAATTGTCTCAAGTTGGTCTGGAATTCTCAAAAGCCTCACGCACCAAATCGATGGACGAGAGAGCAATCCATCGAGCTCCTTCGTGAGATCCACGTCAATCTCCGTGACCCAAACTACAAGACTCTAGGTCAGACTCAGGCTGACGGGGAGTGCCATTATGGAGACATATTTGGGTGTATGTGGACTGCTATGAAGCAGAAGTACCCAACCTACGACGTTGTGGACGCCTATTACAAGTCGGAGCAGGTGTTGAATCTGTCTGACAGCGAAGCGACTTCCCACCCTGAATCGCAGAGAACGTGGAGCAAGGAGAAGACAAGAGCGTTGTTTGAGGGCGTCAAGGAGCATGGCACCTACCATGCAGACAAGCAGCGCTTCCGTCACTACTACGATGTCATCGCTACCTTGTTTCGAGACCAAGTGCAAAGCAGGGATCTGGAAGAGGGTATTCTGAAAGCGGTCGATGACTTCTACAAGGCCGGATGTCCAAAGGCTTCTATGGAGAGCAACCACGGAGGTTCAGCAAATTGATAGGTTTCGATCCGGACCACTGTGCTCGTCGTACCTTGACATTGAGGTCGACAGTAGTGAAATTGGCCTGGGGAGCTATCTCCCAGATGTCATTGTCCTTCATCTTGCCTCCATCAAATCCCTTCTCTTCAGATCGCGGCACGCTTCCTCCAGTGTCAACTGAGGTTTATCCGAGCCCGGAATGTCAATCTTTAGTCGAGGTCGCTGAATTTCCTCGGATAAAGAGAGAGCTTTATCGACGGTAACCCGCCCGAGGGTAGCCTTGAATGCTGTCTGTCATGACATTAGACGGAGGAAGCATTGGCACTGCCGTTCACTCACCTTGAGTGCTGCATCGGATTGCCCGAACACAGGATTCACCGCCGATTGTAGAAGAGTTGTCCACTCGTAGCAGCGCTCCTGCAGCTTCCCTAAGATCTCTTCGTTGCTCAAATGCGTCCCAACCTTCAGGAAGTCCGTTTGGTCACCAGAATAGTACATGTTTTCGAGCAGAGCCTTAGTTCTCGGTATACTCTGTATCAACTTCCGATACTCATCGGCAATGCCCACACACGCATCTTTGCTCCAGACGTTAGCACGGCCGAGGGTAGTGCATACACTGCCAGCAAAGACAAGCAGTGAAGGCTTCCAATGGGTGAACAGCCCAAGTAGGTCGTCTCGCTCTTCGTTGGAGTCCTCGTCGATGTGCTTCTGAAGGTGGGAGGTGATCTTATGCAGTCGAGCTTCCAGTTGTTTGAGGGTTACATGTGGACTCTGTGGCCAGGAGCCGTTGCTGGGGCATATCAACATCTCCGGCTGGTGGTGGGCCATCGGAGGTGTTTGAGGTGATGGTGACTTGACGGTATACGTTGACACCTTGCGAATGAGTCCAAGAAGTCTCGGGCGAGTCGTCTTGTGTTAAGCAAGGCTCGTAAATAGAATCGGGGGATGTATGAACAGTGACACCTTGGACCCCACCCAGGACACCATGATCTAGACTGAGCTGTGATATGGCTGTAGAGCAGGCCGTGCGACGAACAGCGGCGCCGGGTTTGCCGCACTGCGCAGCGAGACGCCCGGCTCGCTTGGACGCAGGAGACCTCGTCATCGCATGAACCACCTGAAACGCGCCTTCTGTGCAGACTGGAGGGAAACGGCCTGTGCGTTGCGCATTTGGAGATCAGACGCCATCTCGCGTGCTGTTGTCTAAAAGGGCTCAGCCAAACACCGATCATGCAATGAGAAGTGTAATTACCAGTGCTCTCATCAGATCCTCAGACAGAGTCTCTCTGCAGGGGATCAGTGGACCTCGCAAAACCCTCTGCAGGTCCTTGAAAGTGGACGACTGTTTACGCAAAACGGCGTTCGGGTAGCGGTAGTCAGCACCAAACAGATCGGCCATTGCGTGGCCCACGTCTTCCAAATGACGAAGCTTCAATGGTCGCAATGCACAGTTCACACCAGCCAACGCAATGACCAGATCAGGATCAAGATCAAGGAAGGCGGTCCTGACGCGTGCTTCGAGCTCCGCTTCCCCAAATTGAAGCCATGTTGCGCATGCGCTGCCAAGAAGACACAGAACCATGCTGCCAAAGGCCTGATAGGCCATAGATGCCCAGAATGGTAGACGGTCGTCATCAGTACCGTGTTTCCACCTGTAGATCCGATTCTCAACATCGGTGAGCCTGAGCTGAAGGAGTGACCTGACAATCACAGAGTGCTCCTCGGATGAGAATGGTCTTCTCCCTGCTAGGTACGACCAGTATCGATCCTTTTCGCGGTCTGAGTGATCGGATGCGTCGTTTCGTGCGAGTGGTCCATGGGCTAGAATGCAGGGCGCCATATTGCTCGAACAAAGCGGTGAAGGGAGATGCAAGTTCGCCTTGCTGCGCTGGAAGCAGCACGATACTTATGCATGAGCCTGACAAGTTGGCTCGTCGAGACGGACGCGCAGCTCGAAAGACTTGCCGCGGATGTCCATGTCCATGTACGAGGCTGATGAAGCGGTTTCCCAGCCCATCTAGCAGGTCTATGGCGTTAGCTGACCAGAAGCGCCCAAGGAAAGGCGCTAATCGTAATTAATCACACGGCATCACTACTCTTCCAATTGTACAGACTAGTGTGCATAGGCACGAGAGTCGACGGGCAGACAGTCAAAATTAGTGGACTGCACGAACCTTGAAGGAAAGGAACGCGCAGCGTTCAAACGACGGCTTATGCGTCGATCGTCAGATATGCCCATGCCATGCCCATCAACGATATGCCTGGTGAGATCGCTTCGGATTGATCCTTGCTTCATGCGCCTCGGAGCCTGGAAGCGAAGGATGTGAGAACCGTTCCCCATGCGGTATAAACTCAAAGACGAGCGCAGGGACTATACCTGTTCAAGCCATGTGGCTTGCAGCTTGCATTACGCCCGATGATCTTCCTCTCATGCCCAGTGTGAGTCTCCGCCTTCTTCTCGTGTACTTCTATGCAATGGCGAAGGTGAAAGCAGGTCAATGTATTATCTTCGCAGGGCCAGGCGTTCGGCTTGTTTGCAGCAAAACCAAAGATGGATTTCCCTGTGTCACGATTCAGCCAAACTCGAGCAATTCTGAGCCTTCTGCCGAGAAAGATAGTACATCCGTTATTGTCGACCAAACGGACCTTTGGAACTACAACGAGGTGTCGAAAGAGAAGAGCATTGTGACGTTCCATAAGCATGGTGCCATTCAACCCACGGACACGTCCAGCGACCATGACACAGACTTTGCCATCACCGCAAAAGACGCAACCATTGAACTGGAGAAGATTCGACAGAGAATCAAGGACCAATGGCCGGCGAGGGCCCAGTACTTGAATTTCCATCACGACAACTGGAAGAAAGATCCGCGCGTGTTTTTCGGTCTCGGAGAAGGACTGTCCGGCTTGGAATACTCTCTGAAATGCATCCTCGAGTCGGCGGACGGACAGGATGAAGACCGCTGCGTGATGTACAAGGCCCTTCTGGCACGAGAGGTCGACGAGCGCGTGAAGGCAGGAAAATCAAGCAATCGGATGTATCGAGAAAGTTCGTGCCGACAGGTGTTATTCGAAGAGCTGTACGAGAACTTGCATCGTCAAAGGGACAAGATAAGGGATAGGAGGGTGTTCGATTACAGCATCCTCTGGGGCCGGGCTGTGAACATGTTGGACAAGGTCAATGGTGCTTTTTCATTGGCACTTGTCAGCATGTTGACGCAAAAGCAGTATGTACATGATTCGTCAGCACTTGGAAGACATGGGAAGCGCACACTGACCTCGTTATTATCAGAGTCTTGTTTGTCCGAGCGCACCTTAATCGTCCTCTGCGGTGGATTGACCAGACAATTGTCTCCGAGATCAGCAGCTTCATCCCAACAACTGTCGCCATTCGTGCGTACCTATGGCAGACGAACCTCACCCGCCCACCGAAGAGAGCTCGTGTGGAAGAAAGGGTGACGAACTTCGATGACGACTGTTGCGACTCTAGGGAGATAGCAACTACTCTCTGTCATGGTATGATGATGGCTGCATCACTGCTTGGCGGTATATCAAATTGACACGTTTCAGGAACCGCCCTGGGGAGTCAGGTCGACGTGCATACGGTCGCGAAGCAATCCGCACACACGCTGCCCGTTCAGTTACCGCCGTCGCTTCCATTGCATTCATCAAGCCCACGCCTATCAGTAGGCGACGACGTCATAACGTCTGGACTAGCTTTCACGATGGAACCTCCGTCCAGCTATGCGAGATATGTTGACCAATACCTGATCACGGACGACACGCACAACCTTGGACAATTCGGATTCGATCAATTCTCGTGGAACGCGTCTGACTTAGATAGTTCGACTTGACAAATGAAGAATGTCTCTCATGTATGGTGCTTAGCTTGTGCCGACCACTCCTCGGTCAGGCACTGTTCCTATTATTGTCGAAAGGCCCCACGACCCAGGATTTCCGACGACTTGTGTATAGTCGTAAATGATGAGGTGATCTCCAGCGTTCAGAACAACAGCTAGGGAAGTCCCAGCAGCATCGAGTTTGCTAATCAAGAGTTCGATCTTGGTGTACCCATGGACGTCGGGCAGAATTGCGAGCACCATAACCTGATTCTTTGCCGTGGCAATTCCCTGTGGCCCAATCTCGACAGCTACCGATATTTTCCTTAGTACCGCAGGTGTAGCGTGTGATCTCAGTTCAACCAGCTTCTTCAACTCTGTGTGCTGTGCGATTGTTAGCGACCATCCAGTATCATGGGCATCATCGCACCTCGGTTGTGAAGAATTCTCTCTCGAGATCCGCGCCTGGTGTTGGCAATGTACACACTGTCAGATCGAGCATCCCCTCCTTCTTCACTGGCTTTGGATCCTTCAACATAGTGCGCGTTTCGCATGCTAGCTGAGCCCGTTCACCTGTAGCAGGGATTACATCATAAAGTCGCATGGTGGTGAGGTTATCGTGGAATTCCCTATGAAAAGAGCTGCTCGTCGAAAACACTTTGTAAAGGGATCGAAACACGTATGTATAGTCGACCTACGTATGCAAACTCTCTCAGCAGAACTTCAGCGCGATCGGTGTAAGACGTGTACAAGTTCATGCCGCCTGACACAGACATGTGGAGCCGTGTGGGGCCAAGGCTGTAAGGCAAACATGATCATGCAGGCTGCAAGACAACATGCTCACAAGTTCAAAACGTGCTGCCCATCAACAGGGAATACTCTAGCGCTCGAAGCATAGTGCGCCTTTTGCGGACTGCTCTGAGGTACCAGAGAAATGCTATCGCACGTTAATGCCACCCCCTCCGCCCGCGTGTTGTACGAGAGAATGGAAGATCTGCTCGCTCCATCATGGTTTGTGTCCGGCCTTGGATCTGCAACCGGGCTCCTGTCGCTGCTCTGCGCATTTTCCGACTCTTTGATCTCCCTATTCATCCTGAAGATGACAAGGGCAACGTCCGCAAGCAGTGGCGGAAAGCTAAGCGGAAGGAGTCTGAACCGAGCGTCCACGTTGACGGCTTCAACGACCACGGGGACAAGAATCACGATGCTTACGATGGAAGCAATCGATGTCAACGCGGTTACGATTAGGACAGGATGCTCGCGCTCTTTCATCGCACAGCTGCTCGTGATTGCCGTGAGGACCTTGGTGCACTGGACGCCGATGAAGGTCCCGAAGACAGCCCAGAAGACACCTGGTCTGGTCTCATCAACACAAATGACAACTACCAACCGGGCACTGTCGAACTTACTTGTTGGGTACCACTGCAAAGGCAATGCAGCAAGCTAGCACGGCGGCAGAGATGCAGACTTCGATGATCCACGTCCGTTGCAGCTGCTCAGCCAGCAAGTTATTTCCCCAAAGCATATGTATCTGATTCGATACCTAGAGCCAAGTTAGCGCATGATTCTAGTACACGAGTGATTACTGCTGACTCGCTCAAGATCCTGGCAAAAGAGCAATCCACCGCCAAACCGGATCATCGCATCAAATTGCTGGAGGCAGGCAAGCAGCATGACTACGATTGCAAATAGGATCCATAATAAATGAACGACAACGCATATGTCGTACTTTCGTATCACTGCGCGCAGACTTTCTCCTGCTAGAGACGGATGTTCGTCCAAGCGCAGTCGTAGTGCTAAGTGTAGCATGTAACGACAACGGAGACCGAAATGGGCCAAGACTACAACGAAATAAATGGCATTGAAGACTACAGAAAGATCGACTCTTGCCATAGCTGGTCGATGAACAAGTAGACAATGTATATGTCGGTGAGAGCTGGACTGCTAACGAAGGGTTAGAACAAAGCATGTCCGATGAACCCCCCACTTCTATATACGCCATCCGCAACGACTTAGCTTAGTGTGTGAAATGCGGAACTTCACAGTGGCTTTCACGGAGCGAGCGGCCGGGATGCACGGCGCTGCATCTTACCCGCGATAGCTTGGGGTTCTCGGCGATTTCACGATCACGTCGATCTGGTTACTGCTCGCGTCCCGTGGCTCCGTCTTCACGGCTTGCACTAGTCAAATCAGGCTCGGGATGATGTGGTCAGGCAAGGATGGAGATTATCAGGTCAATTTGCATTTTTAGATTGATGTCCGCGGCTGGATACCCTATCTGTCGATTACTGTTCCCTGTTCCCTCCGCTGGGTTCAGTCCAGGGAAAACGATCAAGACCAAAACGCCGAGCTTCCTCCTCGCTCGTGTCCGGTAAATAGTCATCGACAAACCGGGCTTCATTCTGGCTGGGCGTCTGAGTGTCACCTTGAGTGCTCTGCCGAACTCCATTGGTGCTGGGAGTGCTGGTTGGAGCTTGAGAGGAATTCGTTGCTGCGGAGTGGTTGCTCGATTGGGACTCGTTGCCGGCTTGTGCATTGCTACTGCTAGTGGTGTTATTGTTGGCGGTTGTGCTGTCTTCCGCTGTTGGGGCAGACGCAGTGGTTTGAGCCTCGCTGTTCGACATGATGTGTGGATGGCCAAGACAATGTAGTGGCAAAGCCAGTCGTTGCTGTTTGTTCTTGATAGTTTTTATCTTGTTTTAAAGATGCAGACATCTCAACGGATGAAATGCCGACCTTTATACCCATCAAAGCCCATGATCAAGCCACCATGCTCTCGTACCCTTCGCTGCTACTTGCTTTCTGTGCATGCTAATCCCCAGCGCGCAGTTCATGCGCTGTTCAGTGCAGTACCGTCAGGATGGCACGCTTGGGACACGAGTGGTGGATTGCTTCCCAAGCCGCTGGAGCACGGCCTGCTGGTTTACTTCCGAGCCACTCGTGTCTCTGATAGGCACAGTGGGGAACTTCAGCCTCATGCGAGGAGATCCGCCCTAGTCCTACGCGATCTGCAATATTAGTCCTGCTCCATGGCTTTAACTGACTATGTCCGGTTCGGATCAAGTATTGATAGAATGGCACAGTGCATTGAATCTTTTTGCAAGTGGGGCACCTTGTACCAGCCTCACTTAAGAGAGCCCTACATTGGTTGTTATTCATTACAACGTCCAAGCTAGCGTATTGACCAGATGCCGCTCTCCTGCATCGCGCTACATAGACTACGACTAGATTACAAGTCGAGACGGCTATGCATGGCATCTCGAAGCCCACTCGAGGATTAATCGACAATCGCGGTCTCTATTCCCAGACTTCGGCCAGACCATCAGCACTGTCTTCTTCTCGGTCCATCTGAAGCCCCAATTTGCACGATCCTGCTCAAGATCAGCGAAATTCAACCAAGGAACGCACTCATACCTGACTGAGAAGCTCGGTGATTCCTAACGCTTGACTCAACTGCACATGCAGCTGTTGTGCTCCCAGGACAACGATGACGGCTGGCGATAGCCCGACAGCTGCGCAGATATGATGCGTGACAGGCACAGACCCCGAACGCACGAGCGACGTCTTGGCCATGGTGATGCTGGACGGCCTCCTCCTGCTCTCAGAAGCAAGGCAACCTGCACGGACCTATATATATGCGTGCATGAGCGGCTTGCTGTAAATTAATGCCGTGCGTCTTACATTCTGGCATGCATTCATCGGCCGATGTTCGATCACCAACATCTGTAGACCTTGGCGTTGCACCTTTCGCTTAAACATAAGTGGACTGAAGTGTCGTGATGGACTAATTGATGTGTGTATTGTCCGAGGATGGTGTTCTCTCAGCGATGAAATGCTGCATTCTCAAAGCCTACATCCTCGGTGTTTTCCCCTTGCTACTCGCTTCCTTTGCATGCTGCTTTTCACCGTGCAGTTCATGCACCATCAAGTCCAGTCTCAGCTGAGCGGCACGTATGGAATGCGATAGGTGCATTGTCTCCTTGATAGTAGATTTGAGGTATTGCATGCTTGTTTATTCCGAACCACATTGCACATCGATGCATGAGCCGGCATAAGGAGAGGCTTGTCGCTTCATAGTTCGCTGTCGATTAGATATTGGCGGGCGAACATGTTCTCCAGCCAACTCTACCGCCGGTTCTGCTGCCAGTTCTACCGTCAGCTCTACTGTCAGCTCTACTGTTAGCGCTACTGTCAGCTCTACTGTCATATCTACTGCTAACTTTGCTGTCAGCTCTACTTCATACTTTGCTGTAATTCTTCACTGTGGAGTAGCTAGATGGCCTATTGTACATACGATTCCTTATGCATCAGGAATTCGCCTGTTCCGTGTTATGCCCAGCAACTTGACTGCCGAGGACAACCCGACGCTGCAATCGTCAAGCTGCTGCTTAGAAGCCAGTACCAAGATTTCGTCCCCATTTGCGGCTTTATGCATCATCAAAATTTAGTATAAGTATCTCTGCTTCGTTGACAGAATTGAGTGAAATTACATGACTTAATCTGCTACACGTGACTTCATCAAGCACAGTCGCTGATGTCATATAGCACTTGCCGTAATCGTCCGAGGCTCCGTTACCTCTTCCAAGCTTCGGCTTCCTAGAACATCTTGTTGCAGCTTTCTTCTCTCGAATAGTACGCGACCACGACATCTTGGTAGTCATGTGGATACACGTTCGCCACTGTTTTTCCTACAACATACTTGTAAGCAAAGGTTGGGCATGAATGGAGAAATACTCATTCAAGTTGCGCTGCCGTCACGAAGATTATAATGCAACTACGCCCCGCTTCAAAGTTCAAGCACATAGCCCTGAGCTTGGGGCTCCTCATCTAGTGTTGTCGGAAGCATTAGACGCAGATGCGCCTGCTCCTACTCACTTTCCATGCCACGCTGGATTCGATTCGTGTGTATCGTCACCTCAAGATTCTCTGAAACTTCTTCACTGACCTTTTTGCAGTTTCAGCAATCACACCGCGCTCCGCTCCCTAACCCCTCACCCAAGCCGTTCCCGCTGTAGCGCGACACGAAAACATCCAGTAACCTCGATTTGACCACACCCACAAAGCACATACGGCTATCTATGAACATTGGACGGGTAACAAACCAATTTTTGCACGAAGGGAGAAATTTGAAAGTAGATTGGATGGTGAGTTGACTCTCCCGCCACCTTGCAGTGTCTCATGCATGCAGGCGTTCGAAGAGAGAGATCTCGACGCGTCGGTGAATTTCGACAATGTACCCGATAATGGGGTAACTTTGATTGAAGGCAGAGGCCAAACGGTGTACTGGAAGGGATGCAATGTCTCCGTGCTCGAAAAGGACGATAAGGGTAACAGGAAGCTGGAGAACAAACGAACTGGACAAGGCATTGTACCCGAAGGCACCAGTTTGTACATTACTGGCGGAAAGGTGATAAACGGATAGTGAGCTCTTGAGGACTCTATTGCTATTCACCCATACAGTTTGTCTTTGACATTCAAACCTCCCAACAGGTTCATAGATAAGTTGAGAATTGCTCCATGCTTCATCACGATCATTGAACCGCATTCAGTCACTTCTTTTCCCTCAAGGCGCTCTCTTTGTCTCACGGGACAGCCATTGACTGCTGCATCAATTTCATCTCCGAAGACCTCTTGGATGGCTCCATCAAGGACTCCTTTCAGGGTGATCTCAGGATTAGCCACCATCAGCGTGATTCCATTATTGAGAACAATATGCAACACATCTCCAACCCATTGCAGTTTTGCTCCGAAAAGTTTCATTGCAACCTGCTGTATGACTGTTTGCTCACAAACATCGAGGCTCATGAGACACTGTACTGAGTCTCGTGATGTCGTCCACACTGGAAATACCAATGTCACCGAGGCTCTTACTTCGCCGTTGACGCTGACTTTTCTAATGGCATCGCATAGGTATTTACTGAATGCTCTTTCAATGCCTGGCAATGGGGCGCTCTGAAACGACCATTGTTGTGCTGTGGCAATGTCGGTGTGGTTGGACTCGATTATGGAAGCCTGGAGACTTGAAGATGCAGAACTCGAAGCTGCGCTGGTGATAAATTGTGGTGCACATACTCCTGACTCTTGTGCAAGTATCTTCCATGTCTCGAGATGATCAAAGCCTTGGCCAAGCTCTTTGAGATTCTTCTGCAGATGGTCTCTATTGGATCTGGTCATGTCCACAACTTTCTGCGCCAGACTGAGAACGACCATCAAGCCCAAAGCTTCGCCATTTCTGTATAGCAGCACAGGCAATAAGAACTTGAAGTATTTGTTGCGTCGTCCACTTTCGACCGGATCCTTTAGGCACTTTTTGGCTTCATCGATACGACGGTGTTGCGACTTTGTATATTGACCACGTAAGAGGAATGGATCTCCTGCAGCCTTGACAACGGCCGCCCACGCCTCCTCAAATGTCAATGCCTTGCGAAGAGACTGCGGCATGTGTCAGGACATGGAGAGCGCGAACTATGCGATAGACAATGAAATTGATGGGAAAGTTGACGGTAGAAAGACAGTTCAAGTTGACATTAAAGTTCACAGCAGACTTGACGGAGAGTTGACAAGAGGATTGACGGTAGAACTGACGGTAGAGCTGACGGTAGAACTGACGGTAGAAATGACGGTGAGCTTATCAGTCGTGGGGGCGATGAGCCGTGAGCACTGTAAGGATGGCTCTCACTGAGCCAACGGAGCAGCACGTTATCTGGATTCGTGATTCGTGCATTCAGGGACACAACTAGGACGCCCCAAGCGCTGTGAAAGGAAGGATTGCTTTAGCCGAACCAAGCAAATTCCAGAAGTAATCAGGCCTTCTATTTGCTTTGGGGAAAATATCGTGATCTGATATGCGAGCTAGCTGATACCTCATGGAACTTAATCAGCCTGGCTTAGCTGAACGTCATCTTCGTGCTCAAATTGCTCAGCAAGCGCATACGGGTGCCACCTGGTCGTCTCTAGCAGAAATAATGTTTGCACAGAGATGCTACGAAATGGCTACGAATCTCTGCATAGTCATCAAATCTCGTGCTCGTCTTCATGCACGCACGTGCTATTCTTCCTGATACTTCACATGCATGACGCATGCTACATGCGCAACACACATGGCAACCTGCCGCATTCACAAGGTTCGCCAGAGTGTTAGGCAACAGCGCGGGCCACGTTTACAAACTTTATTTAGGTGTGGAGCTGCAACAATATCCCGATTCATCCTAGGATTTTTTGGCATAAACGGTCCAGTAGAATTGCAACGGAGGTGCATTAGCGTGCATGCACGTCCTATTTCACCATATGATCCGGCAACGCTTCCGTTCATGGACCAACCAACATGGCTGCGGACCGACCCGACAATATGTTTGACTTGTCAAAATGCTGCCTTTGATCCCACCATGTGACGACCTACAGAGGTGCTCGGTCTCTTATTGCGCAAGCAAGCCCCCTTGCGGCATGCATGAATTGTCTTGCAAGGCGTATGGACATAAGAACGTAGTTGTCTTTTGGCTCCAGATGTAACCACTTTGTTCTGTCCCTCCGCCGACAAAATATCTTACCTGCAATAACACCTGGTTCACATCACGAGATTTGATTGTTACCCATACATATTGTCCCCACTTCCAACCTTCGTTTTCTGATCATCATAGGAAGAGAGCGGTCCGACTCTAACAACATGTGCGTTCGAGAAGTATACACAGACGTGTTCTCTTGCGGACATACGAGGACTACGTATAAAATCTTGCCATGTGGATCGCCATGTACAGCAATCCCGGATCGTCATATGGGATCTACGAGAAAGCGCGTCCCATGTGATGTCTGCCTAGAATGAGTTCGTAGAACCTCCTCGCCTTAGCAGTACACTAATAAGAGGTAGTGATCAGGCAGCAAATTACCGCATGGTAGCTGGAACCCTAACATCGCAAGACTTCTGACAAGTATATGTGGGAGAAAAGGATCGACCACTAGAACGAAGCGATGGATGGTACATCGTTGTGTTCCCCTCATTGTATTAGTCCAGCAATCCAAGGTCATGAACCACTTCCATAGTACTCGAATAATCTTGCCTCCAACATCTGAGAATCACCCTTCCACACACGATATCATCCGTGTTTGGAAATTCTCGCTTTCTGTACCGCTCCTCCACTTCTAAGTCCGAGAGTTCCGGGTACGGTTCATATCCGGACATTATCGTGTACATCAATGTGCCGAGCGCAAATATATCCGTCATCTCGTTTGGCCGACTAGCCACCTGCCGAGGAAGGAAGTACCGAACACTTTCCATGGCATAGCCATCCAAGTGTTGGTATGTCCCCTGAAAATCTGAAAGTAGAGCATTGAATCCCTCATCAAGTAGAAGATTACTTGTACTCAGGTCGCAATGGATGACGCCTTTTGAGTGAAGGAAGGCAACCGCTTCAGCAGCTTGCCGGCACCACTTTAAGCGAACGGCCTTGGACAGTGAAGAGCCTGTGCTGAGGTGACAAGCAACACTGCCCTGGCTTGCAAACTCCAATTGAAGCCCATTGTCCGAAATACCCAAGCATCGGACAATCCTTTCATGATTTCCAAGAGCGTCATAGATGGCCTTCTCGATGGCCAGAGTCCGTGTGCCTTCCCCTTTCACGAGGGGATATTTGAGGACAGTACCATCTGCAAGAAGCCCAACTGCACTTGAGTTACCGGCACCTATACGCCTAATAACTCCCGATGGAGCATACTCTTGAATATATCGGAAAGAGTGATGAGGATCATCCGGATCTTGTACCCAAGTATTGTAGTCTGTGGGAAGGACAGGAATCACCATGGTCACATCGCGTAGTCGCAGTGCATCGGTTATCGTGAAGAGGTAGTGGTCGCGGTGGTAGTGGTCGCGGTGGTAGTGGTCGCGGTGGTAGTGGTCGCGGTGGTAGTGGTCGCGGTGGTGGTGGTCGTGGTAGCGGTCGCGCCAAAAGGGTCAATCGTGCAAGATGTATCCTTGTGGACGACAATGAAAGTGGGTGATGAAGGTGTGCCTTGTCAGTACGGATATCTGACTTAATCTCTGCTCGATTTTGGCCGCCTTAGTCAGCAGCCATACCTAGTCAGGCGGTCCGTCACGGAAGACAGGCGACACGTGATAGTTTGCAGAGCACGTGACCTGTGGTCCTCATCATTCTCACTGCTTTTCCACGGCCACAAACATCAAGCGCCTATCAGCACCTGATATTCTTGGGTATCTTGGTACTTACGGCGTGCCTAATCCTTGTTCTCGTACCTGCAGCCTTCCCTCAGTGCATGATGCTGGTTTGACACGCTACCATCTTGAACGATGAAAACTTAACACAGAGGTGGACATCAAGAATTAGAAAAACGAATAGATAAATCCACGCACGCAGCAGAATTGACCTCACAAAGGAGACAACAATGAGAAATGCTGTACAGGACCTCAAAACACCTGTAAAGCAGCGCACAGAGCGCATGTACAATTGGCCGACCACACAGAGCACAGACTAAGCTTCCGGACTTCAAAGCACTCGCGTGGCGATCTGAACTAATCATCATCCCGTTACTGCAACATATCAATCAGCAAATGAGAAGTTACCCACGCGGTGCTACATTCCTCTTCCTCTTAGGTTGAGACTTCTTTTCTCTTGCCGCATCAAGCTGCATCTTTCTCCAGTGCTGAGACACCCCACCCGGTGGCCTATTCAGCCGCTTACCTATCTCTTCCCAAGTCTTGCGTCCTGCCAGACTTTGGAGATCCTCCTCTTCGAATAATTCCCAGCGGCCTCGCTTTAGACCTGGTTTAGATCTGCGCTTGATTCTGCTGCTCGACTGCAGACTGTCTTGGACGGAACTGTCATTTGCTGCGGACAGACCGTCATGGAAGTCAGTGGGGCCAAAGTCCACCTCTGTATGCCCTGCAAATAGGTTGCTCAGCCCCCCGTCTGATTGCTCGTCTGCCGCAGTATCAGCGAAGTGGGCAGATGAAGTTATTGGTTGAGGCGCATTACCATCAGCCTCACGAAGAAAGCCCGTCAGCAACCACGAATGGAGGTCCACAGGCATGATGGTAAGTCTGTTTATCTTACGATCACGGCCTAATGAATTTTTGATGAGCACTATTGCCCGATCGTAATCAAATGCTGCTACTGGGCGATCGTCCTGAATGACAGCCGCTATGAACGCTTCTCCCAGCGCAAGCTGCCGTAAGTTCATCTGAGTGAGCCTCTGGGGGATAAGTCCCCCGCCAGTCCAGTCCGGTTCTAAGGGGAGCTGCGAAGCATCTGCAAAAGCGTTCGAATCGACCCTCTTACTGGTACGTTGTGGCAACCTTCTTGGACGTGTAGTCTTGCGTATACGCGATGAACTTTGTCGCATGGTGGAAGTCGAGAACGGTGTTCTTTCGTGGCTATGTGGGCTGCCCTGCCTCTGCTGCCACCTAGCTCGCTTCGCTGGAAGTGATTCAACATTGTCGTCACTTGTGTCCTCGGAAGCGTTTCCGGAAAGCGATGCCTCCGATGTCGAGGTCTCGGACGGCGATGGGGGAATGAAATCATCAATTGAGCAGTAGGATGGAGATGGCACGTTGCCGGCGTCTCCGTGAGTCTCGTCTGCTTCCTCACCCAGTTGCTTCCCAATTTCGGAAACATCATCGTCTGCGCGCGGATCTGCAGTGCCCGTTGGTTGTTGGACCTGCATACTCCCTGCTAATGGCGTGCTGTCGGAGCATTCATCGGTTAGAGTAACTTCGACCACGGAGTCTTCAGCATAGTCGGACTCCAGATCCACGGCGACGCTTGGACTTTCGGGTCGACGGGCTTGGTGTTCGACCGTGTGGTCCTCCGCTTGATCAAGAGTAGCAGGTGTTCCGGAATCCTGCTTCGAAGGACCGGGCGTAGATAATGACATGGCGCCTGAGACTGTGCCGCTGTCGACCGCGATCCTGTTCATTCCGCTGTGTTCGATATCATCTGGCACATTCTGCGTGCCTTCAGCTTGGCTGCCTAGTGACCTTTGTCAGGAACTGTGCTAAAGATACTGAGTTGAACCAGGACGAACTAGGATCGAAGAAATTGAGTGCAGGCGTGGTCCCGAGTGTGTCAAGATGATGATCCCCTTCCTCCGCCAGATGTCTGATCAGTTCATCGATGTCGGTCCATTCACCGCTGTGGATGCGGGACTCCTTCAGAGCAGGTTTCCGAACTGCCCTAGGCTCAGGAGGCGTGTAGGGAATGAACTTGTCAAAGGCAGAGGCTGCAAAGGAATTGTACATAGTTGCCATTGTTATGGTAGCTGTGAAATGATACTACAATCAGTCGTGCAATCAGTCTCGACCATGCGCTGATTTATATACCCCAAGACGTCCCCCCGCTCTGCCAGAGGACGTGTCACAGAAGGTAAGCAGATCGCGCATGGAATGTGCCGCGTACTCTCCGCACCCCTTGTGCGGACATGCCGCTTGTCAAACATCCGGCATCCTCAGAAGTCATAGCAGGACCTGTGTCGAGCACGTCGAGCACGGTATGTCGGACAAAGCTGCTACTGGCCACAGTAAGAGTCTGAGAAGGTAGCATGACGTTTGCATTCCCACTGCGCCTTCCAGTGCATCACGGCCGACAGCCGCGCTGCCGATAAGCCCCCAACAATCTGAAATTCTACGTCGCGATTGGGTCTGCTGTCGGCGTGAATGCCAAACCCCGGGCCCTTTTTCATGCGCTCCATGTGAACCCTGCTCCTTGCATGACACTTGGGTCTGCATGGAAAGTGCGCTGCCTTTTGTTTGATCCTTTCGGCCGAACTGTGCCTCGTTGCTATGCTCGTGACCACTTTGAGCCCGGGATCTGCGCTGTCCGTCAATGCGAGCAAGCCGACCATGGACGATGGCCACAAGACCGTGGCCTCCAGGCCTGACGCTGAAGAGCGCGCAGCCATGTTTGCTGCGAAGACGGTTGCGATGAAGTATGAAGAAGGGGATGCCTCGGTTGGGTAGCGGGCAGAGCATTCTGGAGCCTGACTAGGCCGCAAGAGCCTCCCAGCACTCCGCTCTAGCCATGCTGAAGAGGGTCGAGGTGCTCGCTTCGCTTTCCCGCCGCACCATGCGCAGTAGAGCGCTGTGCTGTGCACCCGAAGGCACATGCGCACAACTCATGTGTCGGCCTCGCCGAGTGCTGCATGAACACTGGCTTCAGGGAAGCGGGTGGATTGCAGCTCTGCCACCAATCGATCTCTTGCTGGGCTTGGACGGCGTCAGGCCAAGGATTGAGCTGCACGTGGCGGTCGTCGAAGTCATGCCGAGCGAGCGCATTGATGCGGTCACTGTGCAATCAGACCAGCTGTTCCGCGTTTACGAGCATGTGCAAGTCAGGCGAATGCCCAGAGCGGGACAATGTGTGTGCATTGTCTGCGATCGAGAGCGTCACCGGATGCCGCGATGGGCCTGGGCGCAGCGGTCGAGACACGTCAGCGTCGTGGGTGCCTGGAACGGTGGATCGACGGGGATCCAGGAGGCACGGGCGAAGCGTCGGCCGATAAGAGCGAGGGAAGAGAGGAAGGCGTTGAGGAGGGTCGTGAAGAGAAGAGGGAGGGAGCGGTCCTTTTATGTTTTGATGGGGCGACCGGGGTTGAGTCAGCAAGGACGCCATGCCGGATCGGGGGACCTCCATTTCCTGAAGGGGTTTTGCCGCCTCGCATTTTATAATAATATAAAAGAACGTAAAAAATTTAAAGACTTAGAGTATTAGTAGATTTTATATTTACGCTATAGACTAAGATCTATTATAATAGAATTCCTATTATTACTATTATTACTATTATTAGATAAGATTTAAAATATATATTATCGTTACTATTATACTATAATTATAAGGCGCTAGTAGGACTATTATTACTCACTATTATTATTTAGAGCTTAAAGTATATTAGTTTTATATATCTATTATCGATATAGATATCGCTATAGAGAAAGAGATAATTATAAGAGTATCTAGCGTAGACCCGGCGCGGAGCTAGGGTATTATATAGATATTATATAATCTCTAGATATACTCTAATCTCTAGCCCCTCTAAAGAAGAGGCTAGAGATTATTCTATATCTAGAAGTTATCTTATACTTCTATTATTAATCTAATAGTACCCTTATAGTAATAACTCTATATAGAGGTATTTCTAAGCTATTAGCTATCTTCGAGCTTATTATAAGTAATAGAGCTATTTCCTTAAGGATCCGATTTAATAATAATTAATTAATAAGATTTAGGTATAAGCCTAGATTAACTAGTAATTAAATATAGTTTTCTAGTCTATCTAGCCCTTAGGTATAATAGTTTAGCTTAGTTTAGATATATAGTAAGCGTAAAGCCGTAAATAGTCTTAAATCTAACTATCTAAAGCTCTTTAACTTTTAATCTAACTTAATATAGGCGGTAAGGAATAGAGTTAATTCTTCTACTTCTATCCTTTTCTTTACTAGTCTTAAAGTAGACGGAATTTAAGGCTATCCTTAATTCTACCTTTAATATACTTAGGCGAAGTATATCCTTCCTTTCTATAATTCTAGTAAGATATAGTTTTCTTAGATTACTTAGAGTTCTTCTATTTCTTATTATCTCCTCTACTCTTAGACTATTTTCTTTTAAGCTTCTTAGGCCTTTTAGAGCTAGGCTAGTTTTTTTTATAATTAGAGTCGTCGTTCTTCTTCTACTTTAATTTTTCCTAGTTATAATAATTTCTTAAAGATCCTTTAATTTTTTAGTAGATAATATTAGTTTATTTCTCTATTATTAGAAGTATATTACGCTACGCGTATAGTACTAAGTCTAGTTAAGCTTAAACTTTCTTAGATAAGGTATTATAGTAGTTATAAATTTATATTATATAGTTATTCTATCTAAGTTCGTCCTACTAAGGACGAAGAATATTTAGTAGCTTAGTTAATATCTACCCTAGCCGCTATAATATATTCTTAATAAACTTATTTATAGTTATCTACCGCTTATATAGAGTACCTAGCTAGTCTAATATCTTATCTTTAAACTCCTTCTAGGATAACTATCTAGTTATAGTAGGATTATCTTCGTAATTCCTATAATAAGTATTCTATAACGTCTTTATAGTTCTAGCTATATAGCTATAGTCCTAATTAATACGTTAGGTTTTACTTATAAATAGATATAGAGTTTTTTTAAAGCTTAATTTATAGTCGCGGACTTAATCGTTATAGTTAGTCCTATTCTTAGCTTTATAGACTATATACGCTTCTAGATATAGGAGGAAGCTTATACTACCGCCTCCTATTCTTTAGCGAATAATCTTATCCGCCGTTATAATAATATAGATTATAAACTTATTACTATCTTTCTTAACTACGCGATAAGCTATTTTAATTAACTTTAACTCTAGTTCTTCCTTCTTATAGATATATTAGGTATATTAGGCTTATAACTCTACTTTATATAGGTTATTCTCTATTAGAGGGCGTTACCTCTTCTTAGGTAGTATATTCTAGCTTTATAGATCCTAACCTAGGCCTAACTAGTCTAGAAGGGAATTAATAGATAGGATATAGTATAGAGAAGGAATATTTATTTCTATACTAAATATTAGAGGACGTTCTAATAAGGGAAAATTTTCTTTAGTATAAACCGCGCCTGTATTAGATAGTCTAGCTCTAGCTAGATCTATATCTCTAGTATTATTTATTATAATCCCTTATTTATTACTATCCTTAAAGGAGAGCGATTACAATATAAGAATTAGTAGTATAATACGAGTTAGGTAATAAGACTAAGATATAATAAGGTTAAAGATATCTAAATTAATTATAATAGACTACTTTCGATTAATAATAAAAATAATTACTAAAGATCTAAGCTCCCCTTAGTCTTTATAACTTATATTTATATATAAACTCTCTAGTACTACTAGTTAAGGCTATTAAGCTTCTCCTTTATCTACCGGTATATATAATAGGCCTAACTACTATAGTCGATTCTAACTAGACCTATTCTTTAACTAATTATACTATCGGGAATCTCTCTAGTCTAGCCTACTCTAATCTAGCCTAGAATAATCCTTATACTTAGATAGCGCTATATCTACGGTAGTAAGGCGTAGTTATATAGCTAACTTCGGATTAATAATATTAAGCTTAGCGTCCGAATCTAAAGTAGCTATAAAAAATACTTATATCTCTATAAGGATAATTATACTATCTATTTTAGGTATAGCTTTTTTTATAACAGCGTCGTATAAACGACTCTCTATTACTATTAACTTCTATACTAGAACTTTTAAGATAGAATCTAAAAGCCCCGGCGACTATTTCCTACTAGTATAGAATTTAGATAGGAGGGCTTTCTTCTCGAACTTAGCGATATACTATTATTACGCTTACTATAATACTCGTTAACCTAATAGCCTAGTTTACTATAATTAAAGTAATTACCTAGATTAGAAGTAGAATTTTTAAGTATATTCGCCTTCGTACTAGCGTCGCTACGCTATTAATTAATATATAATAACTAATTATACTATCGCTTATCTCTATACTCCTTATAGTTTAAGTCTTAATTCTTACCGGTAGTAGCCGCTTACTTATATTAAATTTCTATATATATCGCTAGCGAGACGATACTATCTAGGGTAATTAGAATATTTTAATAGTTAATAATCTACTCGCGTAGTTCTAGGAGAAGCTTAGTCTAGTAGTAGCGCCTATATTATATAGTTATATAAAGCTCGTCTAGCTATCCTTCTAGCGTAATTAAGTACTACTTAAACTACTATACTATTTAACCTTAGCGCTACTTTATATCTTCGTATAGCTAGGCTATATTAAGCTCCTTATTTACTAGGTCTTTAATAAGGTCGAGGAGAAAGGTCTTATATTAGTTCTAAATATATCTCTTCTATATCTTAATAGTATTATTCTAGCTTATTTATAGCGTACTATAAAGTGATTATATAGTCTACGCTATCTTAATTACGTCGTCGCTAAAGCGACGTAGCGCTAGATAGAACACGTTCTCTATATACTAATACTATTTATAATACTTATATATATTCTTACTATAAAACTCTAGAAGCTTTTTAGGTTATAGCTCTAAAGGTTTTAGTTCTTATAACGCGCCTACGCTACGAACGCTTAGCTCTAACTCTTTATTTAAGCTACGTTCTATACGAGCGATCTTAGCCTTTAGATAATAGAGCTCGTCGGCCTTCTTTAGCTACTTATACCTCTAATAAGCTATATAGAGCCTTTTCTTAAGGAGGACTTTATTAAAGATAATAGGCGTAGCGCTAGCGTTCTATATACGTAGCTATCGCTCTAGTAACGCTTCTTCTAACTAGCCTATAGGGCTAGGTATAATCTCGTTAGTATCGGACTAGGTTATCTTCTATATTATAATAACGTGACGACGACGATTCGAAGGTATATCGAATACGTATATCGAGCTTATCTCGAACCTCTATCGAGAGGGAGAAATTATAACTATAAGGTTAATAATAGAAGTATAAGATAGCTCCTAGATCTAGAATAATCTCTAGCCTCTTCTTTAGAGGGGCTAGAGATTAGAGTATATCCGTAGATTACGTACTATCTATATAATACCCCGGCTTCGCGCCGGGTCCACGCCAGATACTCTTATAATAAAAATAAGATTATAAGGACTTTAAAGCTCGCTTAATCGACTATTTAGCTATATATTACTAAAGGCTATTATATACTTTATAAGCTATACGGTTACCCTTTAATACTTATAATTTAACGCTAAATAAAGTTAATTAAATAAATAATATAGGACGGCTTTTATAGACGCTTATCCTACTAATCTATCGCTATACTTAAGGGTATTTAAGGCTATTATTAAATATTAATAAAGGCCTTTATTTAAGCTAGATATATTTACTATATAGCGAAAAAAAAGTCTCTATTAATAGATAAAGCGATAGGCGATTAATTAGTATAGGTATATCTATATAAGTATTAGGACTTTAATATATAGAAGTAGGTCCTCTAGATAGATAAGACTTTATTTATAATAGGTAGATTTAGTATTATATATATTATAAGGCTTATAGATAAGGTATATAATTTAAGCTATCTAGTACTAAAGTTTAGAGGCTTCTTATCTTAAATAGTATATAGTACTATTTTAGGTATAACTAAAGGGCCGCTTTATATTTTTAATAAGATAGATAGTAAGATAAAGGTTAACTCTTAGATATATATAGAATCCGTATTACCTTCTCTATTTAATTATATATAAGAGATATAGATTAATAGTAGCTTCCTTTAAGTAATTATTATAGAGGATAATATATAAATTTATACCTCTAGACTTATAAAGTCTATATACTAATAGTATTATACTTTAAGGATAAAATAGCCTATAAACTTACTAGATCTTAATCTAATTAAGAATATATAGCGGTTATTAAAGTATTATATTAGATAACGGTCTCTTTAAATAGATACTAAAGTACGCTAATTCTTAGAGGAGGAGTAGACTAAATTAACTATAGATAACTTTATATATTATATTTAGTTAATACTAGAGAGGATTTAAGTAGTAATAGTAGTAGGAGGAGGATCTAATAAGTAGTAATTATATAAAATACTCCTCTAATAGCTCTAAGCCTATGCTTAGTCTCTAATCGATAAAGAGGGGGTGCTAGTCCGTTTATACTCCCCCCTTATACTGACATTGTGCGCCACAACGTCTGGCTGGTCAGCATGCTGGTGGAGCATTCGTGCCAAGCTGTGTCTGGCCTCGAATTTCGATCGCCGTGCAGCTCGATCGAACCATGTTGACAGAACACGATGTGCATCAGCTCGTTCGATCAGCCATTGGCGAACTGCAATGCTGATTCCGCGGCTGATATCGAAGCAAGACAAACACCCAGGTATCTCGAATGGTATCTCGGGCCGATCATTTGTTCTTCATGTGGGCGAGGTCGAATAGGAAATGCTGGAGTTTCGATCCGAGTGCACATGGCCCAGGGTGTACATGATTTTAGCGACAGGCACATGCATGTTTGAGATCCCTATCCCTGCAACAACCTCGTTCGCGATGAAATGTGATAGATCGTTTATTGGAACGACCCCTGCTTCGCGAAGTTCCCGTCTAACTGTGCGAAGTGCCCAGCCCTGTCAGTCGATCGAATCTCACAGCGACATGCAAGTGATGACCACCGTACCCCAGAAAGTGCTAGTCCACTGCTGATAAAACTGCTCGTGGTCCTGCCGTTTCATTCTTGTCAAAAGTTAAATCCAAATCACCTAAGCCAAAAACATGTAAGACATGACGTCGGGGAACGCGTGCCGAAAGAAGCGCGGTCAACGAAACGGTGACCTATGCGGGAGCGGGCAGATTCACTATGGAATACATCGCTTACAGCGGCTCCCTCGAGTATCACAACTTGGAAAGCCTTGTGCCGCTGAAGAATCAACCTCGCTCCACGATGTGATCGCACAAAACGGGAAGCTTTGCGAATCGCCATTCGCCAACCTAAATTTGCAACATGAACATTGTGGACCACTGGTCGCATGCGCCCTGTAGAATCTTGGAATGTCGAGCTCTTTCGGGACAAACCCAACATTCGATGCGGTCTTGATGTCGTTCGATGTGGAGCTCCAGCCGCTGACTCTGATATCGGGTTTTAACAAGGCCCGGCAATTGTAGTGCCTTTGAAGCCGTGAACGACATTCACTAGCCTCTCTTCGACTGGTCGTAATTGAGACAAGCACGGATGTCGCGGGCTATGGCAGAGCATCCGAAAAAGAACGCAAGAACTCAAAGCAGAGTGTCATTGCACTCTTGCACCAGCGTCAAAACTTCCCTCTCCTCTCATCTGTTCATGTTGCACTCGAAACAGTCAGTCGGTCGTGTTCACTGCTCACGTTGGACAAGCACTCAAAAGGCACCACAGTCCAAGTGCACTCGTGGTACGACCATAAAATGCGATCGATAGCATGGAAACCGGCATAATCACGATAACACGATTTGGGAGACGGGAGCTTTCGTTGAGACGGTCAAGAAAGTCGACCTAAGATAAAAAGCTCCGCTGGTATGCCATTAATCACGACCCAACATCACGACATCTCAGACCCATTCGCTACATCGAACACACCAGACTACCTTGAATCTCAGACGCTTCAGCATACTCCTCCCCACAACACATTCCTGAATTCTTTACAATGGCCGTCAACTACTTCCCGGAGTCCGCCTTGGATCGCGCCATGGCTGAGATATCCTTGACGGACGACCAACAGTCAATAATGCTCATGAATGTTCCATTCTCTTTGCATACACCGGCTATGCAGCAGGTGAGTTTTGACGTTCTAGACATTGAGATCGCGTGTTCTGACGACGTCCAGCCGGCGGAGCTATCTCCAGACCACCCAGAGACGCGGATACTTGGATCCTTCGAGGACTCGCCATACTTCAATGGACCACTATGTGATATGACGGTAAGAAAAGTAATGTCAGGCGTAAGACATGCGTGGCGTAGATGTGGAGGTTCGATTCGATCAAATGCTCAACACTACACAGGTACCTGCGAGAAAGTGTCCGACATGTGATGCAAATGGAACGACGACGTGGGTTATGCCGGGGAAGCAGTGCCCGCGATGCAACTCGGTGGTGGACGAGAATCGAAATGATGGAGGTCATGGCGAGCTCTGGAGTCGAGAGATCTTAGGGCAACAGATCGAGGCTAACAGCTAGCGGCATTGCATGGGCGGACAAAAGCAAAGGTGGAGTCTGGTATCCTTTCAAAAGTTATCTGATTTTGGCAGGGGCTCAAATTGGTTGGAGTTGGCATGGAGTTTATGCAGGGCATTTGTTGTCGACAGGATGTGATCTGTACCTTAATTGAAGAATTGCGTTTAGCGTCTCCAGAATCCTCACCAACGCTAAAGCTTCGACGTTAGATCTGCACCTCTCTTCTCGAGCCATGCTGCGATAATCGGGCCGGTTTTGTCGGGTGCTTCGAATGTTTGCCCTAATGACCTATGGTTAGAGGGATTCTGCGCATGTGCAATGGCACGGGAATATCGCGACAATGTGATGTATGCAAACCACGGCAGTAAAGTCTCGACTGACAATGACCAGATTCAATCTCCTCCACGGTCAAGTCCGGTAACAGCCCGGCTTGCTGAGGTGGATAGATCATTTGAGTTAGACAGACCGGATCCTTCGTGCAGCCAATGAACAAGACCGGAACATTGAGTCGGTACCGCTCCTTGGGCATGTCTTTCTCGACGTTCCAATTGTAGTTGGAGTGCACCGCTTTATACCAGTTGAGCGGACCTGTTAGACCATCTTTTTGCATTCGCGCGATGAAAGTCTCTTGAAATCCTGGAGCCTTCGCATATTCCTTCAATGGCTGCTTCTTTCCAGCGCGAAGGTACTCTTCAAGTGCGCCCTGTGGGAGACTGTCAGCTCCTCAAGCCAATCATATCCAAGATTTCTTGACAATACGTACATGGTGGCAGAGGAGATCTTCCATGAAGTTCTTCGTCCCTTCATCGGTACCGTGCAGAACATGGAACGATGACTCGAGGTTCGCCTCCATCAGCTCACGAGCAGTATCCGTGATGAAGAATTGCTGATAAGCAATGCGAGGCAAACCAGTGAGCTTGACGAGCATTGCGTTTGCCTGCTCCGCATTGACTTCCGCTGGAGGTCTGTATGCGACATTGAGGATAATGAGACCCAGAACACGCTCTGGATGGAACAACAACAAGCGCTGTGCCATCATCGCGCCCCAGTCATGTCCGACGGAAATGACATGCTGGACTTTCTCATTGTCTAGAATGTCCATCAAGTCCTGCGACAAAGCCTTGAGGTTGTACTCCTTGGGATCGCTGGGCTTGTCTGTCTCGCCATACCCGAGCAGGTCAGGCACAATGATTGGGTATCCCAACGGGGTCAGGTATGGAATGATGTTACTCCAAAGCTCGTGGTCATCAGGAAAGCCATGCTGCAAGAGCAAAGCAGGCTTCTTCTCGTTGGAAGGGAGGACCCAATAAGTGTACTTAAAGCCTCTTGAGGTCTTGATACTCTTCTTCGTGAAACTGTCCATGCTCGCTGCGTGTGAGCTTGATGATATCCGATGAGGTTCGTTTTGTGTAGCTTAAGTTGTCTGGATCAGCCGTTACATATATCAACAGCTACCACGTTTATTAATCCTGAGAGAAGCTATACGACGCGGAACCCCAAACGCAATTGGTGGAGCAGTCGCCGATTAGGGAATCAAGGGGCGTGAAGGGCAGACGAGATACCCGACCGAGGCGAAGCTGGGGTGAAACATCACAGCACGCTGATCTCACACGGGGTCTCGGCTGCGAAGTCTCTCCGATTCGTCGTGTTAATTCCACGTGCTCTGTGGAGTCTGCGGAAATGGTGGACCATGATTTCGATGAAGCTCATGCTTTCACAGATGGATGCAAGCAGTTTCGGACGTTGTTGATCCAAGTGGAGAGTTGATCTGGTGTGGAATGTACGTGATAAGGTGCACGTGATTCTTTGTCCCAAAATAGCTTAGACCCCTCTGAACGCGACTTCCCCAGATGGATCTGTCCCCCCAGCGCAATCGCAACCCATCCGCGTTCCATCAAAAGCGTAATTCGATGTTTCCTTGTTAGATCAGCGAATCATATAGCGGAGGGATAATCTGTTGAAATTGGTCGCGACTGCCTACCATGGCGCCGGTATGTGGATCATGTCTCTTTCTTCCAAACTTCTGTCTCTTGGAGTCAAACGCGTCAGTCGGCCTATGATGGTTCACGAAAAGGATGCGGTATCTCTCAAATATGGGCGCGAAAAGCTTGGATCCGCCGCATTCGAGTGTGAACATGTGCATTCGGTGGTCCTTAGGACGAGACAACAAGCCGGATCAGCGCGAGTACGATCCGGATCTTGGCACATACATGCGCTTCTCATCGCATCGAAGCACATTCGCTGTGCTCTGAAGCCTGGTCTCTGGTGCCGGTATATTCATCGCTTCACTTGGTTCTTTATCTGGCACACGAGGGTTTGGTATGATGTTGGACCTTTTACTCGGTTACTCAAAGTATGAGACAACGAATTGGGGCTTGATCCACTACGACGATGCTGTAATGACTATTTCCACGCGACTGACGTCTCAATTCACTTTGCCACAGTCAAGAAACTAATAATTCTCACAGCTCCGAAGTCGAGCCAACCGCAACCAAGGCGATGACGAGACCTCAATCCTCAAAGGCCTCCCCATCCGGCAATGGAAGCTAAAAGAAGAGAACATCGGCCCACCCCTGGAAGTCAAACCCGAAGTTGACAACAGACCATGGCCGGAACTGCCTCTTCCCAGGGACTTCTCCATGTACCCGGAGATCAGCCAGAAGCTTCTGCGTCGCGCGAGACAAGGTCACATCTTTCACAACCCGACAACGACTACCACAGGGAAAGACGACAAATCCAAGACTGCGGCGCAGGAAGCTGAGGGTGGGTTTAGATCGAAGAAGTGGACTATTGTTGAAAGGGACCAGGAGGTTGAGGAGCCCACGTATCTTGCGAAGCGGAGGAAGGGGTTGCCGCCTGTGTTTGGTGCTGCGATTGCGAATCTTAACCCGCAGACGTCCTATCGAACGACCAAGGTCAAGAAGTACGATGCTGATGGCAAGCTACACGTATACGAGGTCCTGGCACCCGAAGGTCAGCAAGTCGAAGGAGAAATCGTAGCTGAGGACGAAGCTGCCAAAGCTGCACCCGTCGAACCCGTGGCTGCTGCACCGGGAACCATCGTGGAAGGCGTGGGTGTAGTGAACGAGCACGGCGTCGTCGTTTCCAATGATCTGCTTCTCCCAACACCACCAAGGAGGAAACCTCCACCCCCGCGCAGAAAACCGAAGAAAGGACCCGGTCGAGGCAAGAAGAAGGTCATCTTCGATGGCGATGCAGCCGCGGCTGGCGAAGGGACTTCGGCGGGTGGTCTGCTCAATGTACCCGGGATTGCGGCGAAACAGGCTACAGACTCTGCACAGCCTTCTTCGCAGGCAGACACGCCTATGCCAGATGCTGGCGATGATGACGAGGGATCCGGATCTGAAGGAGAGGAAGGCGAGGACGGAGACGAGGGCCGTGAAGAGGGTGAGCTCTCTCCCAGCCCGGAGCCGGGGAAAGCGCCCACCACGGAACCTACTTCTGAGCCGCCTGCTGCGGGCAACGAACCCCTGCCTGCCCCTGTGCCCACCACCGAAGTCAAGGAGGAGCAAAAAGACGAGCAAGACGCCGTGATGGCCGACAGCGATGTCGCCGTGCCGACATCTGAGCCAACCCTTCCAGGTCTCGCGGCAGCGCTCAAGTCACCATCGCTGCCGGCGCAGCAGACTGATGCGTCCTCTGCAGCAGCTGCACCAATACCTCCTGTGGTAGACAATATCGCCAGCTCACCTGATGTCCCGCTTGCTACAAGCTCTACTGCTGAGCACGTCCCAACTCTGCCAGGTCTATCAGATACGAGTATTCCACCGATCACCGAGACTGTCGGCGAAGAGCAATCTGTTGCTGTGCTTACGGATGCAAGGCCCGTTGTTGATACTCTGCCCGCTTCGGTAGAGAAGGATGAAGCCACCGTGAAGGAAGAGGCTCAGAACGGCTTGATCGCGGAATCTGTAGAAGGGGAGAAGAAAGAGGAGACACCGGCGGCATAGAGAGCTGCCGGAAAAGAAGTGTCCGGACGTTCAAATACTTTGAGGATGAAAGGGTTTCTGGCTTCTGGATCATCGCTGGAAGATGTGTAAATATATCGTTACCTTGTCATAGATATAGGGCATTTCATATTAGAGCATGTTCGTCGAGAATTTCAGTCGAAGTCATACATTCGCAACGCACTTATATATTCATGACTTTCTCGTTGTATATACGTTCAAGGATTGCATCGAGCAGTTCGAAAGTTCTGTGGCTTTGAGGTGAATCGATCATTTCAGATCACATCCAGAAGTGTCTAGCTATTTACACATTTTACAGCAGATCCTGCCGACTCTAACAAGCTCTTGCTTGGAGTGGGTACTCAAAACATAGTAAAAGAATTGGCACATCCCGTGTATCACTGCGATTCCTTCTTATCCTGTTGCTGTTTACTTTTGCTCTCTTCTTGCTTGTCACCGCCACCACCACTCTTATTCTTCGCCCTCTTCTCACTCCAATACCGCCAGCTCCTTCCTACACCCGCCGTCAACCCACTCTTCACAGTCTGACTCATACTCGGCCACCACACCGTCTGGTAGATCGCCTTCCCCACCATCTCCCTCAGATCCTTCTCCGCCGCGATCCTTCGATCAAACTCGCCGCCCTCCCTCCTCCTAAAGCTCTGCTCGTCCTCATCTTTACTCGCTTCGAGCATAGCCTGGAACTCGCGCCCAGGGATGCCGAATTTGCGCTGGTACAGGAAGTAGAGTTTTGAGCGGAAGGCGGACGGGAGGCGGCGCACCATGTTCCCGCGCTTGATAGGGGACATGTCCTGCTCGAGCGTAGCATTGGCACGCGGATCAAGAAGCCACTCCGGCGTTCTGGCGCGCGCATCCGTGAACTTGACGTTCGGCAGGTCGTCCACGAGTGGTGAGTACAGTTGTCGGAAGTTGGACATCTGGTTATCGACTATGTTGGCGATCTTGCGCGGGTTCTCGCTGCCGAAGCGCATGCGTGGGTCGCCCTGGTAAGAGATTCCTGTGATGGCGGAGTAGAGGTCGTGCTCGGTGAATTTCTCGGGGAGCATGAGGAGAGCGGTGCGGACGGCGGATATGAGGTTGATCTGGTTGGCGAGGCGGACGCGCGGGTCGTCGCGTAGAATCTTGACGGGTTTTTGTAATCGACCTGCGAGGTAGAGGGTATCCCATGAGGAAAGGTCTTTGCGCAGAGTGTCGAGGTTGACCACACCGTACTTGATGAGAGTGCCGTTGACGGTGATGTACGGATTGAAGTAGACGCCGGCGCCGAACTTATCCTGCGAGTATGAGACGAAGCCGGAGCCTAGCGAGCCGAGCATGGAGTAGTGGTCGCGATGTTGTTGGAGGTTAAGCGAGTGCCAATGCTGCGTATGTGAGACGCCGAAGATGAAGTCAATCATCTTGCCGCCGCCCTTTTGCCATTTTACGATCGCTTCAGGTGGATTTGGGTGCGGTGAGAGAGATGAGCTTGACGATGATGAGGTTTGCGAGAAGACGCCCGAACCGTATGCAAAGGCGTATCGTATAGGTGCTTTGAACTGCCACAGTATCTGCCGTAGCGCCTCTTTGAACTCTTCGTTGATCTTCATGTGCTGGTTGTATCCAAAAGTGCGGTGCGGCAGCTGCGAGAAGGTATCTATATTCCAGTCTGGATCGTCTTCCCAGCCAGGAGGTAGGGAGATGTTGGACGTCTCCGTGTCGAAGCCGGACGCGGCCTGCTTAGGCGTCTTTCCCTCTTTCTCTGCAGCTGCGGTGCCCTTGGCATCTTTTGCGACATCTCCCTTGTCCATGTCCGACTTCTGCTGCTGCTCTTGACGCAAGGCAGTCTGGGAGGAAAGCGAGCGGTACCCTGACAGCCTGTGCTGCCGGAAGCGGGCGATATTTGACCGTAGCAGTCCATGACTGTGCAGCAGCGAGCTGAATGATCGGTGCGTGGTCTACTTATACGTCAATGGCACTTTCTTGCGGATCGTGTGAAGGGGATGTTGGAAGAGCATAGCAGTCCAGACCAATGGTTGCGGACCAGACGAGCCCCGTACAGAATGGTACCTCGTCCAGATCTGGCATGCTCCTCCAGCGGCAGGTCCCCAGATGTTGCCTGCTCAACAATTGCTGCTATAGTGCTCCGTACGGAAAAGTTGTTGTACTTACAGGTAATGCCATTCTAGCAGCGCAACAGCAAGTGACTGTTGACAAACACAATGCAAAGTTCCTCAAGGGGGCAGATCTTCCGGCTACCTCTCCGTATGCATTGTCAGTGTGGGTGGAGTGTTGTTGGATGAGAAACAGTGGAGCTTGTTGCGTAAGGTGCCTTTTCCTTGAGCTGGAGCTTTTCCCTTGCTTGCGCGCAACGTGCAGATCTTCGGCCTTCGCGCGTTGGATAATCGGACCCTGAGCAGATCACTAAGTGGTCACCCATGTGCGTGGTCCGAGCTCCAGTAAACATTGGCAACCACGACCAACACCCCAAGATCTGCTCCACACACTCTGTCGCAAGATCGCAATAAAGAGAGACGAGGCGACTCAGCTTCCGAGCTGCACGCAGACGAAGCAATGGCCTCCACGGAGAGCTACAACACCATTCAGGGCCGCATCGACTCGTTCGCGTCCGAGATACGCCTGCCCAAGCGTCGCGCGTCGTCGACCAAGAAGAAAGGCCCCAGCACCATCTCGTGGCCGCACGACAACCCGCTGCCAAACGATGTGAGTGCTTCTTAGATTACTTCCTTAGGCTACTTCCTAAGCCAAGAAGTAGACTGACACTTGACAACAGCTCGCACGCGCCGGCTTCTTCTACAAGCCCAAGTCAGACGCCGAAGACAACTGTGAATGCTACCTCTGCCACGTGAAGTTGGACGGCTGGGAACCCGGGGACGATCCGATTGACGAACATCTCAAGCACTCGCCAGAATGCGGATGGGCAGTCAGCGCGTCGCTGCAGCGCAAGTTCAACGCCGGGGAGTCTGTGGATGCGGATCCGATGAGCGAGGAGTTTGTGCAGGCGCGAACACATACTTTTGGCGGGAACTGGCCATATGAGTCCAAGAAAGGCTGGAAGCCGACGATTGCGAAGGTGAGTGGTATTGCTCGTGATTGCGCATAGTGTTTTGTACTGACATGATCACTCCAGATGGTCGCAGCAGGATGGACATACGACCCAAGCCCCGAATACGACGACGGCGTCACATGCATGTACTGCAACCTCTCCCTCGATGGCTGGGAGCCAAAAGACGACCCCTTCGCCGAACACCAGAAGCGCTGGCCGGACTGTCCGTTCTTCAGTCTGGTCGAAGACTGGGCAAGTGCGCGCCAGCAAGCTAAAGGTCGCAAGGGCAAGGGCCGCACATCACGCGCTTCAAAAGGCTCTCGCCTATCCACACAATCTGTTGTGTCTGTTGCTTCAGAAGCGCCGTCTCAGCTGTCTTTGGGTGATCTTGACGAGCCTGCGGTGGAAGAGGACAGTGTCTTGACTACCGCCACCACTACATCGACGACTGCCAAGGGCAGGAAGAAGGCGCCTGCGAAGGGCACACGAAAAGGCGGTCGTAGCAAGAAGGTGGCTGCAGCAGACGAGTCGGTCGTGGAGATGGATCCACCAACCCAGGTTGAGGCTTCAGTCATTAGCGAAGCCCCGGCGAAGACAACTCGCAAGGCCAGCCGCACGAAAAAGGCACCAGTCATCGACGAATCTGCCATGGATGTTGATGCAAACACGCAAATCGAATACCCAACCATCGTGGACGAGCCTCCGAAGCGACAGACTCGACGGAAAGCCAGCAAAGCCGAGCCGCCATCACAAATCGAGGACACATTGAACGCGAGCCAAATGAAGCGCTCGACGAGGGGCAAGGCTGCCAAGGCGAAGCAGCAAGCACGACTCAGCGATGATGAGAGCCAGCTGCAGTCGGAATTGCAAGCTGCTGTGGATGCGAGCTTGATGTCGACTCAACAAGCTGGACGATCAACGCGCGGCACTAAGCGCACGAGCGATGGAGTGCCAAAGGTTGACTCCTCGGTCATTATGCTGAATGAGGAATCTATGGAGTTCCCCAAGCCGAAGCGAGGACGAAAGCCAAAGGCGGCTGCTAGTCAAGTCGAATCGCAGGACGAACCTCAGCCACGATCATCAGATGCAAGCGAAGTACCTCAACGCGTGGCATCGATACCAAAGGCCCCTCCGAAGTCTCGCAAGGGCAAGAAGGCAGCGAAAGCGCCAACTCCAGAGCCAGAGCCAGAGCTTGAACCAGAACCGGAAGTTGAGGCAGAGCTGGAGCTGGAAGACGGTTTGCCACAGGGCACACAAGAAGAGGATGCGCAGATGAGCGACGCCCTTGATGCTCTTGAAGCAGAGAAGGACGACGACTTCGACTTCGGCCAGTCTCTTGTCAATCCAAGTAATCCATATGCGCCCATCACAGGGACACCAGACCATGGGCCTGGAGAGACTTCGCCAGCGCCCTCATCACCCACACCAGCGCGAGCGCAGGCAACACCGACCGCTACCAAGCCTGTCGTCTTGTCCTCGGAAAAGCGAGCGCAAACACCACCGCATCAGCACGAGTCAACGACACCAACCTCCTCACCGAACTCCTCAGACGCAGAGAACAAACCACCCTCATCACGTCCAGCATCCGTCCGCCCACCACTCTCCGTGCAGCGCATTCCTCTGCGCGCCGAATCACCAAATAAGGCACCACCTCTGAGCCCGTCAAAGCGGCCCCTCGGCAACGGAGGCAAGCTCCAATCGGCGCTGCCCTGGTCCGCCATCGACCTCGAGAATGTCTTCCTCAACTCACCTGTCAAGCGGAACTTGGGACTGTCTTCCACATCGAGCGCAGACAAAGAAAATGCTCTCGCGATGGCAGGCGTGGATATAGAGCGTCTTGACTCGAAGAGGCTGAAGGACGTAGTGAAGAAAGTGAGGGAAGCGCTTGGTCCAGAGCAGAAACGCATGAGCGTTGAGGAGTGGGTGAGGTGGAATGCCAGCGTAGGCGAAGAAAGATTGAGGAGGGAATGCGAAGGCTTGGTGATGGTGTTTGAGAAGGAGGGCGGGAGGGCGTTGAGGACGCTTGAGAGAATTGAGTGTGCGCCTTAGGCGGTGGGTGGACTGAGGCTTGACTAAGGGGAGATGGTGCGGTGGATGGGACTGGCTGTACGATTGCACCTAATGCTGTGTCTGGATGGAGGATATGAACGTGCCCTTGGATGTGCTGTTGGTCTTCTTTTCTGGTACAGTGCGGGTGCGACTGGTCGATCTTGCTTGCGGCAACGTCTCTTCTTGGGCATGTCTTCATGACTTTGGTTGTTCACTCTTCTTCTCTTTGTTCGTGTTTTGGGCATCATGTTGCATGGTATGGCGTTTCTGGTTTCACTGTACATGACGACGGCTGGGATGTATACACTTGGGTTGATACGCAGGAAACATACGATTCTGCCATGCAATGAAGGATTTCCTGATTCATACCTTGCCTACTGTTCCTTCTCACCATCCATTGCAGCAACAGTGGCTTCGTACCGTTACTTGACCTGGACTCTTTCCTCTTGCAGTCCAAACCGTACGAATTGGCCAAGCGCTCACAACTCTGTCTACTTCCTTGTTCGTCTTGTTTACAAGCTCTTACTGCGTTCTTCCCCTCGAGATGTAAAATGTATGCCGCCGGTCTGCGATGTATGTAGAGTTCCACGAATGCTGCTGCTAATATCCCGCTTCCCGCAGTCTCAATGTGAGCGCTATGTTCTTCGCTTGCTGGTTGACAAGACTGCCGTTGTGCTGATCTGTGACTGGTGGTCGGTGTCCCCAGTGAGAAGGATAGCGGATTCGTGCGGGGGTGACATGGCCTCTTCTGATGTTGTCCGCTGCACGTTGGAGAGAAAGAAGGAATGCTCGCTGCTAGACCGACCACTGAGAAATCAGATCAGGAAGTGCCATCACCAGTTATCACTCCAGTCGTGATCTCGCCGGGCGAATAGCTACCTGCCCAGGCTGTCCTCATGAGTACACGTCACCTCCGAAGGCCCTGGACGCTCGGCGAACTTCTGAGCTGTTGATGCATAGCCTGCCTTACGCGAGTGCAAAATCATAGACAATGATCTCGAAGCTATTCCGACCGCAGATGTTGGTTTGCTGAACAAGTGCTGTAAGAATGAAGGACGGCGGCGAGAGAAGTGCCGATTGTGGGCGGATGACTGGCGTTGCCATGTAGCAACACCACCGAGCGAGGCTTCCCGATGCGTTTTGACTGATGGTAATTTGACTGCCGCTACTCCGGCGGTGAGTGCAGCATCTTCTGCTTTCATGAAGTGCAATGCCAATGTAAACTTGCAAGATCAGTGACTTAGCGGCTCGTGCAGCACTGCACGTGTGGACAAGCCAAGGCAGCCTCGAGAACAAGCATTTCGATGAGGAAAAGTCAGCATGCCACTCCAGAGATGTCCTTAGATGGTGGGTTGACTGCTAAAAGTGCTGAACTTCGATACGGCGAATGCGCTTGCCATGTGCAGCAGATGAAAGCTGTATGGTGGTAGCTTGCGTCGATGTGCACAGTTGAATAGACTCTGTCCATGGCGCTGAATCAAGCTGCTGATGAAGTGAATACACCTCTTCTGCCAAAAATAGCCAGAGAAGCTGATGAGGATGATCTGGAGCCTTGAGCTCGATATAGCTGGTTGTCTGAGTGACCTGCAGCAAGTAGATACCGTGGCGGAGTGACCGGGCCAAAAGAAGAGGCGTATAGAGCACCGTCGGCGTCGAGGGGTAAGTGTCGAACGGGGAACCTGGGCAAAAAAAGAAGGGCCAGTTGCTAGATCATGAGACTCGACTCCGCCAATACTCGTAACCAATGAGAATCCAGATTACTCCTTCTCTTACATGCTCTGCTCACTGCTCACCCGCTCTGCTGCTCTTTGCTCTATGCCCCAAGGGAAAAGGGAAGTGTGAGTACCTACAAATTTAACACAACAACACAAACTGGGGTAGAATGCTTGCTGGGTATTGGAGACTTGTATCTTGAGAGACGAGCTCAATCTCTATGCATTGACTGGCCAAGGTTGAGAAGAATTTGCTGCTTTTGCCATTATATATGCAAGCAGTGACCGTCCGTAGGGGATAAATATGCATGTCTTCGGCCTGAGGCGGCAACGAAAACACCACAGCCTGGGTTTCCAGCGGCGTATATTCTATTCATATGGCATTATTTGTTGTTGCAGGGCGCTGCAAAGTGTCTTGAGCTTGTGGACGCGACCATGAGGCTCCAGGAAAGTGCTTCTCGCCGTCCGCAAAGGCCGCAGAGTGTCCACCTCCGCCGCTCTACCCACAAACACGCGGTGGGTTGCCACAAGGTATGATACAACAACACCATTTGAGCTGATCTGGTCATCATAGGCCACAAAAGAGGCTTCTGGGGCTGTGTGCCAGATGTACAGGTCCTCTACTACGTCCTCCGAGCCTCAGAGAAGCGGTCGGTAGTCCAAACGATCGCCGATAAGTCGTCCGGAGCTGTACGTGACAGCGAGCAACTGAGTACAACACCAGTTAAGTGACTACCACGGGCTATTCCGGCTTCTAGGGACGTGCAACATCCGTCTTACGCCTCTCTACAGCCTCACCGCAAGCGTGCGCAGGGGCGCGAAGCCTCCACAGCAGCCTGCCACGCCAGCATCACCGTCCACGCATGGGATCACACGATTGTAACATGAGCACACAGGCTATCGCGGCGTTCTAGGGCATCACAGGCATCCGCAATCCGTTGGAAGAGCGCGGCAGCCCATTCGCTGCTTTGCAACCATATGCAATTGGCACAGCAATGCCAGCGGTCCGATGTCTTTCCCGGCAGCTCATTGACAGCAGCACCCACTACACCAGACTGTGGCCTGCAGAAATACACAGAGATATCTAGCATACAGGCTGTTCGCATTCTGCTCCGTGATCCTCAACTCCACTCAGAGCGGTCCTTTAATCGCCTTCGCCGCCGGGCACGCGCACGTTGCGCACCAGTCCACAATCGGACATCGAAAACAGTCTATACATAATGCATAGTGGCACCAGCAGGCGGATATCATACCGCATAGCCTAAGTGGGGTGCTGCCAGATAGCAGACCGGGCTCCAGGACGGCAGACCGCATTCGACAGCATACAACAGTGACTTGCTGAGCAAGAGCAAGGTCAATCAGAACAACGGTGACTCCGTATGCAAGACTTGTTTACATAAACGTCCTCGCATGAGGCATGTCGGACGATGAACGTTGATGTGCACTGGATCAGCAGTATGGGCAAGCAGCTGGGCGGCATGAGCGCAAAGGGGCGTACCAGCGCCGCAGGATCAGGAGCTTGGGCACGATTACATCGAACAAGTGCTCTGAACCCATTCGCAGCGAGCACCGCCAGCTCCAAGAGATTGCGACGTGCCTGGAACAGCATGGCGAGCAAGGCCATATATCCATCTGTTCTGCAATGGACATTCGCAAGTTGGATCGAGAACCGTTGTGGGGTCCCGAACAGCTTCAGCTCCGGCCACAGCTCTTGGAGAACTCAGAGAGATATCTTCAGCCATGTGACTATATGCTGGGTGCACACTACACATCCCCAAGTCGGACCAAGACCCATGAAGCGCGTGTCGGAGATCCCGAAGGTCCTCTGAAAGCGGAGCAGACAATCTCACCCGTGACCATCACTTAGAGGTACTGGACTGGGGAGATATCTTGGATATCCCAGATCATCATGTCCTTGTGACCATCTATGCCTTCGCGCCCGAGATGAGAAGCTAATGATCCGGCTCTGAGGTCCATCTGAAGTCGCACTGAGGATTTGCTGCTCAGATCAGGATGTGATGAGCTTCGATTGAGGTTGCACTGAGCCATTCTGAGATCAGATCACAGTCTTTGAAGTCTAGCACTGAGCGAGTTCGGGATGGATCGAGATTGACTGAGCTCCTGACCAGAACTGACCGAGCGTCTCTGTTCCGCACACCGTGCTGACAGAGTGCTATTGAGACCCAATTAAGCTTCTCCATTTGGTCCCAGATTCCATCGGCGCAGTCTAAGATATGACAAAGATTCATCCATCTTGTCCAGTCTCTGCTCTATTCTCTTGGTATTGAAGATTTCATCCAGAAGAGCCTTGCCAGATGTGGGACTTGTTTCTTGCCGTGGTTTTCGCCTAGTGCTTTGGCTGTATGCTTCCTCGGACCATTTTCTTGCATTATGTTGCACGTACTCATGACCTCTGGAGGGTAATGCAATGTATGCTCGTCCATACTTGGAGTCTGACCAGATGCAAGCTGCTGGAGAAGGCAAACATCTGTATGCCGCGCAAAGCCAAGCTCTTGTGTTCTCTTTGTAGACCCCGAGACTTGACCATGCATTTGACCGGTGTGATCCAGAATATTGAGCCGCCGTATACAGTGCATCTCGACTCGTGCTGGCGAGTCCAAATTCGTTCCACAGGAGGTCATATACTGCGATATTCCCTGTTGACACGCGGCCAATGCAGCCAGGTAGCAACGTGGCTCCGGGCGACATTTGCATAGTTGCATGAATGCTGGACCAGTGCTCGCATCCCCATTGGATAGCTTATGCTGTGTATGAGCTCGTCAGTGGGCACTATACCTCAGTGTCCTCTCCTAGCTCTTTCTGTTGTCCTAGACGATGGTCAATCAGCCCAATCATGCGTCTCTTTCGTGATATATGCCTGTGGGAATGCGTACAATGCCATGCCAACGCCTTTCGACACAGTGTAGCTTGCTTTATTGGTCATTTCGGCTCGTCTGGTGCGGATTTGTGTAGCGACGAAGGCGTTCTTGCCAGTGAGAGCGGACGTATGCCGTTCGGAGACTTGTCTGGCTCGCTTGTGTGCATGCAGTGGCCTGTCGCAAGCGAGCGACAGACTCAGCTGTACAAGCTGTTGAGAAAAAGCACGCGTGGCGTCTGGCTAACGACGGCCGGCAGCATTGCACGTGTGCGGCGCGCAATTGTGTGACAACCAGCTGCAGGCTCAGAGTCTGGAACCGTATACTCTGGCCTGCAGCGCGGTTCCCTATGCCGCAGGACGTGCCGTTGCCTGCTGGGTTTGCCTGCTAGCCATGGCCCCAGAGCTGGCTGAAGCGGCCTATTTGTATGCGTGGCGGGGGTCGAGGCGTTGTCGCGGTCGTCGCGGTCGTGCTGGAATCTTGTCCGATGCTTCAGGCCGTCAGTAGCCACACAGCAGCGCTGCTTCGGCCCCTCAGAGCGACTGTGAGCATCAGTAGGACAGCGATCTATTGCACGAGCCGTAGCTCTCGACAGCGGGCCCAGCTGAATGGCTCGTCGAATCGGGTCGAGCTGTTCTCTGGTGGGCCTGCGTATGATTGAGTAAAGTTTCCCAAAAGTGGGGCCAGCACTGCATCGCCAGATCCTGTACAAGCGCTTCAAGCTGGCGAGCGATTGATCACACAATTGCGGTCGCTAGCACCGGTTTATTTGCCAGATGCGAGGCAGGTAAGCACATCTCGATCATAGACACGCAATCAGACGATATGTGCCTGTCGCAGATCACTCCGATCAGCTCCAACAAGGCCCGGGAGGCCTTTGTGATGCTGCATGTGCGTCCCACGAGCATTTCCTCATGCCCGTAGCCCTCAGAAAGTGGCTAGCTGTCAATCGCACGCGAGCCACGAGCCTAGTATATTACGAAAACTACCGTACGGCGGCGTGTGCCGTGATTGGGTACGTATGGCATACCCTGGTCCTCCAAGTCTCCAGCCGGCCAGAAGAAGATCTACCATCATAAGACCGGCTTGAACCCTCGCACGGGTGGAAAGCTGAACATTCATATGTGTAGCAGTCATCTCCGGCCTTGCAGAAGCCCGCACACTTTTTCTTACTCGTCCTAACTTCAAGACACCACTCGATCGCACTTTTCGTCCGTCGTCCACGCGAGAGACTGTCGATCCGACCTCCAATCAGCTAAAGCTCGCCGTTGTGGCACCGCCGATCTCCTTCACTCACAATGAGCACTCTGCACGCCTATTCCAACGATACATATCTCGACAATCACAATAATAGAACACGGTCGACGAGTACAGGCTCAAGAGCATCTAGCAGTCGAAGTTCATCTTCACGAGAGTCTGGCGACTCGATAGATCGGACGCGACGCAGCAGTCAGACGCTTTCGCCGCAACCGAAGCACCAGAAATCGGGTTCATTCAGCAGGCTATTCGGGACCAAAGAGCCCTCGTTGGACTCTTTCAAGCAGCTCGCAGAGTTACAACAGAAGGAATTGGACAGGAAGGGCCAAAAATTGCCTTTCGGCGTACCACAGGCCAAACTCCCAAGCTCTGTCAAAGATGACTACAAGAAATCAAAGCAGCGGGCCAAGGAAAGAGCAAAGATGCATGACATGATGAAGGAGAAAATGAAACAGCATGAGGGCGATGAACGGCATAGTCAGGCTCGCAAATCCTCAAGCAGCAGTCTTTTGACAGAGGAAGACTACCAAAGGCTGTCGAAACTATCCATGCAAGTTCCAGCGAGTCCAAGGTCGATTGGCAGCAAGCGATTTTCTGCTCTCGACCCATTGCCTGAGGTCAGCGTGACTGACAGCTCCGGTGATACAATGCGCTCCTCAAGATATCCTCCATCGCCTCCATCGTCGCAAGACTATCATCGAGGTCGACCCCAGGCAGACGATCTCCTGAGAGGAAACGCCAGGAAGGAGGCATTGCCATGGGAGTAATCTCCCGTACTGGGAATTTCATATGGACGGAAGTGTGCTATGAATCACGACAGCATACGAGACGAGGCTATGACACTGTGCATAAAAGGCATTTCATGAGAACCATTTGCAAGCGGGTAATCTGTTGGTATTTTGACTGTGTTGCGGTAATACCCATATTGCTTCCATCACACATCATTTCGGGCAGACATAGACATAATCTCAAAATGGAATACGCTTCCAGACTCCAGCTGACCTTCGAGTCTTCATGCACTCTCACCCCGTACTACTGGAGATCTCCACCTTTTATGCCTTTTTGGGTTGAGAAGCGCCGAAGCAACGGCGCTTACATGCTTAGACTCTGCAACATACAGATCTGGTGCGCTATGGCTATATCTCCGACTAGCTACTTTCATTCAATGTCTAGCACAGAATAGGCAGCTAGCAAGGAGTGGTGAATTCGAGCAGATGCTCCAGTCCGATATTAGATTGGCGCTAAAAATCTTGCACGCGGGGGACAAGGGAGACACGAGGAGTGACGACAGCCAAGCATTTCGACCACGCTTCGAAGCGATCACGATGCCATCCGACAACGTGCGCGACGTCGCGAGGAGAGAGAAATGCGAGTGGATTAGCCGAGCATACAATACAGCTGTCTTGCAGCTTGGTCATCAATTCCAAGCTGCTGCTGCTCTTGGGAGCTCGTCATAGTAACTGCTTTGAGCGCGTACTGAGATCTCGGAAGATCCGCTAGCGCAGAACAGGAAGCACCGAGAATGCTTGCTAATGGCTGACAATTCTACGATGCAACGACCAACAACAAAGAATGCATTACAGAGATTCGTATATGAAGATACCAAAAGCTTCTCGTTGATTCAGGGCATACTTCTATAAAAGAGCTTGGAAGATCGCTGATGTGGCGAATTCTCTCATCAATAATTTTCTGCTTCATAGCGATCATCACATACAATAGCGACAGCTTTACGAAAGTCAATAGCATCGATCAGATATCTGAGACTCTTTTCCAAGTAGTGTCCAAGATATCTCCTATCACGTTATCTCAAATCACGAACGCACAACCAAGACAAATGTCGTCGAGACAGGATCAAGCATTTCCAGGACTACCAGTCATCCCACCTCAGGACCCATCCCTCATGAAGCCCCTTAATCAATCGATTGTGCGAGGGATTCGCCAGTCTGTTCTGGCCGTCCAGCAGTCTGAGGGTGTCGGTGCAAAGGTGCGGCGGTCAATTGGTACACCCAAGCTGAGAAACCTCAGCCCGTTCTTGATGTATGTGTTTCCCCATGCTTTCTCTGCTTCCTTACATTTACTAACAATTTACAGGCTCGATCATTTCGCTGTTTCGCCTGGTGCTGGTTTCCCCGACCATCCCCACCGCGGACAAGAAACCATAACTTACCTCCTCAAGGGGGCGGTCGACCACGAAGATTTTACGGGTTCTAAAGGACGAATTGAGACAGGGGATCTACAGTTTATGACGGCAGGCGCGTAGAATCGTTTCAAAATGCTTCAGAATACATATACTGACTGTTGTAATAGGCAGGGGTGTCGTGCACGCCGAAATGCCAGCCCCCAACACAGACGGCAGCGCCAACGTTGGCATACAACTCTGGGTAGATCTTCCAAAAGAGCTCAAATACGTGGAGCCACGATATCGAGATCTGCGAGCGAAAGAAATACCAAGCGTGGACGTAGACGGCGGCAAAGTCCATGTCAAAGTCATCAGCGGACAGTCCCACGGTGTCGACAGTTTACAGGAACTTGCATACACCCCTGTCTGGCTACTCGACATCAAGATCCAGCCTGGTGGAAAGATCGAACAGCCACTACCTGCCGGCTGGACTGCATTCGCTTACAGTTTCGCGGGGACCGTGACTTTCGGCGAGGGCGACGACGCGAAAGCTGTGCCACAATACCACACCACCGTCTTCGAGCAAAAGGGCGACAAGATCGTAGCTTCAGTTGAGGAAGGCGCTCCAGAGGAGGCTCATGTTATACTGGTCGCTGGTCTGCCTCATGCCGACAAGATCGTGCAGTACGGACCATTCGTGCTAAACTCGGAGGAAGAGGTATACCAGGCCTTGATGGACTACCAAACATTCCAGAACGGCTTTGAACGAGCTAAGAATTGGGAAAGCGAAATTGGCAAGACTACGGTGCACTAGCATGTCAGTACTAGACAACGGAATGTGCTGATTCGAAGAGAAATGATGTAGATTGACTGGCTTCAAGCCAGCTATAGTCCTGCAGGACCACGCTAGCGATTTTGTGTCCTACAGCTTATCTGTACATATCCTACTCATGATCATCATCAGATCGAATGGAAAAATGATTGGAATCGACTGTAAGAGTACTTGGGCCGGGACAGTGGGTATCCGGGTAACCCAACCCCAAGGCTCCACATCGATCAATTCCAAACACTTTCACGATACAACAAAACATGCAGAATCAATGCGGTGACCGGCGAAACTAAACGCGCCAATACAATGTCGCGAGAAAGATGTGCAACGACGGCAAGTTCGAAGAACGTATCGCAGGAGGCAAGAGAGACCTCACGTAAATTGCGTACATCATAGTCTCTTCGACCGCGCGAGAAGTCTTGGTCTAATTGACGAACAGAGATCCCACACTTCCACCATTCTACTTTATCAGAAACTGCATTCTCGTGGCGAGCGCGCTTGACGAATGGGTTGACGCGAATATGTATCGTCTAATTGCCGTGCAGAGCTACACCAACAACTATAGACTTGCGACGCAAGCGAAAGACGAAACATCCATGTGGGCGTTTGACGGCCTCGGAAAAGAGCTAGATCAATTGGAGCGCTTCCGTCTAGAGATCCTCAAGTACCAGGACGACGAGGATGGAGACGAGCTCTTGGAAAAGGAGGAGGGAGTAGCTGAGGCTGAGGAAGCAGGACGCGAGGGGGAGCTCGAGAACGACAAGGGGAGAGCAGCAGAGACCTTCGACTTCGAGATCCCTTGCGAAGTTGCAGCAGCTGACAACACAGCTGGTGGATCAGATTGGGGGCAGCCATGAGTTGCTGATTCGTTCTGGCAGCCGTGTTCCACAAGCGCTTCATAAAGCTGCTACTTTGGGCAGCTTTACCTTCAAGAGCAAGACGAATATCATGAAGAAGACGGAACCCAAAGGCAGCATCCGAAATAGGAACGCAGTGTTCGGCTCTGCCGAAAGATCGAGTGCAAATAACTTCAAAGGCTTTGCAGAGCCTTCTCGTGAAGGAAAAGGCTAATGACAAGCCAGAGTGAATGTTATGTTCTACAGCTGTGCCGAAGAGGGACTATCAGTCTGCTGTGGCCAACAGTGCCGCTTCTCAAATCCCGTTTCCGCTACAAATGATGGAGTCCGTTGCCACCATGTCGAACATCGATTGATGAAGAGGTGATGTCGGGATCGTGGGATAATCAGCGGAGTTCGAAGTGTCGAGGGGTGGATCATGCTCGGGATATGCCTTGTGCTTTGGGAAAGTTGTATATCGAGTGATAGAGATGTGAGGCAGGGAGAATGGGATATCTGATGAAATCGAAGTATCCAGTAGTGGATCATGCTCGTGTTCATGCCAGCGAGTGTTGTGCTTGGGGGAAGGTGTAAAGTTGTTTCGAAGTGGTTCGGAAGTGGTTTGGCTATCTACTTCTCTGGTTCAATCAAGATCGTCTTGTCTTGTCCTCCGCTTCCTTGAAGCGGTCGTCCCTCCAGTAGCTGCAGAATTGCGCTTGGGTGCTATAGTCTTCGCGGATTTGGGTGGGACCACCTGTGGTTCGGCCTTTTTGGTGTCATGGGGCGGGTGAAGATGTGACGCCTTGATGCCCAGCTCCTCTGTAATGCGGCTGTCCTTGCCATTTGGACTCCATTCACGGAATCCTGTGGCATCGTCGACGTTAAGTCTGGGAATACGAGTCTTCAGAGCTTCATGATACCTCTCTCCGTAGTGAGCGTATAGCTTGGTTGCTGCCATGTATAGCTTCTTGAGAAGAGCATCGTCGATGTTACCGCCTCAGACTAGAATTGCATTGATGACTGGGTGGTAGATTACTGCAAGCTGAGCAAGACGCAATTGAGCATGAAAGTTCTCATAGATCGTGCTCGTCATTGCCTGATCTACAGAGTTTGGGATAAGAAAACGATGGATTTACCTGATTCATCCCAGTATTGTCAATCTGTGATGTGATCCTAGTCGTTGGCGCGAGAGATTTACGGGATCAGAGAACTTGTGTTCCGTACATATTGCACATCGTGGTGGCCAATTGTCCAAGATTCCGCTGCTTGCACAGATGAGTCTACAGGAGAGGAGGGTGGTTCAGTATATTCTGGGCCGATCTTGGAGGGACCTTTGCACTCGATTTTAGCTCCCAATATCGACCACGGTGTAGAAAAGTGTATGCTGAATTCTAGAGAAAATCCCGAGAATGCCTGTGAGTTCGTGCTTCGACTGCGCATGTGCTCCATGGCAGGCCCCGGACACCTGATGCTGGACTCAGGAATAAAACCTTCGAGGGAGCTTAACAGCATATCTTTCTGCCATCAGCACAAAGCGCATCCAGAATGCTTCTGACGGCCAGATCAAGCAGTTTCATTTGAAGTTCGTCACCGTCGTACAAGCAGTCATCCCATTCCGGATTAGTATCCTTGGCCGTTACAGCCGACCTGGGATGCTCATGCATCTCGCACCGCATCGGAGCTGACGCCGTTCAACCCAAATCTCGAGTCTCAGAGGTACTTGATGAGACATTATTCTTTCGCCGTTTTGAAAGGCTTCTGTCAGGCTTCATTGTCGTTGCGCTCTAACGGCCCGGGCGCGTAAGTCCCTGCTTCTAGAACGATTCTAGCGCGGGAACGAGGGATCGCGGGATCGTCGCCCGTCATTCCAAATATTCCACCCCACCACCCCACCACCCTTTCAACCTCAACTCTCACGACATTTCCCACTCACCTTTCATTCGCGCAGCGCCAGAACCGTTGCTCATCCATGTAGCAGCTGCAGGATGTCTGGCATGGCTGGAGGGAGCAACGACTCCGATATCTATGGTAAGTTTCTGGTCGTGTTTCTTCAGCTGTACTCTTCAGGCGCCTGCTTGTCTCCATAATCGGGCTGTCTTTGTGATCGAAACGCCAGCTGTTCGAGCAATTCTCGTTGTCGCGTCAAAAACGTCTCTCTTGTACCTCAGATCACGAGCCGCTGCAACATTCGGTATCAAGACAACGACTTGTCACGTGCCGGAAGGATCGCAATCAGCACGCCTGGCGAGCGACGACCTGCAATGTGGCCCATCGCGATCACCTCGCTTCGGCGCACAGAAGTGCTGAAGCTTGGACACGGGATGTGATGGCCTCATGGTCATGCAGCGAGTCGTCAATATCGCAAGCGTGCTGAACGAGATTCGTACACCTGCCCGCTCCGCCAAACACAAGAGCATTGGCATTTACTCACAACACCGCAACACATGACTTTAAGATTCGCATGCTAACTTTGAGCGCGTCGGTATATCTCGTCGCCGCCCGACTCCGAGACCGGTTGTCAGTATGCGTTGTGGCCTATGCCGTAAGACCACGGCTTGGCTTGGCCTCGGCCGCACGCACAATACGACGGTCTCAGGAGTCGGCTGTCGTCGAGATAACAATCGCGCGTCTCTTTGCAGAACAAGATGGACCAACGAAGAGTCAAAGCCCTCTAGAACGACTTGGCTTTAAGCTTAGCTTGGGAGGAGACAAAAAGACAAGAGGTTCGTCATCTTCCCGCTGCCCTCAGCCCGTCGAACCCATATGTTAAGATCAATTATCAAATTCAATGCTAATAAACATCAAGATGGACAGCCTCCGAAGAGAAGAGGTCCAAAGCCAGACAGCAAACCGGCGTTGACAAGACGACAAGAGCTCAACCGACAAGCCCAGAGGTATACTTGAGCCTCACGGAATCCTGTGAAAGAAGCGACTGACCGATCCACAGGACGCATCGAGAGCGCAAAGAGCTCTACATCAAAGCATTAGAGCAAGAAGTCCTTCGTCTCAAGGAGCTCTACGACCAAAGCGCACGTGATCGCGAGCATATCACCGAAGAGAATCATGCTCTCAAAGAGCTTCTCAAAGCACATGGCATTCCATTCGATGCAGCCATCTTGGGCGCAAACATGCCATACAACACCGCACAATCACAGTATGGAGGAAGTTCCACGAGTGTGACCAACAGCCAGACACGAGGCTCTTTCTCAACGGGTGTCACGTCACCAACGAGGACCGGACCATCGTCAATTCCAAATCAAAGCTCCATGGGCAGTCCACCTGGCTCCGAGGGCGCGATGATGCATCATCACGGAAGTGTGCCACATGGCTATCGTCCACATCCCCAACAATCGGGCGTGGACTTCAACCAAGTTGGCATTGATTTCGTTCTAACGTACGACCGCACATCCTACCCTTCTCCTCCACCTCAGCAATAAGTACAAATCATCTCTACCACATCGTGAACGCTAATTGTCAGTTTTCCGATCCCGCCCTTCCGAATCACATTTCCACGTCCTTGCTCTTCAGTCACAGTCGCACACATCGCATTCTGACAGGCCTGTGCTAACTTGTTGTGGTACAGATTGGAGAAGCCATGTCAGGATCATATGCAGATGCTACTCGTGCGCTCCGAGGATTCGGACGGCGAGATTTCGGGTCACGTTCTTATGGCTACATGCCCACCACATTCCCACATTCTCGACAAACCGGCGGAGAAGTATCCGCACAAGGTTTTCGATCTGCCAGGGGCAGAACTGGAGAAGCTGCTTAATTTGAGTGCACAATTGCCAATTGCAGAGTGTGAACTTCCGCCTGTGCGAGCATGGGCCATGATCAGGAGCCATCCTCGCTTCACCGAGCTCACGAAGGAGGAGTGTGAGCTTCTGAGGGACGAATTGTCACCAAAGATTCGGTGCTATGGGTAATCCTTCTTCTGTTACACGATGCAGGACGGGTGCTAATTGACTGACTAGTTTCGGTGCCGTGCTCGAGGACTTCGAGGTCCGTGACGCGCTCGCAAAGATCATCGCGAACAAGGGCGACTACCCAGGCATGGAGCAGATGGAGTTGGAGTGGCATTCACCACCCGCACCTGACGCGTTCAATGGCTAGGTCTTTGCCTCCTGTACGCAATACTTCATGTCATGCTTTCTCAATGTGCTAGTACGGAAAGGACATTCGGTTACAATTATCATCAAGGCATTGCTCTTCTGGCGGCTGTCGGACGTTTGACTTCGATTCTCTCACAAGCGGCATCCTATCAAACTTGTTGATGGGACTCTGCTCTTTGCATGAGCATGGTTTGAGGTTGATTGAGGTTCACAAGGCGGCTGAAAATGATACCACAAATTAATGATGGAACGTGTTACATTGATCACTGTAATGCCATATTTCGTTGTCGAACTTCTCGTAGCCTCTTCTTGCTCGTACAATCATCTCTCGTGCCCGTCTTCGACGCATTCCGTCGTAATTAGAACGACGAATGTCCCGGTCCGCTACCTGTCCCAAGTATGACAAGATGCATGCACACATATACAAGCAGCCATCACGCATATCTCCTGCATGCATGCGTCGTACACCCCAAGGTTGTCCAGAACACACATTTCCTGCACGGCGCAGATCACTTAGCCTGATCCCTGATGTCCGCTGAACATGATGATTGTGATATATCACATTTCGGGCCACGCGAGCTCAATCTTCGACGGAATCGCCGGCTTGTTTCCCGTCAGCAGGCTCCTGATCTTGAATCTTGACCTTGTCGACGGCTTTGGCGAGCTTCTCATCTGCCGGTACCGTGCTATCCGGCGATTGTGCTGTTCCAGATGCTGCGGTCTTTGATGACGGTAGTGAGTCCTTTGCGGCCGTTGATGTGGGTTTGACTTCTGACTTCTTGTCTACTGATGGCTTGTCGTCTTCGTCATCTGAGGCATTGTCCTCATCGCTATCATCCACTTCGCCAGTCTCGACAGCCTTGTCCGGCTCTTTGGGAGTCAGACCTGCATCTTTCATCGCTTCTTGTGCCTTGGCGGGCTTGTCCTGGCTCTTTGATGGGTGTGCCTCCGATGCTTCTTTCACGGCTTCTATGGGCTTCTCCTCCACCACCGGCGTCAATGTTGGTTCCGAAAATGACAGCCCGCGAGGCTTCTTCTCTACCTTCTTCTCCTCTGTCTTCTTGATCTCTTGCTGTTCGGCCTCATCACCGTCTCCAAAAAGTATAGCGTCTTCGGCCTCCTCATCCATCTCATCTTCTTCGTCTTCCTCAGCGATCGAGCATTCTGATTCGACCTTCTTGATCTCCTCTTGACTTGCTGTACTGATTTCTGAACCTCTATGTTCCCGCACTTCAGGCTCAGACTTTTCGGGTATAAAAGAGTGCGCTGAGCTAGTTGAGCTGTGTCTATGGTGGCTTACGCTAGACGACTTCGAAGATGTTGGCGACTTCACAGGTGATGCAGTCGTAGGCGATTTGATCGCGGAGTCCATAGACGTTGGTGACTTCACTGCAGGCGAATTGGGCAGCGGTACGCCGCTCGGAGATAGCGGAGTCTCCTTCTCCTTCTCTTTCTCTTTCGTAGGCGAGCTCGCAGCATTTGTCTTCGACGTCAGAGGTGTAGGTACCTTCTTCGCGGCTTGCTTAGCCTTTGCTGCCGCCTCTTGCGCCAGCTGTCCCATGACTGACGGCTGCTGTGACTTGTTCTCTTTCTTGGTCTCCGGTTCCGGTGCGGGTATACTTGTACTCTTCGTAGTTGCTGGGGATGCCTCACCAACGGGTGTAGGTTTCGATGGTGTGCCGCCTTCTCTCGCAAGCTCCATCTTCGCAGGCGCAGCAACATGGCTCGTGTCTACCGTGTCGACGTCGCCTATCACTTCCTCTAGCTCACCAAACTCATTGTACTCCTCGACTTCATCCAGGTCCTGTGCGCCATTCAGTATGCCTCATGCCATGTACATGCTTGCTCTCATCCTGCTCACTGCAATAACGAATCCCTCTTTCACCAGCAACGGTAGCTTCTTGCCCCTTGCCCTTCTCTGGAACAGCTTCTTTGCGCTCTCGTCTGTCGCAGTGTCGATATATGTGAACGGTATGCGGTTATTCTTCAGAATGGTTTCGATGCGTGAGGTCGCTGTCACAATGTGCGACGAGCCTTGTAGCGTCAGTCTCCCATATGTATACAAGTGGTATATTTCGTACCAGCCGTAAGGGACGTGAAAAGGTAGAGCACTCTGTTTAGCTTGTTAGCCTCATGCGCGCATGCGCTCGTGTCTCACGTACTTGTTGCGCTCCCAGTGTTGAAGTTCTGCCATGTTGTGTACTATGAGAATGCGGGAGTGAGAAGTATCACAGAGGAGGGCATCTAAAACAAGGAAACAAGCGCTGAGTAGATGTATTGGTCACGAGAGACTTCGTTATTTCCTGGCGTGTCTCGAGCCTGAGCCAGACCTGGGCTGTGACGTGTTGTGGTTTCAAGGCTCAGGTACCCCACCACCGAGCATGCCGAATTGATCAGCGAGCCGATCAGATCAGGCAATTCGAGATGGCGCTAGAGGTCCTTCAGAGATCGGGGACTTTTATTTAACAGTGTTTATGTAATTGCGGATATAGGCCCCGAAAGACTGGCCGTGGCTAGAGGAGGCAGCAGATGGGATTTCACAACATGTCTTGCTTGATGTGGCATATCACATGCCTCAACTACTCTTCTCTGATCCGTGGTGGACTATGTCTTCCTGTCAAATCCCCCGAGTAATATCGAAACCCATTTCCCAACACCAACGCTTCGAAGATGCAAACACGAGAGGAAGCCGAAACCATCTAGTGCTTCCCAAGCCTCGCCAGGAACAAGCTAACGCTCTCTTTCGCGACCTGGCTGCCCCAAACACCTTCTTGACCACCCTTTCGCCATTCATCACCAAGAGCTCGCTCGTCAAATGGCACTGGGTGCTGGTCCTTGCCATCCGAGGTTCGTGTCTCAAGTGGCAGCCGCACTCCCGGCCTCGTAGCCTCGCCCAATATCATCTCCAAGTCCCTCTTCTGGCTGCTGATCCATCGCTTGAGGAAGTTGACTGGGTCAGATGCCATGCTCGTGAAGAACGTGTGCTTGCCCTTGCTCTGGGCGATGGCTTGAACAACGAAAGCTAGCTGATCATCTAGCTTGGAAATCTGCTCAAGCGTGGCAGCTGTGTCTGCGGAATGGAAGATGCGATCCTTGACTAGGTCGTATGTTGGGTCGTTCTGCAGAACGCTCACATCGTAGATCGTGTATGGAGACGGCTTGGGCGTGGCGTTGATGTAGTCTCTGTCGACGCGGATGGTGTATTCGAGGGTGACGGGCGGGAGAGGTTGACAGTGCTGTATGATGGCATCTCCGACGCGATTCAGCTCTATCATATCATATCCAAAAACCTGCGATCGTCAGTCTGGGAAGCAAACACCCTCGATTACGATACCGCTTACCTGCTTCATCAAATTGTCGCATCTCGCTTTCCTAGCGTCCTCGCCGCCATCGAGCTTATTCACACGAATGTACTTCCATACATTCATTGTAATGTTGGCTTTGGTATCCTCCTTGATACCACCACAAATCTGAGAAAGAGCATCGGACATTTTGTAGATCTCAGGCTGGTTGTCTGGGTACAGGCTGACGCGAACGTTGATGTTCTCATCGCTCTTGCGCTCAAAATGCAGGCAGTCGAAGTTTGAGGCGTCTGCACTGCTGTTGGTTTTGTCTTTCACCCATTCGATCTGCGCCATATTGTCCGGCTGGAGTGATGGTGGTCGGTCAAAGTCGATTGTGATCTTCTTGAAGAAATGCGACAGCTTTGTCATCTCTCCCGGTATAGGCTTCTTTTCCGGTTTCTCATCGGTGTCCATTACCTCTGTCTCGCTGCTGTCGACTGAGTCCAGGACATCTTCGTCGTCAAGAAGACGTCCCTCAATCTTGACGCGGTATGTAGCCTGCGAGTTGTCGCCAAAGTCAAACGTGTCCGCATCCATGCCAGTCGCCTGCCACGGCTGATTCTCTGCCGTGTTTGATATCCATATCCGCATGGTTCGTCGCCTCTTGACGTCTCTCGGCTGATCCTGGATATCCAATCTCTTGCGCATCATTGTCGCGTCTAGCTTGCGCTCCAGCTCGCGTAGCTTCTGGTATCGTTCCACCGCGCCGCCAATCGCAACTTCGTCCACCCCAGCGGGCATATCGCGGTCGGTCGGCTTACGTGACAGCATTCGTGCGCGTTTCTCTCGTTGCTCTTCTGCTTGTCGCTGCAGCATCGCTTGCTGTGGGTTCTGGTACTGCTGAGCGCCATGCTGCGCGGCGGAGGGCACACCTGCATGGCGCATTGTGCGCCGCAAGTCAGCCCAACTGATCATGGTGATATCATGCATGTGTTATAATCAGGCAAGCGTCGCTGGTGTAGCAAAATCTAATATGCGATGCGTATCGCAGGGTAGGCGCGACACATGTGCTGTGTTGCGACTGCCTTTTTGAGAGTGGGAGTGACGAACCTCTAGGAGCAGGACCGCGTCCATATCGGGCGCCTGGAGGTGCCTGCATCTTTGTGATTGCGATTGGGAAGGATGGGAAAGTTGGCGCGTCGAAATGATGCTACGATCCCGCTGTGTAGATGGCTTGATGATACGCGTGCTGGAGGCCTCCGAAAAGTCGATGGAGCAGACCCCTGGCGCGTTTTCGGCCTTGCTCCTCAGCCTTCTACGGTACTCCAGTTCAACTCCTCCCTCTGATCGTCTTCACATGTAATTGCAAGTCGGACTCCAAGGACCCATTCAGATCACAACCACATTCAATTCCTCTCAAGACTATCTGATATCGATCCCGACCTTGAGCGATGAGATATGTGGAGCATTTTCAGCCTTGTCCATGGCTCCCGGCTTTCGCTTCTTGTTAGCTCAACTTCATCGGGAGCGACAAGTAGTCGCATTTCAGTTTTTCAGTTCCTAGATTTCTCTTTCCTATTGATATGATCATGTCAGTGTAATGGGCACGGAACTCAATATGAATACACTATCTTCGAATTCTCGTGACATTCTCGCGATGCTTGCCGGACCCACATCAAAGTCTGGTCGTTGAGCACTGCCACCCTCTGTGCTTCATCAAACATCCAGCGTGCAACAAAGTTCATCCCGACAACTACTTCCGAACTTCCGCATTCGTTCTCCTCTCTCACAGTCTTCTGTGAACCTTCAGTCGTTCTTTCACACTAGAAACCCACAATGGAGGCCTTCAGCGTTGCCATGACCAACAGGTCCATCCGCACTGTGAAAGCAGTGCGTACTTCTGTACATCCATGAACTTACAGTTGCTAATGACACAACACAGGAGCTGGAGTTCCTCGCAGACAATGGCGCGATCACGCACGCACAGCTATCTACGATGCTCAGTCAACTTCCAGCAGAGACACAAGGTGTCCGGAGTGCGCCAACACCAGCACAATCTGTACCGACTCCTGCTGTCGCACCAGCCGCCGCCATGAACAACCTCAACTTGAACAACGGACATGCCAATACGAACGGTTTCAGCAGAACGAACAGCCACGCAGAGACACCATCCTACAACAGCAACAACGAGAAGCAGCAGGAGTTCTACCAACCGCCATCCGGTCCTCCACCACCCGCATATCCGGCAACTCCTCAGCCACCACCTCAGGCTCTCACCTACGCGACCGCGATGTACGCCTACCAAGGCAGCGATAATGGCGATCTTGGTCTTCAGCCCAACGACCGTGTCGCTGTGACCGAGTACATGAACGCAGACTGGTGGAAGGGCAGAAACGAGCGCACAGGTCAGGAAGGCATCTTCCCACGCAACTACGTCAAGGTCGAGGACATCAAGCAGCCATCCAACTACGGCAATATGCCCATGGATGTCTCGCAGGGTTCTTCGTCGCAAGAGGTCGGTCCTGATGGCAAGCCGAACAAGGGTGCGGAGATGGGCAAGAAGTTCGGTAAGAAACTAGGCAATGCTGCTATCTTCGGTGCTGGTGCCACGATGGGTTCGAATTTGGTGAACAGCATCTTCTAGGTGCTTGTCTAATCTTGGTTTCTATGGGATATTCTGAACGCTGCTTGAAAGCGCGGATGATGATGGCGCTGGCGGCGATGTGTATGTTCAAAGGCGTCCAAATGACCTGCCATTACTTGACCATGAATGAGTTCAATCAAAGATCAGACACTCCAAGCTCCCTTCCTGCCATGAGATGCATCACTTCAATGAGGCCGCCAGAATATGTATCGCCAGATTCCAGGTCCCTGCAGCGGGACATCCCGCCTCAACCTGGCATCTCGAAATTTTGGAGCTTGTAACTTCTGTTCCTGCATTCCTCAGATCAGTGACGCGCGCAAAGATCAATGAGCCACAGGTCTCAATTCTTGACCATTATCCATCATGCCAATCACAATCCTACCGCCTGCGCCGCCGCCGCAAATCGACTATGATCCATACTCAGACGATGACGACGAGATGGAGCTTGATTTCGATGACGACGTTGACATGGAGACTGGAAAGCCAGCGTACAAGAAGCCGCGCACGTCGGCAAAGCACATCATCACGCCAGGTGAGCTGGTCACGGACGATACACAGTGGATGAGGTGCGTTCAGTTGCTCCGCTTCAACACTAAAGTGCTGACAAAAGAACAGAGGGCATGGAACATACTACCCGCCCGAGTCGACCGCAATACACTCCTCCATATTCGGCACAATACTCAAGACCAATAAACTTTTGTCGTGCATACCTCTTCGCGCACGCTATACTCCAGAGATTGGCGACTTGGTCATTGGCCGCATCATAGAAGTTCAGCAGCGAAGGTGGAAGGTGGAAATAGCCGCGCCTCTACTCGCCCAACTACCACTCTCAGGCATCAACTTGCCTGGCGGAATTCTGCGAAGACGAACAGCAGTGGACGAGCTGAATATACGCAGCTTCTTCACGGAGGGCGATTTGCTGGTGGCGGAAGTGCAATCAGTCTATGAAAGTGGACAGGCTGTACTGCATACACGAAGCACAAAGTACGGCAAGCTACGCAACGGCGTATTCATGTCTGTATCTGGTGCTGGAGGTGGTGGCCTGTCACGAAAAGGTGGAATTGCACGCTCGAGGAGGCAAGTCTTCACTCTCACCACATCACGAGGCGGAGGAGAGGTCGATGTCATTCTTGGTGTCAATGGCTTCATCTGGGTTTCCAAGCATGTCGAGCCAAAGCAAGAGGTTGGCATCACACGCCTAGAGGAGAGTGTGGGACAGGATGTCTACTCAAGCCAGAATGATGAAATTGGTGCTGCAACTCGGAGGGAGATCGCAAGAGTAACAAGCGTGATCCGATGCCTTGTCGAGGCCGGAAGGAGAGTGGATGAGGACATGGCAGTCAAGGCTTACCAACTCTTGGACGATATCGACATGGACATGGATGGCAACGAAAACGGGGAGTTCCTAGGAGGAGAGAAAGGCAAGAGGCTCGTGGAAGCGGTCACCGCTGGTTGAGCAGGGATATGTCGGAGCTGAAATGGAAGGATACGCTACTGGACGCCTACATGATCTTCGATCGCACGACATGGAAGCTTTGCAGACGAGAAGTCTCGGTCTGGACCGAACGAGCATCGGATAGCAGTTATCCATGATCAGATCCGGGGAGATCAGATCGTGCATGTCTGCTGAAGACCGTTCTAGATGCAGCAAGCGAGCTGCTTGTGCTACAAGCTTCGTTCAAAGCAAGAGCGGCGCATAAATAATGTAACAGCGATCACGATGCTGTCGATACCGAACTGGCATGTCCTGCAGCAGGAAAGAGAGGACCAAGCTGTGGCAACGGCTACCTTCCTGCCGAAGCACGAATACGAGTTCAAATTGCTCCTCTGAGACTTTCTTACGAAATGACGTCGGCTCGCGTGGCTCTGATCTGAATCAAATGCGCATTCCACAACCTATGAGATCACCATATCATTGCGACTGGAATGTTGTCTAAGACAGCATGCGGATCCTCCCGTCGGTTATTGAGCGACGCATACTACCTTGACCACGCGATAGTCAACGGCCCACTACTACATCAAGCTATATCAGTCCACAGCATGTTCTCAAAATAGCGAAGTCAAGCTTTTTGCAAATAGCAACACGACTTCGTGATCTTATCGGAAGCTGAGCGAGGAAGTGCTGGGCAGGTGTTTCTCCTTGCATTCTGTATCCCGCGTCCCGTGCGATCGGATAGCCCGTCAGCATTTTTGCTGTCTTAATATGGCAACGATGTCCTCGATTTCAAAACTTTGTACCGACCCTGAATTCAGCAACTACGTGCTGCCTCAATCAGGCTTCGGACAATCGGCCGTGCAAAGAGCAGACTAAGACATAGCTGAATGGCAGTCGTAAAGTAGCAGGTTGGCAGGTAGGGCAGGGACGGAACCAATCTTCCAAGATATCACATTCGTACCACACGAGGTCGGATTCATATACGACTGCTACCTTGGTTCGATGCGTGCGAGCAGAATTTCTCATGCCTACCTGCCTCCACATGAAGGATCATATTGACCCACCAGAGCTATATATCTGCCATACCAATCTCTGCGCATCACTTCCTCATCGATCAGACGCCGCATTAACGGTATCGACTACTTGACACATGATGACGTGTATCGCATTTCTGAGCCTCACCTTGGTGTCCATCACTGCGGCGCTGCCAGCGACGCAAGAACAACAACTCGAGACGAGGGCGAGGTCGGAGGTGGCACTAAGTACAGCAAGCGGGACATGTCGATCAGGTCATACGATTTGTGTTGACATATACAATGGATGTGGTTTCAAGACTGGAGGGTGAGGACGGTCCAACAGGGACGCCTAAAGAGAGACCACTAATGATGTGAGCCAGATGCTACGACAAGTGCTCGCCAATGCCATATACCGAAGTCCCGTCATGCACATCGCTCCCACCAAAACTTCCTCTCCTTACAGATGCCACCCCTACCGAGACGCCGAGATTGGGTGGTGTTTTCGCAGAGAAGCTGGTCATCATCAAGGGCACTGCCAAAACGTCATCAAGTACGAACGAGACGACTGTAGAGCCACAGATCGGGTACACGCCGAACCCAGAACCTCTACCATTGCAAGCAATCTCCACAGCCGCGCCAACACCACGACTAACTGTAATCAAAGCTGTCCTTCACGAGGGTGATAACGATGAGTCCGAGAATGCACCGTCCAGCACATCACAACTAGCCAGCTCGACATCGAGCCCTCCTACATCAGTAGCGTCAGCAGCGATCACATCACCGGCTGTCGTAGCACCTAAAGCCCCAATAGCAGCAGCTGTTGCAGATGCTGCGAAGCCAGCAGTAGCATGTGGGAAGAAGACCAGATGCTACGATTACATGACAAGCATGAATGCAGCATGTCCAGCCGTCAGATACGGCGGGTAAGTTGAAGCAACCCACATCGCAATCTCAAGCGTTCATGCTGAATGACGACCAGGTGCATCGATCTCTGCAAGGATCCAAAAACACAATTCACTCCCAAATGCAGAGCAGGGAGAGCAGCCGGGAAGTGGATCTTTTCATGAGATCAGATAAACAGTTTTAAGTGGAACAACACGTCTCGTTCTCGGTTACTTCTATCGCTTCCAAGCTCTTCAAAGTTTCCTCCATTCAATTGTTGCTTCAAGCAATGATATCCCAGGGTTTTCGTCCGTTGTGACGGTATTCGAATGATGCGCAAGGCGTTAGATGGAATGGCAATCACACTGTTCTCCTGAACAAGTAAAGGACCGTAGATACGAAATACAAATGGAGGACGAGAAGTTCATCGGACCTAAAATCTGTATGCTTGATCCGTGTTCCGTCCGTAAGGCTGATCAGATCTTCAGAGAGAACCACGACGAGCATTTTCCACTTGCAGGATAGAGAACGAAGCTATAATGAGGCTCGGTCCTACAGATTGAAGATCTGCTGCCGTTTATGTGATTCTTTGGCTTAGTGAACGCAGGGGAGCTTGTTCAGAGTGCGGTGTTGAAGCTGACATAATGTCGTCAGCATCCCTGCTCAGAGGTGATAACTCCGGGATGCAGATCGTGGAGTTACAAGGAGTTTACAGATCTTATGCATTTTAGCCTTGTTTCTGTGCCTCTAGCATGCATTTTACGCTCGTTCGATTTTGACGTCTGCGAGACCAGATGGCAACGTGGATTCAAGTATAAAGCAGTCGCGACTGGCGCGCAGGTGGGTCTGGATTGATCACAATTCACGAAAACCCACGTCCTTGAACAACATTCACAGAAGATAACTCAGATACACTGAAACACAGTCCAACAATAACAATGCCACCACCGAGAGGAAGCTACAACCCGATTGAAGCCCCAGGCGACTACGACTGCACGTCAGAAGTCCACAATGACACCTATCCAGCAATCGACAGCTCGAAGGCCAATCTCGCAGGCAAAGCCGTGATGGTCGCTGGCGGCTCTAAAGGTATCGGCAAGGGCATGGTCAAGTCGTTCGCACGTGCCGGAGCCTCAGACATCGTGGTCACGGCGAGATCGTTCCCAGAGGGCCTCGAGCACGAGATTCTGGATGCTGCCACGGCAGTTGGGAAGCCTGCACCAAAGGTCCATTTCGTGAAGATGGAGGTCTCGTCATTGGAGAGTGTTGAAGCTGCGAGAGCGGCTGTGGAGAAGGATGTTGGCCGACTCGATGTTTTGGTGAACAACGCGGGCATATTACCGCAGATGGCGAAGCTTGCAGACGGTGATCCAGAGGCATGGTGGCGCACGTTCGACATCAATGTCAAGGGGCCATACTACACCTGCCGAACATTCATTCCGCTACTTCTGAAGAGCTCTGGGGGCCTAAAGACAATCATCAACGTGGCTAGTGTGGGTGGAATTGTGGTGTCTCCAACGCTCAGCGACTACCAGAGTTCGAAAGCAACAGTCATCCGCATGAGCGAATTCATCGCAAAGGAGTACGCCGACGAAGGGCTGATCTGCATTCCAATCCATCCGGGCAACATCGTAACAGACATCATTGGCCCAGACGGCCCACCAAAGGAAATCGCCCATGTGTTCACAGACAGTAGAGCTAGCAGGAGACACTGTCGTGTGGCTTTCGAACAGGAGGGAATGGCTCAATGGGCGATACGTGACTGTGTGCTGGGACATGCCAGAGCTTGAGTCTTGGCAAGAACGCATCGTCGAGAAAGATCTGCTGAAGCCCAAGCTGGTGTTCCCACAGGGCCCTAATGCTATCGGGTTCTGATTCTCACAGTAGTATACATATTCCCACAAGTAATACACATGCTCTTAAGCAGCACTACCTCATTGTCCTCAAGAAGTTGGCCTCCTTGATTGTCGCCCTTCTCTTCTCACGCATAGCCTTTGTCAGCTCCTGCCGTGCTCGTGCAGCTTCCAAATTGCCTTCCTCCGTACCATCGTCTCCTGGCAAATCGATTGTCTGCTCGTATAGCGGCACCTTTTGTGACACTTCCTGCAATGCCCTCTCTTTCATCGCTTTCTTCGCCTTCGCTCGCTTGTTCTTCGACTTGGAGTATAGATCCGCATCCACTAAATCCTCGCCCTCCTTTTCTTTTGGATTAAGTACAGTCCACAGCCACTCTGGATATTCATGATCTTCCATCGCGACAGGATCCGTCTTGCCCTTCAAAAAGTTTAAGCCTTTTAGGGGCGTGCCTGCCGGACACGATGATAGCACAGTTGGTACGTCTGATGCTTTCTTTTTGGATGGCTTCTCGCCTCTGGATGTCGGTGATATGTTTCCCGGTGTTGTGAAGGGTTGCGCGGCCGATGATATGGCTGAAGGCTGGTCGCCGGCTTGTCGTGGTTTGGCTTGTCCTATCGTCTTCGTGGAGATGGCTTCTGCTGCTTTTGCAGGCGTGGTTGACATCGCTCGCCGTGATGATGTGAAGGCATTGGCATTACGCGCCAGTCGTAGAGCACACCGCCGACAGATCATGGTCAGGTATGATCGAATGCAGTGAGGACGCAGATTGGGATTCTATAACTTTCGTTTCCGAGAGAGCACTCTTTCCTCATTCGGATGCGGCCAAAATCCAAGTGCAACCTTGTGGCCCCAGGCATGACCTACACCAGAAGCTCCATCGAAAGGGCTGACAACGTGCGCCTTCACCATCAGCGCAATCACTAAACGATGGAAATCACTTCATGTCCACCAAGTGTCACGCCTGACTAGCAATGCGATGATATTGAGACAATGTAAGCTCGCATGAAGTCCAACAGACCCCCTTAGAGACACAACTTTCGGAGTACAAGCCGACACTGGATACAATTCCAGCTCTGGGATCGAATGGATCGCTTATGGCCTTCTCCTGCGCTTTGCACTCACCCAGAGATGCACTAGCGACTATTCTTTTGACTTCACAATGACCAAGAAGGCATGCGCAAGCTGCATGGCCAAGAAAGCATCACGTCTAGAAGCAATACACGAAGCGAGACTCACGGCTTTTGCCATCGCAAGCTTCTCCGCTCAAGCGATTGAGCAGCGATAACAGCAAATATAGGTACATACCGTATTTTCCCCTCGCGGGTACTGCCATTACTACGTGGAGGTTACGGTCAGGCCCTGGTCATCAGTACGAAGTGCAGTCTGAACTGGGTCAGCCTCCGATGCGACTCCATGGAAATCTCCAGGGCTCGAACAGCGTAATCGGCAGTCGCCCAGACCCCAAAATCCCGCTTGCTAGACTTCTCTCCCATATATTGATCAATCAGGTGCTGGGATTTGCTTAGCTCGTGCGTGCGGCTGAGATAGCTGGACTCCAACCACCTTGGCCATTGTGGTTCAGAACTTCGCTTCCTCAAAGACAGGTCCCAGAGATCATTACTGGAAGTAAGCAGGAAGGCATTGCTCTTCATATACGACGATTTAAAAAAGCCTTCAGCTTCGGTGTTCCCCTCGAATTCTCCGTCGCGCGGATATTGCCGTTTGTTCAAGGCGCCAAGACATGCATCACTCAGCCTTGTGCGGAGGATGCATGGGATGCGACTGGTCCGTCTGTCGACAGTGCATTCGCCAACATATTTTGGACCGTTCGGGCTGATAGAGCTGAACCGTATTCCTGGGCAAGGGCCACGATCGTCGACCGCAAGCGACATAGCTGCGGCATGCGCTGGACGCCTGATAATGGGCTGCTTTGGTGCGAAGAGGGAAAAACAAGGATTTGGAATGTGACCTTTGATAGTCTGCTCTTCCTGATTCCTGTCCGTCTCTGAAACTCTTTGAGAGGAAGAGGCTCAAATTGCACGCAGATTCCCACATCTTAATCGTTGTTTCGAGTATTTTTGACCATGGGCCTCTCACTCAGAAATCTGCTCTCGACGGTGGCGCTAAGCCTGGTCACCGTTGGTGTGCACGCTCAGGATCCGAGTCCGACGAGCACTTCCAGTGCTGTTGCTGCGACGTTCACGATCGAGGTTGGACGAGGCGATCACAAGTTTACGCCAGATGTTGTACAAGCCAATGTTGGAGATATCATCCAGTTCGACTTCTTTCCACCGAACCATTCGGTCGTACGGGCAGAGTAAGTCGTTCCAATCAAGATGATCAATGGCAATAACTCATAGTCGCACAGATATATGTACCCATGCATCCCATACGAGAAGATGAGGCCTGGGAAGCAAGGCTTCTTCAGCGGTTTCAACCCTGTTGATGCTGTTCTGTCGGATCCACCAAGCTTCCAAGTGCGTGTCAATGACACTGAGCCTATCTTCTTCTATTGCTCGGCTCAAGGTTCGTGCATCGATTGGCAGATGGTCGGGGTCATCAATCCCGTAAGTATAGGAATACAGAATCGTTAAGGCTCTGCTGATGAGAGCACAGAATGCAACACAAGTATTGTCCGTGCAGAAGCAATTCGCGGGAAACGCCTCGTACATGCTCCAACCTGGCGAACCTTTCCCGGCTGAGGGTGGCAACCCGAGCACGACCAGCTCTGTCAGCCAACCAGCTTATCCCACACGAACAGCAGACGGTGCAGCCGCGACATCAAGCACAGCTGCTGCAGCACCAGTCCATCACAAGTCAAGCTTTCCGCCAGGAGCCATCGCTGGTGTCGTAGTCGGCGCCGTCGCAATCATCGCGCTGGCCGCTGCGCTCTTCTACTTCGTTGGCCGCCATCGCCATATGAAGGCTACGGAAGCCGCTTCAGGCATGGTTCAGGGCTCCGAGAAAGGCATGAGCGGTGGCGCCAGCCCAGTCGCTGCGCTGCCCGGACAGCCTGTCCTTGGCCCAGGTGGCATGGTATACGTGCCTGCTCAGCAGCCTGATTACAACCGCATGTCGATGCCGCCGATGTATCCACAGGAGGCGCCATCGCATCCTATGACGCCGCATTCGCCGAACCCATACTCTCCCAATCCGCATCATAGCACTATCTCAACTTACGATATGAGTGCGACGAGCCCGAGGTCAGTTGAGCTTCGTGCTGGATGGTTCTAATTGTTTCCTTGCTAACATGTATATCAGCATGCGGGCACAATCTCCGCCAGTCGAAATATATACAAAGTCGTGATGAGGGATTGGCAGAAAGAGAAACATGGAAGTAGCATGCCCACGAATTCTACGAATTCATAGGAAGATCTTATTCATTCTTTGTACATGACTTCCCACTTCGACCCAATAAGGTATTACTACTACTTGAAGTATCGTATTGCGGTACCTCTCCCACTTGGGGTCACGTGCGACTGCATCCCAATGTTGTGTCACCATTTTTGTCTGTCCAACAGATGAATACCAATTGCATTCAATCTTGTCGTGAGCTAAAGAGTTATTCGAGAGATGTCTCGCTGTCTTCACAAGCAGCTTGGGAGCCGGCGGGCAACAAAATTGCGAGCACATCCCGTTCCTTTATACTCCTTCCAAAGCGAGCATATAAGCCGTTCTAATTGTCTCCATGCCCCAAAAATCAAGAAAAAGAGTTCAGTCCTGCTAAACAGGAGCCGATACAAGTGTCCTCGGCGAGAATCGAACTCGCGGCCTTCGGATTGCTCAATTGTGGCAATTGATCACAAGTTGTACTTATGAGACCGACGTCATAACCGACTAGACCACGAACTATAACCAGTCAATACGCTGGCGTGGAAACATCGGATCTTGATGAACATACGACAAGATTGTGCTCGCAGAAAAGCTAGATGTGTATATATACCATCGCTCAAGAGCGGGATGGTAGTATGTAGAAATTCTTGCTTATCACTAGGATTAACTCGGAACTTGTCTGTTGATGCAAACGGCAGGAGCTACAAACGCTTAGGAGTGAAGTCTGAATGCTCGTATACTGCTCAGCGCCCTGGAAAACCAAAAAGACCAGTTTCCCTACCATCTCCGTAGCCCGCGTGAACTACGGTACAAGGGTATATTGCTGAGCTGGAAATGTACGAACTTCCACTGACATGACGCCCAGTTGACGATTGCAAAGTCATTTCAAGTAGACTGAGCGCGAAAAGTATCGCCTTGAGATGATTTCCATGTCATTGGTGATGAGAGGGAGTGCAAGAGACGAAGGAGGTCATCGTCTTCGGGACGTCAAAGACTAGTCGTTCATTGGTCAATGCGTTGATGCCAAGACCAGCACTGACAGTCCGCACTCCCGAGAGCTTCGACTTCATCTTGCGCTACTCGAGCTACTCACGATCGATTGGCCGCAACAATGGCGTCCAAGATCCCTCGAGTCGCTTCGTCGGCTCGCCAGGTACTCTCGCAAGCACCCAGAACGCTGGTGACGCGCGTTGCACGCCCTGCACGGCCGGCAGTCTTCACCCACGTCCAACGTCGCTACGCATCCGGTGCACCACACTACGATCCTGCGCCTCCACAGATCGAGACGATCCTCAAGGACAATCATGCCGAACCTCATACCGCAGAAGACTGGAAAGAGATCGGCGTGTCTGCTCTTCAAGGATGCAGCACGCAGGCAGAGCGGGAAGCCGTCCAGGAGTACATCACAAACGCTGTCAAGCCTAAGCTCACAGACGAGGAGATCATTGCTGTAGCATCGCAAGTTGGTGTACCACTGACGACTCCCGAGCACCTTGCAGCAGGTCACGCTGTTTTCAAGAACTTAATGAAGGCTGCGACGATCGCCGAAGCGGAAGCGCTCTTTGTGTACTTTGAGAGGACCGGCGAGTTCCCGGCGGACATCAAGTCTGCTCTGAATGAGCAACTCACGAAAGCATTGGCGTCGCATCCTGCGGCGGACCACCACGACGATCAACATGATGACCACGGACATGGACATGGTGCTGCTCACGTTGATGCTAAGGAAGGCTTCGGTGTACGTACAAATTGGGTGCAATCCGCTGGCGACAGTGCTAATCATGCTGTAGATTGGATGGTACTTGGCCCTTGGTGCCATTCCCTTCAGCTATATCCTCTTCCTCCTCACGCGCTCGAAGTCCAGCGAGGACAACAAGCCATACCTCACACGCTTGATCCACAAGTACGACTCATGGCAGGACGAATGGCGGTTAAGAAACGAGCTACACACAAAGTCGATCGAGCAGGCTGGTTTTGATCGATTGCTGTTTCGACATGCTGCGACCGCGGAGGGTCGAGGCATTGGCAGGAAGGACGTCAGATTTGAGGAGTAAGCCACTTCACAAGAGTATGTGATAGAGCTCATGCTAATGCTCATTTACAGCTCAATCAACCAAGGACCGCCCATCAACGTCACACCAGGCTCGTATGCCAATGTTGACAAGGCCATTGAGCACTACAACAAGCTCAACGAGGAGACGGAAGAGAAGCGGTTGGCGATCGAGCAGTACTACAGAGAGAAGGCTCGGCAGTCGTAGACTCGCATCCCGTGTGCGAACATGCATATTCTCCTTGTAGGATCTTGGCATGCCACTACAGCTTCGTCTCGAGCTCAATTTCCCAGAGCGAGATTAGAGAGCGCATTGGCGGAGGCCACCAGCATAACTGTATATATCACCAATTGAAGAAACTACACATACAACCCTCGAGTTGTGCCTCACGCTTTGTTCACGCCCGGCTCGTTCGAAGCTCCCAGCGAACGACGTCGAAGTCCATGACGACCTTCGTACGAGTACTGGTGATGTGTCTGATGGCACCGCATATATTTCCGAACGTAATACCGATTTCTACTCCTCACCTGTGTCTTACGTTACAGCTGTGGATGATAAACCTGAGCCTCTAGCTCCGTGCCATTTTATAACCATGTTCTGGCGGATGAGTGCCACGGAAGCTCAAGATCCTCCTCTGCAGCATTTTCTCGAGAAAAGACTCAACCTTATACGTGCCCATGGGTAAATCTAAGCCAGTACAGCGGTACACGCATCCATGTGATATGACCGAGCTGCAGCTCAATATGCACGGCGTCACGCACTACTGCAGATTCAAAGCTCGCATACGGGTCAGCCTATCGACAACCACAAATCGCGACGACAAAATCTACGCTGATTCGTCTGCTACGAGAAGGCCTGTCTTTCAATGTGGCAGAAATCTGCTACTATTGGTCGACTTTCTTCCCAAGGCGAGCTGCTCTGTCTCATCGGGCGGCTGTTGCGACTCCACTACAAGATACCTTAGTCTGGCCATACTCCTCTGCGTTGTATCAGAATTGCCGTCAAGACAGAGATCTATCCGGCACAAAGCAGCTTCCGGGTATCTTGACAACTTTACCTTTTGCTCCCAGTGCCTCTCACGCCACCATATACAGCCTTTAAACATTTTTGACTGCCGCGGGGCTATACTAAAGTGCTTCAGTTGCGTTTCGCACTCTGAACGGGGCTCCGGCAGCGGATTGCGTTACAGCTACCGAAAGACTAAGAGCAGATCCTCCCGCCCTTGCACCTTCCTCGACAACACCTCGCCGAGCAGCTGCGTTCTGATCAGAAGCCTGCCTTGTTGTCGCAGATCGTAGACGGAGCCCTCTCCTAACGCCATACTTCGCGCAGCGCGCAAAATAATCATCCTGCAAGTGCAGCTCTCAAGAGCAAGAAGCGACTGAAACACATCGGTACATTCGCATACCCAATATCGGTCGCAGGGACCAGACTAGCTCCCAAAGTCTGATACCGCATAATTCCCATCATATCTCACGCTCAGCATCACAAGCAGATTGCTCTGTTCTGAGCAAGCGAAAAAGAGGTGCCATTTTGCGGAAAAGCAAAAGAAAGCAATCGAGGAGCACTAAAAACCTCCGCCGCCGACGCCGTTGAACGTCCGTGCTCCCCATCTTCAAGATAGCCAATCCCGCCACAGCAACCGCAGAGAGGACAGCTCCCGAAGCGGCGTCGATCTCTTTACCTGCCAACAACACCTTAATCGCGCTCCACGCTGCTGCTCAGACAGCCCTGACGGCCGAGTCTTCCCTCCCAGTCAAGGCGCCATAATAACCTCGCATCGATCTTGACTGCAGCTTTCGAGAAGCTCTGCTACCTTGACGGCCATCTCTCCAAGCCCACTCACCGCACCGCCGTGCCGCCACCCTCATATCGCACGTCGCGCGCGCTCCCTTTCGCAACCGCATACAGCTGTACGCTTTGACACGGATCCTGGGATCTGATAACTACACAAAATGGCGTCTGCACAACCTACGCAGTCCCTGAAGGTAACCACAGACCCTGGACACGGATCTAGCCGAGTCAAAATGCTGATGGAAGCTTTGTAGTGCGTCGTCACTGGCGATGGTGCTGTCGGCAAGGTATAGCGATGTTTCTGGATCTCAGAAGTCGTGAATGCTCACCAGTACTTCTAGACATGTCTGCTCATCTCGTACACGACCAATGCCTTCCCAGGCGAATACATCCCTACTGTGTATGTGCAGAGCATGCGGTCCGCACCTATAACTATCTAATGCTGGATTGATAGCTTCGATAACTACTCGGCAAATGTTATGGTCGATGGCAAGCCCATAAGCTTGGGTCTTTGGGATACTGCAGGACAGGAAGATTACGATAGACTTCGACCGCTTTCCTATCCGCAGACCGACGTGTTCCTTATCTGCTTCTCGATCGTGTCTCGCGCATCATTCGACAACGTCAAGGCCAAGGTTTGTCGATCTTTGCAGACCTTGAATTGCGATTGCTAACAACATGTGATAACCAGTGGGCTCCAGAAATTGAGCATCACGCGCCAGGCGTACCAATCATTCTCGTTGGAACCAAGCTCGATCTGCGCGACGACGAAGCGACAAAGGAGAGCATGAGAAAGATGCGAACACAGCCGATCACATATGAGGAGGCGCTGCAGGTTAGCAGGGAGATCAAGGCAGTCAAGTACCTCGAGTGCTCGGCTCTGACGCAGCGAAACTTGAAGAGCGTGTTTGATGAAGCTATCCGGTACGTTCTAGCGAATCCTGACAAGATCGGGAGCATATGTGCCATCGCAAAGTTTCCACGCTCACGCGCAGTCTACAGAGCCGTCCTCAGCCCTCGCCCACCACCAAAAGCGAAGAAGAGCAAGGGATGCGTCATCCTATAAATCATACTCGCCGACGAATCTTGAAAGAAAGACGAAACATTGTGTGCTTAGCCTGCTTGCTTGCTTGCCTTCTCGCTCCTCGTTTATCTGGCATTGTCTTCAACAAATAGACCGGCGGTGTTCACAACAATTTTTGGATGAATGCTTTGGCGTGCGATTCGTGCATAGGGTGTCAGGATAGTTTGGCTGGATGGCTGGTTGGATAGCAGGATTGAATGGAAAGTGAGGGTTGAGAGCTCAAAGAGAGATATCAGGACTGGATGGCGAGCCATATTATCCTACATACATTCGCTGCAGCGCGGCTCGAGCAGAGGGGCTGGCCGCTGTTATTCCCCCCACAAATCCAATGCAGTACACCCGCTTTGCATGTCGGTCAAACACCTTCTCAAAGATCTGGCATTTACATCTCTCCCATGCATCTAATAGACTATGGTGAGCATTATGCCAGACATGACTTGTAATCAACGCAAATTGGGGAAAAGGTGCGTTCGAATCCTCTTCTCTCCAGCTGAGATCTTCATGACTTCTGCAATGATGATCGTCTTAAGACGTGACATTATGGTGGTACAAATACCCCAGGATCTGGATAGACATGGAGCTTGACTTCCCGCACATGCTTCAAGCTCTCATTCTGGTTCCGCAACATTCGTCCGCCCAAAGTTTTGGACCTCCACTTCCTAACACCATACTCATTCTATAACCTCGTCTCTGCTACTTGTCAACTTCATTCATAGCCTTCGCAACTCTCTCATCTCATGCGCCATGTTCCATGAGGGCGATCTGCAATCCGGCATCGCGCTCGCGATCCAGCAGTCTAAGTCCGTAGCTTGCTTCGTTCGCGGTATGTTATGTACTCCTAAGCTTGATGCTGCCGTCCAAGCATCGCGCTGACAATAAGCTGTAGACAACGGGTCAGACAGCTCAGAATGGGAGAGTGAGTGGTTGCAAGGCAGCGAGGTACACCAGTTACCAAGGACATAGGCGAGCGCGTGCTAAGGTCTCCGAGCAGACATCGAAACTCCTACAAACGAAATCGGTCATCCTACGCATACAGGCAGGATCGCAAGAAGCTGGCTTCTTGTCGGCATTCTGCCCTGTGAACGAAGTACCTGCGCTCGCTATAATACAGTACGGAGATACACGAATTTGAATAGGAGCATATCTTAACATCAGGACAGTAATGGACAACTTCTCGATTTGATTGCGAATGGGGTTACGAAGGAAGAGTTCGGGCAGCGCATACAAAAGGCATTGGGTGCAGAGAGCACACCTTCGGCAGGAGTATCTTCATCGCCAGCAAACACTGCCAGCCCGCCAGAAACGCAACAGGCACCGCCTGCTCCTACAGTGGAAGACGAGACACCTTCATCAGCTGCGCCGGTTGCCACAGCACAAGCTCTCCGACAAGAACGAGAAGCCAGAACATCACTATCGAAAGGCAACCAGAAAGAGTCGACCGCTCCGCCAGATCCGACCCCAGCAAGTACGACCTCACAAAACCCAGCAGCGAGGAATGAGTGGCTAGAGCAGCAGCGTAAGCGAAAGTCTGAGGCGCGGCAGGAGAGAGAGCGGGTCATGGCGCAGATCGAGGCAGACAAGGCGGAGAGACGTGCGAAGAGAGAACAGGAGAGATTGGCGCGAGAGCAAGCAGCATCCACGGAGGTCGAAAGCCCCGTCGCATCTTCCCCGCGAAGAGCATTCTCAAATGCTACGACTTCAAATCTGCAAGTACGACTTTTGGACGGAGGTACGATTCGCAAACAATTTCCCGCAGAGGCCAGCCTAGAGAAGGACGTGCGGCCATGGATCGACTCAAATTTAGAGACGAAGGCACCCTACACTTTCAAGCAGATTCTGGCCCCACAGCCTGCACGAGCAATTTCAATCAGCGAGGAGCATGCGAGCCTGCGTGACCTGGACTTGCTCCCATCCGCAACTCTTGTCCTTCAACCTATCCAAGCCTACTCGGACGCATACGAATCTCAGAATCCCAGCTTGATGTCGTTGCCGTACAATGCTGTGACTGGGGCCTACGGTCTGGTCAGTGGCACGCTCTCGGGCGCTGCGAACTGGCTAAGAGGAGCATCTTTCTTCAGGCCTGAAGATAACGATGGAGGTCGCACTCTAGCAGATGCTCCACAGCAGGAGTCGGCGAGAGCCCAGCAGAGAGATGCCCAGTCTACCGGCGATAGACCAGCGCCATCGAACCCAAGAAGCAATATTCGAGTCCGCACGTTGGCTGATCAGAGGGATGGGAGCACTGATCAGCAATTCTACAATGGCAATAGCCTGGACTTTGAGCCGAATGCCGATGAATCGTCATCAAAGAGATAACAGAAGAGAGCTGGACGAGATCACGCTCTGCCCTTGATACCCATTAATCCAAACCACATGCAACACCCAAAGAAGACGCAGTGTGCAAGACTTGATGTTTGTCACTTTCCATTCATTTGATTTGGCTTTTTTGAACATAGGTTTACCCAAGAAAGGCGGACAAGGACGCCACCAGAATAATCGACAAGCTAGTATGATGATGATCATGCAATGCTGATGCGAAACAGAATCGTTCCCTCTTCTCTACTACCATTCACCCTCGCAGTCCCTTACGCAACGATACCGTTGTTAGCCAGACGCAGGTCTGGTGCATTGCGAATGACACCAGTTTGTGCCTGAGCGTTGATGAAAGCCTTCATCTGAGCTGGGCTCTGCGCCATCTGTGGGTTTGCGCTCATGTAGTACGCGACCAGACCAGCAACGTGTGGAGAAGCCATGCTGGTACCGGCAAGGATCTGGAGCGAGCGCTCAGATGTGATGCCAGCGCTGACGGTCTGCTCGCCTGGGGCGTAGACATCGACGCAGCGACCAGTGTTGCTGAAGCGGGAGACGGTGTAGGTGGGCCCGATGCTGCCGACGGAGATGACATCGCCCTGAGTGCCACCGAGAGAGCTTGGCGAGAATTGGCATGCATCTGCGCCTTCGTTGCCGGCGGCGGCCACAACGTGGATGCCCATCTGAGTCAGAGACTGGACACCGGCATTGACGGCACGCGAGCGTGGGGCACCAAGGGACATATTGATGACACTGCCGACGAAGCCCTGCTGACCCTGGCGCTGGTTGTGGTTGTTGGCAACGATCTCAAGACCCTGAAGGATGCCAGCAGTAGAGCCAGCGCCCTGAGCGTCCAAGACCTTGACACCGTGAACATTGGCACCTGGTGCGACGCCGACGTTTGTGCCAGCAATCGTGCCTGACACGTGAGTGCCGTGACCTTCATCGTCAACATTCGAGTTCAAGATGGAAGTGATGTCGGCGCGAGACTGAGCACCGTTCTGGAAGACAGCATGGTTGACGTTGACACCAGTATCCAGGACGTAGACATCAACACCAGCACCGAGAGTGCTGTCAGATGCGAATCTGTAGTCATGGCTGAAGCCGGTGACGTTGGTGATCTGCTGCGGCGCAGACGAGATAGCTTGCAGACCCCATGTGGCCTGATTGTCGACCGAGACCTGCGCTGGTGGTTGAACCTGAGCGACCTTGACTGGCATGACCTTCTCCATGATCTCCACATCCTCCATCTCGTTCAGGATGTCGATGCAGTGCGACTTCATGTTGGCAGCGAAGCCGTTGAACATCGAGCCATTGAAGACATTCGTCACGTCGTCGTTCTCCGGGGTCAGATCTAGGTCGGCTAGAACTGAGGTGATGTGCGCCATTGGTGACATATCTCGCTTCCTGCTTGCGCCAGGCTTGAAAAGGACCACCCATTGCTCGCCTCCACTTTCGTGGGTTCCTGCTACCGACGCATCGCTGATGTAGCCTGCACTTGTTTTCCGTGGTGCTGTAATAGATTTGATTAGTTGTGCAATCCCAGATCTCGCATCGTTCTGCGTACCATCATCTGGAACTGGAGCAGCCACGATCGTCCTCGCCGCCAAAAGTATCGACAAGTAGGTAAAGAGTGTTCGTGCCATGTTGCTAGGATGGTGACTGTTCGTAATTGCAAAAATCGTCCTCTAGGTCTATTCTGTCGCTAAAAGTGAAGCCGACAGGAAGGTGTCTACGTGAATCGAGAAGTAGTCCGGGTCACCTCGACAATGGCGCTGGCATAAAGGTATTGTGAATGTACTGAATGAAAGTGGACTTTTTGACAATATCAAAAATGAGCGACTCGAGTCTTGTATGAACAATAACGTCTGACCAGCAAACTATTCAATGCTCTTTTGGATGAATGAGATGGACAGTGAAGGGAAGCCCACCCAGGAGCTGTGGTCCGCAAAGGAAAGGGAAGGAACGAAGAGAAGTGAAGCTGAGAAGCAACCTCAAGGTTTACTTCACGATAGAGAAGAAAGGAAGCGAAGGAGGATAGAGAGAAGAGGGAACTCGCATTGTTACAAAAGGCAACGCCTCCTGCAGAGGATATAGTATGAAGCAGGCTAGACAGCCACGGGGGACATTGGCCAACAGCCAGGGGAGTTCCACCAGCAGTCAAGCAACGCGGCGCCATTTGGGGCCCTTCGGCCTCACAGGCACAAAGCGAAACAAAACGGTGACAAACGAACAATTACGACTCAAAGCGGTGGCAGGCAAGCCCACACAAAGCACTCGGTAGCCATGAATTGAAACCGAGCGCCGTGCGCGCTGTTTCCTGAAATATCCCGGTTGTCGTTTTGGCCAAGCGGGGCGAGCAAAACCACGGCCAGAGTCACTTGATCCAGACGCCCATAGGACGGACGCTTAATTTGCTGGGGAGCGAGGACAGCAGAAGGCGGCAAAGCCTGGTTTCCTTTTTGGCACTGTTGAAGGTGGACAGTGCGCGTCTGTTTCAATGGCTGGCGAGTGAAGATGGGTTTTGGGTGCGAAACACATGGTACGGAGATGAAAAGGTGCTGAGGATTTGGTGCTGGGCGAGGTTTCAGATGTTGGGGGAGCTTTGCACGCGCTTGGCTCAAAGACCCCGGCGCCAAAAGCTGTACCACACAGTGCCATTGCTTGCTCGTGAGATCCAATCTTTGAATCGTCTATTTGATGCTCCGTACAGTCACGTCAACGAAAATTCTATCAGAATGCCATCAGGTTTCAGAATTCATGCAATGATCCGAAGTGCCGTCGCGGAGGCCGCCGAGTCAGACATGAAGACGAATTCTCGGAAGAGGTGACGAGTTCACTTTACGAATGCAATATGGCACGTTTTGAAGCGAGCAAGCCTCATGAAACAAGTATGATCAGCAAGATTTAATGCGCAACACTTTTGGGAAGAGATAGTGGAGCCAAGAGATCCTGAATGAAGTGACATGAATTTCTGCTTGAAATTGAGGAGACAAAAGCCATGCTGCTTATCGAAATCGTAATCTAGGTATGCTCATCATCATTCAAAGCTATCGTGATCGTCTTCATGCAAATTGAAAGCCTCATACATATTCCCTTTCTCGTCATTACCGGCTCTGGACCTCTTCAGCCCAATGCCACGCCGAAGGCGCGTCGTGGTACCTTGTGTAAGGAATGTCGTTTTGGACTCGTTGCGCCCAGCTCTGGGCCGCGACCATTATGAAGTAGCTAGGCAGTCTGCCCCTTCTGGACAGAGTACTCCATCAGGAAGTCAGGATTGTTCTGAAATTCCTCGCGCACCTATCGTCGTAATTAGCCCCGCATTCTCCAGACGTGTTTCCGTGGTGCCATGCACCACAATCACTTACAATGTCTAGTCCACCAACCAGCTCACCATCAGCATACAGCTGTGGGAACGTGGGCCAGTCTGAGAACTCCTTCAAGCCCTGTCTGACGTCGTCATCTGCCAAGATGTTGAAGAAGCCGTAGCGGATGCTTCGCTCTCGCAGCAATGCCACGGTCTGCCTGCTGAAACCACACTGAGGCGAGCTGGGAGTGCCTTTCATGAAGAGCATAACTGGCGCTGCCTTCACGAGACCCTCCAGTCTCTTCCAGAGCTCTTCCTTGCTCTGCTCCTGATGTGGGGCGACTGCCCCGCCATCGCTGGCAGCCACGCCATTCGTCTCTGGCTTCGTGACTGTCTGTGCTGGCGGCAGGCTTGGCTTTCCCGCACTTCCACTCTTGCCTGCGTGCTTCTCCACAGCAGCTCGCACCTTGCTGGCGTCGCTACCAGAGATCTTCTCGATGATGGCGCCATTTCTCTGAAGAACAATGTAGGGCACTGCGGTGACATCGTACTTCTCAGAGATATCTGGCAGCTCCTCGGCGTTCAAGGATGTGAAGGCGATCGACGGTGGGCCGGTGGCAGGGAATGTGCCCGCCAGCGCCGACAAGAACGTCGACATCTGCTTGCATGGCTCAGCCCATGGTGCGTGGAAGTAGATGACGAGCAGCGCAGCAGGTGGCAGCGAGGCTGTGAAGTTGTCAAACTCGGCGTCGGTGGCGAGTTCTTGCAGCTTCACGCCTTCGCTGGGGGTGGCCGTGGCTTGACCTTGACCGTTCGGTGTATATCCCGGAGCAGAATCCTGTGCCTGTGCCATTTTCACTTTGACAAATGATTAGCACTTTCAGCGGCCGAGTTTGTGTGAAGAAAGTACATGTACGACAGGTCGCTCGTACACGGTCAAAGGCAGCGCGAAAGGCAATGATGCTGGTATTGTGATAGGTAATCGAGATGAAGTAACTGAATTGCAAGCACGCAAGACGCCTTTCGCTCACATGAGCGGGAAGCGTCATCCCACATCGAGCTTGGAGGCGTGAGCTAAGCCGTATGTGGCTTAACATTGCGCATATCGATTGCTGCCCGCCCGACGCCAAAAGTTTTTTTTGCCTGTCGGCGCAGTGGAGGAGACAGAAGCTGCATCTCGCGCTCGTGAACTTTCGGGATCGTACATCAACCTCGAGAGAAATCAAGTGTGCTGTGCCCTGCTGACAATTGCTGGGCTCCGGAAGCGCGCGCTGAGGTACTCCATCACTTGATCCATATAATTGATCTTGATCGCGATCGCGTGCAGCGAACATGCTCCAAGCAGTGTAAGTGCTCGTACCCGACTCTCGGATGTGTGTCATCCAATTGACTATGGATTAAAAGCAAACCGAAGAACGCGCGCTCCAAGCGTGCGCTGGACAAGAAAGCGCCGCAGATTGTCGAGAATCCCAAGACAGCGCTCTTCCTCCGCGGAGAAAAGTGCTCGAACATCTGCCAGCTCGCCCTCGCCGATCTCAACACCCTCAAGCAGCCGTACACGATCAAGTTCTTCAAGAAGAACCAAATACATCCGTTCGAAGATGCATCATCTTTCGAGTTCTTCTCCGAGAAGAACGATGCGAGTCTGCTCGTGTATGGCTACACTAGCAAGAAGCGACCGCATTGCTTAACATTCGCGCGCACATTCAACCACAAGATACTGGATATGCTGGAGTTATATATCGATGCTGACTCGTTTCGCACACTGAGTCAGTTCAAGAACACCAAGGTCGGTGTGGGGATGAAACCCCTTCTGGCCTTTTCTGGTGCCATCTTTGAGAGTCCGACGCAGAATGCATGGACACTTGCAAAGAACGTATTCACAGACTTCTTTAAGGGCGCTGATGCGTCGACTGTTGATGTCGAAGGCCTCCAGTATCTTATCCATATCTCGGCAGGTGAAGAGGTGGAGTCGGAACCTGCGCCGCAGATCCACCTCCGTGTCTACAAGATCATCACCAAGCGATCAGGGCAGAAGTTGCCTCGTGTAGAGACCGAGGAGATCGGTCCTCGCATGGACTTCCGTGTTGGACGAGTGCAGCATGCAGATGAGAGTGTCATGAGAGAGGCACTGAAGAAGCCCAAGCAGCTTGAGCCGAAGACGAAGAAGAACATCGAGACGGACATGATGGGTGACAAAATCGGCAAGGTCCATGTTGGCAAGCAGGATCTTAGCGGTCTCCAGACGAGGAAGATGAAGGGTCTGAAGAGAGGACGCGAAGAGATGATGGATGTGGACGATGGGGCCGAGGACTTTGAGGGTTTGAGCGATGATGATGAAGTTGAGGCTAAGAGGATCAAGTGATGATTCTGCAGAAGACTTCTCTATCGTCAGATACCCCTTTTGAGCATTTTTGGCGTTGGTTGCTCCGTGTGCAGCGCTGTGATTTTGGTTGCGCAAAAGTACCAGAACATAAGAAGGTGTTTCGCAATCAGTGCCGTGTAGTCATTGCAAGGCGATGCTGCCTTTAGGTATATTTTTATGCCATGCTAAAATAATCCTTCATAGCCGAAGTTGGAGAATCCATATTTTGATATCATACTTTTCGTGCCATCATCAAAGGTCGGTCGCCCGGTCGGTTGTCTACCTGCGTCGGCAGGGTCGTGTCTTCTGCTTACTTGCGCCTCTTAAGAAGATGATGCTTGCGAATCAGTGCGCGCGCCATTCGCCTCTTTCGCAGTCGGTAGCGGGAAGGCAATCGAAAGCCTTCGCCATTCTTTGAAAACTTGCTCTGACGGAGTGTCTTGGACGGCTTCTGCGAGGCCCTTTTGCCGCAGCTCCGCCTCCTTGCGATCGAACTCCTGGCGATTGTTGATTATCCTCTGCCTTAACATTAGCGACTGAGTAGCGTCACGGTCAGGGTGAGCTTACAAGAAGGTTGCGAAGAAGCACCATAATCGTCATCTTGCCAATGGCTGGGATGTAGATGGAGGCCTTCTCCTTGACTTCGATCGGGAAGTTCTGTGAATATGTTAGCGGTGCAGATTAGGATTTGGACATCGACATTCATACCTTTTCGCTCGAGAAGTTGATGCAGACTGCGCCATCTCTGATGAGCTTCACGGGCACCTTGAACTTGTTACCAGGTACACCACTGATCACAACATCTGACAACGGCAGGCAGTCGTTGATTGTCCAGCCAGGCTTATCCGTCACCTCATGCCGTTTCTTGCGCAGACCTTCACCTCGAGAGAACTCTTGGACATCATTGATATCAACCGAGTATACTCTCGCGCCATCATTCGCGAGAATTGCAGCAAGCGGCCGCCCAACCACTTCTGAACGGTTAACGACTGTGATAGTGTGGCCATGGAGTCTGTTCCCGTATGGAAGTATCGTGTTGTAAATCTGCAGCTGCTCCAAGATCTTGATGACTGCTAGAGGTGTGCAAGGCAACACGCTCTTGACCGAGTGAGTCGCATCCAGGTATCGAACATTCTGGTACATGTTGAAGAGGTACTTGTGAGACAAGCCTTCCACATCCTTTGACATGTCGACGACTTGCTGGAGATACTGGTCTTGTCTGTTGCCGAAGATGGGGTAGTACACGATGATCCCGTCGACTTTCGGGTCAGTGTTCGCAAATAGTAGGGCATCTTCGAGCTCTTCTCGGTCGACTTCTCGAAGCTCAAAGTTGAAACCGCTGTTACTTATTAGCACCGAGCAGCCTACTTGTGTACAGGCCGACCAACTTGTCTTCCGCAGTCTTTCCAGTCCATTCAGCATACACTCTCGCCGCTGGATCTGAGCTTGACAGAAACCCGACAAGAGTGGGTTTCTTCTGAAGCGTCTCTACTCCTGCCTTGACTTCGCTTGCGAGCTTTTTGCTCAATGTGGCTGCTGTGATGACCTTGCAGTGGGCTGGTGGAGGCTGGACCTCCTCATCATCACTCATTTTGGCGACGTCCACAAGCTGCTCTTCTGACAAGAGCCACCCGAAATGATCAACGATGAATTGAGCCGTGGAGCTGAAAGATTTGGTCTGAACAGGAGAGTGCTGTGATGAAGATGCGCAAGGGTGAAGCTGGCCTTCCGGGGTCAACTATCACGGTAGCGGAACAAGTCGTATCGCCACAAGCTCGATTCTTTTTCTTCTCCCTTTCGTGATTCCTCTATGGGATTCTCACGCACGTGGTGTTCTGTTCCCTAGCTCTTACTCAGTGACAAAGGAACATACCGATACTAGCACGATTGAGGCAAAGGCCCGACGATTCTGAGCAACAAAGTCTACTTTAGTTTCAACGAATTGCAATCTCTAGACGAGCTGTCAATTGTCTCGAGAGTTGTGATCAATTTTTTGGTGTCGCGAGCATTCGGACCCACTTAAAAAGTGATCCCTGCGCTTGTACGCCATTTACGCCATCTCCGATGCGGACCATGTGGGTCCTATCGAGTCTGGCAAAGAACATTATCGACCGGCCTTGATCTTTCACGTCTCGTTCACAGCCTTCCTTCACCATTCTTTTCGGGTCAGAATGTCTGACGTACAATTGTATCTTATCGAGGTTGATAAGGACAAGAAAGAGGCCACGAGAATAGCTGGCATAACCGCTCAAAGTCAGTACAGATAAAAAAGATGTGAAGGCGTTGCGCGAATGACATTGTGCTGATTCGTAAGCCAGAATTGCAATCGAGAGAGATCAAGTCTTTGGATGTGGTTCAGTCATTAGGAGAATACCTCAATAATGAGGATGGTGTCTTGAGAGGCAAAGGTGTGATTTGAAACTCGGTGGAAAATGTTCTAATACTTACTATGCCCTAGCGATATCCTACCTTGCAGAAGTGCTACAGGCAACCAAGCCTGGTGTACTGAGCGGTCAACACAGTGAGTCTGAATGGATTTCTGGTGAGGAAATACCTAACGGTTCGCAGGAAACTTCTTCAATGAGTTCTTACTGGCACGAATAGCGAGCGATGCACCAACTATCGGGCCGTACGCAAGGGCTCTTCTTGCAATGGAGGAACTCGGCAAGTGGGATCAGGCGACAGCGACGAAGGCCATGTCAGCGTGAGTGATAGCCCTGGGGAGATACCGTATGAAGATTTCATTGTGCTGACATAGCTCAGGTTGCTCGACCACACAAGTCCACTGATTGGGTATAAGCAGCAGTCAGAACGCTACGCAGTACTCCTGCTCATCGACAGACTGATATCAAAGTATCGAGATGCGATACACACACTGCACATCGAATCACCAGACTTCCTTCCACGGTTCATCGCCTACTTCGATGGCGAGAAAGATCCGCGGAACCTGATGATCGTGTTTTCTCTGCTCAGAGTCATCGGGACAGAATGGGATGTCTCAGCGGCAGCTCAAGACCTCTTTGATGCCTCCTTCAATTACTTTCCGATCACATTCCGACCACCTCCCGATGACCCGTTCGGCATCACTGCACAGGACTTGAAGGAGCGACTCAAGCTGTGCATCTCAGCTTCATCATCGTTTGCTCCGTATTCATTCCCTGCATTGCTCGACAAGCTCGATTCCACTTCGATGAATGTCAAGCGAGATGTGCTCCAGGCACTACTCAGTTGCATTGAGGAGTATGGTCCACAAACGGTGAACTTGTATTCCATGACGCTCTGGGACACGATCAAGTTCGAAGTCTTGTCCGTTCAGGAAGAGGATCTCGCCGAGGAGTCACTGAAAGTGCTTGGAGCAATTAGTCGCCAGCTATCCGATGGCTCGCCCGACTCACTTACTGCATATCTGAAGCCAGTTGCGAAAGAATGCAATCAGCATCTCGAGGACGCGCCTACAAAATCGTCGAGTGGCGCGACAAGGATGTTGCGTGCAATTGCATCCTCATCTCCCGCTGCCTGCAACTATCTACTTTCTGCTGTACTGCCGAACATTCTCGGTTTATACCAAGGAACTCAAGACGTTGGGAAGCGAAGAGCTCTGGTCGAGACGCTATCTCAGCTGATACGCGCCAACATCGCGGTATTTGGCGAATGGCGCCGCGATCTCACCACCCTGTCCAATGGCACCACCACGGAGAAATCTGCACCGAATGCTCTTACAGAGTACGCGACGAAGGCTCTGGACATGCTGAAGGCCGCGCTGTCCGTCACTTTGGTATCTCAAGTATCGTACCGACTGGTACTGCTCGGTGCACTCCTGCAATTGGCGAAGGTCCGAGCATTGCTTCAGGACGACCAAATCTCATCTATCATCAGCTTGTTTGATGAGATCGTTATCTCAGAAGAGTCATACGGCAAGGACGAGATCAAGGCAGCAGCAATCACCGCGCTGGTTGAGATAGCGCATCAAAAGTCTCAACTGGTCATCAACAAGTCTTTCCCTGATTTCCTGGGACGGTTACCTGATAAGGATGATGGTGGTGGAGGAGGCACTTATCTACCCATACTGGAAGCATTCGCGAAGCTCGGAAGCGAGGACAAAGTCTTCGCAACAGTTGTTCTGCGGCTCAAGAATAAGTTGTATGCTGCAATCCAGCAGCATGCATCTCCTGCATACGTGGAAGCTATTCTCTCTGCACTATTATATGCTTTCACCAAAGAGGCTGAGAACACGGAGCCCAACGAAACATTCCGGAATGCATTCACAGAGCTCATTCAGCCACTGATCCAAAAGATCTGTGTCGAAGCGCCCCCTGAGCAGCAGGACGACACCACGTTCTATCTTGTTGGCAGATTGGCCAATGTCATTCTTCGTACGCAATCCACGGAAGCACAGAGCGTGCCAGCTGCGCAGGCGTACACGCTCTATCTGCAAGATGAGCGAGACCGGACACCACCATTCGCCAGAGATCTCCCACTCACCGAAAGCCGAAGGCTCATACTCTCCACATACATCCTGAGTGGACTTCGGAAAGATGTAACACTTCCAGTCGATCGACAATTTTTACTCACCTCGCTCATCAGCTTCGCGTCCCAGGAGAAGTTGACAACAGGAGTCAAGGTTGCTTGCTTGCAGCAGCTGTCTCTGGTTATCAACAAATTTGTGCCTGCTGCTGAACTGAGAACCATAGTCCTCCCACTTCTTACCGGAGAGTCTGGTCTACTATCATCAATCTCTTCATCACCTACGTCGATACAAATCATCTTCGCCATTCTCAAAGCACTGATCCTCCGGAATGCACCAGGCCTCGGAGAGATCTTTCCCGCCCTTACATCAACGCTTACGGATTCTCAAAACGGAACAGCCGTTGCACATGGGTTTGCAACACTTTTACAGCCGGACGAAATCCTATCAAAGCAGAATCATTGCACGATCTCAGCGCTACACAGGCAGAAGGCTTTCTCCATGCTTGTGCCAGACATTACGAGTGGTTTCCGCACGGCAGACACAACAGCGAAGAAGAATTACCTCATCGCCCTTGCAGGCATAATTCGATCGTTGCCATATGCTGTGCTTGAGCCGCAGCTCACGACACTGACGCCATTGCTGCTTCAGACATTGGACATCTCGGGTGAGGAGGATGTTAAAGCCGGCACGATCGATACGCTCAATGTGGTTCTTGCCGAAAATGCCGGACCGCTCGAAGAGCACGCGAGCAGTCTCATCTCGAGATTGCTCAATTGTTCAGCGTCAAAGACAAACTCAGCGACTGTGCGAGCGAAGTCTCTGACGTGTCTGTCATCAGCTGTCACTAAGCTGCGAAGAGAACTAGTCATCCTGTACAGAAAGCAAGTCATCAAGAAGCTGACAGCGCCATTGGATGACAAGAAGCGAGCTGTGCGACTAGAAGCAGTGAAGTGCAGGGCAAAATGGATAGAGCTGGACGAAGCAGGTGACGATGATGATGAATGATGTACGAAAGAGCCCACAAGGACCGAATCTGATTTTCTGAGCAATAGACGAATAATAATTCAGTGATCTAGGTCTGCTTGTCTAAGAGAATTCAGACATAGGTCATCCAATACGCTGCCCTTCCGCCTCCCACTTACTGAAAAGGACTGTTCATCTTCCTGCCGTGCTCTGAGAGGCTGTCAAGTCATCATCAGGTGGCAGACTAAAAGTCACCGACTTCATAGATCGTGTCTCACCTTCCTGTGCCGCATCGACTTCAGGAGGCGCAACATCGGTCGTCATCGTGGTTGTCCTGCTCAAGATCACCTTGCCCGTCTTGTCGTCACTGTCTGCTCTGGACTCGGCTGGATTTGTCGATGGTGCATAGCTTGTACTCGAGCTTGCGCTCGAGCTTGAGATCGCACCAGACATGGTGTTGTGTGTAACTTCTAGCGTAGTAGGTGACTGCGGTCTCGAGACGATCGTCTTCATCTCCATCATCGGCTCATTCATCTTCGGGTTGCTCTTCTTCTTGAACAATGGCCTGAATCTGGACCAGAAACCCTCAATGAGTGCGATACTTTCCTTCCGTGGCGCATGGGTGGCTGCTCGACCTTTCTCCGCATAGATCTTGACGCTCTTTCTTGCTTTGTGACTGAGTGAGCTTCGTGATCTCTTGCGACGGTGTTTGCGACCTGTTCTGATTTCAGCATCATTTGGCGTTCCGGTCTCAGTCGGTCCAGCTTCGAAGGTAGACACTGTTGCCCCATCCGTACTGGAACGGCGGCTCGGTGTTGAACTGGTTTCGCTTTGCTCCTCAACGTTGGACAATCGAGTCTCCTTGCCCTTTCTGAATGTGCGACCTCGAGGTGGGATAACATGAGCCGAGTTGCGCCTCGAACGCTCCCTAGCAGCAGTTGCTCGATCCACCCTTGATGGGCCAGCAGTAGCCCACACAGTCTCAACATCGACTGCAGCAGGCGTCTCAGCCGGCGAGTTGATCCTCGTATTTGGCTCCGTCTGCTCCGTGATATCCGCAAGAGCAGGCGGTCTCGCCACAGTGACAGACCGTCTCGGGCTCCCCGACGCACTCGAAAACCGTCTTTGGAACTCATCAAACGGCGAGGGGCGTGTAGTAACAGACTGCCGTCTTCGCTGGGCAAGCCACTCCTGCTCGATCTGCTGGCCACGCGAGCGAGGCCGCTTCTTGCCCACGCAGGGACACACCTCGGCGAGCAGCTCCATGAAGCCCGGTTGTGGTGTCTTGCCTTCGAAGCGGATCTGGCCGCCTGTTGGAGCGGAGGCGCTGACGTATTGGCTGTAGTGGAGGGGAAAGTTGAAGCCGGAGGCTTGGGTTGAGTCGGTCATTCTGGCGGCGCCGTATTGACCGGCTCGGGACATGTACGGGGTTGAGATGTAATGTTATGGTTGCTCTCGAGCTGAAAGGCTCGGAGATCTGGGGCTTGGGAGCTGCCTAGTCCGTGTGAAGGATGAAGAAGAGAATGTGCGGGTGTCTAGTAAAAATCAGGTCGTTTGGTGAAAGTAATGCTGTGATGAGATCAATAAAGCAGCAGTGCGGCCTGCGAAAAGACAGGCTTGTAGGGTGCTAAAAGCTGGACGCGGATGGAGAGTGAAGACGTCTGGGTACAGAGACTGCAAATTTGAGGAAGGAGCATACTCACACACGCGTATTGAAGTGGAAAGGAAGGAAGGAGCGACACATCAGCTCATGCTATCAATATGACATTTTGACGCACCGCCTACGCCATGGCCAGCACGAACTATGATCAAATTATATACACAGAAGATCGAATAGTTTCAATCTGGGTTGTTCTATGAAAACAGGCTGGGGGACTCAATAAGCTTTTTACGACTGCGTTGGCATGATGGTCTTGGCCTTTGTCGAGATGGCGTCCTGGCTTCTCCACAGGCTGGTGACGGTCTTGGTCTGCGTGTAGAAGTTGATACCTGGCTTGCCGTAGAAGGTGTTGGCACCGCCGCCGGCGATGGACTTCTTGTTGCCGGTGAAGGAGAACATTGGGAGAGGGACCTATTCACCATTAGTGCTTCGCGAGGGAGACAGATGAGGGGCAGAACTCACTGGGATTGGAACATTAACACCGACCTGACCGGCCTCGATGTCCTTGGTGAAGCGGGATGCAGTTGGACCGTTGCTGGTGAAAATGGCGGTTCCGTTACCGTATTCGTTGGCATTGATCAGGTTGATAGCATCGTCGATGGTTGGAACGTTCAAGCAGACAAGGACTGGGCCGAAGATCTCCTCCGTGTAGCACTTCATGTGTGGCTTGACGTTGGCAATAATGGTTGGGCCGACCTTGGATGTATCATTAGCTTGATTGCGAAAGCGCATAAGATGAAAAGACTCACAAAGTTGCCGTTGGGGTACTTCTCCGACTTGAAGCCACGGCCATCAAGCAGGATGGTTGCACCCTCCTTCTCAGCGCTGTCAATCAGGTCCTCGATTCTCTTCTTAGCATCTGGACTGATGACTGGGCCAAGGTCTGCGCCCTCCTCGAAGCCACCATCGACAGAAAGAGCCTTAGCACGCTCAGCGATCTCTGGCACCCACTCCTTCGTCTCGCCGATCATAACAAGCGTGCTCAGAGCCATACATCTCTGGCCGGCAGCGCCGAAAGCAGCACCAGCAATGGCGTTGAGAGTGTAGTTCTTGTTGCAGTCCGGCAAGACAGCAGCGTGGTTCTTTGCGCCCAAGTTGGCCTGGACACGCTTGCCGTTGGCGGAGCCGCGGGTGAAGATGTATTCGCCAGCCTTGTTGCTGCCGACGAAGGAGATGGCCTTGATGCGTGGCTCGTCGATGATGAAGTCGACGGTCTTTGCGGCACCGTGGATGATGTTGATGACACCTGGTGGGAAGCCGGCCTTCTCAGCGAGCTCGGCGAGGATCATGCACGCGCCTGGGTCACGCTCAGATGGCTTGATGACGAGGGTGTTGCCGGTCATGGTGGCGATTGGGATGGACCAGAGGGGAATCATGGCTGGGAAGTCTGTGACATATCTTGTTAGTGGGAATAAAGCATAGTCGAATGTGAAGGTACGCACTGAAGGGGCAAATGGCAGCCACGACACCGAGTGGCTCCCTGTATTGCCTCGTCTCCATATCCTTCGCAACCTCAAGGACCTCGCCAGTAAGCTGGCCAGGAATACCGCAAGCATGCTCAGCAACCTGCAGACCACGGAGCACATCACCCTTAGCGTCAGCGAAGGTCTTGCCCTGCTCGAGTGTGATGCTCGCAGCGAGTCTGTCCCAGTTCTCACGCACAAGCGCAGTATACCTGAACATGATCTGCTGCCTCGACATGATGGAGGTACTCTTCCACTCGTGGAAAGCCTTCTCCGCACTGTCAACCGCAGCCGTCATCTCCGCGTCCGTCGCCTGCGGCACGCGCGTGACGAGGTTGTTCGTCGCCGGATCGTGCAAGTCGATCCATTGGCTCGCTTTCGAGTCGTAGAACTTGTTGTCGAGGAAGAGCTGCGTGTCGGCCGGGTTCTGGATCTGCTCGTGGTTCATCGGATAGTCGACCTGCGCAGCTGCCGCCGCGGGCTTCAATTGTTGCGCCGTGGCATGTAGCCGACGGACAGCGGTTGTGCGTGGGGATGCTGGAGCCATTGCGGAGGAGGAAGAGGACGAGGAGAGGAAAGCTGTGCGGTTGGCAGCTCGTGGGATGCGAGGTGCCAATGAGGGGATTGACCGCGCTACCGCCCTCCGTGCTGCTGCCATGTTTATACCACAGAAGAAACACAATTCCTTTCCTTTTGATGTTGCTTCAACCCAAGAAGGAATTGAGTGAGATCAAGAGAGAGACTGCAAGAAGCTCTCACAAAAATTATGGTTATGTATGGCGCATAGCTTCCGAAGCATGCAAGCCGCCACCCAAACGCGGATACCGAGTGCGGACTCCGGTCCTAGCACAAACACGGAAGTACTTTTCCCCCGCATCAGACAGCTCTTATGCCGATGATACCCGCGTATTCTAGACTCGAAACGGCCTGTTATAATGGACGCCGCTTCCGATAGGCGAGGTCGCTCTCATCTTTTCCTTTGGTGCGGCCGAGCGTGTCAGTACAGTAAACATGAGTGTGTCAGTCTGCTCTCACGACAAGTAGAAGCGCACGCAGTATACTGTGATGCTCACGAATAGTCTCGAAAAGAAAAAGATCAAAGTTCACGGAGCACATCCGATCACCGACGTTCTTGTCAGCCGGAGTCTCATTCCTCATCTGTCGATCTCAGGATTTCTTAGGTCGGGTAACCCTACTCACTCATCTACCTACTGCAGGAAGATTCAACACCAAATAGAAACGATCTAATCCTCCTCCGTAGCATTCTTCCGACACCTCCTGGTCTCCACATGCTTATGCCAAAGACAGTCTCTTCCCCTCCTAACATCATGCCCCTCCTCTGCCTGAAATCTCACGAGCGCCTCCAAGAAATCCACCGTCAACTCCCCACCCTGGCCCAACACATCCCTCATCACGCCTCCCATACCACCATCAGCAATAGTCCTTTGCGCTGCCGTTGCGACTAGGAACTCGCGCATCTTGTTTGGCCCCTGTGTATTCTCGTAGATATACTCTAGCCTGTAGGGCGGGGAGGTCATGTCCGTGGCGCGGTAGTACGCCCTCGTCAGATCCATGACCTCGTTCTCTAGTTTCTCGATCTGGAAGCGGGAGGCGAGGACGTAGAGGCCGAGGTAGTGCTGCATGGTGTGGAAGTCCGTAGGGCCTGTCAGCTTCGCGCCGTACAGCCAGCGATTGAAAAGAGCGAAGGCGAATTCGTTGAGCTCTGGGAAGTGCAGTGTTGCGTCTGAGGCTTCGGGGATGTCGGAGGGCACGGGGACGCTGACGAGCGAGCTGCGCCTCGTTGTCGGTGTGCCGCCGAAGAGTTCGCGGAAGTAGGGTGAGCGCGAGGTGAGTAGGTCTGTGAGGATCTTGAAAGGCTTTCCAGATTCGCCGGCTAGGATCGTCGTCATGCTTGCGTTGGGCACGATGGGACTGTCCTCTGATTAGCATGACCTCCTTTTCGAGCTGTGAAAGTGTGAGACAAACCCAGCATTTCCCAAGGCGGGTGTGGCCATGCCAGAGAGAGTCTGAGACGTATTCGGAGGCACATCAGGGCGAACCATGGGCGAAAGCGGCTGCAGCGCGATAGGTGAGATTGGTGATTGAGGCGACTCACTGAGTGCATCTGGAATGTTAGGAATGCTCGAGGTTGAGGTGCTCCGAACGTGTCCTGGCCGTGCATTGCTTGGAATCTGGAGCTGCGCGGTTCTTGCCTGTGTCATCTCGAGCTCGGGTTGCCTGCTGCTCGGCGGATCGGACACAGTAAAAAATAGCCTCAATACGAGAGGCCAAAGACTATGATAAGGAGAGCAGGAGATATGAGACGAGCAGCTTTGTGAAAGAAGAAGAAATGCAGAACCACGAGGCGATCGTCTTGAGAGATCGAACGCATACCTCCATCGCTGCTTCCTGCCGAATGGTTGTACGCAAAACAACAATGCATTTTGATACCCTGGTCCTGCCGTATCCACTCTCACAGCGGAGGAAGGAGCAATTATATACGCCGCCACACGCTATGCAGACCCAACGCCATCCAACCTCTTTCCTCGTTATGACTTCGCCCTGACATCCCCGCAGTTGCCGCAATCCGTGCTCGTGGTAATACATGTCGCTTTCGTGGGTAGGTCTGATGCTGTCAGGGCAAGGTAGGCATACACGCATCTAGATAAGATGCTTAGATCTATAATTACAAACATAACGCGTTAGTCGACACCGTAATTGCTCTCCCTCACTTGCCATACATGACACCAAAGACCTGATCATACCTGAAGTAAGCGCGCAGATAGATAACCTGCCAGATGCCCAAACCCACAAGGACACCCATCGTGCCAAAAGCGAACCACTTGACTCGCTCGTTGGTGCTCTCGTTGGTGTCGCGCAGCTTCTGCTCGCGCGTGCGCAGGTAGTCCATCTCGGCCACGATCTCGGCAACCTGCTCTTCGAGCTTCTTCAGCTCCGTCTCCATGGGCTTGAGCTTCTCGCCGGCCTGGACGGCGGACCAGTCTTTTGCGTCGGCGCCGATGTCGACGTCTAGTTCTACGTGGCGTACGGGGTTCATTCCTGCTCTCGAGGCTATGTATGTCCTGCATTAGCATAGCCCTATTCAGATTTCGCCAGTATATTGTACGCACACTGTGTGATTAAGTTCTCGAAGCAGACGTCAAATGCTGAATCGGCGTGCGAGGTGAAGGCATAGCGATTGGGTCCAACGACATCCTTTGGCTTGCCATACTCGTTTCCTACCGCATCTTTGATCTGTCCTCTGTCTAAGTAATTGACCGTGGCAGCATACTTCAAAATCGTAGACATACGTGCATGTTCAATTGCTGGCCATCATTCCTCTGGCCGTCCACATTCGCCGTCACAACAACCAGCTGGTCCTTTGCGACAAAATTCCGTATGCACCTCTCTTTGTTAAGAGATTCGTGGCCGTGATGCGCTGGAACGTCGAATTTGAGGGCCGAGACCAGAGGTAGCGAGGCGAGGAAGAGCACATAGCTCAGCAACACTGCTATTATGCCCATCATTGCGCGAGGGATCTGTGTTATCAAAGAAAGACGGCGGCGACAGAAAAAGTGCTCCTCAACTTGTGGCCATGTATGCAGTGTCGATGGTCCCCAAATTCGCGTCTCGATCGGGAAAGGCCGACTTTGCTCCCGTCCAGGGGCTTGCGCCAGTCGCGCCCGTTGGAAAGCGGCCTTGGATTTCAGGAGATCTTCAGGCAGACTGTCTAGAGTCCCAGGGGCAGCTCTGGGCGGCCTCGATGATCTACTTTCGGGCAGAGCTTCCCCAGATGCGACCCAAGGAACCAACCTCGTAGACATTCAACAAGATCTGACATACAATCACATCTCTTCCTCCTTGAACCTTCGATTGCACATAAAGATCCACCTCCACCAGAACCATTGACATGTCGGAAGACCAAAAATATCTCGGCCATGTCGTCGTTGTGGGAGGCTGTGGATTTTTGGGATCGCATATTGTAAAGCTGATCCTCTCAAGACACCCAAGGACCAAGATCTCCATCCTCGACCTCCGGATAAAGGACCAGATTCCCAACCCGCAAACCTCGTACCATTCTTGCGACATCACGGATCTTCAATCGCTGGGGGATCTGTTCAAGAAGCTGAAGCCCAATGTGGTGATACACACGGCGAGTCCAACTGCTTTCCTGGCAAAGGAGATATTGTACAAGATCAATGTGGAAGGCACCAAGAATCTGCTGAAGGTCTCTGAAGAGAACGGAGTCAACGCATTCGTGTTCACGAGTTCGGCGAGCGTAGTGATGGGAGAGATGACTGCGTTGACGAATGTGGATGAACGGTGGCCTGTCATGGTTGGGGAGAACCAGCCAGAATACTACTCACATACAAAGGTACGGCTGCCAAAATTCACAGACGCCCATTCAAGCTGACTAACGACATACAGGGCCTCGCTGAAATCGCTGTTCTCGAAGCCAATCGCTCCTCAAAGACCTTCCTCACCTGCGCCATCCGACCTGCCGCCATTTTCGGCGAAGGCGACGTCCAACTCCTCCCTCCAATGATCAAAGCCGCCAAGTCTGGGCAATCAAAATTCCAGCTTGGTCCCAACGACAACCTCTTCGACTTCACTTACGTTGGCAATATTGCGCACGCACACCTTCTCGCGGCCAACGCCCTCCTAGCTACCGCAGAGCTCAAGACCGCACCTTTAGATCACGAGAAGGTTGATGGCGAAGCGTTCTTCATCACAAATGACTCGCCAACGTACTTTTGGGATTTTGCGCATTACGTATATAAGTGTGCTGGGGCAACGGCGGGAGTGGACCCAAGCTCGGTCTGGCATTTAGGCTCGGAGTTTGCGATCACGATCGCGAGTCTGGCCGAGTGGGTGATGTGGCCGTTGGGCAAGACGCCAAATTTGACGAAGAGCAGAGTGAGGTTCAGCACACTCACAAGGTATTACAACATCAACAAGGCGAAGGACCGACTGGGCTACGCCCCGATCGTGAGTCTGAAGGAAGGAATTGAGAGAGGCGTTGCCGACGTGCTTGCGAGGGACTATCCATCGGCGAAATAGAGCAGCTCCGCCGCCACTGTACAGATCTAATCGTAATTCAGCGTTGTTTTTCCTGCTCCATCGAGTTCTTGATCGGCGACGAAGCTCGGACGGCGCGACTGCCCCGCACCATCTGAGAACTCAGGATCATTCTGACATCTCAACCAGCAACAGTCATAACACAAAACATGTCTTTGTTACTCACCACCAGTGTTAGCACGAGACCTTGTCTACTCGTACAACAAAGAACATGACTACCACAGCGAAGCACATTCCACGTCCTTTGTCTTCACCACGAGCAGAAAGCTGCTACAACAGGCTTTGTCACGATGACCACACACGGCGAGACGTCATATCGGTACCTCCAATTTTCTTTGCGTCTGCGGAGAATGCGACGATCAAGACTGTAAGTTATACAAATCACATTGCAAGCACATTGCCAGCATATCAGCATGGACGAGGGAATCAGCACGCGAACCATCACGTCCACGCGGCAACGCGTATCCACCATTCCCCGACCACCTTCTATCAGCGCGTTCTCCTTTTCCAGACCATCCGCCACCACTACCGCGACTTCCACACTAGGTATTAAGATATCGGAGCAGGTCCCCGGGCACCACGGCGTCCCCCGGACAACGCAGGGCCCCTCCAAATCCTTGATCGTCTTCTGGGGCATCATAATGACGATCCTGTTTCTAATCTTCTTCGCCTATGTGGGGTTCACGGTATGGTTTCTCGTGCAGGCTGTCATCCAGGGACGCAAGAAGTTGGAAGAGAAGGCGCGGAGGGCTGCAGCAGCGGCACGGGAGAGCGTGGCGCCTGGACAAACCTCGCCGGCCAGACGGATTATTATTGAGGAGGAGAACGGAAGAGGGAGAAGGAGAAGCTCTTTTTGGCCTGGACGAAGTGAGCCTGCGTTGTTGAGAGAGCTAGAGATTAGGGAGGGGTACGAGATGTCCAGCTTGTCCCCACCGCCCAACCGACGCCCACGCCCGCAGACGGAAGATGATGAGGGGTCCGTGCACGTGCGATGGGCGGGCGGAGCTACCGGTCTTGTTCAGCGACCGCGAGCGCAGAGCACGGACAGGCAGTCGGGAAGAAGTAGGAGGGAAGCACAGATTTGGAGCGGAGTCAGCTCCATGAACATCAACGATATCGATGAGAATGTGAGAGTGGAGGCGCTGAGGCAGTTGAGGGAGATGCAGAATCCTGTGCGCACGGATTATGGTGATGATGATCAATGGTCGCCAAGGAGCTCAGGCGAGAGTTTCAGGGGGCGGCAATGGGAGAGGACTGGCTATGGCATAGCACGATGATGGGCAGAAATCAGACTTTGCATTCTATGCCTCGGTGGCGTGTTCTCCACTGACTAGCCATTTTTTCAAAGACAGCTGGCGATTCGCTAATCATGTGCAATTCAGGCATCCATCTTCTCCATCTTCTCATCGATGAACGCAGGCTTGTCGCTATCACTTCCGTGGCCCGCACCAGCCAGCTCAACAAGCCCGACCTCGCGATTGACCTCATTCATGATTTCTTGGTCCCTAGCAGCGACGCCCGCACTGCCAAAGACAAGATCCATCTCTTCCAAACTCAAATTCTTCGTCTCCGGCACAAACTGCCACACAAAGAAGGCGCCACCCAGCGTCAGTAGTCCGAAGAAGATGTACGTGCCGTAGCGCATTGTCTCGAGCATGTCGGGTGTGACTTGTCCGATGATGAAGTTGTTCATCCAATTGCTGGACGCTCCGAGTGCGATACCGTAGGAGCGATTGCTGAGTGGCCAGATCTCAGCGATGACGATCCAGGCACATGGGCCCCTAGACTTCGGTTAGGTTGTGCATCAGGAATGTTTGGGGCCACACAAGCTTACCAGCTATAGCCGAAGTGGATGACGAAGAGCCAGACCATGACCACGGCAGCCCATCCCGCGCCACGGTGAGATGGCCACGAGTCCTCGAATGAACCGGCGATGCCTGCAACGATGAGATGCGAGAGGGCCATGCCGATAGCGCCAGAGATCAAGACTGGTTTGCGGCCGAGCTTGTCAACGTAAAGAACAGCGGGAATGGTGGCGAGGAACATTGCGATGCCGACAACACCCTGGTCAGAAGTTAGTACAAGGATGCATAGCTTTGCCAGCGGGTAAGGACTCACAGTGGCGAGCAATGAGATGGTATTCGAGGATAGTCCGAGTTGGCTAAAAATTTGTGGCGCATCTATGACCTGGTCAGCGTATACATATGTGGAATGATCATGTCGACTGACAGTACAAGATGGCGTTAATTCCAGTCCACTGTTGGAAAAACATAGTCACAGTAGCAACGATGACACGCTTGAACATTGGACTTGTCGTGAACAACGATCCGATAGCAACGAACTGCAACTTGGCGGTATTCCACACTGTCTGCTCGACTAGGTGTGGGAATCTCTCAGCATTAACTCTCTTCTCAAATAGAGACTGGGCCCTGATCTCGGCGAACTCAATCTCGATGAGCTCGTGGTCTTGTGGAAGAGACCGCAGACTCGCGAGTACACGACGTGCCTCGGGCTCGCGATTGTGATGAACAAGCCACCGAGGCGAGAAAGGCATAAAGATCATGCCGATACCCAGAAGTAGGGCAGGGACCAGTTGTAAGCACAATGGGAGTAGCCAAGCAGCATCTTTTTGCCCTTCGCCGGTGCCACCGATGTAGTTTGTGCCGTAGTCGATCCAGAAGGAGACCATGATGCCAAGGGTTATAGAGAGCTGTTGCAGACCAACGAGAGCACCTCTGACCTCTGGAGGAGCGATCTCTGCATTGTACATAGGGACAATTGTCGACAGCGCACCAACGCCCATGCCGGTGACGAAACGACCTCCGAGGATGGAGTTATGGCCCGTGCCTGTGATAGCTGTAGCTTGGACTACAACGCCGATGATGAAGATGGCGACGTTCAGAAGGATAGCGTATTTACGCGATAGCGTTTCGGCCGAGAAGCCAGAGGTGATGGCGCCGAACCAGGCTCCCAACTCCAGGATACTGGTCAACCATCCCATCTTGGTCTTGTCAGCTACATAGTCCCCCATGTCTACCTGATGTCAGTCGGGTGCGGACCATGATAGGGTACTAGTATTTGTTCACTCACGGTACTTGAAGCTGGTCATAGTCAGAACACCAGAGAAGACTCCCTGATTGTAGCCATAGAGCAGACCACCAAGGCAAGCAAAGCACGCGATGCCGAAGACCTTGAGATTGGAGACGAGCGCCAGGGGACCAGTCTTGCCGGACAGTTCTCTGCGCTTGGCGAGAGCCGCAGACTCCACCTGTGCTGCTGAGGTAGGAGCCATAATGTCGGTTTGCTTGATGCTACCAGAGACGACGAATTCAATGAGAACGATGGAGCCTCTTGTCTTGATCTACCAAACTCATGTCCTCGCATACCCTTGGCGCCTTTATATTCTCCATCACTTGGCCCGACTCCGGCATCATCGTTTCACCTTCTCAGCGTCGTGCCTGCGTGCAATGCAACCACAGTCAAGCATCGAGCCCTATCGAAATCCTACCTTGAACTATCAACCAATGAAGTACGCCGATGTGAGCATACAGTGGAGAAGTTTGGCACCTGGATGTCGGCAGGCTGGAGACAACATCCTCTAAAAATTCGGCAGTTCTCACAAGCATCCCGGCTCGAAGACGAGAGATCTGCTGACTGCCTGCTCGTACGAGCGATTTGTGCCCGGGTCTCCGGACTTATCGCTCTAACAATGGTAGACAACCCCGTAACCCCAGATCTGCGGTTTGATAGACTTCACATAGTCTCCACACCCCACTCACCCGACATCTAAAAGCTTAGTCCTGTCACCCACCTTTGCGACAGCGCTTCGGTCCGTTTAGGCTGTGCATAATGCTCTAATGTCAATGACCCTTTTGTTGCCTCAACTTCAAGTGGAAGACATTCCGAGAAGCCTTTCGTCCGCTGCATGCGGGTACGAAGAATCGGCATTTCATGCCGGAGTGTTGCATTCAGAGTTTGGCCGATCTTTGCTTGAATTGACCGCATGATGCATTGCAGCACCGCTGTATTTACGAGGCTGAGGGCCAAGGGTCAGTGAATTGTATTGCTCATGATTGGTGGAAAGACGTGGTTGTTTGATCGCCAAGCTCGGCGTGCGAGAACGTCGGCCGAATTTGAACCAGCCGATCTGTTCAAGACATCTGGCATGATCGTAAGCAGCAAGCCGAGGTCAGGCCGGGAAGAATGAGGAAAATGAAGCTTAGCTTGGTCGTCTGTGAAGTCCAAGAGCCTGCTAGCTGACAGCATATGTTTTGAATGCCATTGAAGGATGATTTGCAGCTATCTCGTGCGTGATATCGCTCGCCATAAAATACACATTGGAGCCTTGGTATATGCCTCTCCAAGCAATAGGAATACTCGCGAATTTTGCCCATCCCACCCTGACGCCGGAAGCGGCCCGTGCATCTCCTTCATGCTTTTCTGTTCAATTGTCGTACTTGATTATCGTCTACTGGGCGCTCGATCGGGTGGTGCGCTTGTTGACCTCGGCCTGAACCTTCTCAGCGCCAGTCGAGACGGCCTCAGCAGTCTTGTCGGCGGCGTCCTTTGCAGCTTCCTTGCCCTTCTTCGCGGCATCCTTGACTGCTGGTGGAGCGGATGAACCACCGAAAGCGCTGAGAATGATAGCCAGGACAGTAACGACGAGAACACCAATGGCGCCAGCAACCTCTGGGACAAACTTGATAGCCTGGACTGGATCGTTCTTGGCAATCGTGACGAAGAGGTCAACCTTCTGCTGGATGAATTTGACTGGGTCGTCCTTGAAGCTCAACTCGCCGTCAAGCTTTGGCTCTGGGGTCTTTGGCTTGTTCTTCTCCTCCTCAGCCTTCTCAGCGACGATCTTGAGGTCCCAGGTCTCCTTCTTCAGAGCCTCAGCGTCCTCAACAGAGTGTCCTACGTAGATGTTGTCGAACAGGATGTTGTTCTGCATGGTCCAAAGCTCGAAACCGATAGCGCCCATTGGCTCGAAGTTGGCTGGGGTCTTGTCCTCGAAGTACTTGGGGTTGGCGATCTTGCGTGGCTTCCAGATGCCCTTGTAGGCTGGGTTGTCGATCATGGGTGCTGACCACTTGCCCTTGTAGTCTGGGTTCTTCTTCATTGGTGGCTCCCACTTGCCGCAGCCAGATGCCTCCTGGCACTTAGGGTTGGGAATCTCTGGTGCCTGCCAATCTCCATCCTCATCATCATCCCAGTCCTCTGGCTTCTCTGCCTCTGGGTCTGGGATCTTCAGTGGCTCGTCATCCAGCCAGTCATCAGGCTTGGTGGCCTCCTCGTCGACAATCTCGTATGGCGCATCCTCATCCCAGTCCTCTGGCTTGGTGGCCTCTGGGTCAGCAATGCGAGCATCATCGACCCAATCCTCAGGCTTCTTGTCATTCTCGTCATCAATCTCCTTCTCTGGGTTGACTGCTGGCGTGAAGTGCTCGAAGAGGCTGCCCTCCTTCTTTTGCTCGCCATCGACGCTGATGCTGTAGGTCTGGTTCGGGAAGACCGCGAGCTGGTAAAGAGACGAGGTCTTTGCGATCTTGGCCATTGGTGGAGTTTGCAGATGCTTCTCCTCGTAATCGCCGGTCTTGGGGTTCTTGTGGCGGAAAATGAAGTGGACCTGATGTTGTTAGTTGCGCTGTGAATGCACATGCCAATGTGAACGAACCTTATTGGTGGAGCCGCACTTGTCTGGGCCAAACATGATGATGTATGGCGAGGCATTGGAGAACTCCTCACGGTGCAACTTCTTGTTCTCCTGGAGGAGCTTCAGGTACGCGCCACCACACTCGAGACCATCTAGCGATATGATTAGAGTCCAGCGATGGCAGATCTGAAGCTAGCAAACAAACCTTGAAGCTTGACCTCGTACTGGACGACCAGAGGCTTGCCCTTGGGGTTGATTGGCTTGTCGAACTTGGCCGAGATGGCATGATGAGCTGCCTTGTCCTTGACAATCAAGCCCTTGTCGCCGACCATGCCGTTGAGCACTGATGGCTCTTCGACTGCCCAATTGCCAACGTATGCCCACTCCTCTGTGTCCTCCTTCTTGTCATTCTGCTTCTTTGCGCTTGAAGCCTTCCACCGTGAGTCCCAGTCATCTGTGAACTGCTCGAGGAATGGTGCCTTGAGGTTGGTGGGCTGCAATTGACTATGTTAGCCAGATCTACCTGACAAGGCTGATGTGGCCAGACTCACTGTGAATGTTGGCTTTGCGACCGATGACGAGGTTGCGGACTCGACAGCTGATGACACAGAGGACGATGCGTCGGTTGCAGCTGACTTGACATCGTCGACAGCGTCGGCGCGAGCAGCGCCGGCAGCGAATGCCGCGACTGCGATCGAAGCGAAGCGCATTATGTAGGTGTCTCTGCGTTGCTCTGTTGTTGAGGCAATGCAAGGGCAATTGATGACAATTGAGAAAGGAAAGAAGGGGATGCTCCGCTGTCAAAGAGAAGATGCGGAAGCAAAAGGTGGCAGGTTTCAAGGAGGAGGTTTATATTTCTTGCCGATGCTTCTAGACGGCTCAAAGTGTACCACGAGGATTGGGAAGTTAACACCTTTCAGAAAGTTCTGACCAATGAGAGCCAGCCGGTCAGGGTTGCACGGCTCCACAGTCGACCGGCCGGCCAGCATCGTGAGCACGTTGCAATATCAGATCCGGAGATCTACAGTGAAGAATTAACATGCTTCGTGGCCTCATTGTCGAGCCAGAAGCTGACTGTGTTTCGGATACATGATCTTGTTTGTGACTGTATCGCGCACTTGCTGGTCGCCATAATATGCATGCAAAGGTCCGCGCACGCGGTATGGCATCACTGGTGAACTCAGTCCTGAGAAAAGCTGCACGTACAGAACGCATTTTCACTCCATGAGGTTGCATGACTACCGAAGCCACATGGCTAATATCGGTGCTACCACCTTCCAGGTGTAGATCTCTCCTACCAACTTCTTCATGCTCGAATTGCGGGTAACCCCTCGGGGCCAAGCTTTTCGCATAGTGACGTATCAACGGCCAGGGATTTCTCGCTTGATACTCATGCAATGCAACTCAGCCTGCTCAGATAATCACATATCCGAACGTGAAACTGAGCAGTACTTACATGTCAATCATCTTCACATCTTCGAGTGTCTCAGTGCGTGTTCGGCGTCCGTTTTTGTCCTCTGTGCGAGCAATGAGTACTTATCGAGTGCGAAAATTCGCACCTCTTGATCCTGCGGCGGCCGTGGTTCCGAACGTACCGAAACTTGATGGCATAATTTTCGACGTCGATGGCACATTGTGTATGAGTTGAACAAGTGTATTTCAATTTGATCGACTCTGACATGATAACTAGGCGAGCCCCAAAACTATATGTTCCAGGAGATGAGGGAGTCTTTACGAATATCCCGAGGGACCGATATCTTGGAGCATGTTCATTCGTTACCAGCAGACATTCAGGATGTGGAGATGGACAAGATAAAGGCGATCGAGAGACGAGCCATGGAGAAGCAAACACCACAGCCGGGACTAAAGGAGCTCATGGGTTATCTAGAACACAGAAAGGTGCAGAAGGCGATATGTACCCGAAACTTCGAGTGAGTCAATGGTCGACTTGTATACAAATGCCTGAATCTAGGCTAATTATCGTGAAGTCTTCCAGTCGAGCATCTTCTGAAGAAGTTTCTACAGGACCAGACATTCGAGCCCGTTATCACTCGAGCATTCAAGCCACCCAAGCCAGATCCGGCTGGCATCAATCATATTGCGCAGTCGTGGGGCCTTGAGTCAGCGGAGAACTGCATCATGGTTGGTGACAGCATAGACGACATGACTGCTGGCCATAGAGCGGGCGCAGCCACCGTTCTTCTAGTCAACGAAGAGAACGAGCACCTGACGTGGCACGAGCATACTGACCTGGTAATCGGAAAATTGGACGAGCTCGTGGAGATCCTGGAGGACGGATTTGTGGGGAGGGAAGAAACTTCTGAGGGCGAGCTTGAGACTGAGAACGTGAAACTTGACGAGGACAAACCCAAGAAGAAGCGGAAGTTCAAGGAGAGGAAAGGTCGTAGCAGGATCATGAGCATCCTCAAGTCTGCAGGACCACAACTTGGCTGATCGTCTTTCCCATGATACCAATGTTAGGTCTGCATAGAAGTCGGAAGTTAGGCTTATGAGCATTCTCCGGGAGAAAGAAGCATAGCGCGGCGGGAACGGATACCTTTTCGAGTAGAGATTAGACAATTATATACTTCATAGCTCATGCACACGCTATACTTTGCGCCAAACGCATATCGCGCATCAGAAGAAGTAGAATCGCATGTCTTGTCATCATGGAATCGCTGTCTGTTTACTTGCCGCCAAACCAGCCACCGAGCCATCCCTTGGTCTCCGCAGCCTTCTTCTCGACAGTCTTATCGAACTTGTCTACACCTGCCATCAGGTTGCTGCCGACCTCTTTCCTTGTGTCGTCGAACTTCTTTGATGCGTCGCTTGCGTAGGCGGAGAGCTTGGCCTCGGCCTTATTGGCCTGGTCCTTCGCTTGAGCGGCCTGCGAATGATTAGTCTCGTCACCAACTTGTGTATCCATTTGATGCATGCATACAGCAGAATCAAACTTGGCGCCAGCTTCCTCGGCAGTCAACTTGATGCCGGTCTTTGCTTCCTTCTCAGCACCTGGCAGCTCGCCTCGCACCTTCGATGACAGTCTCGCGGCATCATCTGTCGGACGTGTTAGCATTGACTGTACGAACCACTACGCGCGAAAGAACATACGCTCAAACTTCTTCTCGGCAACCTTTGGCTGACCGCCAGCTTGGTAGAGGTAGTAACCAGCACCAGCCACTGCGCCGACACCGACAACCTTGACCAGACGTCCAGACATCTTTATGACTTGTGTGTGGGTATATGGAAAGATCTCGTAAAATTCGTGAGACGGAAGCTACAGGTAGAAAGGAGGAGTACTTTGGATTATCCTTTGCGCAAAGCTGTGGTCGAATGACAGGAATTTATTGGTCCGAGGACAATGGCACGTTCACGATCTCTGCAGCTGCTGGGATGATCGCGAGATGACGTCGCTGGCTTCTGGCTTCAGCTTTGGCCGCGCTAGAGCAGCCTCCACCAAGCTAATGAGAGCAAAGCCACTATGCATGGCAACTGCCTAACGGCGGCGGCAGGAAATGGCCCTGATTCTGAGCTGAATGACAATGTTTCTGTTCGACAATTCATTTTGTGCTGTTCTGTCTATATTCGCGTACTAGTCATAAGCATAGCGGACGGGACTCACTTCCTTACTTTCGCGTGTACCACATCCACATTTTCGGATCTCCAACGGCCAACGACACGCGTGTGTATTGATAACATGTCTAGTCTGGCTGCCATTGCCGTGAGGAGGTAACGGCAGAATGGCTTCGGCCGAGGGTATAGAAAGCGACAACGATGGGCAACAAAGTCCACGCGATGTGCCCAGCATAAGCCTGATAGATCACACAAAACCTGCCGAACAACCTCCCGAGATCACTCGAGCACCGAGCGGAATCACAAAGACATTCACACATGGATCTATCCGACAAACGATAGCGCGGCGCAAGTACCAGCGCTCGAAATGGCAGGAGGGAAGAGGTAGCCAGTCTCATATACAATCACCACCCGCGCTGCAGTCCCCACCTCCTGAGCTAGCAGAAGGACCTGAAGAGGGTGTTGGCGAGCCAAGTACACCAGTATCGCGGACGCCGACACGTACTCAAACGCGACCGCGAAATTCGACACTTGGCAGTCATGATGCACCAAGCCTTGACCAGGACACCTGGGGCAAAGGTCGCGTGCGAAGAGGTGGACGCAAAGTGAAAGATGCAATGCGTACCCCCAAGCAGGCATTGAAGGCGCAGGGACAGACTGTAGATTCGCATGTCGACATACTGTACGAAAACCAGCGAGGATTCTTCTTTGCAGGCATCCCTCGCTTCTCCTCCAATTCGCTCCTCAACTTCGATCCCTCAGCTTGGCTTGATGGACGCTTCAAACCTTCGGCTGTCAATATCACAAATGCGCAAGTACCAGATCCGAGTTGGGAATGGGACTGGCGATGCTGGTATGTGGACATGTCTGGTGACGTCGACGAAGAGGGATGGGAGTATAGCTTCTGGTTTGGCAAGAGCGCTGCATGGCACGGAACACATCCATGGTTCCACAGCTTCGTACGGAGAAGACGCTGGTTGAGGAAGAGATCAAAACGGAAGGGGTTCAAAGCAAAAGAGGAAGCACATGCACTTACCAGCGATTACTTCACAATCCACTCCAAAGTACGGCCTGCTGGCGAAGATGTGGAGAGCTTGACAACGCAAGAGAAGCGACCGCAGTACTCGCTTCAAACAAGCACAGCATGGGGTGCAAAGAGCTGGGAAGATCAGGCCGAGCTTGCGGAGGTCAACAATGTACCAGATCTGTTGCGAGGACTGAGAACTGCGGCCATTGATCGGGAGAAGATCGTACTCGTTCGGCAATTTTTGGATCAAGGTGGTCAAGAGCTGCATTACCTAGCAGAGAATATGGAGCACATCATGAAGTTGCTCGTGTTTCAGAACTCTCGAAGACAACTGCTATCAATCTTGATGCACGAGTTCGAAGCAGCAGAGAAGCACCGCGATGAGCACGAAGACCGAGAAGAGGAAGAGAGTGATGAAGAGAAGCGACATATCGACAACTTGCTCAAGGCTGTCGAGGCGGCAGACGACCAGTGCAAGCTGTTGGAATATTGGTCTGATGTCAGAGATATGGCAAGAGACGGCGAGATCCTGCGCGCATCGGAGCACAAGCACGGATGGGATCACGGCTGGCAAGGGCTTGATACCAGTGGGCCTGATCCACCTGGCGGAAGTCCAAGTGATCAGAGTGATGAGGACGACGAAGCTCTTGAGAAGCCAATCGACAAAGGCAAACAACCTGCAAAGGCCACAGAGGAGCTCGATATTCAAGGCGGATGGGAGGATGAAACGGCATACATTGCAAGAGATGAGTTCCACTCACCACAACAAGAGAAGACGGAAGCTGAGGCCATGCCTTTTTCTGGAGACTCGACATCCGAAAGACAAAGTGGAGAGCTTGGGCGGCCTACGCCATCTCAAGAGAGCGAATTTTCGCTTGAGAGATACGAGTCTGCTTATAGTGAGCCAGATGAGGACAGTGGAGATGATCAAGCTACTGAGAAGGCACCATCCGAAGACGAAGGTGATGTTGATGACACACCTCCAGCAGGCACGACGCCAGTGGATGCATTGACACAAGTGCTCAATGGTCATGCAAAAGAAGACAAAGGTACGGCATCTCAGAAGTCTGATTAAGAGCAAGGAAGTGCGGGTCTCAGCGAAGAAGTAATCATTCATTTTCTTCTGTTTCATTGGTAAAGGGCGGCATTTTTGGATCATGGGAACGAGCGTGCATATGCTTATTCGTCTTGTTTGTAGATGCACACGACGCGTTGCGGCGTCCTCCTTTTCCTGAAGATACACAAAGAAGAAGTTGGATTGAGCAAGCATTTTTTTGAGTACAGGGCCAACACAAATGAAAAGCTTTGGTTATCATTAGAAATGTGGCCCAATAATGATATGCCCTGTGAGGTCTATGATGAAAGTGTTACTGCGCCTGCCGTTGCTAGGCAGCCGGGTAAGTGCAGCTGGATGGCGGTTTCCATCGGCTTCCGACAAGGTCACACACCGCAAATGAAGTCGATGTTTTCCATACTTCACTTCTTCATCGCCGCCTTCACATTGAAACCCACCATCAATCACTTAAACACACGCATTGAAGATGTTTCGACGACTACCCGACAGTTTGCAGGAGGACCCGTCCTGGGAGGCAGACTTAGTGAAACTAGGCTACTTCATCAATGAACACTCACAGATACGCCAGATCAGAAAGCCGACCGAGCGCTTCAACTTCAAGATCACCGACAATGACCGCTTCAATGAGGTGCATAAGGAGGCCTTCCACAGTAAGTACCCTTTTGACAACGTCTTAGGTACATTCACTAAGCATCGATACGCAGAATGCTTGCGCAAAGAGATCAGGACGCGCATGAAGCAGCTCAATATGTCAAGCCTGTACCTACCTCAACTGACGATCAAGAAGCCAAAAGTGCCATCAGTGCCCATCTTCATCACTCGTCAAAACATCATGAAGAAGAAGAAGAGCGTCATAATCATCGTCAACGACGCAATGCAAGACCTGGGCGTTTGGGCCTGGCGAAAGCTCTGCGACGATGGCTTCGATGTTGGTTCCTGCACTGGCACGATCAAGAAGGTCAAGCTTCGCTATCCTGGCACCGAGAGCGAGCCTGGCGTTGTAATCATGAACCCCGGCCAATACTACTACTCTCACAAGGAGAAACGCGCCCTGACACACGAGTCTTGGGAGGCACTTCCTCGCAAGAGCCTCTTCCATCCCACAGTCCGAGCCGATGAGAAGTACAACATGGTCGATGGAGCACGCTCAAGAGAGGAGCACATCGCAACAGTCTTCGAGAAAGTCATCAAGAATACAGCGTATGTGGATCAGGATGCAGATCTGTACCTCATCGGCATCGGCCACAGCAGCACCTTGCTCCTAAGATACCTCGACGAGAACTGGTCCTCACTCTCCTCGCGCGTCAAGGCGGCAGCATGGACTCATCCATACATAGAGGTCGAGAAGCTCAACGCAGACCTTGTTCGCTTCATCGAGACTCGCTCACGCGCATGGGCGCTCTCTAATGCCCCACTTGGTACATGCATTGGCATGCCAGATCATGGTCAGAAGACAGTGCGCCCCGAGCCAGACGCACCACGCGAATGGGAAGATGAAGATGATGAGTGGGATGAGGAGGTTGCATGTCCAACATTCTCGGGCGAAGAAGAGGAGTACACTGAATGCATATTTCCGAAGGTGCAGAAGGCGATGATGGAGTTCTTCCAAGAGGTCAGACGCGGTGGACAGGAGTACGTCAATCCATCTTTTGAGGTTGTGAAGCCCGCGAAGCCATCACCTGCAAGCCTGGATGAGGTCGACGGCAATGGCGACGCTGGCAGAGTATTCAAGGTCAAGGATGCCAATTCGCAGGGCGATATCTTGCCACCAGGCGCAACTGTCGAGAAGGTCACAGAGGAGATCAAGAAAGTACAGCTGGCAGATGACGAAGTGGAGGTCGCAGGTGTCGCTGTCGCTAAGGACTTGCTGGCAAAGGCAGGCCTAGACTAAGGAGCGGAGAAGCAGAGAGACAAATGAAGCATTCGCAAGCACATGATGGACAAGAACGGGAAGAGAGAATGGGAAAAGCATAGCACAAGAAGATCTCGCGTCTCGAGATAGTATGGACACATATAGTACAGAGGTAGACAATTATGCTGCCTTTGGTCGGGCCTGACCTGGCCACATCTGACCCATAAAATCAAGCATTGCTTGCCGTGCAGCCGGACTGTAAGACCCATTCAATTGCATTGAAGCCTCCAAGTGAACCATTGTCCTGTCCTGTGCTGTCTTGCCAGCTTGTACACTCTTCAAGGCCTCATACTTGCCCGCAACCACTTTTGCGCCCAGTGCGTCCCTCAGCTTTTGGGGCATAGTGTCGAAAACAGGTTCAAACTTCTCTTTATTATACTTCTCCCGAGCAATCTTGTTGTTGGGCCGTCTTGCTTCCATGACACGATTCTTCTCCGCCCCGTCCGCAAAGCGTACTGGACGTCGAGTACGACCGTGGGTTTTTGACATAAGCTGCCTATCACGAGCAAGCTGGGCGTTTTCGATGTCGGCGGCTTCGTCGCTGGGTGTGTTGAGGAATCTGACGAGTTTGGCGCCCTCGTCTGGAGCTGAACGAGCTACTACCGGCTTCTCCTCTACCTCTTCATCTCGATCCTTTCGTCGCGAAGCTGGGGCAGATCCAGCATTGCTTCTCTGTCCTCGCTGCTGTGGTACACCGCTTTGTGAGCGAGTAATCCGGGGAGCGTTACTTCGGCTAGTGCGAGGCGTTTGATCTGGAGCGGAAGGTGTCGAAGATCTTGGCTGGTTCGTTGTTGAGGTGGGTGGGCGGACAACTTTCTTTCCGAATCCTCCTGGGGCCATTGATCGAAGGCCTTGAATCATACGACCAGCAACTTGTGCGCCCTGTCGTCGATTGGCTGGTTTTGGGGTCTGTGGAGGTGATGCATCTTCTCCAGCTTGGAGTGGTCGTGCTTGCGAGAAGCTTCTGGTCGCGCAGTTGGAGCAAACATATGGGGACTTCGCTGCATGGCGCACCGCTCTTGCGAGAGCCGGTCCACGATGGATTGGATGCATGACTGTATCTCAATGGCACTGCGTAATTGTCGTCGCTGCTTGTATCTTGAGGCCAGTGAGACTTCCCTTTCGAGATGAGCTCCGATGATGCTGGCCTTGGTGCCTAAGGCTCGAGGCTTCTATCTCAGTCGCGTCAGTCGCGTCAGAGGCAACAACAATAATCGCATCGATATCAGCAAACTGTATCTCACAGGAACATCAATACGCAAAGCTGTAGCACCAGCATACTTTCATTCTACACATCCCACTTGACTCGTTCTTTGCCACGCTCACTTCCTCCAGTGGCTGCTCCATCATGCTACGGCGAGCGCCTACAACGATCTCTTTGACGCAAGATGATCTCGAGCAGTATGAGGAGAGGAGACAGCAACGCCTGATGGAAGAGCAAGCAGAGCGAGCGGCCTCGCAGGGCCAGCACCCGAGTCAATCTCAATCTCAAAACGTCGGCTCCAAGGGAGGGAAGACCAAGGAACAAAGAATTATGGGAAGGTGAACATGAAGGGCGGAACAGCCAGAGAAAAATTGGTCCAAGGTAGAGATTGGTCCTCCAATTGGATGTCTTGGACATCTTGGACTGTATGGCTCACAACGCAATTCAACGAGCATCTGCCTTTAGCTCACCCATTCCAGGTAGTCAATTGAACACTTTTGTCTGCAGTGCTTCAATCTCGCGAATGCATAATGTATTGGAGATGTGGGCACGTCTGGCTATTCCACACTCGGGACCTGAATACCACCTTGCTTGAGCGACCTCATTTCGCTGTACATTCCTTACGTGGCCCCTGACAACAGCATTCTCAAGACCATCGCGCGTGGTGGTACTGACCATGGGAGACGAGACGTCGCATCTATCGCACCTGAAGCCTTTTCCAATTATTCCACAGGCCCGCGATCATGAGGAAGACGTGGAGGTTCGCGGTATTGCTACCGTACCTCTTATCATCTCTTACACAACTGGTCAATGTAGGTAGCGCAAACCAGGACGGTGGCTAGGCTGACAGAATCCAGGCTCAAGATGATGTTGATCTACCGCCCCTCAAGACTGCCGAAGATGTATGGAAAGAGCAACTGGTGTCCATGGAGGATGTGAAGAGAGCGGTCGATGGCGATGATGAGATTGGCTACCACATATTCGGCGAACGACAGAACCCCCTGAACTCCAATTCTCGATGGTGGTTTGCAAACATCTTTCGAAATGAAACTGCTAGGCCGTATTTCTACGCACAAGACTGGATTCTCTTTCGAAATGTCAAGGCTTATGGCGCACTAGGTATGCATCTCAGGCCAGACACCATCTGCGTCTACTAACGTGGTCAGGCGATGGCGTTGCAAATGACACCAAGGGTTTGCAAGATGCCATGGATTTTCCATTCAACAGATGTCACGGACAATACACGCAACCGAATCCGTGCGAATCGACCACTGTTCAGCCCGCGCTCGTCTACATCCCCCCTGGGACCTATCTTGTCGATAGACCGATCATCATGCGTTACAACACCATGGTCGTAGGTGATTTGCACAATTTGCCAACGATCAAAGCTACTTCGCAGTTCAGAGGTATTGCTGTGCTCGATTCCAACCCGTACTATCCAGGCGATTTCACCTGGTATCAGAATCAGAATAACATGTGGAGACAAGTTCGAAATCTCATTCTTGATATCACGGAAATGCCCTACTCGTTCTCTGGTGGTGCAATACATTGGCAAGTCGCTCAGGCCACCAGCCTGCAGAATATTGTCATGAACGCTCGGGTAGGCAGTTGCGCCACCAACAAGCAACAAGTACTATTCATGGACAATGGGTCTGGTGGCTTCATGCGAGATCTCGTCATTAATGGCGGTGGCAGAGGTTTCCTCATGGGGTGAGCCCTCCTTGAACAAAATGCGAATCCTGGCTGACCATAAGTAGCAATCAGCAGTTCACCAGTGCGAATGTCACCATCAACAATGCCTGCACTGGCGTCTACCTCAACTGGAACTGGATGTGGAACTTCAGGAGCTTGAAGATCAACAATGCAAACATTGGCATTGACATGCCACTCAGAGATCGACCCGCCATTGGACATGCGCTGGTAACCGACGCCGTCTTCACCAATGTCAAGTACGGTATCGTGACAACATTCAATTGCTCTGGAACCAACAAGCCTGCCTCCATCGGGTCACTTGTCATGCAGAATGTCGATATGAGAAACACCGAGACTGCCGTGGCATATCCGAATGGAACTGCCATTCTACCTGGTGGAATTCTTATCGAGAATTGGATGCAAGGTAACGCATATTCTGCATATTATGGCCAGCAAAGATTCCCAGAATACGACAACGCCACTTGCTGGATCCCCAAGGCGCCGCACATGTGCGTGCAGGGCTCATTCGCACCACCGCCCTGGTCTGAAGGCCTCAGGTTCCCTGGACGCAAAGATCTCTTCGATCGAGCTAAGCCACAATACGATGACTACCCTCTGAGCGCTTTTGTGTCCGTCAAAGCAAATGGTTGCGTCGGCGATGCACTTGCAGACGACACAGAGTGCCTCAGGAATGTTATCAATCGCGTGCAGCCAGGCCAGATTGTCTACATCGACCACGGCGGATATCGAGTGACTAACCCCATCAAGATCCCGAAGAACACCAAAATCGTTGGAGAATTCTGGCCCAAGATCTTCATCAACAATGAGAAGGGTGCCTATAGCGATATGGACAACCCCGTGGCCGCTTTCGTTGTTGGCGACAAAGGCGACATTGGGAATGTAGAAATCACTGATGTGCTGTTCGAAACTAGAGGTCCTACACCTGGTGCCATCCTCATGGAATGGAACGTCGCTGCTGAAACGCAGGGCTCTGCAGGCATGTGGGATACTCATTGGCGTCTAGGTGGCTCGGCTGGGACACTCTTGCAAGATATCTGGGAGGACGGCACGAAGCACTGCGACAGGAACCCAATCGTCCAAATCACGAAGCAGAATATCGACCCGACCTGCTACGTCTCTTTCTTGGTGCTGCACGTTACTGAGACAGCAGGACTGTACATGGAGAATAATTGGGGCTGGATCAGTGATCACGATTTGGATGGCAACCACAATCAGATCAACATTTGGCAAGGACGTGGCTTGCTCGTAGAGTCTGTGAAGCCTCTTTGGATCGTTGGCGGCTCCTTCGAGCATTGCACCTTGTACAACTACATGTTCCACAAGGCGAAGAACGTGTATATCGGGCATCTTCAGTCCGAGACTGCGTAAGTCAGATGTCCGAATGTTGAGTCCTCAAGCTAATCGCCGGTGAACAGCTACATGCAGTCGAATCCCGATGCTGTCCTGCCATATCCACCAAAGGAAGAATGGCACGATCCTGACTTCCTCTCATGCAAGCTAACACCGGTTGCAACCAATTGTGTCAAGACATGGGGTCTTCGCATCATCGACAGCGAGTACATCTTTGTCTATGGCGCAGGGTTGTACTCGTTCTTCGTCACTTACGATGCCATCTGTCTTACTACGAACTCATGTCAGCAGAATGCGGCTGAGATTACGCGCAGTGAAGCAGTCTACATCTTCGGTCTTTACGGCGTGGGCACGGAGAATCTGGTGATGATGGACCAGACGCGTTTGGTCGCACAAGGTGCGAACTCCATGAGTTTTGGATCGGGTATCATTATGTTTGAGTTCCCCTAAGTTGGAGGTGTCCATTGCGTGTAATTGCTTAGTTTAGGTTATCCTATAGCACTCGCGTGCTCTTTTCTTCTGCTTAATTTTCCGTGCTTGACCTTGACATCTGTGACGTTGAGCATGTCACGTGCTGGTTCGTCCCTGGGCCGAAGCCCAACCTCCTTTCTGAAGGCCAACTTTTTCTGCTCTACAAAAATCACCCATCGCTCATCATCAGTCACCATCTTGTCCGTAGCTACATTAACGGATCGGCCCGTCAATGACTTCCAAAGCATATTAGCATTCCTGAAGGTGCCATTGCAAGAATGTATAGCATAACCCCCGGGTCGCGCGCACTGGAATGCGCTGCAGCATCAACACCATGGCTTCGCGTGTCTTTCGTACTGTCGAATATCTTTTCAGACTCCATCTCGAATTATCCTGAGCTGCCTCACAATTGCAGCTATGTGGCGTCCTCGCTTTGGGCTCGATCTTCGAGCTGTCCTCTCGTTACTAACCATTCTTACAATTGTTTCTGCACAATCAGGACCGGTCGTGCCCGGCGTGGCAGAGTGTCCAAGAGGCAATCAGTCAGATTATATTTCCGCAGGAGGCAGTGTATACCGCATCGAATGTGGTTGGGAGCGTGCAAGTTATGATCTGCCGCAGCCAAATGGCTTGTTCGCAGAAACCCTGGAAGCCTGCCTTGACAGATGCGATTCGTTCCCAACATGCATGGTGGTCGCTTGGGTGACAGGCGGAAGAGCTTGTTACATGAAGACAAGAGTTGGCAATCTGCTATATCGCGATGGAACTCACGGAGCAAGAAAGATTGGAACTGGATCAGCGGTGTCAGCGGTTGCTTCTTCGACATCTTCATCACGCGGGATGATTTCGAGTTCCGCCGTGGCGCCACAATCGTCGAGCTCACCGAGGGTTTCCACTCCTACCACCACTTCGAGCATCTTGATCTCGAGCTCCAGTCTGATGGCCTCGAGCTCTACGGTCGACCCGGCATCCAGCAGTCAACTCATCGTTCTGCAGCCCTCTTTGAGCCAGGTCATCGCGGGCCCTTCCTCCTCATCCTCATCGGCTTTCGTGATTCCAAGCAGCTCAAGCGTTCAGATGAGTGCTTCTTCCAGTGCCTGGCTGGCGCAAAGCAGCTCGAGTATGGCCATGATTGAGTCCTCCTTGTGGTCGTCTCCTATACCGCCAACTTCGAGCTCAGTACAAGCAGCCGAAGGTAGCGACGCATCATCGAGCCCAATTGCACCTGTCCAGAGCTCAGCCAGCTCTGCCAGCATGATGGGTGCCTCGACCTCAAGCAGTGTGGCATTGGTTGTGCCGTTGCCGAGCTCAAACAGTAATCGTGCCATGGGATCTAGCAATCCCGTGGTATCATTGTCAGTGCAGACGAGCAGAGCAATTTCGAGCAGTGCAGTTGGAGCGATTTCCTCCAACGGTGGCCAGAGCATCCCCTCCCGCAGCTCTTCAGCTATCGTGGAGATTCCGTCATCAGTGGCGACTAGGTCCCTCACTGGGGCACCATCTTCTGCTTCACAAGGTGCTTACTCTAACGCTCTCATAGATCTCTATCGCGCGCAGCTTAATCCGCGCGTCGCGATCAGGAGGAACGATAGAACATGGACCACGTATGCGGAGTTCACACCTACCCTCGAGACGATGATTGTTACATTGAATATCCCAGTCAATGACACATCGACCACCATTCCCCAGCGACTAGTTTTCTCACTTGCCAATGACGGCTACTATATCGGCAAAAACAAACGAAATGTCGAGCGGCAACTACCTACTGGCTGCACCCTGCGGGTTTATTATGATGGGCAGCAAGTCTTCAGCATCGAAGTCGCGGAACTCTTCTTCGAATATCAGCAATCCACCACGAATACTATCATACCAAGCGCGGAAGATACAATGATCACCTTTGAAGAGACGTGTGATGGAACGACTACTCTGCCGACTTTGCAGGTGGCCAATGTGAGCATTGAGTATCAGAGCACATTGTCTGTCAGCTCCCTGCCTGTCAGCTATTCTACCATTACGTACTCTGATGGTCCACCACCAGCGGCATCGACATCGAGAGCATCAAGTGCAGCCTCAAACCTTGGAGGTCTAACTTCGCTTGGCATCACGAGTTCGATAATGGGAAGCCCAGGCTCGACCATCTCGAGCTTGCGTTCCCGTCGCACCATCACGATCACTCACGCCACATGTCCACCACGGTCGGTCAGGACTGTCTTCACCACGATCACAGATTGTCCTGCGACATGTTCAGCATCAAGCAGTAGCCGTAGCTCGCTTTCGGTGAGACCATCTGTCACTTGTTTCCCTGTTGGCAATCTATGCTACGACTGCTATCTTTCCCCAACTGTGATGGTCGAGAGTTGTCCTGAGACAAGTGCAACCTCATCATCCTCGCATTGGTACACCACGGTGTCAGTGAGTCGAACACTGAGTTCACTAGGAGCTGGTGGGTCCGTAAATCGGACGAGCAGTTCGGTAGCTTCGCCAGCACCTGCAGGGAACCCAGGTCCAGAGACGAACGATCCACCGAACTGTCCATCCGAACCATACGGACGCCTGTACATCGATCCTCTTGGGAGAGTGTACGCATTATACTGCGGAACTATTTATGACGATCCAGAGGTTCCGAACATGAGCGGCAGCGGACTCGCAGCAGGCGAACTGGAAGGTGGACCAGGGCAAAGGCAGGCTGGGTCCGGTCTTTCAGATTCGCGCCTCCAAGTATCAACATTCTGGGACTGCATGATGGCATGCGATAACTACAACATCGTGAACTTCAAGAGCGGCACTCCATGCAGGGGTGTATCTTTCAAGCCAGGTAACGACTCGCCAAATTGTTTCCTCAAGGCCAGCATCGGTATGCCACGCTACGCCGCTGAATTCGACTCTGCGAAACTTATCACGCTCGACCCGCCTGCCAATAACAACACCGAGACGACAAGTAAGTGAGCTCTGATTGCTACTGGAATACTGATCTGATGTGCGCCTCGCAGCTGTCACGACGACCGTCTTTAGTGGCATCCCGACCACCGTCCTCACAGGCGGAGGCAATCCAGGAATAATAGTGACCGTCTCGATTCCCGGAGGCAACGGCGGCCCTGGTACGGGGCCAGGAACTGGTTGGTGATGCCCGCGATGATCCTATTTCGCAAGACTGACATGAATCGCAGGAATGGGCACCGGTGTGTCGACAGCGACTTCGATATCCACAGCAACATTCCTTTCGACAATTGTGCTCACAGGAAGTTCCGGTGTGACAACTCAGACTGTCACGGAGTATCGCACTCTCACAGAGACGTATGTGACGACTATCCGTTCTGTGGATCCAGGCGCCACCGCAACGGTAACTCAAGGCAAGTCGGAGCATCCACTCAAAGCCCACTGCTTGATGGCTACCCTTCGTGAATCCAGAGCAGCATAGCTAACGTCTGAAAGGTACTGGGCCAGGTGGAAACGATCCAGGCGTGACTGCCACTGTGAGCGGCGGCGGAGGTGTCGTCACGGTAACTCAGGGCACGGGTATCGACCCCAACGCACCAGGTTCGTACTATAAACACAATGCTGCATACAGATAGACTAATGTCTGCCATAGGAACGGGCTACGGTAGTTTGACGGCCACGGACACAGTATGGAGGACCACCGTAAGCACGGAAACATCCATTACCACATCGTTTATACCAAGAACAACCACCGAGGTATGTCTTGCTTTGATCCTCCTTCGTCGATTAAGCTTTATTTAATTCGACTAGGTGACCACGAGACGAGAATATGTGTACTCTTACTTCACAGTAACTTCGACGGCCATCTCCGCCTTTACTCAAACAACGACCATAAGCGGCACGCCGACGACACTGATCTCCTCGATCTACGTACCCACAACCCTCATACAGAGATCGGAGACCACTACCAGTAAGTTAACGGAGATATGAGATGAGTCATGAGCTAATGGTTTTCTAGCCGTCACCGTCAGCGCGATCCAGACGTACTTCTCCATTTCAGTCTCCGTTGTTCAAGTGCCGGTCACGGTGTCCTACCAAGGACCAGCAGTTACGCGAACGGTGGGAGGACCAGAAAAGCCTCCATTCTTATGCTATACCACCTCGTATGCGTTCCCTGGGCTTGGGAAGCGAAATGCCAGGGCTACACCGGCTGTTCGCGTGATGGATCCGAAGTTCAACGATGAGATGAGGCGAGAGATGCGGCCTTGGTAGGATTGGATTCATTGTATAGCGTCTTAGATTGCACTGAGGCTATATTAGCGTAATAAAGCCATGATCAATATTGTTCCATGATCTGTGATGATGCAATGATTTTCTACTCGCAGAACCATCCTCAGGTAGGTACTTGTTAAGATCCAGATACCATTGAAAAGTTTGTGATGTGCTGCGAGGTCCTGCTGCATGCCAGAAGTTCTAGGGTTAATTCGTGAGACCACGTCCCAGAGAGGAAATGCTTGGCATCTCCGAAGCGGACTGAGATGTCCAAAAGTTTCCAGCGCATCTTCGGATCCCATCACATCACACGATCACGCACAATGAAGCCCACACTAATACGACGCTCATTACTGGGCTTCAATTGTCTCTCAAGACCGGCGCGGACCTCCAATGCATCGAACACAATCGAGTTCCGCCGCGGCGAAGCAACGTACCGCCGACACGTCAAAAAGCTGTCCATCCCTCCAGCACCATCATTCGGACCTCAGAAGCCCACGCGACGAAGACTAGACGACTCGACGCCCGCTACATCGCACATCATCTTCAACCCGCCACCCACAGCTCCGAATGTGTACCACACGCCATTGAAGTTCATGCCCAAGAGCGACAGGAGACGGCAGCTATACACCGACAGCGCAACACCATCTCTCTACAACCTGCAATCCACCAAGAGCAACGGCAACGGGACCTCAAAAGAACCATCCTCACCCATCGCCAAACCAGGCACGGCCCTCCACGAGATCGCCCGCGCCCAACTCCCCTCCTCCCTCCTCCCTCGCGTCCCAGCCTCAGACCCCATGCCACCTGCTCTCAAACCCATAACGGAAAAGCTCTACCACGTCACACCCGAGCAGGTGGCCGAGATGCAGTCTCTCCGCGCCGCAGACCCGAAGCAATGGACCATCGACAGGCTGGCCGCCAAGTACGGGTGCAGCACGCTGTTTGTGCGGATATGTGCGAAGAATTATGAGGCGGGCAAGGCGCATGCGGAGAGATTGGAGGAGGTGAAGAGGAGGTGGGGGAGGAAGAGGACGTTGGCGAGGCAGGATCGGACGAGGAGGAAGGCGTTGTGGGGTAGGGATGCGTGATCTGCTGCCATTAACTAATGTGGCATCAATGGAGTGGGAGTGTTGCGATATGTACATGCATTTGATGGCAATCCATAGCCTGATTGTCTAGGTACTTTATAGCATGCGAGGTGCCTTTCGCGCCCATGTAACAATACAGATGGTATAGCGCAGAATTAGTCTCGCGAATCTCGCTGTAAGACCTGCTAGTATCTCTAATGCCAACAGCATAGTGATCCACATGCTCTACGCTCCCTGCATTGGCTCCTCCGCAACATAATGCAGATACGCACCAAGCAACTTAATCCCCTCAATGTAGTTCTTCTTGTCCAGCTTCTCGTTGATACTGTGCGCGGCGTCCGTCGAGCTCCCCATGGGCAATAACAGCACATTCTTGCCCGTCGCCTGCTCGAAAGTCAACGTCACGGGAATACTGCCACCCTCTCTCGTCAGATCAGGCTTCACGCCCCAAACATGCTCTACTGCCTTGCCTGCCGCCGTGAAGTTCCAGTGCTTCGGACTGGCCACCCACCATTTGCCCGCATGCTGCAGGCTCACATTCATCTTGTTCTTCGAGTTGAGCTTCTTGAACTCGGAGTTGACGTAGTCAAAGACCAGCTTGTTGACATCCTCGATCTCCATGTTGGGCACGGTGCGGATCGAGAACTTGCCAATCACTTTGGCGGGAATGACCGTCTTTGCGCCGGGAGCGGAGAAGGCGCCTTCGATGCCGTGAAGGGAGAGGGAGGGGTATCTCCATCGGCCCATAAGCGTGCGTTCCTTGTTGTCGAAGATGCTGGTTTTGCTGCCGAGGGATTCGTAGAGGTTATCCATGGTGAAGGCGATGTTGCCATAGAGGCTCTTCTCTTCGTCCGTGAGGGGCGCTACCAGATCATCTAAGCCTGGGATGAGGATCTTGCCGTTCACATCGACAAGCGACGCCATTATTCTGGCGAGATCGGTCATAGGCTCGTGGGCGGTGCCGCCAAAGACACCACTGTGCAGATCTGCGCCTGGCCCTGAGATCTCAATTGAATAGTAGTTGCAGCCTCGCAGACCGTATGTCAGGCAAGGCTTCTCGGTGCCCAGCCAGTAGTTGTCCGAGATGCACACAGCATCAGCATCCTTGAAGAACTTGTCCGCCTCCGCATTGATGAAATCGTCCAGACCTTCACTACCATACTCTTCCATGCCCTCGAAACACATGAGCAGATTGACCGGGAAGTCCACGCCCGCCTTCTGATGTGCCTCGATAGCATTCAGCCAACCAAGAACAGGGCCTTTGTCATCTGTGCTGCCTCGACCGTACATGCGTCCCTTTGAGTCGACGGACAGCGTGAAGGGCTCTGTTGCCCAGCCGTCTTCCTTCAGCGCTGGCTGTACGTCGTAGTGTCCGTATACGAGGATCGTCCGTTTCTTTGCGTCGTTGCCGTAGCGTGCGATGACGACGGGCGGCAGGTCGAGGTGTTCCTTGTGCGGTTGCTTACCTAGCGGTCGCAATTCCACTTCTGCACCCAGCTTCTTCAATTCATCACCGAGCCATTGTCCCATCTGAGCTCTATCAGTATTCTACCCTCATTGAAGGAGGTTCTGGATTCATTGGACTTACCCGCACGACTTCTGGTCTTCGCTCATCCTCTGCAGATACTGAAGGGATGGCGACGGCTTTGCTCAGTCTGTCTATAAAGTGATCCGACAGCGTCTCCACCTGCTTGAAGTACGAGTCCAACTGCGGTGCCATGATGCGTTTCGAGCTGTATAGGTACGGCCACTCAGGCTGCTTGGGCGAGTCGCGTGCTGCTCTCGAGATGTGAAAGTGTCGAGCGTATGCAGGCTGTGGTATCGCAGATGTTTTAAAGATTCCTGTAGTCCAGACTCTGAAATGTAATGAGCACCTCGGAGTTGAAATCGGTGTACGGAGTATGGTTGCAACAGGAAGGGCAGGCATTAGGTGATAACGTAGTGGGTTGGTGGGGTGGAGGTGCTAATGGAAAGAGCACCTGCAGGTGGAATGTTGCAGCGGAAGAGCTCCGTGGGGCTCGCCATCAGGGAACTGCCGATGCTAAGCGTGTTGGCAGCCTGAGCAACGGCCTCAATGAGCACCAGATAGTTGAGCAATTCAATTCGATGGAGATGTTGAACTTGGAAGAGATGATCGTACATTGCGTATAATTTGCTACTATAGACATTCATCAACCACACATGTCCTACAACCTCCACCATAACCATCTCGAAACAGCGAACAACAAGGTTCGCAATGGGTATCTCCGCACAGATGACAGTAGAGTGAGAAAGAGTTATGTACAATGAGGTCCATACATGTATGTGTGTGTCATCGCCGACAAGCGTAACTTTGGGCATGAATAGATGCCCAATCCCAGTGCAATGCAGTAAAATCATTATCATGCAGCAAACCGCCTCCCAGATGCAGAAGTCGAGGTGAAGAGCGAAACGTTCGCCGGTCAGTGGACTCAGAAGCCCGTGGGCTTCGTGTTGAACTCGAGGTTCTCAATCTCGTACTCGACGCTTGATGTCGGCGTGCCGGGTCTCGTGCTCGTATGACCATCTTTGCTCTTACTGCCGTCATCGCTCTCAACAGGCCATAGCTCTGACCTCCTCTTGTTGCCACCTTGGTAGCCACTTTCTGCGATCCTCCTTTGGGCCGGCGTCATCGGTACGCTCGAAATTTCGATAGTCTGATGTGTTGAAATCGAGACCTGCCCGAGCCCAAAGCCAGGAAGATCATTGCTGCTGTCCTCTCTCTTGTATGGCTTGTCGGGCAGCACGACCATGGGCTCCTCTAAGCTGACCCTACCAGACGGCGATGCCGATGGCATGGCTTCGCATCTTGTCTCAGTGCCAAAGACATCGCCTCTCATCCACGGCGTCCTGAACGTTTCAATACCATTGTCGAGGTCGGGTGCTTCGTCGCTGAACAAGGTGATACGCCGCGTCAAGCAGTACAGGATAACATCAAGCCATCCGTTGCTCGTGATCATCGCTCCCGCAAAGCAGAACCACTTCTCTGATACCCTTGTGTTGTTCGCTTCCTGGTACATGCGAAGTGTAGCCAAAGGCAGCGTACACACCACGTAGATGAGTGGGTACGCCACCATAAGCTTTGCGGCATCCTGCGCATGCTTCGTGCGCCGATAGCCCTGATAGAAGTTGCTTTGTATGCGCCAGCGCAAGAGAAGTATCAGTGCTGCGTAGACCAGCACCGTCCCAAACTCGAACAAAAAGATCCAAAAGTAGTGCAGCCAAAGTCGAATGCCGCCATACTTCGTGTTCACCCAGCACCACGCTACGGCTCGCACATAGAAGTCGTTGGGGTGCATGGCGATTCCTGCGAGCGCCATGACGTACACGAATGCCCATAGCAGGAAGATGGTAAACATGAACTTGGCGTTGGACAGTCGATAGTCGAAGATGACCACGGCGAAAGTGTGGACACCAATGGCAAAACTCCAGACACCCGAAGCAAGATCTCCAGTCGACACGAACCTGTTCACTATCATTAGCGCCGCATTTCAGAGGAGTGGCAAGTCCAACTCACCAGCCCTGAGCCCAGCACGCTGATGATTCAACATGTATTCGGTTCTCCACGAGCCACTTCGCATTCAGAAGAAAAGCCATCGACTGCTGGATATCGGCAAGTAGCAGGTTCCATATCAGTATCACAAACTGATTGATATGCCGTGATCTGATGTTCCATTTGAGAATTCGGTATGTGAGAAGAAGGAACAGACAGCTCGCCGCCGAGAACGAGAGTATGCCAAACAGGGCCACTGGAATGAGCCCTTTGCTCAAATCCTCAGTCAATGGTTGAAGCGTCCCTCCTAGCTGTGTGAAGTTGCGCTGTATGAATTGCGCTTGGTCTGCCATGGCGATGCAGTCTTGGTCTCGCAACCTTTGCGCAACCAATGAGTCCTGAATCCTGCGGCCAATACATCAAGGCAGAGAGTCCGACATGATCTCGAGATTCCAAATTGACCGAAACGTGACCTGCTTAAGTTGAGACAAGAGGGAAGGACGATTTTCCGTGATGGTCGAACAACACCAGGGTTCCTGGAGTGCGGCTTCCTCAGGTGCGCGGTGTTCTATGCGGCGAGATCGCGCTTTCCGGTCTTCGTTATCAGCCCTTGGGGGGAATCGCACGTGCTTAAGTAAAACGCGGTACGACCGTGAATTGTTCCGGCAAGTGCTGAGGGCTTGTGATAAGACCAATGTGCAGGAAGGAGGAGGATGTAGAGTAGCAGAGAGATCGACTATTGGAAGGATTCTCCAGCGTCACACTCTACAGATAAACCACGACAGTGGCAGAGGGACCGCTAGTATGGGTGGGTCAATCAAGTCCTTGGGAAGGGGAAAGGCGCAAACTTTCACAGGTTCAGCAGAGAGTCAAGAATCGCACTAGGAGATATGGTGGTTGGACATGACTCTCGCGAGGACCAAGGAGAGGCCGGCGAAGATGTGCATCGGATAGCGCACAGGAACCTGGGAACCCATCAGCAGCATCATCGAGCCGTGTCCAGAAGAAGCTTGGTTCGATGTCGTACTCATGCAGTTGCATCGATGACTGCGCATGGTCCATGGGAAGGCTTAAGCGAAGAGTTGCACTTTGATCAAATGAAGAAGGTCGCTACCGGGAGCAAGGATCGTCCAGAAGAATCTGGACTTGGTTTGGACCACTGCTAGCTCGAGGCCAAGCAGGCGTTGTGGGGAAGAAATTCTTAAAGATCATGGTGGAGGTGCGGGAACGCTTGGATAGCGCAATTCGTGAACGACTTTTCGTCTGTGCCGTGGTTCCGATCTTAAGGATTTTCCACAGGAACAGGACAAGCCCGAAAGCTTGCGAGCCTGCAGCGGCAGATGTCTCCCCGGAGGATTTTGCTGCCACGAGAGCATACTTTGTGGTGTGCAGAACTCCTGCAGGATCTTGGAGACGTCAGTACCGTTCCAATGGCTCTCACGGACAGTCAGCTTGATAATCTTGAAGATATCGAAGGAGCCAGAGCAGCTTCAAGATCAGCGGAAGTGCGCATCCACAGCACCCGCTAATGCACGTGATCCGGATTGTGGATACTTTTTCCTTTGGCTGATCTTTTTGGTGGCAGATGGACATGACTAGTGGTCGGCTCGAGCCGCGATTCGTCTTTTCAACTAGCGGCAAGATGCCCGCGACAGACCCCTTTTTCGATCTGTACAACCACTCCGGCGAATTTCAAGGAAACGGTCGTGATGATCAATGTGAGCTGTGCTTCACAACGCAGCGGGCAAATTCCCTTCAGTCATCATCATTATTATCGTAGGAACCTTGAGATATTCGTACATCCATCATCAGTTTGTCTTGCTCTGCTCATGTAGCATGAGCTCATCTTTGCTTCCTTCTGCCGCCCCCCGCTCAGGCTAATATACTTCGTTTCGACAAGATGATTGCCCTGGCCCTCAGCTTGAGACTAAGGAGAAGCTAGAATTTTGCGCGTTACGCCTAACATGGGACCATGAACCAGGCAGGTCAACTTTGCCATGATAATGGCGACCGATATCATAACAGGCGACATGTTCGCTGGATGGAACATCGCAAAACAAAACTCGTGGCCGATCGCTCGTTTGACCCCATCTTGTTGAAACGCCTGTGCTACCGCACGAACCAAAACGCCACTGCAGCAACGGGAAAGAAAAGAGAATCCTAATGAGCATCGTGTAGTGCATGCACCTTCGCATTCAGCGTCAGTGTTCGCGCTGATGAGGTGAGCAAGAACTCATGATCGAAAGTGTGTAATGGTTCTTCTGGACGGCCGTGTGATGACATCGTCTTGGTGTCCGACTCCGATTTCCAACTGGACATGGAAGCCATACGTCGAGGAGGCTCGATCGGAATAGTGTGGTGTTGCCTCGTAGAAGGACTTCGAAAGACTCTCGTAGGTCCCTTCAGCGGTGGTGTCGGTGCCGCTGAGCTCCTGCTCGGTCGTCGCTCACCACTTTGCTCTTCCTCTTGATCTCTGCAATGTCCCTGCGAGCGCAAGAACGATGCTCTAGTCAAGACGTAGAGCAGTGCATCAACCCAACCTGGACAGACACATTAGCATGAGTCCTATTGAAGTTATCAAGCGGAAGCCATACCACTCGAGACCAAAAAGCATCCACAGAAGAGGCGATATGATAACGATGACTTGGTCCCATTGACTTCATACATCCTGCTCACAGCCAAAGGCAATGTGAGAGCAATATATGCGACTGGGTAGCAGCACATGATCAGACAGGATTTACGAATTCTCCGAACAGTGTCAGCAGCTTGCTGAGGTGAGAGTTCGGTCTGATTGTGCAGCCTCTGAGACGATCGTCGTAGCTCCCAGATCACGAAGCCATAGACTACGACGGCTCCAAATTCGACCAAGAAGATCCAAAAGTAGTGGTAGGCCAGCCGTTGACTGGTGAATTTGGCGTCAACCCAGCACTAGTGCATGCGCGTCAGTTCAGGGTTCTGATCAAAGCCACGCGAGAATGAGCAGCCCAAAAAGCAAAACCAACATGCACAATAGCGAAATGAGCTGAAGAAGAACATAGGATCGACTCACCCACGCTCCTGTATCTACAAAATAGCCGCTGGAGGTGACTGGACCAAGGATGGTGAGAACGAATGCAAATAGCCACATGCAAATGACGAGAGCGAGGAACGCGTCGAATCGGAGCTGCTTCTGGAATCGAAGATGTGCCCAGGTCTGGAGGGCGATGACCAGCACGAAGAAAGCAGACGCGACATCGCCAAAGTTGATCAGAAAGCCTTGAGTCCAGCATGATCCAGTACCGGTGACGATGTCTTCCAGTGCTAGCCAATGCCAACTAAGGAGGAAGCCCAGTGCTTGGAAGAGATCGGCCACGAACAGATTGCAGAGCAGGACCACGAAAACATTGCGCTTGATGTCTTTCGCATAGAACCGATGCCATCGTGAAGCTCGATAGCTGATAAAACCAGTCAGGGCTATTGTTGATATGGCCGATGCCAAGGCAATGACGCCAATGAAGATGAGTCCGATCCGTAAAGTGGAGGTCAGGCCATCGTTGACATGCTGGACTGGATCTGAATTCATGGTGGAATGTGCACAGTGTGCAAATCGACAATGTGATGGCACTATTGGGATCCTGCAGACATCAGAACAAAACGAGTGTCTTCATGACAAAGTGGGATCATTTATGAAATGTGCACTGGGGATGGGAATCGCAAATTAATATCGGACGTGGTCCCGTCAACATAGCCTGCCCTATTGCCTACACATCACCTCGACAGAGGGAACTGATCGACGCTCGTGCCTTTTGCGCAATTCCCACAGCATGTGTGTGTGGTAGTCAGGTCTGGCGACTGCTGGTCGTTCACATCCTGCGAGCCGCCTCGAGCGGTGTTTGGACTACCATCTTTTTGGGACCGGTACTCTGTTTGATTTCCGCGAACTGTGCCTTGTTGCTTAGGGGATTTTCAAGGCGCATCGCAGCACTGGAGAGAAGCAGGCATGGAAAAAGAGATATGTCATGTCCGTTTTTGCTAAGTTCTCACGAAAGATGCAGGGTCCAAGAGAGTACAAGTGGGATCAAATGTGATCTTCGAAGTCTACCAATCAGATAACTCGCAGATCAAACAGAAGCTGCACGACAGTTCCTGCAGACTCTGCTCGAAATTGATCTCCATCGTGGGGAGACACCGATGTGCTCGAGGATCTGGACGTGCATGTTGTGCGACATCCTCGGTCCTACTGATGGGGCCGATGATGATCTTGTGAACGTCAAATGCAAATTCTACCTTTTCACAGTGCGAAGAAGAGGTGCGATCAAGAACACTGCCTTCACAATACCAGTCATTTGGATCCATTTGCTCCTCTGTAAGCTGAACCGCAGCGACTAAACCCACTGCGGATGCGACCTCAATCTCCACCACGCAGCGGCATAAAACGTGGGATCAGGAATGGCAAGTCCTTGCCGTCGCCACGACGGAAAAGGCGTTGGCTATCAGATCTCGAGATCGACCACATGTGTTTGAAACAGGCGTAGCCACGAGGATTCTGCCTCGCACGGGTCGTTCAAAGGATCATGGTAAATGAACACTGACGACTGTATATAGTGGCCGGTGTTGCTCAACACATTGCACATCATTACCTTTTGCCTCTAATGCTACAGTATTCCTTCTTCTCGGCATCATTTCTGATCTTTCATGTCCGAAGACTCTTGATTTTGGGCTCGAGGATCCTAGCTGGACCGTCGCACAATGTCAACGGGTGACACTCGTTCGGTGCTACCGTGTTCTCCGGTAGCACGAGCAGGAACGGATCCAGCCCTCGCACGTGCGTTTGAAGTCAAATATCATCAAATTCCAAAGCATATACCTCTGATTGTCGATGCACATAGGCGAATAAATCCAGGCTGGGAATTGTGCCTCGCGTTGCATGATCCCGGGCCACAAACGATCAGGCATTTGCATCGGCATTGGACCGACGGGACCGGATGACGGGATCGGGGAGATCGCTAGAATGGATGGAAGCCATTTGGACAGCCGAATGGAGTCGTCGAAAACAGTTGCGTTCTCGAACGAACATATGCCGGAGCAGATCTTCTTAGGGCACCGAGGACTGTTCATACAAGTGGAGTCGCTCACGTGGGCGTCACGTACGTCCGAGCCACTCCAGTGTAGTATCGTTAACGCCGACAGTTGAACCTGGCAACCATGCTCTTCAATGCGCACCTCAAGATATCCATCAGTACATACCGTCTGGGTTGAACTTGGAGAATTGCAGAAGAACGCCATGTGATCAATGTCGTGACAATCATTAATTGTAGCTTTTACACTCCCAATGGACCTCCTCACATCTTACTATACAAATGGCTGGCCGCTGGCTTTGAACACTGGGTCCCCTCAATTCATCCTGTTTCCCAAGCCCCGAATAGATGACTCAATACTAGATACAAGGAAGAGAACGCGCGACACAAGATCTCTAGTTTACTTGGTATCATCAAATGTAATTGTTGACACAGGGCCATCCGATCGCCTGGAACGCGCCGAAACAAAAGTGCTCATGCTGAGGAATGATGGCTCTAGAACAGGACACGCCTTACAAGCTCAACAGCGGTAATGCCTCGCTTGACCTTTGCATCCTCGAAAGCCGCTGGCGTGCCGTTGAAGTTGACGCCCACGCCATATCGCGTACCGTTGCGTAAGGTCATTATGTAGTCGGCAAGATTGATCAGGTAGCCGCTACCAAGGGTGACATTGTTGGCTGGTACTCCAGTGCCGGCCCGCGCCGCTGCTTGAAAGAATTGGACCAGATTCTCTTGAGCATTGACTGCCACGCTGATGTCTCGGCTATCCTGGAGAACGAAGAGGATGCCAATCTGCGCGAACTGCATGGCGGTTGAGTTTGAAGCGGCTGAGCTGCCATCGCTAGGAGATGACGATGGTGATTCAGTAGGCGGAGTTGTGGTCGGAGCTGGCACATTTGTAGAAGCGCTCGACGGCGAAGTCGCGACAGGGGCTTCAGCACTGTCTGTGACGATGCCTTCGGTTCGAGCCTCAAGCTTTTCTGCTCCCCTTGGCCGGATTTGCGTGGAGCGCCGCCGGGCAGACGACACTCCTGGAAATGTGATGATCGCATTCTCCGTGGTGCATGTCATCTCATTCTCTGCAAATGCCGATGAGAGCGCTGTCGCGTCTAAGGGAATCATATACTGATCACGGGCCGCTCGAATCAAGCCCGGTATCTGTGTGCCTACAGAAGCACTTGCTCCAGCAACACGGATCGTTGTGCATGAAGCCCGTGATTCGGTGTTGCACTGAGGTCCTGTGAAGCCGTTCGTGCAGACGCATCCGCAACTCTGGTCCAAGTTCACAACCGAGGTGCCACCGTTCGCACATGGTGTACTGTTCTGACACGCTTGCAGCACGCTACTCACAGGCACAGAGGAGCCGCTGAGGTTTTTGTCCCGATTTGGTAGCGCAATCAGGAACACAGGCAAGATCACTGCTGCGGCAACCAAGATGAGTACCACGACAAGGACTGCCGCAAATGCTCGCCTTGACATGCCACAGATCTGCCTTCTCTTCGAACTTCTGGTGCCATTCCGGCTTCCATTCTTGTACGTTTCGTTCGCACGGGCACTGTCGCTTGGAGTTTGTCCGCGGACTGTGGCTGGCGGAGGGAAGTGAGCGAGCATTCCTCCAAGAGACGAGCCTTCTGAAGGCCTGTGACGAAGTGGCTTTTCGCCATCGCCCAGCATCCAGTCCATTCCAAGCCTGCTCGCTGTCTTGCCGCGGTCGAGGTTGGCCGCGAGCCTCGTAGCACGGCGAATGAGATCAGGTAGACTGGTGAGCGATGCTCGCGCCTCAGCCTCCTTGACTGCTTGTATGTCAAGATTTGGTGGTCGCCGCGAGCCGACTTTGGCGGCAAATCCCCCAGGTTGTCTTCGGTCTGCTAGGCTGGGTTTCTCTTCTCTTCTTTGCGAGCCCATTCTGCCCAACCCCTGCCCTGGGTTGAAAGGATCCAGGAACGAGACATCGCTGGCCCTCCGCTCTTTTGTATGTTCTGATGATGAAGCATCGAGAAAAACACTCTCCCCATCCAAAATGCTGGCTACGTGCGATAGCCGGGTAGCTTGCGATCCAGGAACCTGGAGAGGCATGACTGGCATCGCCGCTGGTGCCCGCAGATTCTCGCTCTTGATTGTCGTCAATGCTGGTTTCTGTCGCCGTCCCAAACTTGCCTGCCGTACTAGTCCTGGACTCGGCTGTTGAACCCGATCACCATCTCTTGCCCAGTCAAACTCTACTGTCGATTTGTCGTCATCTGATGGCGTCTCGTCAATGTAGAACTCCTTCATCTGCGACGGGATTACGTTGCTTGAAGCATAAGAATTCGTGTTTGTCCCCCGATTCGACTCTTCTGGTATTGGTGAAACTCCCCATGGCCCAGATAATTGCGAGTAGAAAGAGGATTGCCCTCGTCTCCCCTTTGGTAGAGGAGCAGTATTTTGGCTTCTGCGACCTGTTTGATACTGTGACGTGGGCAAGGGAAAGTCGGGTATGCCTCCTGAGTTGCTTGAGGCCCATGACGCGCCTCGAGGCACATTAGATGGTGGAGCACCAGAAGCGTTCGAGTCGCGATTGCTGCCATACACAGGCAAAGGAGGCTGCAGACTTTGAGGTGACGCGACATCCGATGCGCCGTCGTAGAAGGTTTCAGCGTATTGCGGCGACAAAGTCGCTTCAGAAGCGTGATCTTTCCTGATTGGCGGCGGTGTTCTGCCAGGAGGATTGTATCTGCTTGCAGGTAGCGGCCATGATGAGTCGCCGGGCTGTGGTTGATTATAATAGTCTTGCTCGTACGTCCGTTGCCGCGAATTTGGCGATGTTGGTGTCTCCCACGGCCGCTTCGGTGATTTCGGTGACATCGACTGATCCATCTGTGGTGCGGGCTGTGGTCCACGAGTTGGTTGCATCCCCATTTCCAACATTCTCTCCCTCGCCGCCCTCACCGAACCCTGCTGCTGCCCATTTCCACCCTGTGGCCCTTGAGCAGCTCCGAAAGCATAGCCAGCTCCCGGCCGCTGAGGCGTGTAGCTCATCTGCCCTCCTGATGAAGGTCAAGTATACGCACACTCCACTTCATGCGCACTCGTATCTGGAAGTACTGGATGATAGACGTGAGAGCCGTGTCATAGTCCTCGATGATCAGACGCCAATGATGCGTGAAGGCACTAGCATCTGGACGGAAACAGAGATTGTCGAGTAAGGGAGTGTGAGCACGGGAAGTAGGAAGATGAGTCTTCCGAGCCAGGAGCAGTGTCAAACTGGACAGTGGCGCAAAACTTCGGATGCTGCGGCCGGTATGACGTTTCTCAGACCCAGTGAGCAGATCCAATTCAGCCGAAAGCACTCTTGATATCGCTGGGATACGGGAGCCAGAAGTGGCAGTAGTGGTGCTGCGAGATCCCAGGACGATTTCCAGAAACTATCCGCTGCGATCATAACAGTAAGCTATTGTCGGGTTCCAATTATGGCTGTGTGCTGATCACGCATGAAGTTGCTAAGGAAAGAAGAAATTGGCGGAAAACGTGGGAAGGTGACTATGACCCAGGATGTGATACTGCTGGTGTTTGAAGATTCGGGAAGCAAGCCAACGAAAGGCCGACGAGGTAAACGTCGCACAATGCGCTAGAAACGAATCGTGGCAAATCAAATAGAAGAGTGTATAGGAGAGCAATAGCATACGTACCGTGTCCAGCAGTAAGTGAAATAAGAGTGTGTCCAAAATTCGCAGGCTTCGTAAGGTCCAACTGCAACCAGAGCTGTGGGTCTCGATGTTTTGTTTGCGAGCAAATGAAAGGACGAAAGAAGTTCTTAAGGCTGGCAAGAGAGACTTTTGGCGGGCTTGAGAAGAAGAATAACGAACGTAACGGCACGAGACGTACCCGATTTGCTGTACAAGAAGAGAAGAGGATTCGAGCCCGCGAAGGACAAGTTGATTGAGGAGGAAGTTCGACCACGAGGACGGAGCGATCCAGGCCTACGATGGCACAGCCTAAAAGAACGATGTCAGGTACGGCTGCTGCAATATCCCATGCAGAAATGCACGGGCCATTTAAGCCTAGGATGCCATGAAACACGCCCGTGGAGGATGTGCTCATCGAGCAAGTTTGCTTCTTCAGCTGGCACAGCAGCCTGCAGAACGACCGTTGGCGGCGATATCGACTTCTAGATTATCTGCATTATGCTTCAAGCATGCAAATGCTGTACTCAGCTCGATCGCGCGGGCGGGATCCGTGAGGTCGTGCGTTAATTCTCCAGGTGCAGTGTCAAGAAGGAGGATCTACCGCACGGCAAGGGTTCACCACCGCAATGTGAAAACCTTGTTCCAAAGCGACTCGGCAGGTCTGTTCTTCTGGCGAAGGCTTGGAACGCACTCGCACAGAAAGATCATTGCTAGGGATCAGGATGACTCGAAGAAGAAAATCATCCAGGCGACGCTCACCACCAATACAGCCTTCGAGGTCGTGATTGTCGTGATCTACAGCGCCCACGAAAATCCCCATCAGCTCACAGATTTTCGCTCGAATATGCGAGCAAGATCTGAGCTAGAGGCGCTTGCTCACGTCAAGACGTGCCGATCTGGAGTTCGCTTCCGCGATGCTGATGATGATGGCGGGCTGAAGGTGGCTTTCTGGTCACTTTGCGCGTGAAGGTGGAGAAAAGGGGTGGTTAGGTAGCCCAATACTCGACGCCACATCCGAACGCCGTTGATTCTGTGCGACAAGTCTGCACGCGAGCTGCGGATCCTCCTGGGAAGTGTGGAGGGTATTTTTAGCCTTGCAGCAGCTAGCTTTCGAGCTTCATGACATCGAGATTGCCTTCTGGAAAAGTCCGCGGACGATTTTCTCAACGTACTCTATTGAAGGCACCTATGACTCCATCATGAGAGCACCTGCAATCAATCACCAGCCGTGCTGGAGTGCTTGCGAACGGAATCCGCGCGTTTGACCATCGAACACCCGTGCTCTGACAAAGTCTCCACTTACCGAGGAATCGAGGAGGCACTCCGAAGCCAAAGCACTGACCTGGGGATCCTCCCATCATCCATGCTTGCCTCACGATAGCTCACATCGCAAACAGCCACTTTGGCATGCCGACGATCTGGAGATCTCCGGTGGCCAAACAACCTCAATTCTTGCGCGAACTGTGTGGAGTATACAAATGATCACTCGTGTTAATGGAGATAGTTCCGATAGGTGTGACTGCAGCATTAATATTTTAGAAGGTCGATAGAGGTGACCACGGTCCTTGCTCCATGACAAGGGAATATGTCTCGTCGGAAATTGAGGCCATATGAAGAACAAGCGACATGGCGACACATCTGACTGCCGCTGCCGTGCCAAGGCGGCCTCTCTTGGTCATCGTCGTCATCAGTGGCATTTCTTATCAAAACTTAGACTTTGCCATGTTCCTTATCGTTATCAGGCCAAGAGGCATTTTCGACAACGTGCTGGGCCTTGAAGCAGTAGCGGGCAGTCAAGATGTAATCCTTCCCTTGAGCAGACTTCGATCCGAGCACACTTGTAGTGAATTTGACTATTAGGATCTTGCAGTGACGAGGCAGATCCACAGCTATAATGATACACAGATAGCATCGGTACAATGTTGTGATGCAAAATGCCGTGCATAGCAAGACTAAAGCAACCAATCCGCAAGAGAGGACGGGATATTACCTCGATCTTCCCTGTCCCACTGCAGTTCATTGCCCACGATGTCGACCTCAGTGGTTCGTCTAGATGTGGCTATCGGAGCTCTCGACGTCTAGAGATGAGACGATATCATCCGATCTATTGCTTCTCTGCAGTCGTCTGTCCTGTAATGCACCTTCCTCTTGAGCCTGACTCGATCAGGTACTCGATTCACTCCCACCAAGCACCTTCTCCACAGCGCCCGGCCGAAACTTCATCAGCATCTTCGCATTCGCACTATCCTTGACATGTCCCTCATCTATCCACACATTAGCACGATCTCCACAGGGGAAAAGGATCAAACTCACACCGCCACACCATCTCCAACGCATCCAACGCCAGCTTCTTCACACTCGGCCGATAACTGACCAGATACCTCACCGCTGCACTCACAATACTAACCCGCTCAGGATCGTCCGCGTACTGCGCGACCTTTTTCAGAATCTCCTCGTCGAGGAAGGGGATCTCGCCCACGAAGCGCACGAGGAACTTGAGGTCTTGTTTCCCGGAGCCCAAGTAGACGGAGAGATCGGAGAGGAAGCGGAGGATCCAGCGTTTGTAGTTTGTTGGCTGCGGTGAGAGGAAGGAGGAGGGGGGTTGCACGGCACCACCGTTGTCTGTGTCGTTGGAAGGAGGGGAGGTGGAGGCGTGGAAGATGTCGGCGACGTATTCTTCTGTGAACCACGTTACGGCGAAGGAGATCCTCCTTTGCCACTCCGTGAGGATGAATTGGAGGAGCCGCTGGCGCACGTAGTCCGTTAGGGGTGTCTGATCCGGTCCGGGATGCATCCTGCTCTTCACATCTGCGCTGTCTTCTAGTCCAGCGAACGGCCGTATTGATAATCGGATGATCATCCGGAAATAGGCTTGGTAGTCCATCGCGCCGTGGATGACGGCATCCTGGAACCCGCGTTTACTCTCGTGCGCCTCCTTTGACGCCATCATCCGCCCCAGGTTCTCGAACATGCGGTCTGCTATCGCATATGACATCGACTCTAGCTGTGCAGGCGCCATGGGCGGCGGCTGCGGTAGTTTGAAAACGGCTACGGCCTGAGGGGGCGGAGGAGCCAGGCGCATGTCATCTGCATCTGCGTCGACGCGATTAGCTACCTGGGCTGCGTCTTCTGTGGGGAAGTAGTCCGGCTCGTAGTCATCCTCGTCGTCGAGTGGAGTTGTCATCTGTATCGGTGGTTGCGAAGGTGCCGTGACCTCTTGATAGCGTGCTCGCACGGTATTGACGGCATGGTGTAACGATTCCCTGCTGACGTGGTTCCGTAGCAAATTCACCAATACCGGCGCCGCCATGTCGGGAGGTATGGCTTTCACGTTCATGCTCAGCGCTCGTTGGTCTGTGGTCAGCGTGAAGAGCTCAGCGACGCTAATCGGTCGATGGGCAGGTAAAGGTGGAACATCGGCAGGAGGAGCAGAAGGCTCTGGAGCTATTCGTTGTCGTTTGGCTTGATCTACAGCCTCGGTGGGCTCTTCAGCGGGTCGCTTCAGGCCTGTACCTTCGAGTATGTCTTTGCGCATCTGCTGTAGGCGGACTATGTGGCCTTCTAGCCGTCCTGCCATGGGGTGTTGCGGTGCTCTTTGTGACCTCAATCAGTATATCTGCCACATAAATTGGACGACTCAAACTTGCCGCTTCAGAATGTGCTGCAGGAAGATGACCACCGTCTTCTCCATGGATCGGATCATCATCTTGTTCGCTGGTGTCATTGGCGAGTTGGCTAATCGAAAGGGATTGAAGTTGAGAACGGCATTGAGGATACGGTTCGCGACTGTCGCCCGTGTTCGCATGAGTCCACCGAGACCATTGAGCGTAGCCGTAACCAAAAGGGCATCGCTGTTGCCGTCAGTCCTGCCCTTTGCTCAAATGCTACCACAACGCACCTGTGGTTCTCCTGCAATATGCCCAATGCTCTATCAAGCAGCCCATGTGCTTCTGCCTCGAGGTTCTGCGGTCTAAGGATGGCATGATCAGGCGGCACGAGTGCAAGAGACGTCTCGTTCGTTTCCGGTCGCTGTGTCCTCATGAGCATTTCCTCGTCTTCACACCGCACACTGCCAACTCACTCGAGGATCTGATATCACGCCCGGCGTCTGAGTCTGCACAACGCGCTCGATGAAGCGTATGCAGCATATGCGCACGCCGGGGTGCTCGGCGTCCATGCGGCGGAGGATGTTGGACTTGATGGCGGACATGGTCTGCCAGGACTGGGCATCTTGCGGGTTGCGTATTCTATGCACGAGCGAGAGTCAGGACGGGACAGCGTGTCTCTTGCTATGCAGATGGAGATGGACATGGACATGGAGAAGCGGACAAACAGGTTGGCGCATGGTTCACAACGTCGTTGCGTGTTCGTCTATCTAGAGGGTGGCATTGGAGAAGGGAGAGAGGCATGTGCTGGGGCTCACTTACATATATCGAAACACATGCGGGTACATGCTAGACGCAGCCTGAATGGTGCTCTTCAGCATGCCCGTCTGGTCCAAGCTAGCAGCCTGTTGACTAGCCGGCAGCTCAAGCAGTTCCCTCAGCACGGGCAGCGCAGTGATGCTGACCTCCTGCTTGCCCTCCGCCGGGAACGCAGGCGACGAGTACGCCTCGGCTATGAAGTCAGCGCCCCAGGCCCGCAGCGCCGGCGACGGGTTGTTCTGCGCCCGGAAGATGGGCATGATCTGCGTCAACACCGACTTGTAGTTGTTCGGGTCCACCAGCGCCATCTGGCGCACCGCGTCCAGCTGCGCCATCTGGCTGTTGGGGGCCGGCTGCGCGCCGTCGCTCGCCATCTTTCGCGCGTGCGTCTCCTGGGATGTGGAGGAGAGGTGGAGGTGACGACGTGGTGAGGAGTGATGGACAGAGATCACCGGTGGTCGTGTGCGGAGTTCTGTCGTGTGTCACACGCTTGCATTGCGAGTACAACTAGCTACTGAGGCTGCGTGGGAAGTGCGCAAATCACTGGGCGAGGTGCGAGCTCGAAAAACGCGTGTTTGGCGGTGGTGATGTAGAGAGTGCAAAGTCATGGAGTCGCATCACATGGGTGTGTCTGTGATCGGCGCGCCGCCCTCGAAGCTTTCCCAATGCGGCGCATCATCACTTCGGGGATTCTCACAATCACACCACAACTTCACAAAGATGCCGCTGTAAGTTCTGGTAGAGAATCAATGCGATTTCCTTGCTAATCGCAGTGCGCAGGTTACCGAAATCCTCATACTACGACGGCCATTACAGGCAGGGCAAGTCACTGATCCGCGCCCGCCAACCTTTCCTCGTCAAGAATATAGCCACCGGCCTGGCGCTATGCACATTCACTGTCGCTGTTTGTATGTTCTTTTGGATCACTACGTCAATGATCCGGCTTGCTAACTGCGCAATGAACAGATGTCTACACACTAAAGGCAGTCGGCATCGATGAGTTCGAAGACGTCAAGCCTGCAAGACCGCTGCAACCACAACCCGGCCCGCCACAATCTGCGAATAGGTCGTAGTTAGAGAAGAGGAGGGGGGCCAAAGTAAATAAGATATGATATACACATAGCATGGGCAGGAGTTGGAGCATTTTGGACACCACGGTGCATGATTCCAGGTCAATGGACCATGTACAAATTATTGGCTATCGACCATCTCCACCAAGCACCATGGATTTGCAAGACTTATGAGAATACAGAGAGCTTTTGCGCTGAAGCAGACCATTCACCGAACCTTCAAGAACACCGTGCCAATACTAATGCTACACTTTTGTGGCCGCCAGACCTGGACTCGGCACAACACTTCCTCTCTTCTCCAGCTTCCGTGGCGCCTTCTTCCCTGGCCGAGGATTATTGACGGGCGCGTTTGCACTCGGGACAGGAACATCAGGCTTCTTAGGCGCAGTAGAGGAGGCCTTCGCTTTCGCTTCTTCCTTCTTCGGCTCCTCCGCCTTCTTCGCCTGTGGGGAGGACATCCTCTTCTGCGCTTTCTCTAGGACCGCCTTGGCCTCCTCTTCCTTCTTCTTGGCCGCAGCCATATCCTCCGGACTCGAGCTCTCGACCACAAAATGCGCGACCATCGGTTTATGCCCATTAATAGCCAGCACATCCTGCGGACAAGCGCTCATAACAACAACGACATCCCGCTCCGCCCGTAACTTGATGTAGTCCCCCCTCTTCGTCGTCGGCGCCTCGAAGCTGATCTCCCCCTCCTTCGTCCACGGGATATTCATGAACAGATTCAGCGGCGCAGGTACCGTGTTCACAGTCACGTCACTGCCGATCGCGCGCTTACCCTTCAGCCCGCTGCGCTCGTTAATCTCCTTGAGCGCCAGCACGCAGTTCTCCGAGCAGGATCCGTGCTCCTCCCATTTCTTGACGCCGAGTTCGCGGTACCGCTGGGGATCACACGCCGCGATCAGTGTGTCGTGCGTACCCGGACTTGTATCCTCCACCACCGTCAAAAGCGGCGCGCGGAGATTCGAGACGAGTGTATCGCCCACTTGTGGGCACAGATGCAGTGTCGACGCCCGCGAATGCATCATGCTCATGTACTCCATGGCCGGGACATCCCTATCCCCACTCGTCTGCTCATACGCCTTATACGCCGCATAGATACTCCCGGCGTATCCGGATCCCGTTGCGGCGCTCAGCCCGGCGGCTCCCACAGGCGTCTTCGAGAAGTCAAGCAGCTGCTCTGCATAGCTCTTTGTTGGATCCCTATCTCCCGTGAACGCTGAGAGGGACAAGCCCTCATTGGAGGGTATGTAGGAGCTGAAGGCCTGGCCCGAGGGGATGTAGGCTGACCACCCTTTCTTCTGGGAGTTTGTGTTGGAGGAAGAGCCGTCTTTTTGTCCTCCACCACCTCCGACACCGAGGTAGGAACTCCAGCTCTTGGACATGCTTTCGTCTGCGCCCGCTGCTGGTGGTGCAGCCTCGGATTTATCCTTGATTTTCGCAGGCCTTTTCCGCGGTAGAGAGGGGATGTAGGCGCTCCACCCGCTCTTCTTTGGTGCTGTGGCATCCGCGGACTTCTCGTCGACGATCTCCGTGGCCTCTTCAACTTTCTCTCCAGCCTTCTCAGTTGCCTGGCCAGCTTTGTCTTTGACTTGCTCGGTCGTCTCTTGTGCTTTGTTTATACCTTCTGCTGACTTTTCTTTTGTGGCCTCGGCTGCTGTCTCAGCTTCGTTTACTGCTTCGTCTTTCACCTCCTCAGCCTTGTCCTCAGCCTTATCGGCAGTTTGCTTGATATCATCGGCCGCACTTTGGACTTGATTCTCTTCTGCCTCTTCGGCAGATGGAGGTGTATCCATCGCAGTCTTCTCCTGCGATTGTTCCTTCTCCTCTGCATCCTTCACCTTCTCCCCAGCTCCCTCATCTTGCATCTTCTCTGCATCTTCAGCATCGTCCTTTTCATCCTCTGCATCCCTTTGAATGTCTGAATCTTCGGGCGGTGCATGCAAGGCAAACGCCCACGTGTCTACCACCTGCTTGCCATACGTATTGATGATCTTGATCGTGTAGCCTTGGGGTACGAATGTCGCAACGCCATGCCGCGCTTGGATGGTCTGCTTGATGCCTGTGGCTGGCTTGGCTGGTGAGGGCGCTTTACGAGCCATTCTCGCGAGACATGCAGGATCTTATGATACAAGAAACACGATGTGAATGAGAAGGATGAAATTACTCGAGAAAGACGACAAGATCTGCGTGACAGAAACTGTATTTCTTCTACTCCGTACATGTAACAAGGATCCTCCCCTCAAGATCTCACTCCAACCTTGCAGCGACCACCTCGAAAACAAGATATCGATCAGGATTTCGCGTGGCAGAGTTACAGCGGGCGGGACGCGCATCAAGCCTCGTGGTTTTACGTCATGTCCCGATCGGGAAGTCGTGATGCACATCTCAGGGTCCAGATGCGATCTCCATCAGCAGTTGGCAAGAGCATCAATTTGCCAGACGGTGTGCATTTGACATTCGAGAGTCTTCGATGACAAGGACAGGATCATATGGTGTGATCTATCCTTTGGCATCCTCCTCGTCTCGGTCTGCATCTTCAACGAAATCCAATGGCACAGAATGTCCAAGGCCAGGCCCACAATCATATTTCTCCGGGATCTGAATTCCACAGCTTTCTAAGCAGATAAAAGCAGGACCGAATGATTCCCGATTGCTCCTCTCTCGTCCCAGGTCAAGCAGATCGAATTTTGGTCCTCTTTCAGTATTAAGCTCGTCGAAACTAGTGCAGGTACCAATGATGTTATTCTTACAAATCAGCTTGCAGAGTTTTGAAGCTCCTATCGATGGTGCTCAACGACGTCGTGCAAACGTGACAATTACTAAGGAAGACTTCACTTGAAGATTGATCTGTATAAAAGGCAGGAGCGCTTGAGTAATTGAAGCGAACATAACAGTTTGTCTTCTCTCCCTAGCTTTAAATCATATTGCAGCTTCACATCACAATGGCCGCCTACCTCACCAGACGATTGACGCATCCTCACCACGCGGTCGAGGTGTCCCGACCAGCAACACCATCACAGGAAAAGGACAAGAAATGCGAGACACCCATCTTCAACGTCGCAGCGGAGGGCGTGCCATTCTATACACCCGCACAGAACCCACCTAGCGGCACGGCCATTCTGCCCGAGGATAAATCGAAGAAACTGCCTAAGCTGTTCACGCCGCTCAAGATAAGGGATTTGGTACTGCCGAATCGTCTCTGGGTCAGCCCGATGTGTCAGTATAGTGCTCATGAGGGCTTCCACACTCCGTGGCACATAACGCATTATGGTGGTATGGCACAGCGAGGTGTAAGTACTTATCATCTTGGCGTGGAAGAACACAGCTAACTTGAATGCAGCCCGGTCTTCTGATGGTCGAAGCAACAGCCGTACAAGCGAACGGCCGCATCACGCCCGAGGATTCCGGTATCTGGCTCGATGCCCACATTGACACGCTGCGAAAGCACGTCCAATTCGCGCACAGCCAGAACGCAAAGATCGCTATCCAGCTCGCCCATGCCGGCCGCAAGGCATCGACTGTAGCCCCCTGGCTCAGCTCAGGTGCCACCGCCGAGAAGGAGGCAGGCGGCTGGCCGGATGATGTCGTGGGCCCCAGCGCAGAACCATTCGATGAGCATTACCCCACGCCACGCGAGATGTCTCTAAAGGAGATCGCACAGCTCAAGGAGGATTTCGTCAAGGCTGCGCAGCGATCCATCGATGCCGGCTTTGACGTGCTGGAGCTGCACTTCGCGCACGGATACCTCGTGTCGTCCTTCCTGTCTCCTGCTGTGAACAAGCGCACAGATCAATACGGAGGCAGCTTCGAGAACCGCGTCAGGCTTGCTTTGGAATTGACAGAGGCGGTCAGAGCAGTCATGCCGAAAAACATGCCACTGTTCGCACGCATCAGCGCGACGGACTGGCTAGAGGAGAACCCAGATTTCCCTGAGAGCTGGACAGTGGAGCAGAGTGCCGAGCTGGCGAAGCTGCTTGCACAGCGAGGTGTGGATGTCCTCGACGTCTCGAGCGGTGGCAACCACAAGTTGCAGAAGGTCAAGGGCGGAACTGGTTACCAAGCTCCGTTCGCGAAGCACATCAAGAAGGTCGTTGGCGATTCGTTGCTCATCAGCTCGGTCGGCAGTATCAAGACGGGTACTGATGCTGAGGCTATCATCTCTGGCGGCAGCAGCGATGATGATGTACCTATTGATCTCATTGCGGCGGGTCGCATGTTCCAGAAGAACCCAGGGCTGGTATGGGCTTTTGCTGATGACTTGGGTGTGGATGTCAGAGTCGCGAACCAGATTGGCTGGGGCTTTGGAGGACGAGCTGGCAAGCAGAGAGATTATGTGAAGCTAGACATATAGATGGTGACTGAAGTAGCTCTGCTTGATACTTTGAAACGAGCGATATCACCAATTTACCAAGATACTCTCATGGATTTCGTGCCAGTCTGCTTAGTTCGAATCTATTGAACTGAACATGAGTGAGGTCGAAGTCGGGTAACTGCGAAATGCGGAAGTAAGTGCGAGTGCAGTGAAGCCACCTCATCGAAATATTTAACCCGCAAAGCAGCATCGAGGAACTGAATTTGCATAAGTTTGTCCCATCGGTCTCAAATCATATACAATTAACATCGGACTACTTGACAGCGGATCAGACAAGAAAGACGTGACTGTGCTCAGATCGAAACGCTGTCTATCTACCCTTGGAAACTACTCCGCAAGGATGCTTGCATAATACGAGCATCAGGGCTGGCCGGGTAAGAAGGTAAGGTTGCCTGATCAGTGGCTGAACATGCACCCAAGAGTGAGGATGAATCTGCAAAGACCTAGACATGAAACTAGGTGGACACAGATCAGTATATCGTTTTGCACGGAAATCCTTATCCCAAGCTTGGATCATGATATTCCCCTTTGTCCCCTCACACAAGCGGCTCTACTTGATATTGACGACGCTAGCCTCTGAATTACCCCGCAACATCGAATTATACCCCAGAATTGCTGCGCGCTATGCCACCTTGGAAATGGAGACGAGAAATCAGTGGCATCTGATTCGTTAGGACTTGACGTCTGCTCGACTTGGAGGGCTGCGAGCTACCTGGTCGAGCGTCGTGATACCTTGACCCAGGATGTCGTGTTCAAGAAGTGATCATCAGTCTAAGGAAGTCATGGGTAGAAGCTATATATACTGAGGTGCTCGACCACAACTTGTACATTCCACACAGCACGTACTAAAGATCGCACATCTTTGTCCCTTGCGCACCATGGCTGTGCACGAGGCTCTCTTGGAGCTATTGACGATACGAAATGCGTTTCTTGCCTTCGGAGCCTATATTGTCTATTCATGCACCTCACAAATCATCTACTATCGCTTCTTCCACCCTCTCAAAGACTTCCCAGGTCCCTTCTGGGCTTCCGTGACGAGAATATGGTTCGGCTACCACAACTACATGCAGACGGAACTCGCAGCATGTGCCGCTGCGCACGAGAAATATGGACCGGTCATTCGGGTCACCCCGACTCTGCTATTGGTGAAAGATGCGCGCAAGCTGCCAGAGATTTACCACTTCAAAGCGAACAAGACGCCATACTACTTGACCGGTAGCTTTGGCGAGACAGAAAGTCTCTTCAATATGCGCGAGCACAAGACACACGCGCGCATGCGACGTCTGGTTGCAGGACCATATAGCTTCACTAACGTCTCGAAGATGGAACCAATGATGGACGAGCGACTGGAAGCGTGGATACAGAGGATCGATGAGGATTTCGCCTCTACTGGGAAAGAGTTCGACTTCTGCGACTGGGCAGTAAGCCGCCCCATCTGGTGAAGTTAAAAGCTTGCAGCTAATACTATTGAAGGTATTCATGGCGTACGACATTGTGTCGGATTTCGGCTTCGGTGCACCATTTGGCTTTGTTGAGAAAGGCGAGGACATCGGTGGGCTAATTCAAGGCTTCCATGATGGGATGACCGCGTTTGGTTTGATGGGTCGATTTTATCCATTTACTGGTCTTGTTAAGAAGACTTCAATTGGGCGCCAAATGCTTGTGGCGAAACCTGGTGATGCAACTGGCATCGGCACACTGATGACCTTCCGCGACAAGCTACTTGCCGAGAGGATGGCAGACATCGAGGCTGGAAAGACCCCGCGGAAGGATCTGCTGCAGACTTTCCTTGACGCTCGAGATCCCGATGACGGGTCACCCATGGATCCGGAATGGATCAAGGCAGAGATTCTGCTCGTCCTGTTGGCCGGTGCTGACACGACAGGCACAGCATTCCAGGCGGTGCTACACTATCTGTTCCGAAATCCAGAGGTCTACGAGAAGATGATGGCCGAGATCGATGAGGCGACAAGGAGCGGCAAGCTGAGTCGAGTCCCTCAATATGCTGAAGTCCAACAGCATTGTCCATACTACAACGCGGTCATCAAAGAGAGTATGCGTCTGTGCCCATCGGCGCCCAACATCTTCCCTCGTATGGTTTCAGAACCTGGGATCGAGTTGTTCGGCAAGTTCGCACCGGCAGGTGTGGAGATTACCTGCAACCCGTATTTTGTGGCACGCGACAAGAGCCTGTACGGCGAGGATGCAGAAGTTTTCCGCCCTGAGCGCTGGATAGAAGATCCGAAAGAAAAGGTCAAGGAGTATGAGAAGTACAGCTTCGTCTTCGGATATGGTGCACGGGTGTGCTTGGGCAAGGATGTGGCTTTGATGGAGATGGCCAAAGGGCCACTTCTGGTGAGAATGACCCGTACATCATCATCGTAAAATCCATACTGACTGTCTTCCAGTTCTTCCAGCATTTTGAGCCGAAGCTTGTCGACCCTAATAAGACTGGTGAATTTATCGTCCATGGAGGCGTTGGTTTCTGGGAGCGCATCAATATCACGATCAAGAAACGGACGCCAGTTCGGAGGAAATAAAGTGTGATGCACCATGTTGCTTGTAAATGTGTCATGTGTGGGTATCAATACTGCTTGTCTCCTGGCGTAGCATGTCTGCTCAGCGATGTCGTGCTATACGGGGTAGAGAAATCCAACTGTCCAACCAGCTCACGAACATGACTGCGAAATATTAGCATTGTTCTGAAAATTGCCCCAATATTGTATACTCACTCGACAAGTTCGTACAGGTCTACAATGATTGACCTGGAAGCTATTTGGAGGACCGCGAAGGCGCTGTAGGATTTCTCAGCGACGTGCGTGATGTCCAGTATATGCCTGTTCGCAATCTGCATCCTCTGGAGCAGCGAATAGGGCGGAGGTACGTGGAGATGCGGCGGCAGCGGCTGAGCATACAGGATGCTGGACGAGAGGAGGCACAGTAGAGATGTCACCTGGTCAGAGATCTCCTGCACCGAGTCCTGCAAAACTCGAAAGCTTTCGTGCCATTCGCGCGTTTCGGGTTTCGATTCGTCCGATGCGAGGTTCAGTCCAGTCGACGAGTACCCTATCAGCGCCGTGAAATTGACGAGGTTCTCAACCACGTCAATGACTTTCTCATACGTCCTTTTGGGGAATCTTGCGTCCAATGGGAATTGCCAAATCGTGAAGCTGGCCTGGGCTCTCAAGCTTTGTAGCAATAGCATCTGCTTGGACATCAACTTAACGCGAGCGCGTTCCAGTTTTCTGCCTGGACTTGTACGAAGGCTGAGATCTCCTTGGTCTCCCGTTATGTTGGCTGTGACAGTCTCTTGGACAAGTGAATAATGGCTGGCCAACGTGTAGCTTGAGTCTTATTAGCGCTCGAAGTTGTGAAGAAACATGGAGGGCGTCCACTAGGACTAGACTTACAGAGCAACTCCAAGATCTTTCCTCAGTTCCGAGCCTTCCGTGATTGGGAAGGGAAAGATGGTCCAGAACCAAGCCACCATGATGCCCACGGCAGTCGTGGCTAAACGATACGGGGCCAGAAGATACAGTGGCTGGTATAGCTGCATGTTTGTCGTCGCTCGACTCGTGCCAATTTTGCGCACTTGCAACTCATAGCCGATGACTACGGTGCATGTGACCGCTGCAATGACAGCGGCCAAAGCGAATCTCGGCTTCTTCGCGGGAACATATCCCAGCGCGACCATGAAGAGGAAATAGAAGACCAGAATTCCTGGCACATGTCCATCCACAATGTAGTAAAGAACGTAACAGATCGCAGCGCCAATGAATGTGCCGCAAAGCCGGAGAAAATAGATAAAGGATGCCTCGCCAGTCGTGCGCGTCATGGACACCGATACCATGATTGAGGCCCAGAATAAGCGCTGCTCCACGTAAAATAGCTGTGAGTTCGACAGGTATCCAATGATCTGGATTGACATGGCAGCGCAGGCGAGACGGAAGCCGAATTGAGAGTGTTCCGATCTTAGCAGGCCGCCGATACGTCTCAGCGTTTGCCCAACATGCTGCAATGGATTTGTGATTGGCATATGTTCGGGGTCCTTGCGGAAGCTATTGAAGGTATCGGTCCACAAGGTCCTCGTCACATCTGAGGTCTCGCGATTGCTTGTCGAGCTGTCCAATGAATCTTCCTCCTCTGAACGGCCGAAAGTGGACATCCATTTTTTGATCGTTTTTCGTCCTGGCAGGATCAATCTTCTGCGCGACATTGTGCCATCCGCGACTTTCGAGTCAGCGAAGCGAACGAGACTGAGCATCGACCGAGCTCGCTGCCAGAATAAGTACTCGATCTAGCAATGCGTAAGCTTTAGATATCAGAGATAGCAGACCCGACTAACATAAAGCACGATGAACAGCTGTCGCTGCATCGGCGTGCCAAACAATGTATCTCCACTGTTTGTGATCCATATGAAGTCGGACTCAAACGTGCTTGAGGAGAGTGTGATGCCGTGATGTGAACACCATGTTCTCAATACTTCCACTCTGGCTTTGTAAAAGGTGTCAATCTCAGCTTCGAGATGAGCCGCGAAATTATCGTGACCAGCTTTCAGATCCTTCTCAGTAGTCTTCTCTTCGGATCTTAGTCGATCTCTGACCTTCTTCCAGCCTGTGAGCTTTAGCTGGTAAAGGACGTGATCGAATGCTTCCCCAAGCACACCGCGCAATCTGTCCATATGAGAATCGAGCACTTGGAAGACATCCTGGTACTGAAGGCTCAAATTGTGTTCGCTCGCAGTTTCGACATCCGTCTCGGCTGTGCCCCAGTTATGCTGTTTGGACAAGCGACGGAAGATGTTGATGATGGAACTGATCCCAACACTGGGTAGGAAGACGCGACGCAAGATTCTTTGCACCTCGGAGATGTCTGATGGCAGCAATCTGCCGTAGGCGATCTCCTTTTTAGCGGGTCCCATGTCGGCGAACAGCTTTCCATGGGTAGCTCGGAGTGCTCGAACCTTTGCAAGGACGTCGTCGCCTTCTTCGTGAAGTTTGAAAGGATTCTGAAGTTCCATGCTGACCATGTACTGTCTCTCGCTTTCAAGCAAAGCACGGAGCTGAGTGATATATTGCTCGATGTCCCGAAAGACAATTTGTCGGCAATTCGTTGGATAGAAGCATAGCGATATCGCCGTGGTGATCGCGATGCCTGTCATCAGTGCCCCATAGAGTCGTCGCATGAGGTCTAGCACAGCTTCCATGGATTCGAATTGCGGTGCATATGTCATCGAGACAGTGCTCAGAATGGCAGACATTACACAGGCAAACTTGAATTGCGGTCGAACAAATTTGACAGCCTAAGAAGCCATTAGGACAAGCTTTAGCATGATACACAGTGAATCTTTTCCGTCCTTGACGTACACTGATCACGTAGAGCAGGAAGAAGAACCACACGCCAGCCACGGCTGAAGCGGAAGAGTTGTATGCATTCGGAGCGCTTCCGGGAGACCTCGTTGTTTGTCGCGCCTTGAGGATGGTCCAACAGGCGAACACGTTCGTACCCGCTGAAATGCTGAGGAATAGGACATTGCACACCGTGGCCTCGATGTATGCCGCGCGTGGTGCCAGACCGGAAGAGAGGATCGCTCCAATAGCTATGAGATAGCCGACCGTGCTGTATGTCCGAGAAATGAGATCAGATTGGTAGATACAAAGTGCTAGCGTTGGAGGCAGCGCGAACTTGATCATCTTCATCGCCGTTGGTTTGTCCAGAGCCAGCTTCTTCCAGGATCGCACAAGGAATCTGTCCTTCGGTTTGCCATTTTCGTCCTTCGATGCCATGTCGGACGCGTCAATCGAGCCGGCATCATTAGGATGTATCGATTGGGTCTACAAGAAGGGAAAATAGAAATAAATAAATCCCTTCGACGCGTGAACTTCTCTGATGAAAATCGGCAGTGAGGACGGGTTGACTCTTCAGATACGTCAGCCATTGCGCCGAGCATGCCGAACTCTTACCGCATTGAGTCAAGGGTAAAGGCTGACTGGATTTTACTCTAGCAATACTGAGGCCCGCGCGAACATTGCTTTGATCCATAGTGTTAAGATGCAGATGCAGTTGGAGGATTGGAGCTGCCCGACGAATTAGCGCTGTGGCGTTGACGCCTGGAATTCACTAAGGCTTCACAGCGTGACGGTGGCTTTTTGTACCATGCGTCTTGTTCACCGATTGGCACTACGCAGCGAACGGCTCAACACTGTCAGAAGGCCTTTGACTGAACAGTAGAATTGCTTTCTACACAGGCTATTATCTACTACTCCAACATACTACCATCCGTCTCCATCGCTTGCACCGTTGAAGATGAACAGAAGCATTTCCATCACGCACGCTAAAACACCACATGATTATGGATATCTCATCACCTTCACCAGAGAAAGAGCACATTAACTCAGCGTCTCGCACACATGCCAAAATAGCACCGACGAAGCTTCTGCTTGAATCGAAACCAAAATGTCCCGCGCCATGGATATCTCGCTTTTGACCGCCATCGCACACGCTTCTGCCGTTTTCTTTGCTTCGATTGCCGCTCATACTTGCGCCTGTACAAGGGATTGTCGCATTAGCATGGCTAGCAGAAAAGTGAGGTGAAGGCATCTAGTCATCCTCGAAGAAGCTCAGGATTGCTTTCACGCCCATGGGACCAAGGCCGTGTGGTGGGTAGCACACGTAGATTGGGTCGTCTTTGGCACCAAGCTTCTCGCGGAACTCGGTTTTCTGTTATGGATTAGCAGATGATTGATGGTGGCACTGGGACAGTACTGACCTGGGTGAGCTTAAGCTCAGTCACGATGGCGTGGTACGCCTTGCTCAACATCTTGACCTTGGCTCCCTTGAGGTTGTGGCCAGGAGTGAAATTTGGTGAGGCACCACCACCAAAGGTGACGTTCTTGCAGCCTTCACCCGCGACCTTCTTCAAGGCGTGTGTGACGATGTACTCGATGCTGCCACCTGGTGCGCCTGGGAAGTCAAGTGAGTACTTGACTTGCCAGCCGTGCTCTGGTGACAGTTGAGCGAGAACAACGAGAGCAACGATCTCGCCGTCTTTGTCGAGAGCATAGTAGTATTGTCTGTGCTCGACGTCCTGCCATGGTCTGATGTTGGTCAAGTGCACCTGCTTGCCCTTGCGGTTCTTGAGCCAATCACCAACACGCTTGTCAATCTTGTCGCGAAGATCTTGTGGAATATCCTTTCCGAGGCCGATTTCGATGATCTTGACGCCCTCCTTCTCAGCGTGACGAACCTTACGTTGTACATCCGGATCATGCGCGGCCGGGTTGTTCTGTGGATCCAGGCGCTGCTCGGACACCACGGAGAACGTACGCCAGTTGAAGTTCTCCGCGAGGACAGTCTCGACTTTGCTGCCCACAAGCAACCACAGAAGCTTGAGGTTGGTCTCCTTCTTGATGAAGCGGATGTAGCCAGCAATGGTCTTGACATATTGCGATTCGTGGCAAAGTGGATCACCGACTGTGATAGCGAACCCATCTTGCGGCACGTAGCCAACAGCTGCGCCTGTGAGCTCATCTCTCCAGATTTGAGTTCTCGGTTCGAGCCAACTCGTGTTGGTGGCATCACCGTAATTCGCAATAAGCTTCTCGATGGTCTGGTATTCCATGTTCGCGACAACACGGTCCTTGCCTTCCCATGGTGGATGAAGTGTGCTTGCTTCTGGGTGTCGCAATGGTACGACTGGTGCCCTCGCTGGCAGCGACTTTGGATCTCTTGGGAACATGGAGGAGTTGCGAATATCGCCGAGGTTGAGCAGCAACATGACAATACGCTCGAGGCCAATACCTCCGCCCCCGTGAGGTGGTGCACCCCACTCGAAGCCCTGCACGTACTCTTCCATGACAGAGCGGTCGATCTTAGCCTTCTCGAAGTTGGCCAGTAGGAGAGTGGCATCGTGGATACGCTGACCACCAGACAGAATCTCCTGTCCACGGACAAAGATATCGAATGCGTTCGTGACCTCCGGGTTGTTTGGATCTGGCATCGCATAGAACGGACGAGCGCCAACAGGGAACTTGTCCAGCACATAATAGTCGGTCTTGTACTTCTCCTTGATGACCTTGCCAAGTTGGATCTCGTCTCTTGTGCCCATGTCTTCGTTCTCGTCAAGAGGGTTGCCATTCTCGTCTCTCCAGCCCGTTTCATTGAGCATGCGAATAGCTTGTGCGAATGGGATGACCGGCGTTTCATCGAGCCAGACGAGATCTTCGTGTGGGAATTGGCGCTTGATGACCTCGATCTCAGGTCGGTATTTCTCGTATAGACCTGAGAAGATGTGCTTGAACGTTCTGTCCAAGGTTCGCAAGACTTCGTGATAGTGCTCGTCGATAGCCATCTCGAGATCGAGACCCGTGAACTCAGTCAAGTGACGATGGGTGTTACTGTTCTCTGCGCGGAAGACCGGACCAATCTCAAAGACCTTCCTGAAGTCTGAAGAGATCGCCATCTGCTTGCCCAGCTGAGGCGACTGCGCCAAGAATGCGTCTCTGCCGAAGTAGTTGACCTTGAAGACACTGGCACCAGATTCGGAAGCACCACCTTGAAGCTTAGGAGTGTGAATCTCGATGAAGCCTTCCTTGATCAAGTTCTCACGGAACAGAGCGCAGATCCCAGCTTGAACGCGGAAGATGCCTTGCGAGGCAGTTGTTCGGAGGTCGAGAATGCGGTTGACTTGTCGGACACGCTCGCTGACGTGCTGGCGATGGTCGCCAGGTTGCTCTGCCTCCTCTTTCGTGACCTCAGCTTCGTTGACGGTGAATGGGAGCGGTTCTGTGAGCTTCGCTTCCACGTGCAGAGAGTGTATGGCGATCTCAGCATCGTGAATCGAGGCGCCGATGACTTCACCCTGCTTCGCCGCAGGTGCCTGCACAATACCCTTCACGAGCACCACAGACTCGATATCAATATGCTCGGCCCAGTAGACGAAGTATGCAGAGACTGGACCATGCTCGTGAAGCACGCCCTGAACAGTGACAGTCTGCTGGCGCAGTACGAAGAAGACGAGCTTCGCACTCATCTTGCGGACGTTGTGCACACGGGCACGGAAGGTGATCTCCTTGCCAATGTCCTTCGCCGTCAAGTCGCGCAGATCGAAACGCTCCTCATGCTTCCACTCGCCAGCGTAGTGATTGACTGGGAAGTCACCGTAGAGAGCTCGCGTCTCTGCAGACTCTTCTTTCGCAGCCCTCTCCTCCATAGCAGCCTTTCGCTCCTTGGCTGCCATCTCCCTCTCCTCAACTTCTCTTCTGTGAACCTCCTTCTCAGCCTGCTTCTCAGCCTTGCGCTGCTGGTTCTTGCTCATCTTCTCGCCATCGCGATTGAGAGGTACTTCGCTTCCCTCGTTGTCACTGGTGTCACTGCCAATGCGGAACTTGTCTTTCAAAGCCCGCACAGGACTGTGGCTCACTCCATGGCCTTTGTTGAGCGAGTTGCGATGGAAGATGCCGCTGTTGCGAGGCGACCCAGACCTTGCGCTGTTCCAGGTACCGGACGCCCGCGGCTGAGGCTCTGTACCATTGGGCGCGTGCCCGTTAGTAGCAGCAGCTTCAGAGTCGCTGTTGTGACCGCTTGCAGTTGGCGTGCCATGCCTGCTGCTACGATGCGCGACCTTGTCAAATGCCTTCTTCAAAGATGACATCGTGAAGGTGGTCGGCGGATTGTGAAGCTGGTACTGCTCCGTTCTAGCGCGCCTCCAAAGAAATGGCCAATGCTCTTGGATCCGATGTCAAATGGATAAAACGATAGTCGCAGCCTCTCAAACTGCTCTCGCAAAAGTGCAGAGCCTCAAACTCTGGAAGCGCAGAGAAATGTTGGTGAGTTGTGGAGCTCTCCGGCGCAACCGCTGGTTTTCAAGATTCTCTGGCACGGACGCGAGCGATGAGCTCACAGCCAAAAAACGACGAACCGAGGACAGCGAGCCAGGATGGGAATGTTTCCCACTTTCCGATGGTCGTCGATTCGCGTCGATAAAACAGGATCCAGGCGAAATTCGCAAATCTCCTGCACTCAATGCCAATCGCCAAAAATAAGATTGCTAAGAAAAATGCTCTTCGCTCACTCTGACGTACCCTCCTGGCCAGACGAACCTGAATGGAGGAGCTGCAAGAGTCTCTTGTGTGTAGGGAAGATCACCGCAGAAACAAGCAACGCACGGCGGGCACGCGAGGATGGATGCTATTTAAACTGCCATCTGATGGTCTGACAATCGGCAGCTCGGACTTTTGAGCTCTCATCACTAGCTACAAGACCGTCCCATGGCGCCTCCGTCTTCAGACCCAGTCCGCCTTTACCAATCGTCGTGATGATTAAGATCAGTCAGCACAAATCAGAGACGCCACGACGGCCTCATGTCCAGGGCAGCTGTTCAATCTCAAACAAGAACACGTTCATTTCCTGCTTTCCCTGTGGAGAGGCTGCATACCGCTCCTTCACATTGTAACCTGCATCTCGATCCTTTGTCAGCCTCGGAACATCCTTCATACGCTCTCCATTCCACCCATTGACCATTTTGCGGCCTTCTTCAGCATCCGAGTCCGATTAGCCAACCTCACACTTTACCAATTAGTGCACGCTCGGAAGGTTCTCTTGCATATGCCGAACTGTAGCTAAGCTTTTTCCAAGCGGTTCTCCGCCGACAGCCGGTCGTCTTCTCTCACATCTGGGGCGAGCGATCCCGCCTTTGGACGAGCGCTGCTGACAACCATGTGACTGATCCAGAACTTCAGCGAGCCGTGCTTTCACGAGGCAGACATCGTGTATGCATGGAAACGGAAGGTGCCGTATTTGTTGTCTTGCCATCCGCAATTGTAAACACGAGACAGATTTGAAGCGTATTGTGCTCTTTCGGGCGAGAAGACCTTCACATATTGGAGCTTATTCAGTCACCAACTGATGTACCCTGCAGTAGCAGTACCACAGTGCTAAGCTCGCACTAGCTGCCCTGCAGCTTTTGGAAGAGGAACCAGCTGTTTCCGGCTCTTCGCGATCACTATTCCCTCAGGACGGAAAGAGCATTGCTTGTTGCTGGAAGACTGATTGTCATGGCTCAAAATAGGCGAGACTAGTAGAAAGCATAGCGTACAGCGTAAGATGTGGATTATCTGAGACTAGCGCTCCTCACCTCTCACATCAGTACCGGCGCATTCACTCATGTCAGTCGGATAACTCTCTGGAGAACGCTTATTGGGGGCACTAGTGTGGCACAAGATGGGAAAGATAAAATCCATGCTGTGAGGCTCGCGTCAAATACACTACAACAGCTAGACGGACATCGTGACCACCGCGACTGATCACTTGTCACCACCTCCGCCGAACTTCCACTCCTTCGCTCGCCGAGCACTTCTGTTTGTCGGTCTGCCCGGCTTCTTCGCAGTCTTCTTACTCTTGCCCAGCTTCTTGCCTCCTGGTAGAGAACCCTTTGTCGCCCGATGCCCCTCGAAGACGAATGACTCGGGTGCTTTCAAGTCGTTTGCCTTCTCTGATGCTGTCAGATCGGATGATGGTACATCTGGTCTGTTGATCATGGCTGCTCCCGCTCGACCAAGCAGTTTACTTGCTCGGCCCATGGCCGATTTCTGTTCCTCGCTCATCTTGGGGTTGTACACGCCATTGGTAGCCGGCCTTGACCATGTATCCTTCTTTGCGACGTTACGCTTGATACCCTTTGCGCGCGACACACGCAGCTTTCGAGGAAGCATTGGAGGAAATCTCTTGTCGTTGTATAGCAGAGCTGCCTCCACAGCATTCTCGTCCTGTAGATCATCCGTCAGCGTGGAGACCATCAAACACGAGTGGGGGTCAAATACTCACCACGAACTGTACATATGCAATACCCTTGGCAACCCGCGTCTTTGAGTCTCGGACGACGCGAACATTCTCTACAGTGCCACACTTCCCAAACTCGCGCCAAAGACCTTCCTCGATATCGCTAGGAGCCTTCTTGCGGGGCTTCTTCTTGCCTTCCTCGGCTTCTGCGGCTTGAATCGCGCTCTCATCATCCACGAAGCTAAGATTGCCAACAAAAACGCACCTCCTCGGATCACTCTTGGAAGGATGTGCGACAGAATCGACTCGTAGATGGCGACCAAGCACGACCGTGCCATTGAGCTTCAATGCTTCTCGTGACGCGGCCTTGGTGCTGTACACCACATATGCGTTCGTGCTTTTCGTCGTGGTGTCCATGAGATCCTGTGTAACGAAGGATGCCTTCTTGGGCAGCATGTTGGTGTATGCAGTAGATCTGAACCGTATTGATTCGACCTTGTGCTTTTCCTGCTCTTTGCCTTGCCCTTTCGACATCTTCTCCAGGAACGAAGACATGTGTTGTATCAAGGTCTTCTTCGCTGTCTTCGATGTCACTGCTTCAGAGGAGACATTTCCGAGAAACACCGTACGATTGGCCTTGTCGATTTCGGAGTCTTGAGGTTTGGCCAAGCTTTCGTGCTGTGGGACTTCGAAGTTCTCGTCATCCTCTTTATCGGAGTCGCCCATCTCAGCATCGCTATCAGCAGCTGCACCATTTGTCGTGGCTTTCTTGTTCGGATTGGCTTGGACGGCCTTCTGTCGCTTCGACTGACGATCGCCTGCTCTCTGTGCCTCTTTCTTTTCTTCCTCTTTCGCTAGCTTCTCTAGATATTTGGCCTCCAGATCCTCGTCGTCTCTCTTTCGTTTCCGCCTGCTCTTGGTCGTGCCTTCCTCCAATGCAGCTTCCACTTCTGCGGCTCGAGCCTCGGGAGCGACTGCCGACGCAGACTCTTCCTCGTCACTGACAGCATCTTCAGAGATCGAGCTCAGCTCCTCGTCGTCGCTCTCAGCGCTCGAGCTTGCGCTCGTGCCATTGTCGCTAGAGTCGTCCTCTTCGCTGTCGCTCGATTCTTTCTCGCCCTTCTTGGGTCTGCTGACAACGACTTGTTTCGTCACTGGAACCGTCTTTGCTTTCTTCGTACTTTGCGATGCAGGCTAGTCTCCCTGTCAGCATAATTCTCGTGAAGACGCATATAATCTCTACCTGAGCTGCGAAGAGTGCAGCGAGGCCGCTGTTGACTTTCGCTGAGCTTTTGAAAAGGCTGCCAGTCTCCTCTTCTGGCTCCACTTTCTTCCCAGTCTCAACTCTTGACTTCTTTTGCATTGTGTGGTGGCTTCAATTGCTTTGTACCTGCCGAGCGTGAACTTTTTCTGATGACAGCCACACGATGCTGCGAATCAAGGGACCAAGTGTGGCGCCGGCATTTTGATTGGCTGGAGGGGGCAGGCGCGACTGACAGATGATGGGCTTCCCGTCCGCATCTCGGATGGCTCTTTCTCTCTCGTTGCAGAGTCCCAGAAGCAGCTTCCTCTCCACACATCCACGGACCCCGCAAATCCAAAGATGTAATGCTGCTTGTACGCCTCGAAAGACTCGTTTTGCAAGGCCATTACCATCGCAACGCTATTCTACCATAGTTTTTCACAGCCAGCCAACGCTCCACTACGTCGACCGCTCTCTGCGTGCGAAATAGCTTCACGACACACTCTTCAACGCAACCACACGCACACAGAAGGGAGTCGCACACTTGGCAACGGTCTTGTCTACATCACAAGTGCCGTTGGAAGGTAGATCGACGACCGGGCAAGTGCTGTGCCGCTGCGCCCGCACTGAATGGCGTCGCGGTCGAGAAGCAGATCACAGACAGCCGACACGGCACCCTCACGAGCGACAGGTATGTGCAGAGCCATTTGGCTATCCCATCAGACGTCTTCGAGCTCTGATCTATACTGTGGAATATGATTCGACAAACTTTGTCATCGCTGGTGACGCAGAGTCACTTCTTCACTCGACGCAGTGATCTGCCGGCGGCTGGCGTCTCCGCACCCTCATCACACCCTTTCACAATAGTCGCATTACCATGCGAGAGCGCGCTAACATGTCGCTCTGAACTCCAGATACATCTGCAGTCCTCAATCCCGACGCTCGACTTTCGCCTGCGCCGACCTCATCAACGCCCACCCCCGTCTCCCCAGAAAGCAGGGATCAGAAAGACATGATCTCGACGGTCACGCGGCAAAGCTCCGCGACACCACTCGAGTTGCCAGCGCAAGCTGATGACAACGTCACACAACACCAAGCGAACATGCAAGATGAAGATGACGATCGCTCAAGTAGTCTGAGCGAGCTGGAAGACGCGGATGGCGAGCTCGATGCGGCCTCCGCAGACCAGATTCTCGACCATGAATCCGACTACGACACCGAAGCCGAAACCGAACGACTAGAACGAACACCACAAAAACTTAATGTGCCGTTAAGTAACGCGCTGCCAGAAAAGAGTCCAAGCAAGCTGGCACAAGAGCTCGTCGCGGACGACTCAAGCACACCCACAGCCAACGGCCATGACATAATAGAAGCAGAGGACGAAGTGGCCCAATCGCCTTCTAAGGCTATCTTTGAGTCAAATGGAGATGCTCACGACCAGGAGGAGTCGCCCAGCAGAAAGCGCAAGCGGTCGGAGTCTGCCGTGAGCTCACTGAGCGACACTGACGAGCCTCTGGCAAAGCGAACTCAATCCACTCGCAACCAAGGCGCGGTCGGCATGTCATCTACCGAGACACTTGTCGAGAAAGATGCGCCTCCAGAGCCAGAAGAGGAGGCTGCCGAGCCAGAAGCAGATGAGCCCGCTGCAGTCGAGAGAGATGCCGAAACCGAAGCGCCAGAGCCGATTGCGCCTGTCAAGGGTCGCAAAGGCAGGAAAGGCAAGCGGAAAGGTCGAAGAGCTGCCAACGACGACGTGGACACGAATGGTGACGATCTGGCAGCACCAGAAGATCAGGACGTGGATGAAGAGGAAGAGGACAGCAATCGTGATGAAGAAAGTAAGTGGACTGCGGCGTGTCATTTTTCCTTTGATATGCTGACCTTTACAGTCGCCAAAAAGCGGTTAGCGATAGACGCTTTTACAAAGATCGAGAAGGAATTCGCTGCTTTCCGAGAAAAGTGAGTTGCTGGTGTCCAAATTCAGCAGCGCAAATGATCTGACACCAGTATAGGCACGTTAAGCAGCAATTGGAACAAATCACGAAAGAGCTCGAACTCCTACGACAGCCTGCGAGTACGCATCCTGAATACCTAGCACAATTGAAGTGCATCGACGAACATCGGGACAAGAAGATCCGGCATGAAGATGTGCTTTTCAAACTGAAGCACGAGGCGAATCAAGTCAGGACAGTCTCCGAGCGGCAACAATTGCATAGTCAATACTTCCAGGCGGTACGATCGGTCCGCGAGAAGTCGATTGACGAGTGCTACGAGACTCTGTACGCGATACAGAGGGATAGACGCCGCTGGGGTGCTGACGAGTCGAACTACACGCACATGTTCCAGTCCAAGCGGGTCAAGCAGATCGCATATCAATCCTCGTACAATTTGGAAGTCTCGATCCTGTCGGGTGTGGCTAAGCATGTTGGTTTTCCAGCTGCGCCTTCTCTGGAAGCGGTCCAGGGTGATGACATAGAGTCGGATTTCAAGAATATGAAGGTATGATATTCCACGATGCACTGGCCTGGATTTTGCTGACGCAGGGCTCTCAGATCCCAGATAGGCCTCTACAACCTCGAATATCGCTACGAGACGTCGAACGCAACGCCGCAGACACCGCCTTCTACGAACAAAATGCATGGGCGAATCCATCGGTGGCACAAATGGTGCAGTCGCACCCATTTGCAACGCCTGGCGGCTCAAACCGCATAGTCTCCAATGGCAGCACAATTGATGTGAGCATGATGTCTGCACCAAACTCGCAGCATCCAACACCTCAGAATCATATGGAGGCTGTCCTTGGAGGCATAGCGAGACCGCCCACACAACTCGACTCCTCTCCACTTGCAGCGCCTGTGGGGCCCCTACCCTCAGTCCTGAACGCCACGTCTTTTCCCACCTCAGCGCTACACGGCGCCGATTCAAAGGACGCGCCTTCCCAGGCACCACCAGCGATGCCTTCCATATCAGTAGGTGGCGGACGGTTCGGACAATAAGATATCGGCACTGGCCATCAGCCTTTGCATACGAGTTGACGATCTGAAGACAGACAACGGCGCATGGGAGTTTTCATCTATGGATAGAAAGCATGGAAGATAAGCTGGGCGGCGGGCTGATCTGGATACCCACTTACATCAGATTACGTTTTGGCACGTCTCGCACGAATGACGGATTTTTGGGCTTTTCTCGACTCTATTGTACGCACCAGTGAGGAGCGGTTGCTCGCGCGCTCGAGACGCATCTTTTCAGAGCGTATTGCACACTTCTTGGGCCACGAGACCATATAAGATAGCTAGCTGAATGCGTAATTTTTTGAACCTCCCGAGATCTTGCGATCATATCTAATCGTGTTCCTGGTTCCTGATTTCTGACGCCCAACGCGCCAAGGCTGACATTATATCCACGGAACCAAGTCCGCGCCCAAAAAGCACCTCCGTTTTCGTGCATCTCTTATCAACAGACCAAACATCCTGCAGCTCAGGAGATGCACAATTGTATCACCCATCTCAGATGCATCACGATTGGCGTCACGATAGCACAGAGATGAGCTTCTCCGCGCGCGCACCCGCTCAGAGGAGACTTGCAGCAACCAAATCGCGATAACGATCTAGCCTGGATCTGGAGCCAATGGGTGAGGCAAAAATGGCGCTGACGCGATTCGAGCTTTTCCGGTTCGCGGAGCCTTGTGGTGAAAATGTGTAACTCTCATAGACCAGATTACTTTCACTTGATTGTGTGATCTGCTCTTGCGATTGATAAGAAGCGAGGTTTCTCTTCAACATTCAGACACTCTTTTTCGTCTTTCAGGACCTCACGTAGACATTCACACATTCTGCTCGTAGAGACGACGAAGTGATTCGCCACGATATCTAGCGAATGCCAATCACGTATTCCGGCCTGATGCCGCCATCACTTTTAACATCGGTCGACTCGACGAACCATGTCCACTTAATCGTTGGCTCCAACCCGCTTGCCAGCGCTCGCTGCGCCAAATCGATCGAAGTCGGGGCGAAACCAACATTAGTTGCACCCAAGGACTCCATCGTGCACTATGGCCTACGAAAGCGCATTGACGATGGACAAATCAATTGGATCGAGCGAGACTTCCAGGACGATGACTTGAAGATATTGGGACGTGCTGAAGTCGATCACGTTGTGGACGCTGTTTTTGTGACTCTTGATCGGAGAGATCCTCGCAGCACTCGCATCAGCAACTTGTGCAGACGTATGAGGATACCTGTCAACGTTGCTGATTCAACGATACTCAGCACGTTCACGCTTTTGAGTACACACACGGACGGGCCACTTCAGATCGGTGTCACGACCTCGGGACGGGGATGCAAGCTGTCTGCAAGGATCAAGCGTGAGATCGTGGCTTCGTTGCCAGAAGGGACTGGGGCTGCTGTGTCACGACTAGGCTCACTACGAAGACGGCTGCAGCAAGAGGACGAGAAATCTGCATTGGCGCAAGGAGGTGACTTGGACGGAGAGGACGAAGATGCGATTCAGCCTGCGACCTTCAATCAATTGGTCTCGCCTGGCACTCTGGAAGCCGAACGGAATCGACGCATGAGATGGCTATCGCAGATCTGCGAGTATTGGCCTCTCAAGCGCCTCTGCGCAATCACTGATCAGGACACCGATACGATACTCAAGGCCTACAAGTCAGCCTCTACGAATCCCTTTGAGCTCACGCCCAGCGGTCTTGATGCACGACTGAGTGCCCGAAAAGGCACCATCGTCCTTGCCGGCTCGGGTCCCGGCCATCCCGAACTTCTGACTGCAGCGACGCGCACGGCAATTGAGAACGCAGACTTGGTTTTGGCTGACAAACTCGTCCCCGCTGCTGTCATCGATCTCATTCCTCGCCGAACGCCCATAGAGATTGCTCGCAAGTTTCCTGGCAACGCGGATGCCGCGCAAGAAGAATTCCTCAAAATGGGACTCGAAGGCGTGGAGGCAGGTAAGACAGTGCTTCGGCTAAAGCAAGGCGATCCGTACTTGTACGGACGAGGAGGTGAAGAAGTCATTTACTTTAGGTCCAAGGGCTACGAGCCAGTAGTGTTGCCTGGAATCACAAGCGCTTTGTCAGCGCCACTGTTCGCTGGTATTCCGGTCACGCAGCGGAGTGTGGCAGATCAGGTCTTGATCTGTACGGGTACTGGGCGCGCTGGCAAAGCGCCACCTCCACCAGAGTATGTGAAGACGCGCACAGTGGTGTTCCTGATGGCCCTCCATCGCCTCGCATCACTTGTAGAGAGCTTGACAGGCACGAAGCCCGTCACGACCGAATCTCAGTCCAGAGCACAGACACCAACAGAGAGTCAGACACCCGCCGAAGTCAACACGAAGCCTTGGCCCATGACTACGCCATGCGCGATCATAGAACGGGCTTCATGCAGGGATCAGAGAGTTATCCGCTCCACTTTGGAGCACGTCTGTCTCGCGGTGGAGGAGTTGGGATCGAGGCCGCCTGGACTCCTGGTCGTGGGCGAGGCATGTAAAGTTTTGCATGAGACGACAGATAGATGGACCGTCGAGGAAGGGTTTTCAGGCTTAGACGTGTTAGACTTGCAGAAGGTTCCGGAGAGCGTTTTAGATACCCCGGCTGTTACACCATAGACAAAGACCATAGACGACAATGATCAAGAAACAAGAATATCCACGCATGCTTCACAAATGTGCTTGTGTGCTTCCCAGCCATGAATGAAATTATTGATATGTCATCCAAATATCTCACGTGATCTGGTAGGTATCACTATGATTTTTGTTCAGAGATTTCTTCCTCTCTCAAACATGAAAATCGCTCTTTTGCCGTACATCCAAAGGAGCCGTCATGTTCACAGATGACAGATCTCGATTTTCGTCCTCCGTGGTCGCTGCCGGTAACGAGATGAATTCCGACAATGAGCCAGAAACGGCACCATCTAATCCGCTAGATGATGTCTTCGGTGACGACTCGGGCGATGAGCCCAACGTCCGAAGTCAACTGACCGATACATCACCAACGACGGGCAACAGGAATGATGATGTCTCCGATGTCCCGCGGTTACGAGGAATCCACACCACGAATGGGTACCGGGACGGGATCTCAGCGAGCAAGGAGAAGTTTCTGCAAGAAGGATTTGATGAAGGCTACTCGCTTGGTGCTGAGATAGGAGCCGTCGCCGGAAGGCTCTTCGGTATTCTTGAAGCACTTGTCGCAGCGATGCAAGAGCCGGACGCACAAGCGGAGGCGAAGAAGACGTTGGAGGAGGCGAGGGCCGGCCTTTCCGCAAAGGCTTTGTACGCCTCGGAGTACTTCGGAGAAGACGGCATTTGGAAGTACGAGGTCACGGAAGCAGGTGGAAGTGAGGACGACGTCACTTTCCGCATGGTCGCAAGCAAGCATCCCGTGATGGCTAAGTGGAACAATAAGGTGGGCGCACTGTTGGCTGCACATGGTCTCAAAACTTCATCATGAGCAACACTGTACAGAAGATAGATCCGTACAAGTTGCCATATATCCCGGCTGTTGTACCACAGATACGGCTTGACTCACACACGAAAGGCGAAGCAAGAATGGTATTTCACCTTCCGCAGAACGCAAAAGATTGAAGCTGACAACCCTCAACAGTCTACATACAGAGCAAAAAGAAAGTCGTGTCAGCTGGAATCGAACCAGCGTCTCCACAGCCACGATGTGTACCTCTGCACCATAGCATGAAAAAGTTGATGGACAGGTTGATACAGATAAGTCATACACTGGTAGCAAATATTCTATGAGTCATACGGAGTGGTACCGGCCCAAGAAGAATCCATAATTTGGTGGGCTTAGTAAAGATCATAGCCTTAACGAGCCTTCTCAATTCTTTGGCGCTTGTGGTCGAGCTTCTCGATACATGATAGCGTTGATGTCTGTCCCCAAGTCAGGTCTCCCATACTTCGACATGTCGAACTCCACAGCCTTCAGAATCCTGTAGCCAAATCTTTCGTACAGCTTCCGAGCTTCAATGCTGCTCTCGTGATATGCTTCCACGCTGAGATCGTCTGCTTTGTCTACTCCCCACTTCACCAACATCGCACCAGCGCCTCTTCGATGATGTTTTGGATGCGTGAATAGCACATTCAAGTACACATAAGGCCTGTGTCCCATGATCTCTCTCCGATTGTTCTTCAGGTGATCATAGATTGGGTCAAAATCTGGTCGATAGCCTTGCTCGGGAGTTGGTCTTGCAAACATCTTGTCGAGTTCCTCTTCCGTGCGTTCTGTCTCGTAGATGTTCCACATGGCACCCGCAACCATCTCGTTGGTATCCGTATCGACAATCTGTATAAGCTTGGCTGACGGATCCTCTTTGATACTCTTCACTGTGATCGCATTCTTCTTCTTGACGTTGTCAGGTGTGTTCGGGCCAGTAAGTAGATGGCCGATTCCTGATTGGAATGCCTCAATCGCAGTCAGGGTGAATTGGTTGACGTCGCTCTCGGCGACTGGTCTCAGTTCGAGAGGCATGGTTGTGTGCTAGATGTCGTCGTCAGACGGAGTTGTAGGCTTGGTCTTCAGATGCTCATGATCCTTTCGATTTATAAGTCATGGGTCTCACAGAACACAGCGTCAAACACGTGCGAGTTCTACTTCGGACTCCTCGGACTACTCGGACTCCGCTACCGGTGACCTCATCAATCCTGTCGGTGTCTACATGTAGTAAGCGATGTTGAGGGTTCAAACACGATTTCACGATCAGACATGCAGAGCAACAATCACAGAATAGGCAGGAAGCTATTCCCAAATGGCACAAAAGATGGGGTCAGAGCTAGTAGCTCATAATCAATCGCAAGAATTAATTCTCTTGGTCTGCAGTGCAAGCGTCAGTCACTTGCGCCTGAGAAGCAACAGAACATTCGTTTCCATCTGCTTGCTTTCGGCACAGAAGCTTTTGCTTTCTCCGACTTCTTGCTAATCTTGAGGTACTCCATAAGACCTTTCTTCTCCTCGTCATCGTCATCATCAAAGAAACTGCTCTGCTGGTACATATTGAAAATATTAACGTTTGTGGTGGATGTAATGGTTGTTCCGCCACAGGTGCTTGCGCTCCTACTTGACTCGATAGAAACAGTTGGAGATGATGGCTGTGCATTGGGGAACAAGCGCAAGGTAGGAGACGTGACTGTCGGCATGCGAGGTTGCGATAGGCGTTCTGTATCCAAGCCAAATCTGCGCACTCGCGTTCTCGTGAACGTCGGCGACGGCTGAAGCTTGGGTTTGGCAGACACGGGCGATACACTGCTCGGCTTCGAGAATTGGCTGGTCGCAATCGTCGGGTATGAAGTATGACTGTCGTCCGATACGAACATGGATCTCACTCGTATTCCGCGCGTCCGTTTTTGAAGCGGTTCAATTGGCGATGATTGGATCAAGGATACAGGTGGCATGGACCGAGTCTTCAAGTGTCTTGCAGCGGCTCTCTCGGTAGGTGGAACATCTTCTTGTGGCGTTGATGAGACAGGAGTATCGCTCCAGAAAGATAGATCTCCATGAACGGAAGATGAAGGACAAGATACTTCGTCGCCAATGAAAGTGTCAAATTCAGTATCGCAATCGCTCAATCGTTCGTGTTCGTCTTCGTCGCAATTGACCCTCATTGACGTTTTCGAGACTTCCTCCCGGAGACAAGGGAGCTGAAGCACATCTTGTCGACTTTGCCTAAGAATCGGTGTTTTTGGTGCTTGGATGTAGATGGAAGGTGCTGCCTCAGTTGATGATATATCTCCCAATGGCTGAGTAGGCACAGCAGAATGTGAGAGGTGCCTTCTCGAGTTGTGGCTGGGGAGCGCAACGGCACTGAAGCTCTCTCGTGACCGCGATCGCTCTCGTGTTGACCTGCTTCTTCGTACTGTGGCGCCCGTCGCAGCCGTCTGTCTCGGGTGACAAGCGCGATGCGGTAGAGTCGGCCAGGGAGCCGAACATGACCCATGATGCCTGTCGTAATGTGGTCGCGAGTGATCGCAGAGCGCGATACGCTGTGTGGCATACATCATTGGCTGTCAACTGGAGAATAGCGTTAATTGCAATGGACGAAATGGGTGAAGCACAGGCGCCCAAGACAATCGATAAGTGGCGCTCTTCATATAGCCATATCTGGACACAGGACGAGTGGAGAGTCTCCTCCCCGCATGTCAACAAGGGCCCCATTCCTCTGTGGTGAACCATCAACAATGCGAAGAGGCTGTGAGGGGGGCGAGATTCGCGACTGTGTCCAGGAATAGCGCGCAAGGACAGATGACTAGAGCGAATCAAAAATCTGGGAAATGCTGTCATAGTCCGGACTTCTGGCCCTGAAGGATTCCCTTGCTGGTATGCAGTGGCAGGTGGAAAACTCTGTGATGCAAGGGATGCAAGTACACAAACATCTCGACTCCACCCTGGAGCTCACCAAGTACCATTCGAAATTTGGACCCATATGCGCTGTAGAGAAGTAGGTCAGTGACAGAAATGCCAATCTGTACGTGATTCGAGTGTCAGCTCTCAAGTTCGTCATGGAAAGCAATCACGTCCATCAAGGAATCCGAGCCCAGCACCGATCGCGATCGTGAAGTTTATGCCATCGGCTTGCCCAACCGAATCCTTCGACGATGGTTACTGTAGTTGCCACAGTTGTTTTTCATTCCCAGCCGGAGTGATCTCGAGTCAATATCGTCATCACACGAAGCGCATAGCGCCCAAAGCATCAAGTACGTTGGAAACTCAGCAAGTCAATGTAATTACCAACATGGTGGAATAGATGATTTGAAGATGGTTACAAGTGAGGAGGAGGGAGAAGACAGAGGACGGGACAGGAGGCTGGAAATGAGTCCGCTGGACGAGTCGAATCCACTATAATGCCATCAAAGTCTTCGCCGTTGGTATTTGCGAGACGCCACCAATGCAAGAAAAATGGGCGAACACAAGTCAAAGGTAAGGTCTTGTAGAAAACGCTATCTCGTCACTCACTGGTGTCTCATAGAAAAGAAAACGCGATGTTGTGGTGCATCAAGCACCAAACGGAAATGTCGACACTTCGAGACCCACAGCAGTCTTCCAGAGCACAGGCAAGGGCAGGTCATCCACATTGAGTCTTGCTGTGCCTGGCAGCATCATTGCAAAGTAAGGCTATCTTCTCTGTCCTCATTCGACTCGTCGCTGAACTCTGATAGTGCCCAATCGCATGACCTGAGAAATGCACTCGCCGGACGAATTGCTCGAGCAGCTGCCGTCTTCTGTGTAGACGAGATCATCATTTTCAATGATGGCCAGTCCAAAGCTCACCAACCTCGCAATGCTTACCAAGGCCGTTTGAGGGACTTTGAAAGCGATGAAGGTTACACGGGAGTCTCTGACCCGGACAACTTCCTGTTCCATGTACTATCTTACCTCGAGTGCCCACCATATCTGCGCCAGAAGCTATTTCCTCTTCACCCGAATTTGAGGACAGCTGGGTCATCACACAGTCTGGATATGCCACACCATCTCAAGGCCGAAGAGTGGTGTCAATACCGCGAAGGCGTCACGACTGAAGATTCGGGTGCGGAAACGAGTATGGTCGATGTTGGTTTTGGAAATCCCATCAAGATCGATGCACCTGTCCCGCCATACACACGAGTTACACTGAAGTTCGACTCCATCGATGCACCGTCATCATTCCCATTCCGACCGCATGCGCCATCATCGTCTATACCTCCAGCCGAAGCGGTGGACCCCGCTGAGCCTCGCGAAGAGGCGGGCTACTACTGGGGCTACACTGTTCGACAGGCTTCGAGTCTGAGTGCTGTGTTCACTGAGGCACCATTCGAAGAAGGTTACGATGTCAGCATAGGGACATCAGAGCGAGGGGTGCCGTTATCGCAATTACTCTTCAAGCAGAAGTCGGAAGAAGATGCGAATGCGAGGTCTCTTCCAGACAGGTTCAAGCACGCGCTCATTGTGTTCGGAGGCGTCGCAGGGCTCGAAGCTGCAGCAGCAGCGGATTCTGATTTAGCTGACAAGGGAATCACGAAATCAAATGTGGGTGATTTGTTCGACTTCTGGGTCAACGCATGTCCAGGTCAGGGAAGCAGGACAATTAGGACGGAGGAAGCAGTGTGGGTGACACTCAGTCAGCTGCATAGCTGGAATCAAAGCTCGAATCACTAGTAGCAAGCAACACTTCTGCATGCTCGACATAGAAATGTACAGCAATAGGAATAATTGTAGATATACAGAACGCTCATACGTCAAAGAAGCCGCTGGCACCGAGCTGCTTGATCAGTCCAAGCCCGACCCTAGCTTCCTCCTCCAGCTCTTGCTCAATCATTCGCTCTCGTAGTGACATTGGTTTCTTCCGTTCAACAGCATTACTCGCAGCCTTCTTCCCCGTGCCAGGTGTGACGTCGTGGCTCATCCTGCATTTGTCGCCATATCTGCAGTGCCCATTCTTTGCATAGAATCTGCACGGCACATCATGACTGCGGTGACACCTGTCACCATATTTACATTTGCCAGTATTAGCAAACGCATAGCACATCTGAGACTTGTTGCGTCCTTCGCGCGGGGGTGCAGCCACTCTCAGTGGGTTCTGGGATTTCGATGATTCCTCCTCAGGCTGTGCGTCTGAGTCTGAGCTGGCATCCTCATCAGAGTCTGAAGATTCAGAACTGGGATCTTCTGAGGAAATGTCTGAGATACTGTCATGATCGTCATCTTCATCCACGGAGTCGTAATCGAGACCGAGTCCCCCAATCGTCTGTGGAATGTCTTCGGTCTTGAACGTTGTGGCTTCTAGCATCGGCAGCTGCTCAGTCGGAACAGTGTCTGGTTCTTTTTTGATCTCTGGCATCGGCTCTTGAGGCTCCACCTTGATCGTTGGCTCTTCTTGAGGCTTCGAGCCCCCTGCCAATGCCTCTCTAGCCAGCCTCAATTGCTCTTCAAGTTGAGCTATTCTTGCTAACGGATCATCTGGTGCCGGCTCGGCCCTAACTTCAGGTTCGGGTTTAACGGTTTCTCCCTCCGGCTTGGGATCTCTCTGCGTTTTCTTTTGCTCCTTGGCCTGTCTCTTCGCGTGCAACGCCTTGTCCCGTTCCTCAAGCCGCCGTTTCTTTTCAGCATCTCTCGCTACACGTGCCTCTTCCTTCGCAGCATCAATAGTAGCCTTTCTGGCCTCGATTCTCGCAGCAGTAGGAAATCGCTTCTTCCGCTCCGCAATCCAAGCAGCAACATCGGCCGCAGTGTTCAGCTGTATCGAGCGACCACGAAATTGCACCGTGCTTGAACCAGACTGCGCATATGCGGCTTCTTCGTCGATGTCGTTGTCGCTTTCTTCATGAAGGCCGCCTTTCGGGGTCAATCCAAGAGAGTTGTTCTTTCGCGGCTTCTTCTTTGTCGCTGCTGTTTCAGTCGTGACAGCATTAGTGCCGGGAGGAGTAGCTGTGGTCGGTAAAGCGAAACCGAAGCTCGGTACGCCAGGTGCTGCTGGAACTTTGGGCTTGCTTTCGGGCTTCGTCTGTCCGGTCGTAGCAGCATGATTATTGAAAGCTTGATTGTGGGTACGCTTATGTCCATGACCCGGATTCAGGTTCGTGACGAATGGCTGCTCATAATTCGCTCCTGTGAATTGTCCCATGTTCGACTGGGAATTGAGCCCATCGAAAGACTGTTGCGCATGTCCATTGTGCTGATACCATCCATTGCGGTTCTGATTGAAGTTCCCTTGCGCTGGATTGGGCTGGTGACCAGATGGACCATTTTGATACTGATGGCCACCTCCTCGGCCATATCCACCTCGGGAGTTTCCTCTCCCACGTCCTCGCGAGCCTCGATGGTTGAATCCTCCTCGATGATTGGTTTGCGAATTGCTATATGCTGACGCCTGTGGCGGAGGCGGAGGAGGCGGCGGGAACGAGAAGTTGCTCATTTCGAGCACTTGTATTCCCAAGACTGCATGAGACGCAATAGCTATCGTTCAGCTGTGATCTTGCTCACGATCGAAGTTTCATTCTTTGATAGATCGTGTGACCCTGCCTACTGTAGTGTCGATTTGGATAGCCGTTCGCTGATTGGTCTCTCTCGACAATCGTTCATCCGCTCTTTCGTCGTCGATGACCAGACTTTGACAGCTAGTAGTGCTAGATAGAGTACTGCTATGTGAGAAGCCGACGGACGAGGGCCACGGAAGCGCAGCGGCGTCATCATGAAGTTTTTCCAAAGAGGACTAGCGCTGCCGAACAGGACCCACCCATATAAAATTCACCTGACAATTACACTCCTCGAACTCAAGACTTCTACCATGAAAGTGAGAATATGAATAAGGCAAAAAGGAAACCAACATGTTCATCCTTGTAAGACTCCAAGATATTATTTTCGTGTGGATTGTTCGACTGACCTCACAGCAGACCACAATTTCCGACTTAATTCAGATCCGGCCGAATGAACTGCATAAACCTACTGCGGAAGCACTTGAGGACAACATCAACCGGAAATATGCCAATCGAGTACGAAAAATTGCGCTTGGGTCACGAAAATCGGCTAAGATGTGGATAGGTTCTTCAAAATGTCGGACTCTGCATTTGTCTATGGGACGTACTGCGAGCTTCCGAGGGCCTGATCGGCCAAGGTGACGGCAACATCAATGTGAATAGTACGACACTACCATTCGATCTGAATGAGAACAAATTCCTGGCTGACCTATTGTCAAGTTGAATTCCGCCTCGTAGTCTTCCGCCCCTACAAAGGCGAAATCCTCCAAGGCGTCATCCTCGAGTCCAGCTCCCAGTCCGGCCTGCGCATCGGCCTCGACTTCTTCGCCGACGTCTGGATCCCCTCCATCAATCTCCCGGAGGGCTCACGCATCCACCACGACCCGACCGACACCGAGAACCCTCACCCGACCTGGATCTGGGACCCCAACGACGACATCGAGACGGCCTTCTTCTACGACACGAGCGAGATTGTGCGGTTCAGGGTCGAGGAGGAGATTTGGCATGATGCGAGCCCGGAGAAGCCGGATTTTGGTAAGGATGCGAACGGCGATCTGAGTATTCGGCAGCATGTGGCTGCGGGTGGGTTCAATCAGGGTGATGATGAGAAGGCGGCTGCGTTGAAGCGGCCGGTGCCGTATGCGATTATTGGGAGTATGGGAGCGGCGGGGCTGGGATGTGTACATTGGTGGAGGCAGGCAGAAGACGCAGGAGAGGGAGATGCTGAGGGTGGCGCGGATGTGGAAATGCAGGGGAATGAGTGAGCGCGAATGGTTCATTGATTCAATAGCGACGCCACAAAGTTACTTTTATCGAGCTCGAGCAGAGTTTGGCCGGAGCATACACGATCAGATTGATCGGATTCGAGCTCAGAGGCTGGAGTATCAGCCGAAGACGTCCTGAAGTACAGCATGAAGCGAATTGTAATGCGAAAGGAACAGAACAGGACAAGACTTGCGTGCCTCAGAAACTGCCACACTCTAATGATAGGGTCAACTCTTTCTACTTGGTATCTCAGAATGCATCCTTCCATGCTTGCCAATCGTTTCCTGCTCTTTCCTCTTCGTTCCTTCGTCAGATGTGCTGCACATTGCTTCTAGCCAGAGTTTATTTGACTTCAGTCTTGGAGAGCAAGTCCGCCAACTTGTCCACCTCCTTATCGTCCTTCTGCGCCACATTGGCCGCCTCAGCTTCATCAGCGTCCTTCAAAATGCGTTCTCTCAACTCTTCCTCTTCGTCCTCTTCGACTTCCGCTTCTTCCTCATCCTCATCCTCGCTCTCCAGCTCGTCAAGCTCATCTAAGCCCCACTCAGGATTCTGCTCGTCCTCATCCTCGTCCTTCGGTGGCTCGTTCTTCGCCCTGTACGCATCCAGCGTGTCCCGAATCTTCTCCACATTCTCATCGTCTTCTTGGAATTTGTTGCCGTTGAGCTCGACTCTTCGCAGGACGGGCAGCTTGTCCAGCGCCCCAGCCAGAGCTTCCACACCCTTCGCTGAGATGTCGTTAAAGCCTAACCTGAGTATCTCGATGTCCTTGTTGCCTCCTTTCGCGAGTGCTCGGCCAAGCCAGACGCCGCCCTTCGCGCTCAACAGAGAGTCGCCTATCGCCAGCTCCTTCAAGCCCGACCACCTTTGCACAGCTCTCGCCAGCGCCTTGCCGCCCATCTCAGTAAACGTGTTGTCCTGCAGATCGAGCACGACGAGCTCGCGCAGGTGTATTAGCCCGTTGGTGATGAGCTCTGTGATGCCTTCCGGCCTTATGCCATTCTGCACCATGCGAATGTGCGTGACCTGGTTGTGTGCAGCGTACGCTTTTGCCCACGCCTCCATGCTGCCTGTCTCGAGTCTGTTGCGTCCACAGATGACTGTCCGCAGCGGCTTTGCGCCGACCTCCTTCTTCTTCGCCGCGTTCTCGACTAATGCGTTTGCGACAAGTGTTCCAGCCTGGGGACCGAGGCCATTGTTATTGAGGTAGAGGTGTTCGAGAGGCGTATGCTGCGAGAGGAACTTGACGAGCGGCGCTACCGTGTTTAGACCAAAAGCGTTGTCGTTCACGTTGATCGTGTGCAGGTGCTCCATTCCCACGACAGCCTGCAGGAGAAAATCGATCGACTCGGGGATCTCGCTCAAGCTACGAGTTGTGAAGAGGTCTCCGAAGTGCACATTGCGAAGACCTTTCTTCATCTTAAGCACCGCGGCAAGAGCCTCGCAGGCTTCCTTGCCCAAGGTATTCCCGTTGAAGCGCACTTCTTCAACGGCATCATTGCTCTTAAGCTCCTCGAGGTACGGCGCGATTTCCTCGGCGGTCGTGAGTCTGAGACCTTTGCCCTCGAGCGTGAACAGCTTGGGGTCTGCCATTCTGGGTTGCGATATCCGTGATTGTCACGAAGATGTCAGTGATGGAGTTCTGGGTGATGGGGTTTTGGGTGACGGAGTTCTGAATAAGCGCGGTGAGCTGAGCCGTGGAGATCGGGACAGACTGGGAAGCTTCGGCAGGCTCAGTCGTCCAGGCGAACTCCAGATACTGGACAGACTCGACGACCTCCTTGCTGGTGGAGGACTGTACGGCTCTGGGCTGTTGTCCCTCCACGGGGTGAACTCGCGCGATCTGGGAATGCAAGGGCGCGCTTCAAGTCGTTTCTTGCGTAGATTGCGTTTTCTTGCCGACTCAGTGCGTCTTGCTAGCTTGAAGAGCTGTCTGGGTATGAATGTGCAGAGCCAGAAAAGCCAGGAGAGAAAGTTGAAGGGCGTTGCTATGCAGACGCAAATTGTGTGGTAAATAGTGGCGGCCCAGAACGCCCCGCGGCTTTCCCACCTTTCCTCTTCGGGTAACCATATTGTCGGCTCCTGTAGCCAGGCGAGCAACACCTGTATGCCGTACATTGCAGAGATGATGGACAGTATCTGGAAATACTGGAGTGGGAAGCCAGACTTTGGTACCATAGCAAAATGGTATGTGATTGCTTTGTGCATTCTACATCTTCCATATGCCAAACTCATGCATCCCAACCACGCCTGCTATGCAATTGCCAACCATGAATGCGTATATTCACCTTGATCAAACATATTCTCAAAGAAATCTAAGTGCTTAGATTCTTTGTCCTCACCGCGCTCGTCATCAGTCCAAACATGCATCTGATGCCTTCCAGATCCGGCTGCACAAAGGAATCTCACCATGGACCATCGCTAACGCCACAAAAAGGACTCGACTCGACGCCATGAAAGGATCGCGGGATCAGGCGCACATACATCCTCACGCAGGAATAGGAACTTCGATTTGTTCTCCGTTCGTCTTCCACCATGTTACTCAAATCATCATACATCGTTGTGCTGTTCGTTGTACTAGCTGTCCTGCAGTCATCAGTTCGAGCGCTAAATATGGATGCGTGGAAAGATGCTGTGAGGAAACCTCTCTTCCAAATCATATGTTCCGTACGCTTGATACTGACGATGAATGCCACAGTTGAAGAACTCGATCAAAGACCAAGTCAACTCCCAAGTGCAAGCCACAGTCAACCAAGTCGTTCCCGGCATCGTCTCCCAATCGGTCAACAACGCAATCAACCAACAACTCGCCACCTGGACAGCCAACCAACCAGCCGTGAACAACCCAGCGCCTGTTGTTCCGGCACCAACGCCCCCACCCGCGGCCCCAGTCCAGACGCAGCAGCCAGCGGCGAACAACCCGGCGCCGGCAGCAAATAATGCCCCAGCAGCAGCAGGTAATGCAGCGCCCGCCCAGCAGAACAAAATCCGCCAGCCGCTGCGGCGCCCGTGGCGGATCAGCCGGCGCCATCGCAGCAGGCTGTTGCGCCAGGTGGGGGCAGTAGCGGTGGCGGGAGTAGTGAGCCAGTCGCTAATGATGTCGTAGGAGACAACGGTGGTGGAGGAGATACCTCTGTCGACCTGGTCGTGGTTGATGGAGCCACCTACAGTAAGTCTTAAACGAGACGATGGTCAGGAGGAACATGAGGCTGAGTATATGTCGCAGATGCAGCGGATGTCCAGGTCTCAACTCTCGCGGACGGAGCAATTGTCACGATAGCAAGCGTAAGCGTCCTCTTTCTTGTAAACCATGATTGTACTAACGGCCGAGCAGGGACGAACTCTTACTGGCTCCATTATGACCTTATCCGGGAATGTCAGCAGACCAGCTGGCGTGAAGACAGCCACAGTAGCTGACACCGATCTAAGTGGAAACACTACGGTGCATACCACGTCTGGACTATCCAAGCGAGCAACCGTAGGGCTCGGAGTCGGTCTAGGTGTCTTCGGCGCGGCACTGATCAGGGGCATATTCGCTTATCGATGGTGGTCGAAGCGAAGGCGACAGCATAGCCGCACACCCTCCATCATCATCAGCGCCCCGATCGAAGCAAAGCAGAGCACAGACACCAACGGCAGCCGACCGGACACGCGCTCGCAAAAGATGCCTGAGCTAGGCGGAGTAGGCAAACCTCTCGCAGCCCAGCTTGATCACACACCATCTACGATGTCGCGCCGCAGTCCTGTAAGCCCATGGACACCAGCCACCTCAGCGACGGGTACGACGACCTCAAGTCCGACACAGGTACCCAATATATACGAGATGATGGGGTCCGAACCTGTGGAGATGGCGGCGGCTCAGCCTGCGGGAGCTGAAATGGCAGGATCGAATCCTCCGTCAGAAAAGCATTCTCCTGTCGCAGACGCTTCTGCAGAGACTGGAGTGGGTAAAAGGGATAGACCTTTTTCGTTTGTGCAGACACCGACGGAGGCATTCATATCGGAGAAGCACAAGCCAAAGCAGTCGGACCTAGTCGATGTGAATTTGCGGACACTAGGTCATGATTTAGTTTGTCGTCTGAAAGACACCTTGTAATACCCCTTCATTCAAATCACCATCTCATCCGAGGCGCAGGAGGCATTGCTGAGGTTGTTTGATCATTCTTGTAAATAAGCTCGGAGCCTGGTCCGCTCAGGCATGAGGGTTATAATGTGTAACTCGATCACGATGGTACTACTCGAGGTGGTCAGTCCAAAACCAAAGATTATCGCATGATTATCGTTGCCGCCCCAAGCGTTCATTTGATGCAGGTTTGGGGCAAAGTCATGAGCAGAAGGGCGGTCCCACGCGCGTGGACAGGGGATCGTCAATGTCATCTGAACAGGTGGTGAGAAACCATCTCCACGCGACCTAGAGTACCAAGACCTGCTAGGACGGGCGGTCTGCACAGGACATCAGCACGCTCTCCAACCATGATGGATGATTGACATGGCACGAGGCTTCGGAAGCGAAGATGGCGTCGTTGCGCGCAGCGGACATGCATGCATTGAGAAAGGATCGTGGTTGGATGTGTGGAGTCTTCGGCGTGCTGCTGCTGCGATAGAGAGAGGTGCAGGTGGTTTCTGGGGGCGAAGTGGGTCCTTTCAGCTGGGCAGCCCGCCGTGGTGGTGGATGCTCCTTCCTCGTGTCTGTAATGATTGTGAATCCTTTGGCATCGCCTGATCCTGCGATTTCCTGGGGGAAGTCATCTAGACGGCGGGAGAGCCGAGTCGGGCCTTTCCATCCCAGAACCTTAATACTTCAGCCTTTTCAGATCTCGAGCACTTTGACGGCACTCTTATTAACCTCACGCACACTGCATCTCCGTTGCACATCCCTAAGACACACTTGGCTGCACGGCGACGTCATACCTGTTTTTCCCTGCAGCAGATCCGCTTTGGCTTCCAGAAGAGCGCTACGGAGATCCTACGAGATCCACTAGATACATTCGGCCATTGTCCCATAAGCTTACTGGGGCGCACGGTGCTTCTCGAGACATACGATCTATCGCTAACTTTTCGAGGGTCCCCTCCATCGCGTGTTTTGGATAGTCTTTCCAAACAGACAGACAATCAGTTCAGATTCGGAGCCTAATAGAAGAACACCAGTCACGAATGCAATAACAAGCTATCAACCAGAGATACGGCAGCGTGCCCCGGCCGTGGACGCTCAGTCATGGCGAAATGGACGCCCTTCGCCAAGCGGAAAGATACGCCAGAGGATGAGAAGAAGCACCATGATTCCGTCTCGACCGATGATCCAGAGGTTGCCCTACAGCAGCAACAGAAGAAACCGCCCAAATGGAGTCTTGGTATACTGCAAGATAGAATAACGGACGAAGTGCCAGGTACACCTAATCCTCTTTGAATAGACTCAATGACAGAGCTAATGATAGGTGCTATACAGGCTCCGTCGTCCTCCTCTCGAAAGATGCCAAGCGCAACGAACCTCTTGGCCTCCAACACGCCCCAGCTCGCACCTCTTCTTCGTCGTTGCCTTCACCATATGGACCGGGCACCAGTGGAGGTAGCATGCGCAGCCGCTCGCGCACACCCAGCCGCACACGTGAACCCAGAAAGAAGAAGACTGCTGACGGCAAGATTGTGCTAGATCCCCAGCCGGACGACAGCGGCAATGATCCTCTCAATTGGCCTATGTGGCGCCGAAATGCTGCGCTGTTGTCTCTGGGTTTCTACTGCATGGTTGGTGGTGGCATGACGCCTATTCTCGCTGCGGGATTCAACCAGGTCGCCGATACGTACGATATCGATATACACCGTGTCTCGCTGACCACGGGCCTGTTTATGATGGGTATGGGTGTAGGAGGCGTGATAGTCTCGCCCACTGCGATTCTGTTCGGCAAGAGACCGGTCTATCTGTTCTCGTGCTTGCTGTTCATTCTGAGCTCAGTTTGGTGTGCTCTGTCGCCCAACTTTGCATCATTGATCGTGGCGAGAATATTCCAAGGCATTGCAGTCAGTCCTGTGGAGGTGCTGCCTTCTGCTACCATTGCAGAGATCTTTTTTCTGCACGAGCGAGCATATCGGTTGGGTATCTATACCCTCTTGCTGCTTGGTGGAAAGAACTTGATACCGCTGGTCAGTGCTGCCATCATCCAGTCTCTTTCGTGGCAGTGGGTGTTCTGGTAAGTCAGATGTCTCGCTTCGAGTCCGACAAGAACTGAGCTCTAACTTCACTAGGATCGTGGCAATCGTTCTCGGCTTCGGAGGTATTTTACTTTTCTTCTTCGTGCCCGAGACCTTCTGGGACCGAACACCACGAGCAAAGCAGCCGCATAGACATATCTCTTTTTCAAGGCTACACCTACCCCACTTGCTGCATCACACAGCATCGAACTTCAGTGCAAAGCATCAGCTCCATAATACGGCAGACGGTGCTGGAGATCGTGCCTCGCAGCCCAGCTCACCACATATGCAGCTCAAGCTGCCTACGCACAAGAAACGAGGAGGTGATCATCACGTAGCGTTTGATCAAACGCCGGCTGAGAAGCCAAGCTCGTCTCATGCTGAACAGTCAGGGTCGCCACGCCCAGATCTGCCTAAGCTGAACATTCCCACGGCATCCGGCATGTCTACGCCCAAGCACGCTTCTGCTGTCGGCACACCACTATCGACATGGAAGTCGCCCACGGACTGGGACATCGTGGACGAGACACTACCATCAAAGGGCATCACACCTGATCTCCACAACCTCAACTCTCCATGGTACGCCGAGAAAGCGAGCGAGAACACGGACTACTTCGCCATGAGCATGGATCAAAGCGTTGGCCCACCAACGGCGGACGCACAGAAGGCTGCCGAGTCTCAAGCACAATCTCCTGCTCCCGAGAGTCTACCGTCTACCCCCGCACCGGTACTGAAGCTCCCTGGCATGAAACGCAAGAGCAAATCAGATAAGAGCCCAAGTGTACCTGCGTCGAAGCCAGCCTCAGTGACTGCAAGCCGCACAGTATCGCCTGAAAGATCGGAATCGAAGAGTGTATCCATAAAAGACCATTCTTCAAAAGTCAGTCTGCCTCCAGTGCAATCCCCCGCTCCCACGATACACACCGAGAAATCTGCTATTGGAGGAGACGAGAAGGACTCCGAAGCTGGTCCCGCTTTGCCTGCAGGCATGAAGTATACCGAGCATTACCGCGCGGCCCCTCCAAAGACGTACAAGGACACACTGAAGCCGTACCATGGACGTCTCAGCCACGACAGTTGGCTCCATGTCGCAGCACGGCCATTCGTTCTGTTCCTCTACCCCTCCATTCTCTGGTCAGCTATGGTCTATTCGCTCTCCGTGGGCTGGCTGATCGTGCTTTCCGAGTCTGTGTCGCTTGTCTACAAGAACAGCGAGAGCTACAATTTCAGCTCCATCCAGACTGGTCTCGTGTACCTTTCACCTTTCATCGGTGGTATCCTGGGAACAGCGGTGGCAGGCAAGGTCTCAGACGTGATTGTGCGCTTCATGGCTCGCAGGAACGATGGTGTGTATGAGCCCGAGTTTCGCCTCGTCATGGCCATACCCATTGCCATCACGTCCGTGATCGGGCTGATGGGCTTCGGCTGGTCGGCTGAGGAACGAGATCATTACATGATCCCGACAGTCATGTTCGGGATCATATCCTTCGGATGCTCGCTCGGCAGCACGACGGCCATCACATTCGCCGTGGACTCATATCGACAGTACGCTGGCGAGGCTCTGGTGACACTGAACTTCTCGAAGAGTGAGTCCATACCGACCATCCCTAAAATTGGCCTAACACTAACGATTACGAACAGACATCTTCCACGGCCTCGTCTTCTCCCTCTTCTTCCCTTCGTGGCTGGAGCACGACGGCTCAAAAGACGTCTTCGTCGCCATCGGCGGCATCCAGCTGGCCTTCATGTTCTTCACCATCCCCATGTACATCTACGGCAAGCGTGCTCGTATGTGGACGGTGCGGAAGAACTTGATGGAGAAGTTTTGATTGGTTGGATTGTGGGTAGCATTGTACGACTAGACTTGCATGCGTGAGAAAGAGCAGAAGCATTGTATGAGATACCATAGACACACATTGCGAGGCATGGCTGGCGTTGGTGGGTTTGGCACCGATGTTGATTAGCGAGCGGACTGCATGAGAACAAGACACCTTGACTTTAGATTTCTGATTGTTTGATTTCTCTTCTGCCTAATATCTGAGAGCCAGATGTTTTCTCCACCATCCGTGATGATCAGTCCAGCAAAAGAGGGAAGGTATAGCTGCAGCTTCAGCCGCAGAGTTCTATTGGTACACAAGTTTTGACCTCCAATTCTTGAAATTTCGCCTTATCCTGCCCATCCATAAACTCCATGATACCCAGATCGCCGAGAATATTCTTTCCGTGAATCGGTATGAAAAGTAAGATCAACCCATCCTAGGCCTCTTGTTCATCTGGCCCTGAGGGCCTCCTTGGAAGCCTCCTCGTCCCCCGCCGCCCATCATATTTCCACCTCCCATCATGCCGCCACGATTCTGGTTCATGCCTCCACCGCCACCCATCATGTTCGGCATGCCAAACATACCTGGCATACCCATCATTCCGTTCATCATGGGCATCTGCGGCATACCGGGCATACCAGGCATGCCACCGCGGCCCATACCGCCCATCATGCCGCCCTGGTTCATGCCCATACCACCGCCACGGTTCATGTTCATATTATTATTGAAACCTCCGCCACGACCACCGCGATTGTTCATGCCGCCACGATTATTGAAGCCTCCACCCATGTTATTGAAGCCGCCGCCCATATTATTGTTGAAGCCTCCACCCATATTGTTGTTAAAGCCTCCTCCCATGTTGTTATTGTAGCCTCCGCCTCCCATGTTGTTATTGAAGTTGCCACGACCACCATAGCCTCCACCACGATTGAAGCCACCTCGGAAGTTGCCTCGTCCACGGAAGTCGCCACCGCCCATGCCTCCGCGCGTGTTGTTGCGATTGCCTCCTGCGCCGCCAGGATTGTTGCCCGAGCGAAGGTACGGATTCGAATTTGCGTAGTGGACGATGTATCCAGCTGGCTTTCCTGGCGGCTTGGGAACAGTGTTTGCGATGTAGTCTTTGACGAGTTGCGCTGCATCTGGTGTCTTGAAGCGAACGAAGACAGCACTGCCATTATCAGCTGATGTCGTTCAGTCACCTGGGAACAGACCTACCCCTTTGACTTGCCATTCGGCTTGAACTCATCGAACTTCAACTCCTCAATCTCAGCTTCCTTGCCTACCGCATTCGCCCACTCTCTGATCGACTCCTCGCTCATGTTGTGGCCAAGCTGCTGGATATTTAGCGCATGTGTGGGCTGTGGTCCATAGCCACCATGCTGCGATGGAGCAGGCGTCATTGATGCCGGGCGCGGCGTCGCATTCTGTGCTGTCTCGCTATATTCATCCTCATCTCGGTCCTTCCTCTTTCTCGAACTCGATGCATCACCTCCCGAATGGTCCTCTGTCTTCACCGCAGCATCCGATGACTCGTGCTTGACGTTGCCATTTGTGTTGCCGTTAGTGCCAGCATGATGATTCGAGTTCTCTTCATTGTAGTGTTCGTCGCCATACAGCTCAGCCGAATCGTCATAGTTGTAATCGCCGCCCTGCTGCTGATCGTCTGCGCCCACATTGCTCTCGTCCATGTAGGACAGATCAAGATTATAGTCGTCGCCTTCCGCCATTGTGCTTATTGTGGGAGCGCGTAGTCTGGAGTGGTGGCGATGGACGAGCTGTGATTAGTATTGCAGGTTGTGACCGCGCTTGGAGCAGCTTGTTCTCTTAAGCTCGGAAGATTGTTGATTGTACTAGATGCAGTCAGATGAAGCTCAATACTATACAAGTGCTGGAAGACGCTGATGTCGCCGCTAAGTTGAAGCTCGACTCCAATGGCAGCTCGTGAAGCGCAGCTAGCAATGAAAGGGCAGGAGAATACATGAGCAATATACATGAGTACACATACCCTTTCAAGACAAGAGATCAGCTCTCAAACACACAAGTACAAGTCTGCCTGGTTGCGCGCAGGACAGATGGATGATGTAATATGGCAGTCGAATGGAAGCCTGAAGCCAGATACAAGGTGTTGAAGCTGGACAGACCCAGAGCTCGCAACTGTGGTGGCTATAGTTCTCGCTTGTTCAATAATATGCGCGCGCGTGTCGCGTTGGTAGATGAAGGAATAAGCCAATTGCTCTGACAGCCTTGCTCAGCAGGTGTTGTTATCTTTCCTCCGCCAACAGAAGTGTACTCTCAAGACGAGGAAGAAAATGCGCCTGGTCTGATGATCGCGTTAGATGCCGCTGTGATGGCAGTAGCAGTTACAACGACGGCTTTGCCAGTAACACGTCAGTGTCCAAGTGAGGAAGTGGCTGCAGCGAAGATTCCGCAGTCGAAGTTGTCGACCGTGAACGGATGTCGTAGGAAATGACTGGCGACAGCGAGAAAGGTCTCGTGCAGGTAGCGACAACAATTTCCAGGAAGTGCCGTTCGATGGCGTGTTGGTGATGTGAAAGTGAAGCTGCAACTTGGGGTCTCGGAAAGGAGGTTTGCGCCGGAGGCCAGACCCTGAGTGGCACGTGCACGTTGATGCTACGTCTCTCGAATCGTCGCCAAAAGTTATGGCAAGAACACCTATCCACTCCTTCGATTCTGCAGTCCACATCTCGCATTCAACGATACACCGCAGTCAACGACATTTACCACAATCACCACCCTCATAATTCGCAATGGCCGACAACATCAAGGTACGACCCGTCCAGCCAGCTCGACACGCAGCAGATCTGGTCCAGTGTGCTCCCTACAGATGCGCATTCGCAAGAACAATAGATCGCCTGGCAATTCTTCCCGGCCTGTGACATTCTAGTCTTGCACATCGCACATCGGATCTTTCACTGGCTCTCTTAGACGTTCTGCTAACACACAAGGTGCAGGAGTTCGCAGATCTGCCCGCAGAGTTCGTCAAGGACGGCAAGGCGTAAGCAACTCGAATATCCGATTATGAAGAACGATCGCTCACCACTCGTACAGCTTTATCTCAAGATGTCAGAAGCCAACCAAGACTGAATGTGCGTAGCGAGAGACAGCTCGACACCGTCCATTAGAGCAGGAGTACTAACAAGCATCGCAGTCCTGAAGATCTCGCAAGCTGTTGGTGTTGGTTTCGTGGTGATGGGCGCAATTGGTTTCGTCATCAAGCTGAGTGAGTATCTTCTCGCAGGTAGACGTCCTGGCAGAAGCTTACAATCTCGCAGTCCACATTCCCGTCAACAACGTTCTTGTGTCGTAGGACCAATAAAATCAGAGAGGAGATGCAATAGGGGCGTTGAAATCAAGAGCAGCTCTATGAGAATCAGGCACAGGGCGGACAAGCGCAGCAAAAGTCTAGCCAAGCTTGCGCATTGAGTCTCGAGGTTGGATGTATCATACGGCAAGGGGCAGCATCAGGCGTTGGCAGGAGACGGATCAACAGGCAGAGTCATACCCATTAGCATGAATGCACACGCAGCAAAGATAAGCTGTTCTGTATTCCTTCCAGAACCTCACTCTGATTGTACAGGTGTATTGATCATCCAGATTACCTTCTCTTATGAACAACCTCAAAACGCCAAACATGAGCTCATAACAGTCGTATATACACACATTAAATCGACTAATGTGACCACTCACTCAAATGTGGGTCATTGCGCATACAGCGTCCTCGTGCCTCCTCTCCGCAGCCATCGACTTCCCTGCTGAGGCTGGGGGACAGGATCCTCATCAGGCTCCAGCTTGGCCTTGTACTTCATGCCCATAGGTGGGATGCCATCGTCCTCGTCGAGATCATCGTTCCAAGAATGTACTGAGCAGGTTCCGAGCGATGTGCCCCAACCGTTCCAAGAAGTAGCTGTGCGTATTTGTTAGCTAGTTGAGCGAGCAGAGCATGGAAAAGGTGGACATACCAGCAATCATCGGCACATCTGGATGCCAACTAGCGTCTCTGACACAAGTGTTGAAGCCAGAGCTACCACCCCAGAAACCATCATCGTAGTCGTCACGACTTCTTCTCTTCAGGAACTGTGTCGATTCGCCCACATTTACGGTAGCCTTCAGCGTCGCATCAAGGTTCCAGATATACACTTTTCCGTCGTAACTTCCAGAGTACACGTACCGGCTGTCTGTGCTACCTGGCGGTGAGAAATGACATCTGATCAGCGTCTTCAAGACTTGATGACCACGGAAAGTGACCAATGAGCAGTCGTGCGGATGTGGCTTCCACAGGTCATAGTTGAAGGGATTCATGCGATACTCGAAGCCAGTCGTGTAGTCGTCCACTCGTATCCGATCCGCCTTTTCCGTTGGGATTACTTTGCGGAGATCCCACAACTTCGCCGTCTGGTCCTTGCCGTTCGAGATAATGTACCGACCGTCACCTTTGCTATCTACATATGTCAAGCCCTCGGTGTGGCCCAAGAATACACCTGCAGCACGACCTTCACCTAGTGATCGTCTGTCCCAGACCTTAAGTGTTGTGTCGTCCGAGCCAGAGTACAGGATGTGAGGTGAGGCAGCATCGCCAAAGCACACAGCGTTGACATCATCGGCGTGACCTGGGATACGGAGGATGGACTTGTTCCTCTCAATGTCATATACGTATACCGATCTGTCTCCCGTACCAGCAACAATCTCTCGTCCGTCTCCGGAGAAGCGTAGTGACCAGATTGCGAAGCGAGCATACCCTCTACTACCGCCACTACCAGTATCCAATCTCGAGAAGTCGAGTACGCGTGGATGTGAGTTGTCATTCGGATCTGTTGGCGCCAGACATACCACCGAGCTGATTGAACTGTATGCCAGCCACTTATTGTCCGTTGATAGCGAAGCGTCGGTGATAGTCCATGATCCGTATGGGTTGTCCACGACCTTGTAATACTTCCACTTGTAAGGATTACTCGTGTCATACATGCGCACTCTGAAATCCTGTCCACATGAGAAGAAGAAGTTGCCGTCCGTCGAGAATTGTCCCGAGTAGCATCGCGCGTTGTAGATGATGACCTGGTCTGCCGCTGATCCGGGTATCATATCATGCTTCACGAGCGAGTTTTGTGCCTTTCGTTGTCCATGACTTCCAAGGCCAAGCTCCCTCTTCATTATCCGCTGTGCGAGCTTCTTCTTGCGCTGTATAGGATCCATGCGTCGTTCGTTGTTACCGAAGCCGCCATTGAGCAACAGGTCCCTGCCTTTCTCGTTGGGCACAGGCTCGAATTCGGGAGGTCTTGAGGGTCGGGTGGCTCGGCGTACTCTTCGCCCCCATGGTGTCCAATCGTCATCGTCGTCTTCTTCGTCATCTAGGCCTGCGCTATAGCGCCCCGCAGCATGCGCAGCTAATAGTCTCTGTAGGCCTGGTTGTCGGACGATTCGCAGCAGTTGATCTCTGGTGACTGTTTCTGTCAGTAAGGGTTCACTTCAGACAGAAATGCATTAGTGCATACCAAATACTGGTCGCGCTCGCCCACCTGTGGGTTGCTCCTCTTGTTCTTCTTCCTCATCTTCCTCATCCTCATTATCCTCGCCATCTTCATCCTCGTCATCTTGTATCTCAATTTCCACGTCTCCCTCTTCCAGTAAAGCCGATAATATGTTTTCTTCCGCGTCCTCGAAAGCTTCCTGTTCCGATCCGCTCAGCTCTTCATGGGCCGGTTCGTAGTCCATATCATCATCGTCATCGTCGTTCTCCGCATCTTCCCAGTCCGGATCGAAGAGCACTGCTCGTTCTTCTATGCTCTGCACGCTCGGATCGTACGAAGGTGATCTGTCCGCCATTGCTGTATCCTCGTAGCGAGCTCAAAACTATGAGAAAGTGTACGCGAGCAGAAACAGCGCGCGGAGAAATGTAGAAGTAATCATCATTATCTTAGCCGCATGAGCTCATCCTTGTCGGTTGTGGAGATAGACGGTCAGTAACTCCGAGAGCCATACCCCTCGCGTAAAACTGCCGAACAGCAGAGCGTTGAGTGCATGAAATCTATCTACTATTTCATCTCCTATCGTTCGTCTGGTTCACGTTCCTAGCCTGGCACGTTTTCTGCCACTTTCGAGCCGTCCATTCCGACCTTGCCCTCTGCGCGCTCTGCAACGGCGTCGGGAGCAGCATATAGCTTCGCAATAGCTTCCACAGTTGTATTGCCTCCCGAGAAGATGACCCCAATGTCCCATCCTTTCTCGCCAGCTTCCTTTTCCACCATCTTTCTGAAGTCCTCATTGTAGAGAACGACCGCCAGAGGGACACAAGCACTCGGCTCAACAACAATCTTCATCCTCTCCAGTACAAGCTTCATGGCTTTCTTGATCTGTTCCTCTGTCACGCTGTAGATACCTTTGAGCTTATCAGGATTGCTGATTATGCTCCAATTGAGTACACCCACGGGTGTCCTCAGACCGTCAGCAATGGTCAAGGTCGACACTTTCTCTATTCGCTTGCCTTCCTTGAGCCCCCGTTCTCCATCATTGGCACCCTCGAAGCGTGGTTCGGAGCCAAAGACCCTAGTACCAGATCCGTACATAGCAGTTGCTGTGCCTCCAAGTAGTCCACCTCCTCCAAGAGGCGTTACCAGGGCGTCCATCTTCACTCCTAGATCCTGAACTTGTTTCTCGAATTCTAACGAAGCGGTGCCTTGGCCGAGGATGATGTGTGGATGATCATAAGGTGGTACAACAACAGCGCCCGGATGTTCTTTGAGAAGTTCCGCCACTACAGCCTCTCGTTCCACTGAGGTTGATCCTGAGAAGACCACATTCGCACCAAGGGATTTGGTTCCAGCAATCTTCGATGGCGTTGATATTGAAGGCATCACAATGTGGGCAGGAATGCCAAATGTTTTCGCAGCTAATGCCAATGCTTGAGCATGATTTCCTATTGACTAGTCAGCCAGTGTCTTAACTCTCATTGCAAACGAAGCACGTACCAGAACTGTGTGTCATGACACCTTTGCGCCTCTGCTCAGGGCTCAATCGACTGACAGCGTGAAAGGCCCCCCTCGCCTTGAAAGCACCAATTTTCTGATAGTTCTCGCACTTGAAGAAGAGCCGGATCTTCGGCTTCGCCGGCGTCTGACCTTTCCATTTTGTATCCGCAAGGTCCCGTTCTGATTGTGGTGTCGAGGCAAAACTGTCTATGGTCTTCGATGTGTGAACTGGAGTTACGTGAATATATGGTTTGATCAATTCTGCAGCTGCGAACACAGATTCGCGAGTCAATGGCAGATCTGGAGTTGATTCCGACATGTTGGAAGCTGCAGACAGTCAATGTAACCTTGATGCACGAAAGGAGAAGAGGTATCTAAGACTCGGACTTGGTAGTATAAAAGCACGCCCTACTTCGAAGACTTAGCACATAAATAGCCTATCTCGGATTACTTGAGCATCTCCCAAGCAATTTTCGGAAGGTGGCATCGGAGGATCCCAGGACGAGTCTTTGCTTCCGCACGAGCGTTAGCTACGCAGTCTGTGAGCCATGCACCCAGCAAATAGGATACGTGAGTTTGAGAGACTTCAATAAAGTCTCACATTCTGTACATTCCCATGAGCGTCATCGAGTTCGGGGTACAAGGTCAGCCGACATCGGGGATTTGTCCGAAGGACCGATATAGATCTCGTGCTACGCGCTGCTTGTACTCCTTCCCTTCCCTTCACTATGAGCCAGCAAACAAATGGTAATACCTCCTCGCCAAAGCTCGACCTATCAATCTATGGCTTGACCACAGAAGAGGTCCATACACTCTCACAAAAATGCATTGAAGCGAAGGAGCATGCGTACTGTAAGTACATGTAACCTGCATTCCCCATGTTATGTTGCTTGTAAACAGACATTGATAAGTGCTGAATAGGTCGGTACTCGCACTTCAAGGTCGGCGCGACGCTGCTTGTCAAGGAGAACGCTGCTACCCTCTCTGCCGGTGCTAGCAGATATATTTCCGGAGCCAATGTTGAGAATGCCGCCTATCCGGTAGGTACCTGCGCCGAACGAGTGGCCTTGGGAACCGCCGTCTTCGAAGGTCATCGTCTCGGATCCTTCAAAGCCCTGGCAGTGGCCACGAATACGGAACCTGGAAGTCCTGCGAGCCCATGCGGCATGTGCCGGCAGTTCATAAGGGAGTTCTGCGAGCCCAATATGCCCATCATCATGCATGATCGACTGGGCGGACAGGTTGTGATGACCTTGGAGCAGGTACAACAGTCCTCTATTCTCCTTGTTACTAGGGTTGAGCTAATCGTGTCGCAACAGTTACTGCCAATGTCTTTCGGTCCGGACTCGCTCCCTTCGCCAGCCCAGTTAGATGCTCTCGAGAAGACCTCTTGACCTGTTCATTCTCGAATAGAGGCTGTGGATAACCTATCTTCATGCTGTTCTCAAGTGTACTATAGATCACATCCTAAGCTGGGCATAGCTGGAGATGTCATTTGAAATCCAAATTACTGTCTTGTACCACAATACCGTGAGCGAGTCAGAGTCGGTTGATAGGATCGATGGCAAGCTGCATGCCTTTGTCACGCGGGGATTTTGTATAGATAAGGATTCATCTGAGGTGCGGTGCCCGATGCCGATCGCGTTTGCCTTGTGCACATCTTCCCAACGAACATGCTTGAGGCTGACGCGAAAATTGCAGCAAGCGACCACAGTGTACAGATTGATAAAAGGAGTTATCTTTCAGGCCGGTATGGGAATGAAGAAAATAAGGGAATTCGAAGAAAGCCCATCTTCTCTTGCATGCATTTTCGCCCGCTTGTGATTCGCCAAGCTCCAAACTCGTCATTCCTTCGCTGTGAACGACCACACCAACAGAACTCTCACAACCCTGCCACTTGCATCTCGATTGACCTCTGACTGCGATTGCTGGTGACTAGGCAAGGTCACATACCCGCGCTAAAGCAATTGGACACTGTTCCGCCCAGATTCTCACGACATCTCCATCCCCGAACCCCAGCCCCGCCCGCGCTATCCAAGGAAATAAAGGCGTTAGCGTCGAAAGTGCGTGATAAATTACATCGTGAACCTCAAACAAGCCCTGCTCCTTCATCCCTCTTCGTGAGGCTCAAAGGGTTCGCTTGCTCGTGGACTGCACTTCATCATGACGCGCCAGTTCGTTTATGGCGGAGGCTTTATCCTCACCGTTGGCTGTAAGTTGTCTCCGATGCTTTCTGCCTCGAGCGACGCGACTGACAGAAGCCGTAGGCACGCTCATGACGATTGCCAGCATAGTGGTGCCGAGTTGGATTCGATGGGACAACGTATGTCATTATCGTCAAGAGCCTTCGTAGACGAGCACGGCTAACTTCAGATCAGGGCTCGCACTCTTCGCCGCACGTCTCATACGGCCTTCACAAACGATGCTCCTCCATCACCGGCGTATGCGAAGACTTCCCACAAGAGACTGATTGCAGCCGGCATTCAAGCTTTTGCCCAATGTGGCGCAGTGTCGGCTTCCTCATGTCCTTCGCTGTCCTCATCGAGCTAGCTACCGTTGTCGGCTACATCATAATCGTGCTGGGCGGCAAGCAGAGTCGTGATTATGGTTGGAAGATCATTTGCACCCTACTGGCATTCATCACGATCGTGCAATGCGCCGGCATGTCCATCGTCGCATATCTCTTCGACCATGACGCACGATTCAGTGACGGCTGGAAGCTGGATTCATCTTGGATCCTCTGCACAGCCAGCTGGTGCCTTGCATTGCTCACAGCTGTGGGCATTGGCGCTGCAACATACGTACTGCCTGAGGAGGGTGGCTACGAGCTGATTGATGGTGAGCAGTAATTGAGTTTTGTCACTACCAATGGATAAGGTGCTATTGTGGGGAGAGCACGATCCACACACTCGTTTTCACACTCGCTTCTGGTACATGTTGTACATACACAGACAATCTGATCTTGGATTCCGATAGACCAACCATTCCTACAAGAAGACCGGCATTTTGGGCGAGCAGGCATTGCTTCGTGGCTCGGCGGACAACATGGCGATTACGATGAAGATGAGGACAGAAGTTCGAGGATGGGAAAGAGCCCGGTCCTGTCTTCGAGAGGATGAAGGGGCAGGAATGACGAGAGATGAATGCGGCACGAGATGATGCCCGAGGTGCGTTGGCATGCATGGGGACGACACGATACTTATGGCTGGCGCTCTGCTCTTCCACGATATCCTAGTCGCATCGCGACTTGTTTGCATTTGTGTCTTCATGCCCATCTGCATGTTTGACTATGGCATTATTACTGCCTTGCTAGGTAGAAGGTGTAGATCATACAGGACTTTATTGCTGCTCGCTGAGATCTTACCGGCACCACGACAGGTCATTTGGCGACAGATGTTCCAAAGTATGTCACTCGCCAACGCTGACGATTCAATTCATTCGACCACAATTTGCTTGTCAAGCATGCACGACGCCAACTCGGAGCTCCCCACAAATGCCGCAGCTCACAGCTCTAGAGCTCCACGACAGGGGTGTTTATGCCCCTCTCACCGTTGGTGTTTACCAGCTTACTGCTATTTGTCTCCTACCTGTGCTTACTGCAGGGCCTGATATCTCGGAATCAACGATTGTACCTATAAATACACTTGTCGACCAATATATTCGTGTCTGGCTTCTGAGTTTCTGTCTTACCACGAGCATTGCTTGATTCACAGCAAGAGTATCTTCAACTTGAGGGCCTCTTCATCCACGCCAAATCGCAGACACCGAGCAACGAGATGGCTACTCAACCAGTTGACGAGGCCATGGATGCCATCATCAAATCACGCCAAGTACCAGACGTCCCAGTGAACTTTGTCCCAGCACAAGCTGGCGAGATCATCAAGCTTGGCCCCATTACTTGCCGAGTATTGGAAGATGGCTCGAGAACGGGTGCGTAGAATCTCAAATGAAGCCTGGGCCTTAGGAATTAATCGAACGCTATAGACAATCGCATAGGCGTTGCTGAGTTCACGCTTCCTCCACACACGAATGGACCTCCAGCACATTGGCATGAGGTGTGTCTTTCACATTTCTGGCGAATGTTCTCTAGTTGGAATGAACTAATATCCTACCAGATGCACGACGAGATGTTCTTGACGAGTAAGGCGTCTTCGATATTGGTATATGAGTTCTCGATATGACCACGTATTGACCATGCTTAGCCCAGGGGACCGTTCGTTACCACATTCCGGGCAAGCCTGACCTCGATGCGAAGCTGGGTGACTTTGTATCGGTGCCCGTCCGTGCTCCACATACGTTCTCGAATCCCTTCGACGAGGAAGCCAAGTTCTTCAACACATACACGCCCGCCTTCTACATCAACTACTTCAAGCTCCTGGGCAGTATGATTGAAGAAGGGCAGCCCATGACTGCTGAGAAGAACCTTGCTGCTATGGGTGCGTCCACCATTACCTTCGCCGTATCCAAATCTAACAGAAAGCCACAGCAAATTATGCGACCTTGCCGGTGCCAAACAGTGCGCTGAAAAATACCTGGGATGACAAAAAGGCATGAGACATTAGGAAATCAAAAACAATGTGCAAGGCGATCTAGCCTTCCAAATGTGTTGTGTGATTAGAATGAGGAACAGCATATTCGTGCATCAGCTGAAGAATCTTCCAATCTCTGCATATCTTACCAACTGCTTTTAGACGTAACACTGGGTATGAGTAGGCATTGAAAGACTACTGGTCAGGCATCTGCAATCAGCAAATGTAGTCTCGAGATCGAATCTCTCATGCTTCAAGAGAAAAGCTAGTCGTCGAAAGCGTTGGACATTCGCATGGCAGATCGCTGACTCTTTATGAGTCGCCTTATTGAAATACACATACTGCATTGCGATCGTCGAAGGTAAAGTCGAGCTTGTGATCTAAGGCATGACGAGCTACAAATGGTCAACCGACCACAGATGGAATCGAAAGCTGAGGTCCAAAGTCGAGACTCCCGGCCCGGTACGATATGGCGTTCTAATGTTCATTTCTTCTTTTGGAAGCCCGAGGTGGCTTTGGAACTTGAGATCGGGCTGGCTGTCGTCACTTGACTTAGCGGGAGTGGCGTCGACGTGCGGCGATCTCATCACAAAAGAAAGCACAGCAGTACACTATTGGCTTTTGATGATAGTGTTGACTGTGAATTGCGTTGCCCTGAACATACGGCATAATGTTGCGAACAGTTCATCCTTCATCAACTTGCCGTCAAAGCTACGAGCTATGAGAGTCAGGGTTCACACCCAGGAAAAGCCAAAATATGCCCACGACGTCGCGTCGTGCAGTAGTAACGCGAGAGTCGTGCCAGGGCAATGATCCAGGGAGGAGAGTCAAGAATTAGAAATCTTCTCGATGGAGCGTTGATGCAGTTGCGGTGAACGCAGGAAGGTTCAAAAGAAAAGTGACAATAAGTTTTCGAAGATCTGATGAAGATCTGGCCTTCCCAATATTTCATCTACCACTGGATGTACTTTCGGGACGTGCTCCACCGCTAGTCGATCACGGCTCCTAGTGGCTTGCTCCATACAGCATCCTCGTGGATGAGTTTTGCGCATTGTTTCACATGGCTGCATCTTCAGGTGCCTTTGCCTCGAACTGATCATGGTGGCCATGAGCAGCCTCAGAGTGCATCCAGAGCTATTGTTGTTATGAAGGATGTCTGGTGATGAAGACGTCAATCTAGTTTGAATGTACGGAGTACAGTATTCCACCGAAGTAGTGGATCTCTCCAGCTCCGGCTTGATCTTCTGGAAAGGATTCGATCTCGCGCTAAGACCACCGGCCTTTCCTGATCAGGAGTCAAACCTGAGTCGCGCGGATCGGCTGCGGAGACCAGCGTGCTCGTTCTCATTCAGCAGAGGATAATACGAAGATTCTCTTATGACTTCGTTGTACAGATAACACGAATGATCGCATAGTGCTCTATTCTTCATCTTTCTCTTGGAGCTGTGGATATGTGCTGGTGACTCTGCAATTGTCAACCGCGGTAGACAACGTGCTGCCACACCACAGCTCAATACTAGCAGCAAAGGGGACATACGGTTGGTGTGCCCGAGCTGAAAAGCACACTGTCCTACCGGACGTGCGACACTGCGGTGGTACGAATCAACGACCTGTTTGTTCTTTCTCAATTGCTCACTCTCTGACCCCAGAACGGTAGTGATTCGAGTCTTTTGCGCATTTCACCGCAATTGCCGTTCTCGTGTGCTGTCGGCCCTCCGCTGAGCAAGGCCGGTCTGGTATAGACCTCCTGAGCCGAGCATACATACACACAACATGGCGTCGCCGCGAGTGAGCAAAGCGAACAGTGTCACGAGCAGTGCTGGCACGACCAAATCCGCATCTTTACCTTTTCTGCCACGGTACACGCCCAAGCCTGAGCCCGCGTACATCTCGCCTGCAGCAGCGGCCGATTTCGTCCTCCATAGTCGCAACGATGATCAGCTCGATCAGATCTCGCCCTCAGCATCGCCGACCAATGAATCTGCTGTTTTCTCAGATCGCTCGCTGGGTCTTCTGAATTCATTCCTGGATTCGCTGCTATACAATTTTCTTGCGAAAGCCCGAGGAACTTCTCTGAGCCAGTTGAAACCTGCGATCATCGAAGTGTTGAAGGCGAAGCTCGCGAGAGACGCATTGGCTAGCGCCGATGAAGAGCTCGAAGGCCTGGTTGGTGAAGCAGAGCTGGATGAGGCTGAAGATGTCACAACATTTGGTGGCCGAGAAGGATGGTCGCAGGAATGGCACCTCGAAATGGCTTTCAAGCGCATGCGACTGAGAGTCATGGTCTTCATCAGACTCGGCGACTTCGATGACGAAGATGAAGAACGCTTCTTGGACGAGGAGGACGACCTCCGTAATGGCGAAAAGCTGGAACAGGAGGACATGCTAGCATCGCCTGCAGCAGTGTACCTGGCTGGTGTTCTCGAATATATTGCAGAACGAGCGCTCGCAATCGCTGGCGACGCAGCTTGGAAAAGAGCGGCTGCCAAGAGTCACCGACGGCTACCTAGCGATCAGAGCGAGGTCAGCGATATCCGGGGACTCGTGGTACAAGATGCAGATGTCGAGAAAATTACACTGAATCCAACGCTGGGCCGATTGTGGAGAACGTGGCGCAAGAATTATCGCATCGCCTCCGCAGGCTCTTCGTCAGGGACCCTGATGCCAACTGCAGGCTCGAGCCCTACCTACGAGTCTTTCCGTGGACGGCTGGGAAGCCTCAACGAGACAATGGCGACGACGACATACGTTGAGCATGGCGACCGCGATGGAAATACGAATAGACACATCAGCGCAGACGAGATTCCTGAAGGCGATGTACTCGAGTCAGACATCGCAGCGAACATTCCTCTGCCAATGAGCGAGAACGACGTGGAAGAGATCGAGACAATCGAAATACCAGACCAAGACGCCGTAGCTGCCATACCACTCCCTCTCGGCGAGAATGATGTCAACGAGATCGAGGTACCTGGTCTGGCGAAGGAAATTGTAGATGAAGAGGATGCGGCTGAGGCTGCTCAAGAGGAGGAGCGACCAAAAAGACCTATCAGCGTTATTCTCTCATGGCTAACACCGTTCTCGTGGACGCCACCGGAACGACCGCAGTTGCAGAGGATGCGCTCAAGCTCAGTTCCAACACGCGATCGACCACTTTTCCTCGGTGCTGAGGTTTTCACGCCTGCAGTTGAGAAGGCGGAACCTGCGCTCGAAGTGGAAGACGATGAAAGCGTATACTCCGACGATGCGGAAGCGCCCGAAGCTAAAGCAGATGATGCAATGCCAGTAGCAGCTCCTTTGGCAATTGCAGAAACGGAGGCTCCTGGCAATGAGAAGCCGTCCGAAGAGAAGACTGCCGTGCCCGAAGAGAACGTCATTGTGCCGGAAGAAAAGATTGCAGTAGCAAAGGAACAGACTCCAGTCTCTGAAGAGAAGGCCGAGGTACCAGAAAAGGCAATTGAAGGAACTGAGAAGCCAGAGGATGACTCTTCAAAGACTGGCATCATTGCTGGCACTGTCGCAGGAGCCGCTGCTCTCGCTGGCGCTGCCGCAGCTATTGTGACAGGATCATCCAATAAAGACTCCACCGAAGACAGCCTTAAGCCTGCTGAAGTGGCAAAGGAGACGACCGAGAGACCGAGAAGTATCACATCGAACAGCATCGCAGACAGACGGCGAATGTTCGAGGCTCAGACCAAAACTGGCAAGAGCGAGTCGCCCGCAAGTCGCGAGGTCTCACCTGCCCCAGTTGAAGCACCCAAATCGCCAATCGCGCAGGAACCACCGGCACGCAAGTCATCTCTGAAAAACCAGACTGCAGCCATTGCAGGTGCAGCCGCCGTAGCCCCAACAGTCTCCAAGGTCGAAGAAGTCATGCAAGCTCCCGACCCGCCACCGAAGCCAGACGTTGATCCTCGAGTCGATCGAAAGACTGCTGAAGAGCCTCAGGCTTCTCACGACGAGCGAGCCATTGGAGTCGCGAGGACATCTGATGTTCCGGTTCCGTATCCAAAGGCAACTCAGACAAGTTCCCCACCTCCTGAGAGACAGCGACCTTATCATCTCCCTGGCAACCAATCTCCGCAAGCATACCAAGGGAGTGGCCGTCAGACACCTGACAGGAATGCCAATCGAGATCGGTCCCTGGTTGGTGCAGACGACTATCTATTGTCTCGAGAACAATCAGGGTCCAAACCTGCACCTGTCCGAGCTGCGACAAAGCCAGAGTCGCGACAAAATGGAATTATGCGACCGTCTCAAGATGGACCTCAGAATGTGACTTTCTATCACTCTGACGCAGAGGATAAGAATGATGAAGTCGCAAAGCCCTCGCCGAATCCAGCTTCGAGGCCGCGTCCACCACCACTGAAAGTTGCGATGCCCGAGCCCGTAGAGACTCCTCTTCGCCCTACCAGTGGACCTCGGTCTGCATCGTCGACTCCAGGCGGACACAGCACAAAAGGCTCTCATTCCAGCTCGACAATGCAGCGCCAGATGGACAAGAAATCGCTCGAAGAAAGCCGACAGCGCGATTTCGATTCGTTGCTGAAGAACAATGAGCCCATCAAGTACACCTTGACGCCAGACGACTTGCGCACGGTTACGACGACCAACACAACCACTGTCACTCGTGCATCTGCACTTGCCGACCGTGGTCCACCATCGCCCCGCCTCATTTCTTCTCCTGGCGCGTACGGCGCGAAGCGCTCGCCACCACGACAGAGCTCTTCTACGTACAGAGAAACTCCAAGCCCAACGAATGCTCTTGTCAATGGCAAGAAAGCTGGCGTTCCACGTGTATCTGAATACAAGAGAGCTGCTGCCAATAGACTGTCTCAGAGACCTGAAGAGCTGAACACTGGTCTAGCTAGATCTGGTTTCATGCCTCGAGAACCTCGCGTGATGACCGACAACACGTCCGATCTCGCGGACTATATGGCATCGACTGCTCCTGTTCACGAGCAGACAGTGATGCCTTTGGCTCGAGCAGCTAGCAACTCGAAGCTCAACAGCAGCCGCACCTCTTCTCCGTTGCCTCGAGGCACTTCCCGCCAACGGCTCGTACCTCGGGAGCCAGACGTCAAAAAGGATGGCACAAGTGATCTGATCGACTTCATTCGGCAAGGCCCTCCAGGCTCAAAGCCAGAGAAGGAGCAGAGACGGACCGTGGCTCCTTTCCGATCCACGATGGACTCTGACGACTTCAACAGATTGGGTGACTTTGCCAGCTCCGTCGACAAGTCCCTCGGCAATTCCAAGAGAGACTCTTCCTTCGGCTCAGGGCTACTGGGTAACTCTTCGTCTGCTCGAAGCAATCTTTCCACTCCAGGTGGTCCGCCCATTGTCAAGAAGCAGCGACGCGTCAAGGACCCCTATGCCATCGATTCCGACGATGACGAGGATTTCTTGACCTCACTTCCAGCCGGTGGCAGAGCCGTCCAAGAGCCAAAAGAGGAATCTCTCGCCGACTTCCTACGAAACTCGGAACCACCAACCGGCAATTCGCCACAAGTGCTGAACGCTTCCTCGACCAATTCGAGACATGGGTTCATGGGCCGCTCGAGTAGCAACACCACGAAGGATTCTGGCAATGGGCCCAACTCCAAATCATCTATGATCAATTCCGGCTTCTCTCTGCCTTCATTCTCCAAGATGAAATTTGAGGCTCGTGCTGCGGGAGCTACTCGCAACGGCTTTGGTGGCAATGGGTTTTACTACAGCACGAACGACATGGCCGACTTCTTGCGCAGCTCAGGTCCCGTCGAGAATACTGCTCCAACTCAGCAGCCTCCATTGCAGAAGAAGCCGTCCAAGAGACTCGGCTCGGTACGTCTACCACTTTATATCTTCAAAGCGCACATTAGCTAACAGAAAGCAGGGCCTCATGTCTCGTGGCTAGGCGAAGCATACCTACCATTCCTGTTTGATTCCTGTTGGTCGCCTGCAAAATCTGCTTTGCTTTTATGCGCGACACCTCAAGGAGCTGGCGAGTAGTCAGATAACCTGCGTTCAGCTGCCCTGCTCTTTCGGATCTTCACAAATACCCCAAAACTACATATTGCTTGTACCAGCATTCTCATTGTGTCATGTTTTCCGTCAACATACTTCCACACCAGCTATTTATTTTCAGCGATGTCTCAATTTGTCATATGTCTGTCTTCAAAAGGTACGAAATGGGAGGATCAGGTCACTTCTATGGTTGTCATTCTACATGAGCGGAATTTTTGCCTGCTTGCTTCTGTCACGGCACAGCTAAGGGGCTTATTACGAACGTCTGGCACGAGAAACACCATTTCACCTTCAAACTGTACGAGAGTTCAAGTTTCAATTAGTATGGCTATGGGAGCCCAATCGGCTGGGCGCACACACCTCTTTTGTAATCAATGAATATAAGTACGTTGCTTGAATTATGGCGGATGTTGCTCATGATCCCACTTCAAGTCTGCTTGCAAGATGCTTAACGTTGGGAGACCTCGTGAAATTGGACGATTACTCTGTCTCAACAATAGGCTCCTTGCCCTTCGACTTCTCTGTGCCCTCTACAACATCGCCAGATTCCTCCGTCACAGTAGCCTGCGGCGCATCATCCTTCGCTGCCTCCTTCATGTTCAGGACATCGAATCCTTGTCCATAGACCTCGTTCCACTCAAATTTAGCGCCCTCCCTGTTCTCGACACCAAATGCATCAATCATCCTCTGCGCTTCGGTCGCATCAGCATTGACACATTCGCCTGCGCCTTTCTTGGTCTTGCTCTTTGCTCCTTGTCCCCAAATATGCTTCTCGTCTGCGCTCAGGAATGTGTCGATCTGACGGAATGTCAGGCTGATGCGCATGCCATTAAACGCTAGCTCTTCTTCAGCGCGGTCGCGTGCTGCACGCTTGTCTTGGTTGATCCCGTGTAGCCAGTACTGATTCGTTTTCAGGCCTAGAACGAACAGACTGTTGTGTGGCATATGGATACGCTGCGTGACGCGCTCAACACCGGTCGTGACTTCCTCGCCCTTGCCGGTGCTCTCAATGCCAGCAGCAGCCTGTATAGTCTCATCATGAGTTGGCATTGCGCTGCGTTTCGTCCTGAGTCGCATCGTTCTTTGAGCTCCAAAGCTGGCATTGACAATGCTTGAGCCCTTCTTAATATCCAGAGTCTTGTCGCTATGCTCGCTAATGTAGTCCTGGCCACTTCTGTACAGCTGAATCAAGACGTGATTGAGCTCGTGACCAACAACCTTTTCTGCTTCCTGTCGGACAATGTCGACGTGTTTCGTAAACGGCAATAATGGTGGGGATTGATCACTTGGATGCCTGTACACTGGTTTGCTTCCGTCCTCACCAATTGCACCTTGTACTGCAACCAGTCTTGGGACTTCGCCTGCAGCATGGAACATTTTCTGCCATTGGACCTCATGATAGATGGCCCTGAAGACTGTGTCGCTCAGTCGTTGATCGGGGTCAAGCTCGTCGCGGAGTTGTTTGCCCAAGAGGTCGTATTTGATGGAACTGTCACCTTCGCCAATCACATCATCTGGACCTAGAGATGGCAAATTGGACAGGTTCTTGAACTTCTTAAACGACTTCAGAGGATTCTTCATGGCTTGCTGGTCCTTTCCAGTTTGCGACTGCTCTGTGGTGATGTATGCTGAAGCTTTGTCTGAAAAGACGGAGGCGTTTTTATGGTCCGGCAAATCTGTGTTCGTTGGTCCTGGTGTTGGAGACTTTTCCGCGTGTTTGGCATCTGTTTTAGATCTCACAGCAGCTGAGATGAGCGCGCATGGATCTAATAGATGAGGCTGGTGGGCTGTGGAATGCATGAGTCAATGGGCGGCTGCACGCAACGAGCTCGACCCAAAGGAATCATCGCGTACCTTCTTTCGTCTTCTCCGACTTGCTGGCATGCTCCTTGTTCTCTTCTGAATTCAGCGTGGACTGAAATATCTGCGATTTGTCGCTGCTGGTATGCGCAGTTTTTGCTTGAGGATTGGCCGTTTTGGGTAGCTCCGGGACTTTTGGGAGCTCAGCCTCATTCCTTCTTCGCATTCTAATGCGAACGTTGCCTTTGTTTCGTATATCTGGCGTTGACTTCGATGAACGTAGATTCTTCGATGACAGAGGACTCTGAGCCTCGTTTGATGCATCCGCTGTGGGTGGACGGGAATTCGATTGCGATTGTGGTGAGTTAAGAGACCGCCGATTGAGGCTGCTTGCCGCAAGAGAGAGCGCAAGCTCGTCCATGCTTCGGTCTTGAGGAGTCCTTGGACTAGAAGCTTTCCCATCCAGGCCCAGATTGCTTAGTGCAGCGGTCAGATCATCAGCAGCTGCTGCATCCCCAACGTTGTCTGGTGTTTGCACGCCCGGGTTGTCATCCAATGGGTTTTCGAACGCTTCGAGGATTGCTGAGCTCGAGGTCACGTATGCGCCCATGTGTTCGACCATGATGCCCATTGCGATGTCATGCCTCTTTTGCGCCCGGTAGCCCATGCAATCCATCACGATATTGAGTCTCAGGCCATGACTTGCCGCATCTTGGGCTGTCGCGAATACTGACAAGTTTGACATGCATCCCACCAAGTATAGTTCTGTGATGAACCTCATCCGCAGTTGAACGATGAGATTTGTGCCCTTGAAAGCAGAGAAATTGCGCTTGAGGACGACGATATCTTGCGGTTGCTGTATCAATGCTTGCACATCACCACTGAAGGCAGCACCATCCGACTCTGGAACAACGCACGGAAAGGCGCCAGTGCCCCCGTACTGGCGGTACATGTCTTCGATCTCGTTGGTAGCGCTCGGGTGAGGAGCATCGGCTGCATCCTTTTTCTTGAGCTCCTTGAGGAATTGTGTCATCCTGTTTCTTTTCTTCTTCTTTTTCTTTTTCTTGCTATCCTTCTTAGGTGACTCATCATCATCGTCGAGCACCGCTTCCGCTGCGATCTCCTTGTCCGCCGCGCCGTCGGTATCGCTCGAGTCTAGAATGACTGTGCTGCTGTCTAGATCTTTCAAAGCATCAGGATCTACCTCCGACCGAACGAAAATAACATCGCCAGCGAAGTGTCGAAACTTCGGGATCAGCTCCTTGATGCGATCAAGCCATCCGGATTCTAGGGGCACCGGTACACGGGGATTTGGTCCAACGAAGTCGTTCTGCAGCCCAAATACGATCAATGCTTGATTGCCATCCACGGACTTGTTTTGCGCCTTCATCTCGGCTTCCAGCAAAGCAGCGAGAGAAGCCATGGTGCTGATGGATGTGGTTGATGTGGCAAATTTGTCTTCAAAAGGTCCTGACAGTCTGTTCCAGCATGAGAACTGTCATTCGGAACCAAGATGAGAAGATGACAGGCTTTGTTGTAAGAAATTATTGCAGTAGGCAGTCGATGTATCTGTAAAGCGCGGGTGTGCTAGAGCGCTTAACATGACGAGGTTGCGGGGACGACGGGAGTCTCGCTCTTCAAGCGCTGCTGGGAAGGACGAGCGGTCCGAACCTCCTGATTATCAGCATCGAGATGACCGTGAATAGCTCGTAGATGGGATGTCTTCCAGATGTTGAACGAGGGCTGCAACTTTCTTTTGTATACCCCTACCAATCAATCTAAACGCGCGGTTCGCTTGGATCTCACGCTACGGTATCACGGCAGCAACATGCTGCTCACACAGAATGACCTGCCTCTAGGCAGAGCTGGAGGATAAGCTCCAATGCTGACCCTTTCTTGCGCAGTTAATGTCATCCATCTGGGTACATTCAACGACTTTGAGCAGGATGCGGAAAATACATTGAAAGAAGAATTTTGATTGGAGAGCCGTGGGGGAAAAGGCCCAGCGATCAATTCTCATTGGCTGACGCTTCTGGCACGCACCGTGATGATTAAGTATAGCCAGCTGCAGAACGACACTTCTGGCGATGTCAAAAGGACGAAGGAACAAGAGAAGGATTGGGAGACACTCGTATTACCAGCCTCTTCGCGCTCAGATTCCACCGGGATATCAACTTCCGAAAGGATTCAAGCCACACAGGCTATGCAGATTCTTGGGATGGGAATCCATGTCGAGGATGTTGCATGCAGGAACGGCCAACTAAGGACAATTCTTGCAGGTTCGGAATATTCAGTCTTGAATTGACTACCTTTGATACTATTTGTGCAACACGTCAGGTACTGAGGTGGGCATTCACAATGCTCTCATGATTTCTCCTCTTCAGCAGGACTTCTGGGCACTTCCAAATCTCTTTGCATGACCCCCATTCACGTTGGCACAGATATCTGATCAGAAAGATAGACGAGAACTGCAACACGCTGATGCCTGCCATGGCCGAGAACCCCAAATGAAAGCGTGGTGCGTATTTGCCAACATCCAAAATGAGAATAGGCACCCAGGCCACAAAGGCCTGGCCGAAGGTTTGAGCAACTCCGATGACAATCGCTCGCTCCTCCATGTCCCTGTGCAGGACTTCAATGGCCCAGGCATAAAGCACTGGCCAAAAGCCCCAGGAGGTAGCATTGAGCATGTAGCCAAAGAATGTGGCGCCGTATGAAGGATATGATGCCACAATGACCATACCGATAAAGTTCAATATCTGCAAGCGTCAGCAAGACATCAGCATAGTGAGAAATGAGGACTCACAGCAGGTATGACCAGAATTTGCCATCGTTTGCTGAGACCATCTGATAGCCATCCGTACGCCAACGTGAAAACAAGACCAGTAGCTTGGGCAGCTGTAGGAAACAAATTAATTTGATAGACCGAGAATCGATCCAATGACTTTAGCCACACGGCGAAGTAGTTTAATGGTTGCGTGACAATGCAATGGGTACTAAGTAGGGATCAGTATCGAGCAGAGGTGACCTGATCAGATGCTTACATTAAAGCAAATGTGAATGCATACAACGGCCAATGCGTGGCAATTGCTTTCAGCTTTGACCAAGTCAATGGGATTGGCTTCCGGCGATCGATACTCTCCATGCGCTTGATATGCTTCTCGAGATCCTCAGGTCGCATCCATTTCGCCTTAGTCGTGTACGGATTGTCAGGCACAGCGTAGTAGCCCCATAGTGGACCCAGCAAGCTGATGATGCCACAGAAGATGAAGAGCCATCGCCAACCCGGCAATCCAGCCGTGCCGTTCATACCACGATATATAGCGGCCTGCAAGTATCCGCTGAACATGCTGGCTGCATAGCTTGCTGAGTAGAAAATCGCTATGCGCTTGCTCAATTCACGGGGAGTATACCATGATCCCATAAGAGTGATCACTCCAACTGCAAAGCCGGATTCGAGGAAGCCAAGAATGAACCGCAGCGCGAAGACCGTTCGCACGTTTGGTACTGCCGAGAAGCAGAATGTCAAGACCGTCCAAAGTAGCTCCACTGTGGGCAGGTACAGAGATGGCCGAATGCGTGTCAAAAGGAACTGCGAAGGAATCTGTCCGACTAGGTAGCCGCAGGTGAAGAAAGTGGTGAGCAGATTATATTGGTTGCCCTGAAAGTTGAGATCTTCCTTCATGCCCGACACATATGCATTCGCTATACCACGGTCAGAACGCCATTGACAGCTCTGCGCGCGATGACTTACTGATGTTGCCAGAGTCCAGGAGTCGAATGAAGTAGCCATATGTCGCCCAGGACATGAGATGAATATCAAGCCTCTGGATCAATTTTCGCTCCTCTGGAGATCGATTACCACCATCCCAAATGACCTCTTGTATCTTTTGCCATCTTGTCTGAGGGATATAGCTGCTTTCACGAGTTCCATCTGACCTTTCCTCGATGACCTGAGGCGCCTTGGCAGGAACGTCAATGATTGTGTTCTCAAGATTGGCCATTTTTTGAAAACCCGAATCCAACTACGATGATGGACGCTCGAAGGATACTTCTTAACGTGTAAATTAAAGATAGCATGCCGATGATAGCCGAACTTTCGACGTGATGGTCAAAGATTTCACTATGTTAGCCCAACGTTAGTTTCAGCAGCAACATGACATATTCATCGTGACATGGAGCCTTTTCTTCTAGAAGAGAATTATTCAGGGCCAATGCAGGTGCAGCTAGCACTTTGGTGAGTCATTAGTCATTTATTACAGAAAATATGGTAGATCGCTCAACAAATGAAAGCACAAGCGAGATCGGACTTGAAGGACTTCCCATCTTTACTTAGCTTGTACTTGTGATGTGTTTCCTAGTTGCATGATTTCTCTGGATCACGATCTTGAGTATGACTCGAACGGATCTTTACAGGCCGTGTTCCTAATCTAGTTGTGAGCTGCTTGTTGTCCGGGTATACTTCTCGATATCCGAGTATACTCACACTCCGGCCTACTGGTCAGCCTTGTAGAACGGCAACCTGAGAGCAATGAGTGCGCACAAATGTAGTCTGCCTATGAGACAGGACTTTGTTTACAGAGATGCCTGGACAGGTGCGGCTAGCACGATTGGTTCCTGGTGTGATCTCCAGAGGTTGTCTTGGTATCTCCATGCCGTGACAATGCCCACGGATTCCCAGCCCTGCAGCTCACGTGCCCCATGGACATGATGGTCTTTCGCAGTCCTCTCAATAGAGTCTGCGGAATAGATATCGCTTGTGCTCTTTGAGCAACGAAACGTTGCGGCGTGGGCTTTCCTTCGAACTCTTACAAGAGGATAACGAGATCGAGTGCAGAGAAATTGGTTAATTCGTCGTGCTCACTTGCCGAAAAACTTCGTGATCTTCTGCGTGCCTGCTTCTTTTGATGGGCTACCCATCTTACCAGCAGAACCATTGCTTGTCGCACTCTTCATCTTCTTTGCAGGCTTCGACGGTGAGTGCTTAGGTGTCGACAGCTTTTTGTCAGGCGATAGGATCACTTTCTCGTCCGCGTCGTCGCTATGCTCGCGCTTGAGTCCACGAGGAGATGACGGCAGTGGGGCGTTCGACTCTGTATTCTCTTCGTTCGTAGTCGGTCTTGTCTCCTCTGGTTCGACCTTCGTGCTGATACCGATCGACTTTACATCGTTCTCCGCTTTGATCAGATTTCTTTTGGCGTCCGAGTCTTTGGCTAATTTCTTCTGATTGCCGAAGAAGTTGGCGATGTTCGACTTATTCTCTGTGCTGTCGATTGGGATGATGAATGACGGTGAGTTGTTGCCGACTTTGCCAACATCTTTGTTGACAGGATAAATCTCAAGTTCGCCCTCGAATGGTTTCAGAATCGACTGCAGTTCTTGAGTCCACTCATAGCGGTTCGGGTCGAGCCATGTACGAACAGCTTCGGAGCCATTGTCGAGAATGACAGGCATACGATCATGTAGCCAACTCATTTGCTTGTTGGCATCCGTAGTGATGATCGTGTATGTATAATTCTTCTCCTCGGAGTCTACTTGATGTCAGTGCGAAGTTTCAGTTTTACGTGACGGCCCATACCTTCATATTTCACGCAGTCCCAGAGACCAGCCATACACATAAGCTGATTATCTTTGCGTTTGATGTAGTGAGGGATCTTCTCCTTGCCGTTATTCTTCTTCAACCACTCATAGAAACCTTGTGCAACTACAATGCATCGTTTTCGTCTCTTTGGTGCATTCCACATGCCCTTGTTTTCCGCTAGAGAATCGTCTCGAGCATTAATCGTCCTCATTACGCTGCCGTAATCTGGTGCTCGCTTCGTCCATGATGGAACCAGGCCCCACTTCATTGATTGTAACTTGTAGTGTACGTCTTTCGTGGGTGGCGACGAAGCGAACTGCTCAGCTTCGTCTGTTGGCTCATCCTTGATTTCAGCCTCGTCGTCCTGCTGGTCATCTGATTTGGATTTCTTCCGACTGTGCTTTGTGCTCGGTCCTGCTCCATAATCTGGTACATCTGCTCTGTAGACCATGCCAATGGCTCCTGGAGGGAAGTTGTATGTCTGGCGGCATTCATCATCATTTGGACAGTCGTCTACAGGCATATTTGAGTCCTGGAGTTGCCTTCGCACCTCCGAGGGCCGCTGCGTGCCATGAGGTTCTCTTCCTCAAGCTCTCGATGATCGTGACTTACTTGGAAAAAGGCATATCGCCCACACATGATGCACTTTGAATCGCAGGAAGGCCACTTCACGTCTCGTGGTTGATGTGGAGACAGTGGAGCTGCTTTGGGACGTGGAGTCGCGACTCACCAACTCCAAGTGGCGCGACTTAATCAACGTCATGCAATTGAACACGAGCCACTCCAACGTTTAATGTCGTAACGAGCTTTGCGATATTCGAATTTCCCAATTGCTTCGCGTCAGCAATGATCGGACAAAAGACGACAAGGTGCCTTTGCGCAAATGCGCGGGTGCTTAGAAGAACGCCTGGTGCATTACGGGCAGCAGAACAATGGACCGCGCGGTCGCCAATATCACGGCCGTCAAAAACACCAGTACGGCATCAGTTCAACCAAACAGGACCGAGGCCACAGGGTATGGACAAATTACGGCAGGCCTATAAAGAGCATCCCATTTTGTTGCCGACCGGTTTTGTTTGGTACGAGTCTCACGATGCTTCCTAGACGACTGGCTTACCATCGGACAGTGTCTTCATAAGCTTCGTCTTTTTGGGCTACGTCAATTATGCGTACTTTGTACAGCAGACGGCCATGCATAACTTCCCCGAACCCGTCGCAAAAGAGCTGCGCAAAGCCATATACTACGACAAGGGTTATGGAAAGGATCCCAAGAAGGCATTTCAATACTACAAGGAGGCACTTATGGTCGCGACAGACTTGGGCATGAATCCATACAGCGACGAATTCATTGGCATGCGGATGCGGATGGCAGAGTTCCTGGAATCGAATGACCAGTATCATGCAGCAATTACGGTGCTGGAGAAAGAGAAGGAGCTATGCTACGATTTCCTAGAGAGAGCGAAGGCAACCAAGGAAGTCGACATTCCCGACGCCCAGTGGTCACGGATGATGGGGATGGCGGTAAAATTGGGCGTCAAGCTGGGCAAATTGTATAGCGTAGAGGATGTGGACAACCCCGAAGCCGCGCAAGAAGCTCTCGTGAAAGCAGTGGAAACACTTCTCAAGGAGAGAATCAGGCGGCAAGAGATGGGCATCAAAGAAGAAGGGCGCGAGTGGCTCAATGAAGAGGAGATTGGTGCGTCGCTCGAAGAGCTGGGGCACAGTTATCTGGACACCAACCAGCCAGAGTTTGCCCTACCTTTATTCCTGCAGGCGCTGTCGCTTTCCGCGCCGAAGTCGTGCCATTCTGCTATGCTCAGTAAGTGTCAAGTGCACTGCAATCCCAACCTGACTAACGGCAATGCAGTGAACCAAGTATCAGCAGCACTGTCGTTACAGCGACCAGGCTCAGCGCCTTCGCTAGGCACATCGAAAGCGAATCCCAAGATCTCCGGACCCACAGCTGCAGATTTGCAGAAGCAAGCCAAGCAATGGGCTGAAAAGGCTCTTACGATGGCACAAGCAGTTTCACCGCCGGAGAGAACGGAAGAGTGCGACATTGCGTGTGCTGTAACTACGCATAACCTGGCTGAGCTCGCTCAGATATCTGGCGACACGGTCACTGCGAAGAAACTCTTCCAAGAAGCAAAGTCTCTGTCGAAGGCAGTGGGCTTTGAAGATGGAGTGAAGGAGGCGTCTATAGCACTCAGGCGATTGCAAGATCCAGTCAAAGCGTGAGCCCGTCAATTCTATTCGGAAGGCGATCGCACTGAAGCGGAACCACAAGGCCGACGAGGCAAATCCCAAACCTCGCGGCTCAGAGAAGTCTTTGGGAAGCATGGCTGTGTTGGTTTAGACTCTGGCGATGGAATTATAAGGCCAGTCCTTGCGCAAAGACCAGTGTAAGACCAAGGTGGAAGATGTCCATAATCAGGCTGTCACAGCCTTGTAAGAATATGGTCGGGCCGGTAGTGTGGAATGCTTCTTTGCTAAAGCAGCAAGGGAAGCAGCAAAGATAATTTAAATTTGATACACCGCTCAATCGCGCATAAATATACCCATTCAAGCTTTTGATGTCACTGTTGTTTGACTTCGGCTTGGTTGCTACAACTGCATTGAGCCGGCCGTGGACCCGCGACTCAATCCATCGTCAGTCGCGGCCATCTGTCCCCTCTTAAATTCACAACGACATCACCGCGCGCCAATGACATTCTCAATGCCTCAATGAACAGCCAACGAAGATGAACTTCCTCACACAAGTCCAAAGATGGTACTTGAAGCCCTGAGGTTCGCAACAAGAGGCGACTCTGCGACTTCGCGCTCGACGCTCCGCAACGGCTCAATCACTTCTTTCTTCTCCCCGCTCTCCACGTCACAACCCGTGAAAGCCGAGCCCCAAACACTTTCAGACTCGAAGCTAAACACTATCGAAAGGCTTGGACGGAGTACTGAAGCAGTCGACCGCGCCCCAGTCCCGCCCCGCCCACCTACACCTCCAGCTGCTGCGACCGCGGCTTCCTCAGACACACGAAAGCGCAAGACCACCCCTAGGCCCGCTAATGTCGCACAAAATCGAAGCGCCAGAAATGGCGCCCCCGCTAGGCACCAGAATAGCCCATCGCAAGCACCAGCTGCAGTCGCGGATACGAAGCTGATTCCCGCGACCGTAAAGACATCACAAGAGACAAGGACACTGAGATCGAAGGAGAAGGCGCTGTTCAAGTCGGACTTGGCTATGTACTTTGGCAACTACGAAGAAATTCTTCTCGGTGTCCAACGCGAACCAGAATTTCTAAGAGTGGACGAGCCAATCTACATTATCGACGAAGCTTCTAAGGGTAGTCCACACACATCGCCAGCGAAGGGCAAGACAGTGACGATACCCGCCCGCACGCGAGTACCTTCTGTACCGCAGACAGTTCCCAGTGCACAGGCCTCCGTCAGCATTACTCGACCTCCGCCGGTGCAAGATCAAAGTCCAGTCGACGCCAAGACAATTCACTTGCAGTCTCCAGCCAAAGACCAATCCACAAGCGATCCATTGGGTGATGAGACATACATGGTCTACCACAAACGTGCGGAGAGGAGGGAGAAGCAGGTGCGAAATATCGAGAATGAACGGGCACAGCATAAGAAAGCACACCTCGAGCGACTACTTGACGGCTTACAAGGACCGGACTGGCTACGAGTTCTTGGCGTCAGTGGCGTCACGGAAAACGAGCAGAAAGAGTGGAAGCCCAAGCGGAACTACTTCATCAAAGAGGTCAGCGAGCTGGTGGGTAAATTCAGACGATGGAAGGACGCTGAGAGGCGCCTACGACTGAAAAAGGAGCGAGAGCGAGAAGCTGAGCTGGAGGACGACACAGAGGCTGAATCTGGCGCAAGTGCGCGTGCTAGCTCTAGCGATCTGGATGCTCGTGCTGCGTACCAACTTCTTCAAGAAGCTGGCCAGACTCCGAAACCACCTCGGCGGCGCAAGGCACAGCACGTGCTGTACGAAGCACCGCCAAGTCCAGAGCAGCCGTTCACTGGTTTCTACAAAGATCCTCATTTGCGAGCTCAGGCTCTGGGCGAAGTCCGGCATGGCCGCAATATAACAGCGTTTGGTGTCGCGCTTCCAGATCCTCCAGAAGAAGACTTCGAGCTGTGGCCAGACCTAACTACACACGACTCTCGAAGGGCGAGAGATCGCAAGCGAAGGAAGCTCAAAGACGAGCCTGACAAGAAGAGGGAGTTCTTGTAAAGGATATCAAGGCGTTGCAGGTTTGTGACGGCGAGGTCTGATTGCCACTGAAAAGTCTCAGTGAGCGCATGGAACTGGCGTTGCTATTCATCTTTGCTGCACTGTAAAATTATGGATTACCTGAGCCGAGACCTCGAGCCGGCAGAAAATTTATCACGCGTGATTCTTATCGGAATCAGTTCATGCCGAGAACCAGCTTTCTGTTTTAAGTTTGTGAAGAAACTCGCGTTGTCCATCCCGTCGCGTGCATCCGTCCCTAGTTGCGGACACGGGCTGATGTTGGCCTTAGGCGCTCAAATCAGGCAGCAACGAATTCATCCTCCGACTGATGCGACTTGTGAACTGACATTGCCAGGCAGGTGGTGGTAACGGGCCAACAACTATTGCTACAACCTCCAAAACAAGCGCGCAAACTCGCCGTCGCATTCGAGATACCGGTGGCGCCCTCTGCTTGATACCCAACCGCGCAAGTCCGCAGACTTTTGACGACCGCAGCGCGACCGCAGCCTGCATTCCCTTTCGGCTACGAACGTAAACCCACGACTGCCGCTCTCTGGAGATGGTGGCCTGCACTCATACGCATTTTTGGACTGCGCGGTAGCTGGCCGCAGGTGCAAGATGCCCAGCGCAGTGGAAAGCGATGCCGTACCAGCACCGCAACAGGAGAGCTCCGACGCTCAGTATGCGATCACGCAGCAAGAGGTGGATCTTGAGGTCGACTTCAGATCACGCACTCTGAAAGGTCGCGCGACAATCATAATAGAACCTTCGTCGAAGCAGCTGAGGCAAGTCTCACTGGGCTGTCGTGCGATCAAGGTCGCGCGGGTCACAGTAGATGGACATCCGGTCAAGCTGCCAGCGTATCGCGATCCATATGTCGGGCTTAACGTAAGAGAAGGCTACGGTGTTCATCAGCACCACCAGATGCGCGACAATGTGGACGAAGCGGTGCAGGACCAGGCTGACCCGAACCTCACCATCAAATTTCCGCCGCAAGTGAAGGTCAAAGAGTTGAAAGCCAGCGACATCACAAATGCGCAAGGCGCGGGAAAAGATGGCACTCTTGAAGCGGCGCTGGCACACAATGTGGAAGAAGGAGAGGCGATGTTTGAGCCCGTGACGATAATTGTGGACTACGCCGTGGAAGATTCAAGAGATAGCTTGCAATGGGTTGGTCTAAGGCAAAGCGACTCGCGATATCCCCACGTCTATACCCGCGCTTCTTCGCTCCCGGGATCGCTACCGTGCTTTGTGTTCCCATACTTGGGATCACCTAGCTCAAAGTACTCCTGGAAATTGAGCATCTGCTGTCCGCGCACCCTGGGCGATCTCGTGACGAGACCAAAAGCATCACCGAACAATGACGAGCAATCAAATGGCATAAGTGAGCACGATGTCATGGACGTCGACAGCGAGGAGAACGAGCTCTTGCAAAGGCTCACTAGCGAAGAGAAGAATCGCGATATTATGGTCGTAGGATCAGGTGTGGTCGAGGACAACGATGCGCCCTGCGAGGAGCCCGAACGGCTACGCAAATGGGTTTTCCAGTGCTCTGTGCCAGTCGCGCCAGTGCACGTTGGATTCGCTATGGGACCGTTCGACGAAGTAGACTTTTCCGAATTCCGCGAATCTGGCAAGGAAGATCAGTTGAAAGACCACGCGGTTGGCGTTCGCGGCTACTGCTTGCCTGGTCGTGCTGACGAGCTGAAGAATACTGGTCTCCCACTCCAGATGGCAGTCGATCATTTCATGCAGTCCTACATCTCGTACCCCTTTGCACCCGAATGCCAGACCTACAAGGTCTGCTTCGTGGACGACCTTGCGCACGACGTCGTTGACACCGCGACACTGTCGCTCTGCAGCGCACGACTACTCTATCCAGAGACAATTCTTGACAGCGTCTGGGAGAACTCGCGAATCTTAGTTCGAGCTGCAGCAAGCCAGTGGGTGGGCGTCTTTGTCACGGCCAAGACAAACTCGGACTACTGGATCATCGTTGGAGCGTCATTCTTCATGGCCGAGAACTTCATGGCCGGTCTTTGGGGTCGCAACGAGTTGCGCTACCGACAGAAGCTCGCCGCGGATCAGGTGAAGGCGAAAGATAAAGGAATGCCATCGATTCATGAATGTGGCAATGCTGTCTCCCTGGATCCTGCGGAACTGGAGTTCCTTGAGCTCAAGGCACCACTAATCTTGTTTTTGCTTCACCAAAGATTGGTCAAGCAGAGCAGCGCTGTCGGTGTGGTCCGCATTCTGACTCGTATGCTGTCTGATGCGAGATCAGGACGGCTGAATAACAACGAGATCTGGACTGACAGATTTGTCTATACGACGGAGAAAGTGGCACATGCTAAAGTACAAAGCTTTTTTGATCAGTGGGTCTTTGGCTCAGGAGTGCCGAGCTTCATGGTCTCGCAAGCATTTCAGAAGAAGAAGTTCAGCGTGGCCATCACTGTCAAGCAAACTCAGAAGATCGAAGTAGCAGGTCTCGAAACTCTGGCCTTACAAGCTAACAACTTCTTCCGAGAAGTTAAGGAGCTGGAGCATGACATCTATGCCGGCGTTGTGCAAGATTCATTCACTGGTCCAATGACTATCCGCGTACACGAGCCCAGTGGGTTGCCGTACGAGCAAATCGTGGAAATTCGAGACGGCGAGACGAAGGTCGAGTTTCACTACAACTCGAAGAACAAGAACCAGCTTCGAAAGCGTCGACAACGTCAAAAGGAGGCAGCTGCTAGCGGCCAGGCCCATGTTGCTGAGGATGGCGACGACTTTGTCCCAACTTACTCGCTCGGTGACGTGCTCACCAGCGACGAGGAGCAAAGCGAATGGAGACTCGTCAACTTGAGCTCTGATCAAGACAAGATTCTCGAGAGTGCTTCATACGAATGGATACGAGTTGACAAGGACTTTGAATGGATCGCGAACACGACGTTCCATCCTGGTGGAACTCCAGGTGAGCTGGAGCTCATGTACATCATGCAGCTGCAGGGCGACAATGATGTGGTCGCACATCTCGAAGCCATCCAGCGGCTTGCTCAGCTGAACCCAACACATTTACTGTCCTCGGTCTTCGTACGAACGCTCATGGACAGTCGATACTTCTGGGGCGTGCGAGTGGAGGCTGCGAAGGCACTGGTCAACTGCGCGGGCGATCAGCTCGGCCGCATCGGGCTGTTTCATCTGCGAAAAGCATTCGGAACGCTCTTCTGCTACGAAGGGAGTGAAGGTATGACGAAGCCGAATGACTTCTCCGATTACCGGCTGTATCGCATCCGATGTGCCATTGTGCAAGCCATGGCATCTATTCGAGATCGAGACGGCAAAGCGCCAGACGAAGTCAAGAAGTTCTACTTGGACACCTTGAAATTCAACGATAATTCGAGCAACCAGTACTCAGACTCGTTCTATGTTGCCTATCTGATCTCTGGGTTGACACGGGCTCTCACTTCCTCACACTCAGCGTACAGCTTCTCCATGGAGACTGACTACGCGAAACAAGCCTCTGAGGCGCGGCTGAAGCGTGAGGCTTTGGGCGAGATCGAGCGCATGCGACGAATCGATGAGTGGATACCTTCATATCGAAACGTTCACACTCGCGCAGCACTTCGTGGCTTGGTGGATCTGATGCAGCTTCGGATTATCCCGAAGCGAATGACCTCGTTCCTTCCATACACTCGTCCTGGCAACCACGACGAGGTACGCTTGGAAGCCTTTGATCATCTCATTAACCTGGACATGATGGCAAACGATTCCTTTCTGCGTTACATCTTCTCCTCACTAGCAAATGAACCTTCGGCATACTTTCGCGACCGCTTGTGGCGACGAATACACAATGGGTTGGCATCGATTGCTCTTGGCGAGACAAAGATCGACAAGTCTCAGAAGACGGACGTCACAATGGATGGCTTCACCATTGACACTGGAGATGCTATGATCGCGAGTCGGAATGAGGCAATGGAAAGGTCAACAGTAGAGGGTGCGCTCAATTGGCTGAGGTCCCAACTAGGAGGCAACAAAGCTCTGGAGAGTTCCATTCTGGATGCTTTGAGGTATGATAGTCCAGGGTACTCTGGCACGCTGTCAACTGACTTATTGCACAGATCTCCTATCATCGGCCTTAAGGACTTCGTTGAGCTTCTTGACCTTTGCTCGCATCTATACCCCACGGAAGATTACCTGCCCGTCGTCCTGCGTTATCCTCGGTACTGGCGTGTGCAAAACTTAGGTGAGGGCAAGCTACGCTTCAGCCATACCGATAAATTCAGATTCAAAGCGCGCACCCCTCGACCAGACCTCAAGCGCAAGAAGACCGCAGACGAGCGATCTGAATCGCCAGATGCGAAGCGTCGCAAGTCAGGCATGATCAAGATCACCCTTGGGAGCACCAAGTTAGCAACAACGCCAACCTCCTCGCAACCCCTGCTACCATCGCCCGGATCGCAGCAATCATCCATCACCGTCATGCCTCGGCAGGCATCTCCCCCTCGAAACGAATCGCCTTTGCCGCAGGCTGTGGCTCCTCCTGCTCCACCTCCAGTGATCAAAGCTGCAACACTACCCAAGAAGCAAGCTTCGCCATCAGTGTCTCTGAAGCCGTCCCCCGCTACGTCCCGAGCGTCACCAGCCACTGCCAGAGCCTCACCAGCCGCCAAACCACGAAGGCAGAAGCGTATCACATTGAAGTTCAGGCAAAAGAAGAAAGAGTTTGCCGCCCTTGTGAACGGCACGCCACTGGAGAAGAGCAACTCGGCATCAGCCGTCGTCCCATATGCAGATGAAGATGACGACGACGATGAGGATGATGCCCCTCTCGCTTCGCGAGCTCCCGCAGTACAGACTAATGGCGTCCATGCGGTCAAGCCTGAGATGGCGCCTCCACCTCCTCCATTGTCCTCAATTCCAACTCCGAACAACAACCTGGAGCGCGAGAGGACTGCGTCAGACACGCCTGCGCCTGGCAAGATCAAGTTGAAACTCAAGCTGGGTGGCAAGTAGACTGCCACCATATGATTGCAATCTTTTCTTCTCTTCATTTCCAATGTATTATTTGTATCAAAGCCTATAAGTAGGGCTCACAATAGCCTTCTCGCTGAAGTTGGTGGCAAAGCGCTGGCGTTAATTCTGAACTTTCGCGCGAGCTGCATGAGATTGATACCATGAAGGCATCGCATTGGGAAGGCGCGAAGGAATAAAGCGAGCTGGTGCTTGTTGTTCGAGAAGGAGCAACCGAGCACAGATAGCTTGCCAACATTAGCAGTAAAATACCAAAAACTCATTTACCCGCTATCAAAAGCGTCCGCCTTATTTTCAAGACCAGATCGTGTCCGAGCATTTCGCTAGTCGGCAATTACTGTCCCGATTCGTCTTAATGTGCTCATGTGATCACGCGTTAAGTCGCGTCAGAACTGGCCGGGCAACGCTCGCGGTCCAACATCTCACACAGACAAGGCACCTTATGACATTAGAGAATAGCAGTCCTTCAAAGCACAACCGAATGCTTGGTCAACGTATCGCTCATCCGAAGACCACGAATTATTACGATGAAGCAGAGACGTCCCCACGACCGGTGAAACGAGTCAAGCGCGAAGAAGTCGGTGACGATGGTGTGCCGCAATCGCCATCTCGTCGTAAGACCGCGGCAGATGACGAGACTTTTGAGTCAACCGAGGACATAGAGCCAGTCGATGCGAGAAAGACAGATCTGGAGTCTGCTTTGCCGCCCATCGCGACCGATCAAGAGGCGATCGACGAATACGAAGCTCGACGAGCTGCCGAAGAGGAGGAGAATAAAGCGCTCGCCACAGCAGAAGGAAGACTGGAGAGTCGCAAATGGATACGTGGCAAGAACTCGATATATGTTGATGCCTTCAATCTTGCTCTCGAGACTGTGCTAGAAGAAGAGGAACATTTGTTCGACACCACCGAGAAGAGATTGTTTCAATACTGGCGAGAGTTGAGCTACGAGGCTCAATACTTGTATGTCAGACTTTTTCTGCGCAAGACTTCGGCATGGCACAGGATCAGCGGACTCGGATACCACAGTGACATTGGTGATCTCGACAAGGCGATTGAAGAATTGCAGATTCAACGAGAAGTGCCGATCTCCTCGTCGCAGCCTGAGAAGCATCCTGGAGAGCTTGAGCCACCTGAAGGAACTACTCTGGACAGCACATTCACGTTTGCGGACCATTCGAGGTTGATCACATCTCTGGAAGAGGCATCTTCACTGCTCAAGTTGGATGAACTGAAGACGTTGGCGAAGGATGCACGAGTCCAAGGAAAGAACAAGAAGGAGCTCTTACAAGCACTACGGCGGACAAGCAAACAGCAAGTGGGTCTCATCTCGAGTCTGAAGCGTGCGGACAGTAATGCGTCGCATCACTCGTCTGGTGATCAAACTCCTAGAAGTGGATCCGTGACGCCATTTGTGGACGATGAAGAAGATAATGATCGCAATCGCGATATCCACTTCACGAAGAAGATCATGAACGAGACCGGACCATGCATCAGGCTCAGTTTGGCGCCACTCAAGCTTTTCGAGCGCGTGCATCTCGTGTTCTATCGGTCAACAGAATGGACGGAGAAATCCTTGACTGCGATCATCTTAGCGAAGATTGCTCGGTGGAACTTCCCTGAATATATCGTCTCGAGATCTGCGAGCGTGTTCGGCTCCAGAGGCTTGCTTCTTGAGTACGAAGCTGCACTGCGGACACAGTTCAAGGTCGACAATGTCCTTGAATTCAACGGGCCGCCGTCGGCAAAAGATCTCGACTGGATCTTAGACACATACAAAGAAATCTACCCTCGGTGGCGAGCGTTGCTTCAGGAAGAGCAGCGCAAAGAGGACAGCATATACCAAAGTGGTGAAGGCTCTTACCTACGTCGCCTGTCACCAGCTTGGGTTTACACTAGAATACTGCACAAAGCCTCCGACATTCTTGGTCGGCGAAAAGATCACGAGGAAGAGCATCGGCTATTGAGCGAGCTTCTTGAGCAGCGACTGTTCCATCACGCACGTAGGGGGGCTTGGTATCAGAGGAAAGCATTGCTTGAAGAACACTACATGCACGCGTTCAATCCTGCGGGGAAACGAGATGTTGAAGCACATAAGAGATACTTCAAGCGTGTGGCTCTACAGACGTGTGAAGAAGGGCTTGAAGATCCACTCGTGCATCTGATCTACCACTACGACCTGCAAAAGCGCGTCACCAAGTTGGAGAAAGGCTTGAAGATTCCCAAGCGGGAGCAGCACACCTTCTCGCACGTTCGGCTGGCAGCACCTGTCGAAGTCTACATTGATGGAACACGAGTTGAGCGGGATCCAAATGCTGGCAAGAGTCGGCGCAACAGCTCACCTCACCCAAAGCCAACATGGCGTGGGACAAAGACCATTTGGCTCGATCCTCTCGAGGAGGACGGTGAATGCTCTGTGGAAGCAATGTGCCTTTCTCACTATCGGACACAGGGCTGGAAAGGCTATCACTGCGAAGGAAGACTGGCGCGGACGCTCTTCGCCTATCTGTTCTACGATGTGATGTTCACATACATTCCGAACGTGTTTCAGACACCCTTCCAAACGTGTCCTCTGGACCTACACACCGATGCCTTTTACCCATCTCGCCTGAGTGAGATCAATCACCGGTTGCTTGAGATCAGTAATGCACAAGCACCAACACTTATTCAGCGAATGTGGGATGAGCACAGCGAGCGTCAAACATGTGTGGTTGGTCTCGACTGGACGTACTCATTGGAAGATCTTCTGGAGATAACGGGCATGTTCCCAGGCGAAGCATTGGCTAGTGTCTGCAAAGTCATGGCACAGGAGTATGGTCAGCGAGGTGGTGGCATGCCTGATCTGTTTCTTTGGCATCCGGAGAAGAGGCAGGTCAAATTTGCGGAAGTGAAAAGCGAGAATGATCGACTGTCAGACACGCAACGTTTGTGGATTCATGTCTTGACCGGTGCTGGTGTGAGGGTTGAGTTGGCGAATGCTGTGGCAAAGGAAGTCATAGAAAGGTAGCCATCAAGCTTGATGTAAGCGCTTCAAAAGCTGAACAGATATATACCTACGCATCATCCAGACAGGTATTGTGTGGCACAGTCTCTCAAGTATAAGTGTATCATTGCCGCAAGGCTGAGAAATATCGCGCGTACGATGAGGACGTCAACTGGCATAAAGTACCATGTGATCAGTGTCTTATTGAATTTGTGAGATTAAATAGAGCGTATTTTTACAATCTTGATCATTCTCGAGAAAGTCCATGCCTGTGATTGCTCAAGCGGTCTGAACTTTGGTACCAGGCTGCCAGATCACGTGTTGAGTCATCCATGGATTAATGCCAAGCTTCATAAGTTTTGGCGGCGACTAACCTTCGTCGAGGCAACCTCAAGCACGACACATCTACACCACGGTCGCGAGCATACAGAGAGCGTCGCATCTTCGCGCTATCATCTCTTCCTTTGCATCTGCAACAACCTATCGATGAGGTGAGCGCCAGCGCGGCGCAACAAAAAAAGCGCTCGAGGAGGTCCAGCTGGTGGAGCGAAAAGTAGGTCACTTTGCGATTACTCGAGCACACATCACGGTTTCCACGAACACCGACGAGCGCGAGCAGCAGAGCAGATCAGCACAACCTGAAACGACTCGACAGCATCAACAAGAGCGCAACTTGCAGAAAGGGAGGCAGATAACCTGTGACGCCTATCAAGCTTCTAGCAAAGACATAGACTGACCACAAGTTTCCTGATACAGGAGCGGCACAATGTCGGACGGTAGGGTTACTCTAGACTACGCGCATGGCGCAAATGCTGACCAGGCCATAGCTGAGTTCGCGCAGATCAAGAAGCTGCAGCAAGAGCGAAATGCTCAAGCCGCGGCGAAGAAGGGTATTAAGCCCGGCAACCAGCAAGCAAACACGAAAGCCTTTCTTACTGAGAATCTCGACAAGGAGCTCTATGGAGGTGGCGGTGATAAGTTTGCCGGCTACGATACGTCGATCGATGTCGCTGGCGGGGCAGATGAAGAGATGGAAGATGCTGAGATGAATGGTCGCAAGCTTGTTGGCAACTACACCGCCAGTAAGGAGATCATGAATGAGTTCGCTCACGGCGAAGTTGACATGATCGAGGACCGTGCGAAGCAGGCACAGATTGCCTCGCGCATGTCTGATTACCAGAAGCGGGCGTTCGATCGCGCGTCTGAGGGCGAGGATGCTACCTACAAGCAACGCATGGAGATGCGGGAGGTCGAGCGGGAGGAGGAACGAATCGCAAAGCTCATCGCAGAGAAGGAAGCGAATGGCGAGGACGATGATGTAAAAGTGGTCGAGCACAAGGCAACGCTGACCAACGGCGAGGCAGAAGAGGCACCGAAGCGCAAGCGGAAGAGTCGATGGGGTGGTACGACTGAAGGGGAGACTGCCACGAATGGCGTGAACGGCACAAATGGCCATGCGGAGACCCCGGCGGAACCAGAGGCAAAGAAGCCACGCTCGCGATGGGACCAAGTCGGTGATCCAAACGCTGCACCAGCCGCTCCGTCTCGATGGGATGTGCTGGGAACCCCGACCGGCGCAGCGCCACAACCTGTTGCTTTTGGTACAGACATTGGCCGCAACTCTTCTTGGTCAGACGAGGACTTGGATATGATCCTCCCAGGTGAGGACCAAGGCTACAAGATTGTCGAGCCACCTGCAGGCTACAGATATACAGTGGGGCCCCGACGCTCTGCGCCAGGCTCGTCCACACTTGGTGGTTTCATGCAGCAAGAATCGGTCAGAGCGAATATGATGGGCAAGGAGCTACCAACCGATATTGCTGGCGTTGGTGAATTGGCGTTCTTCAAAGAGGAGGACAAGCAGTACTTCTCGGACCTTTTCGATGCTGCAAATGATGACGAACTGACTGTTGAGGAGCTCAAGAAGCGAAAGATCAAGCGATTGATTCTCAAGGTCAAGAACGGTACACCACCGATGAGAAAGACCGCACTGCGTCAACTCACGGACAATGCTCGAGCATTTGGTGCAGGACCTTTATTCAGCGAAATCTTGCCACTTCTCATGGAGAAGACACTAGAGGACCAGGAACGCCACTTGCTCGTCAAGGTCATTGACCGTATCCTCTACAAACTCGACGACTTGGTCCGCCCCTTTACCCACAAGATCCTTGTCGTCATCGAACCGCTCCTCATCGACCAAGACTACTATGCTCGTGTAGAAGGTCGCGAGATCATCTCCAATCTGGCGAAAGCTGCAGGTCTGGCACACATGATCGCTACCATGCGACCTGATATCGACCATTCCGACGAATATGTTCGAAATACCACAGCTCGAGCTTTTGCTGTGGTCGCATCAGCACTTGGCATTCCTTCTCTGCTGCCTTTCTTGCGTGCTGTATGTAGGTCGAAGAAGTCATGGCAAGCACGACATACCGGTGTCAAGATCGTTCAGCAGATCGCAATTCAAATGGGTTGTGCTATTCTGCCGCATCTTCAAGGCTTGGTCGAATGCATCGGCGAGAATCTGCAAGATGAGCAGATCAAGGTCAAGACACAAACCGCTCTCTCCATTGCCGCACTTGCCGAAGCGGCAGCACCATATGGTATCGAAAGTTTCGACAACATTCTGAGTCCACTGTGGATTGGCGCACGAAAGTCTCGAGGCAAAGGCCTAGCAGCCTTCCTCAAAGCTGTTGGCTACATCATTCCACTTATGGACGAAGAGTACGCCAACTACTACACGGAACAGATCATGGAGATTTTGCTACGAGAATTCGGATCGCCAGATGAGGAGATGAAGAAGGTCGTACTCAAAGTCCTGTCGCAAGCTGCATCAACGAACGGTGTCACGAAGAGCTACCTGCTCAACCGAGTTTGTGATGACTTCTTCAAGGCGTTCTGGGTGCGTCGTATGGCACTGGATAAGCGCAACTACCGTCAAGTTGTCGACACTACCGTCGATATTGGCCAGAAGGTAGGCGCTGGCGAGATCATCGAGCGCATTGTGGTCAACCTGAAGGATGATTCCGAAGCATACCGCAAGATGTCACTCGAGACTATCGAAAAGTTGATCAGCTCATTGGGCGCAGCTGATGTCAACGAACGTTTAGAGGAACGCCTGATCGATGGTCTGCTTTTCGCATTCCAGGAGCAGAGCGTGGAGGATATCATCCTCCTCAACAGTTTCGGCACAATCGTCAACAGCCTGGGCACGAGATCTAAGCCATATGTCCCGCAGATCGCTTCAACCATCCTTTACCGACTCAATCACAAGAGTCCCTCAGTACGACAACAGGCCGCCGACTTGATCTCTCGTGTTGCTGTCGTCATTCAGCAGTGCGAGGAAGGACCACTACTCACAAAGATCGGCACTGTCCTCTACGAATACCTTGGTGAAGAATATCCAGAGGTGCTTGGTTCCATCCTTGGTGCCCTGCGTGCCATCGTCACCGTCATTGGTCTCGAGACCATGCAGCCTCCTGTACGAGACCTTCTGCCACGTCTGACTCCAATCCTGCGAAACAGACACGAAAAAGTGCAGGAGAACACTATCGATCTCGTTGGTCGTATCGCTGATCGAGGTGCGGAGTCCGTCCCGTCGAGAGAATGGATGAGAATCTGCTTCGAGCTTCTGGATATGCTGAAGGCGCATAAGAAGGGTATTCGACGAGCTGCGAACAACACTTTCGGCTTCATTGCCAAAGCCATTGGTCCGTCCGATGTGCTCGCAACACTACTGGTAAGAACAAATCCGCAAACTTCTTCTGGACAGCGGGGCTAATTGATTACGCAGAACAACCTTCGAGTCTCAGAACGTCAATCTCGTGTTTGCACAGCAGTTGCCATTGGTATCGTCGCCGAAACCTGCCAACCGTTCACTGTCATCCCATCGCTCATGTCTGAGTACCGCGTACCTGAACTCAATGTGCAGAATGGTGTTCTCAAAGCACTCACCTTCGTCTTCGAGTACATTGGCGAGATGTCGAAGGACTACGTTTACGCTGTCACACCACTCCTCGAAGACGCACTCATCGATCGCGACCAGGTGCATCGACAAACCGCGGCCTCAGTTGTCAAGCATCTCGCCCTTGGTGTGGTTGGCCTCGGCTGCGAAGACGCTATGCTCCACCTTCTCAACCTCCTCGTCCCTAATCTCTTCGAAACCTCACCACACGTTATCGACCGCATCATCGAGGGCATTGATGCTATCCGCAACGCTGTCGGCTCCGGGCTGGTCATGAACTATTTCGTGGGAATGCTCTTCCACCCTGCACGGAAGGTGCGAACACCTGGCTGGAGGTTGTATAACGAGGCATATGTGCAATCAGCGGACGCCATGGTGCCATACTACCCCAATTTGGATGAGGATGAGTGCATTCGTCATGAGCTGAGCATCATCCTGTAAAGAGGAGGTTCTGTGATGGCAACGCCAAACGATGGAGGGGTTCTGTTCTGTGTATTAGTACTCGCTCCACTGAAAGCGATTATCCAGTGTATAAGACGGTTCTGTGGTTGGCAGAGACATGCAGCTAAGTGTCTCAGCCTGAGATGATCACTCTATGCGGAAGCGAATGTTGATCATACTACAATTGCTCATTTTTCTGCTTACAACCTGCTCGTAGGTGCCTGTCCGCCGCCAGCGTACCTGATGTACCACTTGACGTTCAGCATCCTTAGCGAACCATCGTCCTGCAGAACGCCCTCTTCCCTCGCTCGCTGCAAAATGCCATCCATCCTATCGCCACCATTCACAGTGATGGTGATGCTCTCAAGTCCTTCCGGCTGGCCTTCCTGACCTCGGACAAAGCCCATTCTTGCGTTTGTGAATGCGACAAGATCCCTGCTCATCCCGACGCCGAAAACACTTTCCCACTGCCGACTCGCACCTTCCGTGTCCCAGTCGCCTGGCGCCAATCGGAGCAACGCACTTGCCAGATGCAAATCGCCGTACTTCTTCATCAGCCTGAAGTAATTCTCGTAGTCGGCACCGCACGCGTGCCATGGTGAGAAAGCCGTCTTCAATGGTTCGGGATTGGCCTTTGTTGGCGCATGAGAGTCAAGCTCTGGCATCATGCCGCCCTTGATGCCCTTTGGGTGGTACTGGATGCAGGACACATCGTCGTGATGGTGCTCAAAGATGACCTTGGAGTGCTTTGCAGATTCGATATACTGGCGGCGCTTTTGCGCGTTGAGGTTCTGCATGATGATCATGTAGCCGCCTTCGCCGCGCTTGCTGAGCAGGCGGCCTGCTGTGGTTCCATCCTTGAATGGCGAGACGACTTCAATGATGTCGCCTCCCAGCGGGACTTTGCGTAGCCGTCAGTCACGAAGTATATGGGCCTTTCTAAATGTCCAACTTACTCAAGAAGTTCTTCAAGCCCCATGTCGCGACGGCTGGATCTCTGAAGCATACTTCAACGCCGAGGACTTTTGTCTACAAACCATCGATTAGAAATTGTGCCAGAACATCAACAATAGATTAGCAGGAGTGTGAATCGCGAACGTAAGCATTGTGCTGAACATTGTGCTGCCGCATTGTCCAACGCTCCTAGCATATTGCACGTACCAGTAACCGCTCGGCTTTATCAAGATCCTTTACCACGAGTGCGATCTGTCGCAATCTCGTAGGCTCGGGCGCAGCACCAGTGTTCCCAAATGATGGAGGCATGTCTATTCAAGTGCTTGGCACAGAATCAAAGTCACATCTCATCAGAAAGGAATCATAATCGTCTTCGGCGTTTTCATGGAGAAGTGCTCTCACGGCCATTACCCGAGGAGTTCCCCGCAAAATGCATGCTAGAGCGGACTCAGCCTTCTGAGTCGGACAAGGCTGACGATGAGCTTGGCGCAAAAGACAGGGCATTTCGAGTAAGAAACTTCCATTATTACATGTACAATCTTCTGATGTGTACTTGTGAGCTGCATCGTATACATAGTGGTCATGTCCAGAGCGCATTGACGAAGTCTGGACACGTGATTGCAGCGATCTGAACCTTGGCAATTTACGTCTCTTGCGGTTCATAAACATGACAAAATTAGCGGCCGAATCGACTGGTCTCTCGCTCGAAAGCGGTTCTGACTAGTCTGACTCTCCAGCGTCCTCGTTTGGTGGCGCATCCCAGAAGGTAAGGCGGCTTTGAACGTTACACACGCGTCTTTGAGTCTCCAAGTCCCGAAGGATGGTGAAGATCGTACATACTGGATGACCACACCATGCTCCTGGATTATACCAGCAGCTCGTACCGTAACCTGACAAGTAGCCGACGTTTGGCTCCGGCACGTCAAAGGTCATGATGACATGCTGAGCAAGCATAGGCGATGTGTAGCTGACCTCAACGAACATCGATGCTGAAGGGTCCCAGTGCCAGCCATAAGTGCGTCTTGGTATACAGGTGAGAAGTGAACACCAGTAATGACCGTGAAGCCACTGCGCGGGATCTGGTGTCAGCATGTCGGCTGGTGGACGCATTGGCATCGTCGAAGATTGATGTTGTGCGAGGAGTTGACGGCATTTATGAAGCACGCTGATGGGCGACGGGTGCGTCCTAGATGTCGTTGGCTGGGTTGTTCCGGGGAAGCTGGATCCCCAGAGAGCTGCATGAGCTCGCGTCTCGAATGCGGGAAGAATGCGGCAGTGTGGTACTGCAGGAACTCTAGGGTGAGTCTGCGTCTCGAATGCGTTGTAACGCACGACGACTTGATGGTTACCGCCCAAGAAAGTAGTATGTGAATGTGACAGGTCGCTCACATAGCCATCAAGTAGGTCCACCGTGACGCGGCCCCGCTCTGCGTACATCTTCGCGATGACACCCGCGTCAAGCACGTTCTCCAGAGCTTTGATGACGTATTCAACGAACATTGCCTTGAAGAGGTCCTTCTCATCCTTGGTCCAGCGCATTCCCCTGTTGTAGTCAGCTCCAAGCGACTCGCGCTGCGGATCGTTTTGCTTGAGATACATCCAGCCGTCGTCCTCGAAATGGAACACGTTGACGATCATTTGTAGATTGTATCGGGCGTCACGAAGTCTCGTCTGCGCGTTGGATTTCAAGCCGATGCCTTTCCTCTCGATCAGACACTGGCAGGAATTTACAATCAGCTTAGCTGTGAGATGCTGTTTTCCTTTCTCATGAGAAGTGAATGACTTCAAGCTAAGGCAAAGATAATCCAACCTAGTCATCTGACCAAGCAGAGCTTTCCACTCCTGAGGTCTTGGTCGAGAGGCTTCATCGTCGATGCGAAGCTCGCGGATTACTTCAGGGTTGGGCAGTTTCCGTGCTGTGCGGAGGTTGTCGAACTCGAATCGGTTCATGCGGTAAAGCGATTCTGTGCCTGCATTGTAGAATGCCCTGCATACCCGAAGGAGGCGGCTGTCAAGAGGTCCTGCACTGTGGCGAGCATTGCGAAATAGAGTTCTATCGACGAAGCGGATGACGGAGGGCTTCGGTGCCAGGAGCCACGTGAAGATGGCGACGAGGACTTCAGTAGGGAGGTCTGTAATCTAGGAATCATGTCAGTGGATGGATGCAAAGAATTTCCCGTTACACTTACGAGCGGGCCTGCGGAGGTGGCAATCACATCGAAGGCACTGTTGTATTGGTGTTTGTCCAGTGGCAGCACATGGCAAGCGTTCTGTAGACATGTCAGTGGTCGTAAGGCTGGAGACGAACTGCGACCTTTCGCGATTTACCTTCAGAGATGCCAGTGCCTCTTTCTTGGCAGCACTGACACCGTGTTCCTGAGCCATCTTTGTCCGATGCGAGATGCGGCTCAAAGCCGAGCACCAAACTAAGCTGTTGAGATTGTGCGTGTTCAAGGCGCGACCAGCTGCTGTCGGGCGCCAGGATGAATTGAAAGAAACTTGATTTTGTTTGGCGCGAGCTTCGAGGCGGCTTTTAAAGCATTGGGAAAGAAGCACTGACCATGTCGAGGCCGATGATAGGTGACAAGTAGTCTTCAAGGTATCACTGACGGGGGCAAGGAAATCTTCAAAATCGTCTAGTCCTGTTGCGGTAGGGTTATCGTAGGTTCGTGGCGTAACATGGTGCCCAAAACCGCATCCTCTATGACCGGTGATGCGTTGGGAACATGTTCGAAGGCTGCAGAACAGAATCGTCAGCTCGTTGTGATTGCGTGCCAGTAGTGGGATACCCTGGACAGTCCTGAAACGTTCATGATGTCGTAGCACGGACTGAGTGGCTCGGCACCGCTGGGACATCGTAGAACGCCAGAGAGCCTCGGATTTTTGATCGCGTCTGCTGCTAGCTGGATTGTAAGTGCTGTTTACGCGACGAGCAACACGAGAGCAGTTGTCCGCCTTGGTCAGAGCATCCACAGGATCAATGCGATCCTCCTATGCTTGCTCTTGAATGTCGTTTTGGCGCCGAAGTCGACTATGATCCCGGTCTCGGCATGTCCTTTGTGCCATTATGCAGAGGAAGCAAGCTGTTGGTCACGTGGGGAAGAAAGATCCTTTCATGAAGCGTGGCTTTCTGGGCTCGCATAGAGCTGAAGCGGGATTTGCGACCCGCAGCGCCTACCTAGAGTAATTCCGCTACTTAGTCGAGCTTTGACTGGGTCGATCTTCCAGGATTCTTTCAAGACGCAACATGGTCCTTGATGTCTTCCAGCCATATTATTGGCAGTTCTCCGATACGCCAGATGATGTCCGGCGCTAAATCTCTTCTCTGGTCTAGGCTTGAAGGTCGTAGTCATGGCGCTCCTCGTGATTCAGTACCCAATAAGGGTGACATAGCACCGAAACGCGAAAAGAGCTTGGATGATGGCCTCTCCTAATCTGGTGATAACAGTGAACTGCTTGATCAAGCTGGAGCATGACTTGGAGAAGAGGTCTTCGCTTCCTTCGATCCATGCAGAAGACCAAGGCAGGCGTTGTGTTGGCCGAGACTTCCATGAAGCGACATGGGGCGCAGGAGAGCAGGATCCATTTCATAGATGGACTTTCATCAATTTTCGCGTTCTTCGACCTGAAACTGCAACATTTGACAGATGTCCACGGCTATCGATCGCGATTGGCTGTTGTGTCGAGAAGCTCGATAGAAGTCATCTTCGGAAGCCTCAAACGACAGCAGACGCACGACGTCGTTTGTGCCGATATACGTGTGGCGCATGAGAAAAGAATCCGGAGATCCAGCTATCAATGTCATCGAATCGTCTTCATCGACAGAGCCGAGAATCCCGTTGGCAAGTGTCGATGCCTCGCAGAATTAAGCTTGAGTGCTGGTTGTTCAATAACAGAAGATATTGGCGGCAGTCGCGTAACTTTAGATGGTGCCCAAGGCCAGCTGGAGGGTAAGATGCAGCTACGATTTGTAATGAGGCCGTGGTGGCAGTCATGTGTGATGTTGAAAGAAGAGTTGAGGTGGACTGCAGTTCGCGAGAGTTATGCTCGCAGTGCACGGACCACGACCCGAGTATAAGTGGACAAGGGACGCGCCGAGCGCGTTTGTTCCGCCACTGGTGCTTGGTCAGAACATAACTTCACTGATTTGAACTTGCCGACAGTGCGCTCAACATGGCAGACCAGTCAACAGCTCCATACGATGCTTCACTGCCTGTACCGGCCTTGAACGGAGCACCAATGGATGTAGAGATGAAGGACGAGGCGGCGCATGAGGTATCTCCCATTTCCAGAATCAACGCGCGCATGCAATAGCTAATATTCGAGACAGCCACATCCCTCGTCAATACCAGCGGCACCACTGAACCAAGCCACGAGTAGGTCGCATACTCCAGCCGCGCGAGGCTCACCACATCCAGCGCCGTCGATCGCTGCACCACCGAGCCAACCAAATCCACATGGCAGTCCTGTGCGCGTGTACTTGAACCAGAAAGTGACGCCATATTTGCTCGAAGGAATGAAGCAGCTTGCGATGGAAGAGCCAGATAAGCCGCTGAAGTGGCTAGCGGAGTATTTGGAGAAGAAGAGCAAAGAGGTTGAAGGATGAGCAAACGAATGATTCGCAAGATTCACGAAGCAATGAGCGGGAAGAGCTCGCAAGCGTGGCCGTAAAGCCAGGCACAAAGTCTGCGCACAAGGCCAAGGGACCACCTCACGAGACAAGCAGAGCCGTGCAAGAAATGCCACAGGCGCACAAAAATACTACAAGCAGAGCATGAAGCACAGCCCGGAGGTCACGAAAGGGGCTCGAATGGGCACAAGTGTATTATTCGCTAGCTATCAACAGAGGCTGCGACTCGAAGTGCGAAGCGTCAGCATTGCAATAGCATGCAAAGCCTCGCTATGGGTATCAAAGGGCGGCAGATTCATCCGCTACAGTTTCCTCATCCTCTTCTTCTAGTTCCTTAGCTTCGTCCAGCATCCGCACGCCATCAATGGTGATTGCGAACCTGAAACTTTCTCCTCCACTCAATGCAGTGGCAACGAACTGACCTTGCTCCACAGCTGCCTGCCTTAACATCTTGTCCTTCTCAGCATCTTCCCACGATATACCCAATGTGAACTTCCTGACTTGTTCCCTCTTCACCATTATCTTGGTCGTAGGAAAGCTCGCCCATGGTGCCGGTAAAGTCGAAGTCACCTGCTCTCCAGTCACAGAATCCTTGTAGCTTCTCGCTGTGCTAGTGGCAATGACAGCACAATTGAGCGTCTGCTGGAGCGAGCGTAGACGGTTAACGAGAAGCGCATATGGATTAGGCTTCGGTGGTGGCATAGCAGCAGCTGAAGCACCTGGCGCCTTTACATCGAGCGCGTTGATCCGATCAGTCTCAAGAGCTGCACGCGTCTCCCAATAGAAGGCACTCGCAGAGTCAAGAACGATGTTGTGAACAGCTCGATTCGATGATGAGTGTGCTGAAAAGTCGAAGAGGTAGTCCTTGAGCTCGCTCAAGGTCGCTAGCAGCGAGTCCATGGTTCGTGGTTGGAAAACGTGAACATGTTGTAAGGTCCTCTCGATCAAGCCTTGGACATCTGCCACTGGGTCTTCTTCGGTCGTTCTTGAGGCGATATAGCAAGTCATGACTTGGACCAGTCTCTCAACATCAAATCTGGAGTCTGTGTCAATGAAGACAACAGCTCCATTCTTGCCGCCCAGGAGTGCGGCATCGTGAACATCTGGCAAGATAGCAATCGCAATGAAGTAGTAGATCAATTGTGTCTTTCCTGCGCCTGTTGCCTCTGAGCATATCTCGACCATAGGAAGTCGAGTTGGTCGTCCAGATTGTGGGAGTGGTGCAGTGGTGAGCAATTGGTCCAAAATCGATGCATATGACTCCTCGTCGTCATTTGAGAGCTCATAGCTCGTTCGTAAGGATTTCAAGACCTGCAGGTCAAGGTGAGCATTTTTCGCGAAATGCGAGACAACTGCATAGACTCACCTCTTCCAACGACGTTTCCACACACTCATTCAACAACTTCTTCCCCAAATCCGAAGCCGACATCTCTCATCACTCATCATCGAGAATTGCCGTCAGTCAACTCTGCAAATCGTACTTCAAGAAGATAAACGATCATCCGAGCTCATACGCGTAGCACAACTCCACGAATGCCGTCAATAACATCACCAGTTCGCGATGAGCAAGGTCCACCTTTGCACTCTTTTCCACTTCACGAACTCGAGGATCGCGTGAATATCAACGAGAAGGGCAAGAAACGGAAACCGACGGTGAAATTGGATGATTGCAAGTTGATGCAGCTGGTGCAGTATGATTGTGAGGTGGTAAAGAAAACGAAGGAGGTTCACTGCAAGCCGATCTTAAGATTGTTCAGACAGTGAGTTTAATCCACAACACAACGCGTCTCTTCATGAGATATACTTCAGTTGTTAGTCCGAAGCGAAAGACGATAGACTGACGCGATTCTCAGATGTCAAGGCGGATTGACTGTTGAGACCTCCGAATGGGAATTTGCTCGAGAGTCATGACACAATGCGATGTAGTTATGTTCAAGTAATGGTGAACGGGAGTTCTTTGGAAATGCATCGCACATAGTTCTTGAAGCCCACTAGCATCTGGCTTCTATACCGTCTTTGCTGACAGTCAAATACTTCACGCCTTTGTAGGGCTGCACACTGGCACCCAGCCCCTTTGAGCGCTGGGTATCAATCACGAGCTTCTCGACCTTGATGCCACTAGCTAGCCATCCTTTGACTTGGAAGCTTACACTTGCACTTCCTGGCATGAGCGACCTCGTAGACTTGCTCTTCTTCACGCCATTTCCCTCAACATCTGTAGTGGAAGTCTTCTCATCATCTCTACCTTGATAGGCGCTTGAGCCATCGTCGTAGTCCCATGTCTCTGTTTTGATTTCCATTCCGACGCCTTCATCTTCGTCATCATCGCTCAGTCCGACAACTGTGCATCTTAGTGTAGCGACCACGCTGCTTGCATTGCTGTGCAATGCACCAACCAGCTGAGACGCGTCCTTGCCAGCTATCTTCCATTCCACCGCTGCATCAACAGGCGAGAAGTGCGCCTCGCCTCGACTAGGCCGGAGATCATTAATGTTTCGTACTGTGGATGGTACGGGTACACGGACTACAATGTCTTCCACTGTAGGGTGCGAGGACGTGCCACTCGACTTCGCACCGAAGCCTGTAGGCTTACTGAAGGCGTCTCTGCCAGCGCCTGGACCTGCCTTCGCAGCAAATTTGGGGTCCAGCATCAACCTGACTTCGAATTCTGTACCAGCCGAGCCCAAACCTGTTCGTACATCGACGGCTGCGGGTATGCCCAGTCCTGCTGACGCCTTAGGATTTGTGATAGCTCGATCAAGATAATCTGAGCCAAGCAGATCTACTTCGTAACCTGCGAGCAGAAAACGCCCGTCCGGCGGTACGAAACTCAACTCGCCTGGCCGCTCTTTCCACCTGGCGAGTCGCACGCATGGATGAAAGACCGGCAGCTTGATTCCAGAAGCCAGAGTATGCGATCCACCAGCAGCGGTAAGCTGAAGTAGAAGATCTGGTACGCCAGAAACTTTGCACGTGAAGGCAATTGTCCCATGTGCAAAGGCAGACAGTGGTCTCCCCGATGGAGCCAATATGACATGTAGTGTTTCCACAATGTCCACGTACATCTCATTACTCGTGTGCCTCACATTGTTCCTCCTCCACGGGATGGCAATCTGGTTCATGCTCGAGGGGCTCTTGCCTAATGCTGGACGAGGTAGGCCACCTAACGAAGGCGTGACTGAAGGACTTGAAGCCGGCAAGCCTACACCTCCTAGCAGCTTGTTCATCCACGAAGGTGCTTCCACGACATCTCGTAGCGCATTTGGCTCCGTGATACCTACTATTCCTCCATCGCACATCTCGCCCAGTAGTTGTGCTACGACATCGTATGACGACTCGATCTTCGGTGCCAAAAGTGGCGAGCCAAGGAAATCTTCCAAGGCATCTGCTACGCGGTGCAGAAATTCGAGATGCGCTAGTGGGTCGCTGTCGATTGAGGAGGGCGAGAGGAAGAGGAGGCGGTCTTGTATTATCGAGTAAATCAAGGTTGGTGGATTGAGGTCGGGTGCGTGTATGACGGCTGAGCGTGGCGCTGGGTGTGAGAGGTAGAGAGGTATTAAGGCCTGACCAGAAGGTGGTCTGCCATTCCATGTGTGCTCAAGTATGCATGTACTGCTACGGTGAGTGTGGGCATTTTATGGTGGGGATGATCGATGACATACTTGTGTTCGTCGAAGATGTAGAGCGCTTCTATGCCAGACATGATGTCGATAATCTCCGCTTTCTCATCTTACTTGCCAGCGTCACGAAAACATGCTATGACAGACGTCCATCGAGGGTATTCTACATTGGAGAGTGACGTTTGGTGGAGCAAAGCATATCTCCACGACTCTCATGAGCTGCGGGCGTGTCCACTTTGGGACGACACTTCCGCGCCGACAAAGCGTTTGTGCTCACATTCATCCTGCAACGCAGTTCTCGTTCAGCCAATACTTCGAAAGACGTTATAGTTATCCTCTCTGTTGTCACCATGTCCACAGAAGTGACTGCACCGAAGTTGAGCGAGGCCATCAAGCATGATAGCCGAGCAGCACCACGCGCAACGGGTCAATTTGAAGATTGTACTCCGTGTCGACTAATTGGTGAGGTCAGCCTGTTCATTGGAGAATCGCCCTTTACTGATGAGATCTAGGCACAGCTGCATTTACTGGTCTCGGCGTATACACGTGGCTTTCAGGCAGCGCGCAACTACGACAGAATCGAGCAGAGATCATGAAGAAGGGCGGCCAATTCTCCTACACTCTCAGAAGAGGTGGCATTGGCGCCACGGCTGCAGGGCTGATCGCGCTGGGCTTCTACAGACTCCTCGCAGATTAGACGCTGGTTGGCTTCGAGACGGGAACGAATTGGCCAGGACACACAAACAGTCCACGGACAAAGAGCACGCACCTGCAAAGACTCGAAGAACAAAGCGGGGGGAGCTGTGGACAATGCGCTCTGTACTCGAGTGAATGAGGTGTTTGATTCGATATCATCCAGCCACATTGTCTCTCCGTCTCTGAGACCTCAACCCGAGAACGAAGACATCAAGTCACTTCACTGAGAAGGGACACAGAGGGGCCTAGTAGATGGCCAATCTGCATGTTTGTGCGTGGAGGATAGTCTAGCTCTCGGATCATCTGCAGAGTTATTGGACATCCTACCGACTCACGTTTGCTGAGAGATCAAGCGAACGGTATTCGCTCGCAAGTCAGAGCATAGTTGGGGCGATCAATATGCTGAAAACAGAGTCAACACAACTCAGATGTGTTAGGCATTTCCGATGGGAAAAGCTGACTCAAGCAACATTCATGGGCCCGGTCGGCAGGTAGCGACTGCCTCGAGCACGCGACAGCGCACGAATAGCACCGGCGCAGAGGATCGATGGCGCAATACAGTCATTTGCAACCTTAGCACGATTGACACCACACGTGCACATCACGATGGTTGGAATTGTTGGTCTGATGAGTTTGCATAGAATCACTACAAAGCATGTGCTTTCTGTCACTTGTTTGAGCCAAAACCCCATTTCTCTGTACCCTCACTCTTTCGTATTATCGATCTCCTTGACGACCATCAAAGCCGGAACGCTTGCCAAATACTTTGCTTCGGAGTGCAAGCAGAATACAGCACTGGCCAAGATCACTACAAGGACAACGCGAAGCGGCAATGATTTCTCCACATCAAACTGGTTACGGCGCAACTTCAGAAGCCGTGGCACTCAAAAGGAGACCGCCCTGGTCGACTTGATAGCCTCAGGTCACATACTTCGGAGTCACTGCAGCTCACACATCCAGGAGGCTGAGCTGCGAAGACAAAGTGCACAAAGCCCTGGACAAGGACTTTGTTCACAACCACCATCGAGTCACGCACAACACGTACAAAACAGTTGTGCTGCCTCTGGACATATAACTCCAGCAGCCCTTGGGGGCACAAAGATCATCGTGACACAAATGCACCATCAACAATCCAGCTCCTCTAACTTACTTTGCACAATGTGCTACGTAGAGGACGTTTTTCACGTCAAGTGCGGTCACTGGGGCCGTCGTCGATTTGTCGGCGAGCCTTGCGTTCGATCTCGCACAGTCAAGGGTAAACCAACTGGCTGCTTCGAGGTTGAGGTTGTCGGCATGTCGAACTGCAACCAGGTTTGCTGGCTCTGCAAGCGACTTCAAGCTCCATCTTCATCATCGACAACAGTCGTCTCTTTCATCACTTCAACATCAACGAACTCTCTCAACACTGTATCAACTCGACAGACAACATCAACAACGCTAACAACACCATCGGAACAAGCAACCAAGCAATCCACATCATGCTCGGTAACAGCGATAACTGCAGTCTCCCCAGACGCGACCGTCAGCTCGGTCACAACAGAGGCATGGGTGACAGGCCGATCGCCAAATCCCAAGCCATTGACGCCGGAACAACTCCAGAGACTAATGCTCTATGGTAAGCTCAACTTCATGTCATCGTGGCGAGGCTAGATGCTCATTTTACCACTTCTTCATAGGATCATGCAGTACTATCTCGTCACACAACAGACGTGATTCAGATTCTTCCACAACATCAAGCTTAATAAGCGACTTCTCCATCTCTTCATTCGAGCTATGAGCTCGCCATACTATCATTATTCACGCTGCGAAGGGAAATGCAGCAATGCGCACATAGTATTGGATTCGTGCTTGAGCGTTTGATTGGCGTTCTGTGGGTGTCGTGGAGGCGATTTCTGTCCGCAGTCTGCATATGATACCCAGCTTCCAACTCATAGCGATTACATTATTGTTCTCAAGCAATTGAATCACAAACTCTTCCGTGCTTCCGGTTCTCCATTCTCTTTCTGTGTCGTGAACTATGTCTGTGAGACCAAGTGAGGATAGCTCCGCTACTGAACATGCCACGATATTGAATATGCGAGATCATCGAGCCAGTCGCTTCCTTCTCCGCTGTCTCAATACTGCGACAAGTTCGGCTCTCCAGGTTGGTACGTGTCCGGATTCCGCCTCCTTCATTCGCTTCTGGAGCAGCCGAGCTGTGCCCCATAGACAGCGTCAGAAGAAGGCAGAAGCCTTATGAGCTGACCAATCCAGACAGAGACCTCATCATGAGTGGAAATGCGGGTGTGCTCAAACATGAGGTACGTTCCTTGAAAAAGACCGAACAACATCTTTTGAGCGACGGCGATTTCGAGCTTCTGACGTGTGATGCGTTGTCGTACAGTCGTCACAAGCCACAAAACCGTTGAGAACCCCAAGTCAGATCAGGTCAGAAAGCGCGTCATCTTCGAACCATAGCACGGGAACCGCGGCCACCATCGGCCACATGCTTGCTCTGCGTGCATGGACATTCAATAGAGAGCGCGGGCTACACGTTTGACAGGCAAGGCCGGTTGTATAGATTGTCAGGACAGACAGAAAAACCAATGTGAGCCAGCCGAAACAAGCATCGACTAAGTCGCCGGGTGGATCCATCCTCATGAGTTCGGCTGATTCTATTTTCTCACCGGCAACTAGCGATAGCCTGAAACTCTTCAAGGGCATGAAAATGATCAGCCATTGACGATGATCCAGACAGCATGATCAATCGAGAGTGCTACGACCGCAGCTGACGGTCGGTGCTACGATGCTTCAGATGCTTTGCCAAATATAGCGCCACGAGGTGAAGGCAACGGAATAGGTCTCCTTCATCCCTGAACCTATATACATTCTAGCCTCGGGTCGAAATGCGCTCGCCTGAGCCCGATCCAAGGGAACAGAGTAATGTACGTACATTACCCTAAATCCTTCCGGAGAAACTATTGAGTACAAGGCGAAGCAAGGTAAGGTAATATGATCCAATCAATGCGCACCTCCAAGCTCTTTGACAGCGCACATGATGGGTAAGTTAGTAGCAGGTCGATAACGGGCATCGAGTCACAGGTACTTGAGTAAGATGATGCAGTGAGAGGTTCAACATTCACGTACAGGAGTTCTAGCCGCGAAGCGACTGACAGAATGCCGCAGACCCGTCACCGCTAAAGCCCGAGCCACTGGTGACACTAGTCATGGCTTTCATTGGTATCAGCTTCACGAGGGCCACATGGAATGAAGGTCCGTCCCGCCCGATTACAGGGTATCAGATTTTTCGATTGAGGCAAAGGGAGCAAGAAATGGAAGTGATCCGAGAGGTGGGATGCGCGAGCGTGGCCGTCGGGGAGAGGCCCATGTGCATAAGACTATGAAGCCCCCCAATGCTACATGCTACCTCCCTTATGCACGATCTTCAAATGCCCGAACCCAAGAATCTGGCGTCCTACCGGATTGCGGGAACTATTTAAAAAGCATGGTGTCAGGTCCGCTGCAGGGTCACTCGTGTCACAATGCGCAAAAGGATCTACTCGACTTCATGCCATTTGATATTTACTGCTTGCCTTCTTTATCACTTTTTACCATCCATGCTCTCCTCAACCTCACCCAGTGAAATATGAAAATCGTGTCGACAGTTCGCAACCAAGGAGATGGGGATACATATGCTTAAGAGCTAGGAAATGCTGTGCTGTGTCCAAATTGAAAGGGATATTATTGGGATCGAGAAGAAACACGGCGCTCTTGACCGCTCGAGGAACGCCATGCCATGATTCCCTCCAGCGACCTTCTTTTGCTTGTGCTGCTGCCGGAACCCATACATTGTTGCTGATCTAGCGAAGGTTTAGAGACACAGCGACCTGTGTCCCCCAAAGTAGTGTTATGCGTGGCACCGAGGTGCAGATACGTCCATCGTGAGAGTCGCTCAACCTGTCGGAGTGCGGCCGCCGAAAAGTGAACGCTGCATCGGGGGGTATCTCATCGCTCTTGTCGGAAAACCTACTGACCGCCCTGATAGTTGCCCTGCTGGTAGCCGCCTTGGGGCGCATAGCCACCTCCGCCACCGTAGTAACCTCCTTGCTGGCCTCCTCCTTGCTGGCCACCCCAACCGCCTCCACCGCCAGCTCCGTAGCCTGTTGAAGAAGTCAGCTTGATTCGTTGGAAGAAGTGTGGCAGGAAAAACGAACCTCCACCGCGCGAGTAGCCGCCGCCTCCGGCACCCTCTGTGGGTAATCATTAGTAATTCGAACATTATGTACCCGTTACAAGCCCAACTTACGATTATACCCGCCGTAGCCTCCTCCTCCTCCGCCTTGCTGTTCATTGTAGCCACCGCGCCCTTGGAAACCACCTCCACTACGACCACCGCCGCCTCCACGACTGTCGCTTGAGGCTTTGTCGACTCGAATCGTACGGCCATCAAATCTGATAAAGATAAGCGGCTTGCTCAGAACATGTGTGCATTCCGTGCACACTTCACGAAACTTACTCGACGTTGTTCATTGCCGAGATAGCTGCATCGGCTTCGGACTCTTGCGCAAATCGCACGAAGCCGAAGCCTCGACTGCGACCCGTGTCACGATCCTTCACGACGACCTGGATCATATCAGTCCCAATTGCTTCAACACGGACCTGGATGCGACGACTTACGGCCTCTTCGACGGAACCGAACTCTTCAAACTTTGTGCGAAGGGTTGTATCGTCAGTATGCCATGCTAGGCCACTGCGGGGTGTCAGCAACGATCTTGATTCTCACGATACCTTGCAACTGACCCAATGAAGAGCTTAGCCATGCTTCAGAGAGTGTGCGTCAAGGCGCACTGGATGTCGGTCTGTGGAGTTGCCGAAAAGAAGTCACGCGGTGTCCCACGCTGATGTGGTATATGCTTGCGTCCTTTTGAAAATCGTCTTCGATGATGAAACCTAGGCAGCCGTGAACAAGCCAGATCTGGATTGTAAGCGAGGAGCGTGCAGAGAGGTGTCACAAGATCGAACGATGAAGCAAGGACCGAGTAGCCGCGCTCTAGATGCGGCAAAATGCGGCAGCGTCGTCAATCGGGTGTTTAGAAGCGAAGAAGAAAAGTTGCGCAAGATTGTGACAGCAGCAGTACGAAAGAGTGGGAGTGAACGACTGCTTATCCATTTCAGACGAGATCGCGGGGTTGTCCTCAGTGGGAATGGTAGAATACGCCCCGCGCTAGCTGCATTGCCTCTTCTGCTTGTGATTGGGATATGATAGTGTCGGGAGATGACCGGGGAGCGACCTAATGCCTGCTACAGACCATGATTTGCTGCGAGAGAAAGTCCTTGAACTTTAGTGGCTAGAGAAACGCATAATTGACGGGGCCGTAGGTTTGGGCTGCGAAGCTCTACCAGGTCTGAGTTGAAGCCCGTGATTCGAAGCGTATGTAGTCAACCCTGTACTACAACTGCCCTGTGGTGGACTGGCATTGTCTGAGCTGCAGGTAGAATGCATGAAAAGAGCCAGGATTCAGACTTTTGAAGAGCTTGCGCGTGCTGGCCAGACTGCCTATGTCAGCTCAAAGGGCTAAACTTCAGCACGGTGGATCTCGCACGAGCGCGAGATAGGCTACAGGATTCCTGGAGGGGTAGCTCTTTTCTGCGATCGAGGGATCACTTATCTCTCAGCGTATACTCGATGGAGTTTCGACAAAAAGGACCACCGGCTAGATGCGCAAGAGAAAACTTGCCAGCATGTTCCACCGTGCCGGGTCCATGGCGGTGCAGTTCTCAAGCTGCATACTCAATGCATCACACATCGAAATCGTAGAAGACTCGACAGCTCAGGTGCCCAATGGAACCGAGAGCATCTGCATGCGATGTCAATCGCCGTGCAAACGAAATGTTTGACTTTCGGCGTTAGATCATTACAGGTTGAATAAATCGAAATCGAAATCGCGGCTTGGCATAGCAACTAGCCTCTTCGGGCATGGTCGGGGAGGTCCACGGGTGGGCTTGACGGGATTCCCAATCGTCGCATGGCAGTCTTGATCCCGATGCCATCGATCACCGCAAGGCCAGAAAGGTCTTGCCTTGACCAGAACCATGGACTGACCGAGTCCGATACGCAGCGGTGTCATGCGCTCAAGGAAAGCTGTCAGTCATCGCACCACCGTACAACTTAGGTTCCTAGCCACCAGTCCTGATACATCGACTCGATCATGCAGTGGCCGTCCCGAGAGCGGTACAGATCACAAATGATCAAGGCCAGTCTTCCGGTGCGAGATGCATGTTTGCATCAGATCCCATGTGGAGAGCCTTTATGCCATACAAATTCGATTCGAAGACCGTCAGCGCGGCTGATTAGGTACTGAGGTAGGCAAATTTGGGGCTTTGAGGGATGTACCCTAGGTTGCGTGCACAGAAGTCGCGATGGCTTGCAGGTTGGCACAACTGTGGAAGGTGCGATCGGGGTTCAGTCAGTGCAAACTCTTCTTGGGCAGTCGCGATGTGATAGCCTTCTTCATTACGCTTTACAAACCCTACTATAGCAGCACGATCTCTGAAGTCATGTCGCTCCCTGCCATCGTTCATCACAGCATATCGCTCTTGAGGACCTCTACCTTGCTAGCCTGACGTGCTTACTGCACAATGAACATCACCCAGTGGCTCAACGACACAGCTGCGGCAAGTCGGCCCAAGCAGCCTAAGCCGACTCTGCAGTCGCCGGAGCCATTGGCTGCCCGGGTAGCAGCACCTAACCCTGTCGTACGCCCCTCCCAGAAAGCGCTGCGTTTGCGGCGAAGAAAAGGCGCCAGCAGTCCATTGCTTGCTCCGGAGCTTACACCGCCTGAGACCACAAACGCGAAGTTGAGAGAAGCAAGGAAGCATGACAGTACCTCGATTTCCTCAGCTTCCGACATCGAACAGAGCTCGAGTCACGGTTCATCTTCGGAGTCTGAGGAACGACCTTGCAGTGACCAATATCGACGACGGAAGAGGTACAAGACCAGGAAGGACAAGTATGAACCAAGACTAAAGCGAGCACGCCATAAAATCGAGCACTCAAATCGCCGCGAGAAGACCGCCAAAAAGAAGATTAAAAAGCATGGCAAAGAGAAGAAGACGATGATCAAGGGCAAGACGGCTGCAGCGGTTGTCCAGAATTTCTGCGCACCCAATGTGCAAGGAGAGCGATTAATCGTAAGCAAGCACTGGAGGACATGAAGATCACTGATGTCGCTAAGCATATCAGCTGCAGCATGCATCCAATATGGGACTGTTCAAGAAAGGCAGAGCATCTTCTCCGTTCAGAGGCCGAGGTAGTATGTCGAAGCCCGCTATTCGGAGATATTTGTCAACCAGTGTGGACTGATCATGCAGCAGTCCCGGACCTAGCCTTCTCAGAAATGAAACTCTTGCAGAAGCAGAAGGGACTGCATGATGCAGCATACCCAGTCGAGACAACGCGGAACGGGCGGGCAAAAGACAAAGCACGCCAGACAGAAGAGGAGATCTCTGCTTATTTCACCCCCGGCCGACCACCTCTGCGAGAACGTGACGCGAACCACGAGTTCAGGAAAAAACCACATTCGTCGTCCAAGGCGCAAAGGTCACAGACTCAGCCTGCTAGACGTGACCTTTCTGGTCTCAGCCTTACAAGGAACCCGGTCGAGCCTCGTGGGACGACGGCTCACACAATTCGATCTCGATCCGCCTCAGCCACATACTTCTCCTGGTCCACGTCCGTGCCCCCTGATACAAGACCTGCACCGAGAGTACAAAATGTTTCTCCTATTCACAGCGAAGCACATGGTCGCACCCCCAATGGCTCTAATGGGTCTCAACATGAAAGCAATGCAAACACCACTCGACCCCGACTGCATCATCAGGCGAAAGATCTGCCTACGCTCCATCGGCAGCAGCAGCACCATGCTTTAAAAGGCTCTTCCAAGAGGATCGAGAGTCAAAGGACTCTTCATCGTCAAGTAGTTCGAGATGAAGTGCATTCTATGACGGTGGAGGATCGAGAGGACAATCTAGAACGAAACCGCCGATTCCCCGAGAGTCTCCACCAAAACGAAGAGGCAACTCTCACAACGGAAACTTTTCCTTTGCCATCGTCTCCGCCAGGTTTTGCTATGCAGGCTGAGGCTTCGGCCACATTCAACGAAGGCAGCCAATCAGGCCCTCGACGTCGCTCAGAAACGCCAGGACTTGCAGCAGATCCTCCATACTCCTCAAATCCTCTCGATAGTTTGCTTCAGGACTGTGACCAAGCTGCCGCTGAGCAAGTTTCGGTAAGGTTGAATGCTGGGGGTCCAGTGGATGATGCTGTCCATTTTGAGGACGACAATTTTCAAGATTCGTCCACGGTGCCGGTCAGAGAAGCTCATGGACTACCGCTGCCGCAGCAGGATATCCGCCGAACCTGGAGAGTCTTCTTTGCTGATGGCAATATTCAAAACTCTGGCTATCATTGGCGATATTTTGAGGCGCCAGAGCCTGTGCGAGACGATTTCGACCTCGACCAGCCGGCCCCTCATATTGACTGGTCGCCCACGAACGTACAGCTACAAGGAGAGGACGATGGTTTCTACGGAGGGTCTTCTTCATACGCCACTGAAGGGCACACGATGCATGCACAGCAGGGGGAAGAAGTCGATGAAGCTGAACATGCGGAATATGACGCGGTTGATGACGGAGGTGATGATGATGATTTCTGGCAGCCGAACATTCTGTACTAGCATATCGAAGGCATTGAATGTGAGAATAAAGTTTAGTATCAAGCGAGCATACAGATGACACCAGAAGTCATTTCAGTCAGCCTTGCAAACCCCTGCTTGTGTAAGAATGTTGCCGCTTCGGGTATGGTAGTAGCCCCTTTAGGCCGGAGATAAATCTCCTGCTGAAAAGAGGGAGTGGAAGCTAATGATCCGAGGTACGTATTGATGCGACTTAATCCATTCGTCAAAGAGTATTGAAAGCAGGCCGCATGAGAGCATTGTTCCATCCATCTGTCCGCCCGACATCCATTACCCGGCTGGATGTCTGTCGCTGCTGCCGCAGTCGCTACAGCCCACGTGCAACGTTTTCGATCAACAGCAGTGGCCGGGTAGGAGCTGCTGCTGTGACGAAATCGACCATCACGCTGGCTGCAGAAAATCAACGCAACGTAGGGAGCCCCACCCTGCGAGACAAAATTCAATCTCGAGCGGGCAACATTGCGGGACACCTCAGAAACAATAGCAACACACAATCTTATTCCACCACCGCTTCTGCTTCTTCGACATCGTCGCAGCAGAACACCGCCGCCGCCATGTCGCAATACACCGCAAGGAAGATTGCGGCTCCAAACACCCTCGAGCACCGCATCTACATCGAGGAGAATGGCAAGCCAGTCTCGCCATTCCACGACATTCCGCTGTATGCGAACCAGGACCAGACCATCCTGAACATGATTGTTGAGGTTCCACGATGGACCAATGCTAAGATGGAGGCAAGTCGCCGCCTACCCCGCCATTGCCCATGTTTACAGCCTCGACGTCTTTGACACCCCTCGATACAATAATGCACTTTTGTTGAGTGCGATTGCTAATCGATTGTTGCTACTACAGATCTCCAAGGAGGAGACTCTCAACCCAATCAAGCAGGATACCAAGAAGGGCAAGCTTCGATTCGTCCGCAACTGCTTCCCACACAAGGGCTACCTCTGGAACTACGGTGCCTTCCCACAGGTTTGTCCTCCAATCTCTATATCGCTTCATGTGAGACTCCATCAGGCTAATTGAGCATCGAACAGACATGGGAGGACCCAAGCGTCGAGCACCCTGAGACCAAGGCGAAGGGCGATAACGACCCGCTCGACGTGTGCGAGATCGGAGAGCTAGTGGCAAAGCCAGGCGATGTCAAGCAGGTCAAGGTGCTCGGCATCATGGCTCTGCTGGACGAGGGCGAGACTGACTGGAAGGTCATTGTCATCGACGTCAAGGACCCATTGGCAAATAGGCTCAATGACATTGAGGATGTCGAGCGTCACCTGCCGGGTCTCTTGAGGGCAACGAACGAGTGGTTCCGCATCTACAAGATCCCAGACGGAAAGCCAGAGAACCAGTTCGCCTTCTCCGGCGAGTGCAAGAACAAGAAGTACGCCATGGACATTGTCCGCGAGTGCGCTGAGGCATGGGAGCGCCTCATCACTGGCAAAGCCAACCGTGGCGAGATCGCTCTGTAGGTGTTGTAACACTTTTCATCACTGACAATTCACTGACTCTATTCACAGTGCCAACACTACCGTCAAGAACTCTCCAGACCGCGCCGACGCCAGCGCCCTCAGCATCCCCCACGGCGAGAACAAGCTACCCGCTCCAATCGACCCATCCATTGACAAGTGGTTCTTCATTTCTGGTGCTCCCCAGTAAACGTTGATCACAACTACTGCCTTGCGCCAAACCAATTCGATCGCTGATCTAGATTCTATACATGGGGTCGGGGAGATGGTTGCTGAGGTTCACGGACCCGTAGACTATTCCACGTTGCCGAAGGATGAAATCGTGATTATTGAGAAGGAGATCTCAGACGATGATGGGTGATGAGGTGGCACAAGCATGCACATAATACATGCATATAGATCATGACATGACTTTGTAGAAGACTTTAGCATTGGCGGGTCACTAAAAGGAATCGCTGCATGCGGTATCATAAACATCAAACGAAAACAATCATTCTCCCCACGAGCCTTACGTGCCATGCCAGGCCGTCCAGCTTTTGCGCCGTATTCCATGCTGTCAATGCTATGCAACTCATTCAACCACTCGTTAGGTCTTCCTTTCGTGCCAGCATTCTTGAATGTCGGTCTACCTCAGCAACCACCTCTTTTATTTTGAAGGTCTCCGGATTGAAGCTCATCTCTTTGCCGTCCTCTGTGACGCTTGTTAGCCATGTGCCTCTCTCTATCCCTTGGGCAGAACATACTGAATGTGAGGTTAAGGCTGCCAGCCTCCGCGCTCTCCCGCGGTAATTGTGATACCGAGATCTTCATGCCAGATGATCTTGCATTCGGTGGCAGCATCGAAAGAAATATCCGTGGCATTCGTTGTGCGCTTGCGAAGGGATTGAACTTGGCAGATACGCTGGTTATGAAGGTCGAGATCATGGTTGCGGTGTTGTGCTATTCGTCCTGCGTGTATGGTCTGCGATGACGCGACTGATATCGTCCGACTTGTTCTTAGCTGTGGAATCCTAGAGTAGGTTTTGAGTCTCTCAAACTTCAATGGCGGCGCACAGGGTGTATCGGCGCAGAATTGATCCCTTCGCGGGAGTATGAATCCATTGCCTAATCGGGATCGATGTTCGGCATCTCGTCACGATGCGCCAACTACTCTAACTTGACAATCCACAGATCAAACCAGCACAGCAAGACTCCCGGTCGACAAATTGCTATTCTGAGCGCGTTCTGGAGCAAGAATGCTGTCTCGCCCTCCGTCATGGCTACTACAGCTTCCGCATCATCTCCGTCCGCTTTGCTACAGGCAACTTGCACAAGCACGGAACTTCAGCCATACCACTCGAGGGCTCGCAAGCGAACCTGAACTGTACGATGTTGTCTGTGTAGGAGGAGGACCAGCTGGACTTAGCCTTGCTGCAGGACTACGTATGTGCTGTGGACCAGCTGTGTACGCTCAATATGCTCACACCACCGTGCTTTAGGAGCTTCGCCAATTACCTCGAACCTCAAGATCGCGCTCGTAGAAGGCCTCGATCTGACAAAAGCAAAGCTCGATGCCTCATCGCCCACAAGATACTCGAACAGATGCAGTTCGTTAACGCCCGCGTCGGTACGGTTCCTCAAAGAAGCTGGGGTGTGGCAGCACATCGATCAGTCGCGCGTGCAGCCATATGAGGGCATGCAAGTTTGGGATGGTGTTACGGACTCGCGGATATCATTCGACTGGGCACAGACAGGCTGTGGAGGCCCGTCTTCTACATCAAGGACGATTGCCTACATGATCGAGAACTTGAACCTGACCACCGCTTTGCAGAAGCGACTTACAGAGCTTGGAGGAGCTGAGATCGTGTCGCCTGTCAAAGTTGAATCTATCAAGTTTGGTGAAGAGACGGAAGCTTTGGATCTGAGGACATGGCCCGTTCTCACATTGAGCAATGGACAGAAGCTTGGGGCACGACTGCTGGTTGGTGCTGATGGCGCAAATAGTCCCGTGAGGAATTTCGCTGGCATCGAGAGTAGAGGATGGGACTATGGACGAATGGGTGTAGTTGCCACCATTCAGCTCGAAGGAGAGGGATGGGGCGGGCCGAACCAGAAGATTGCGTATCAAAGGTTCCTACCCACAGGACCCGTTGCTATGCTTCCGCTTCTAGGGAACATGGCGACTCTAGTGTGGTCCACAATGCCAGATCGCGCCATGAAGCTCAAGCAGCTCAAGCCAGCGGACTTCTGTGCTATGGTCAATGCTGCATTCAGATTACCCATGGTGGACATCGATTACATGCACACCATCACCGAAGGACAGGTCGACGAGTTCAACTGGAGAATGCAACACACGCCTACGAGGGAACACGATGTGCCAATGCGAGCAGTCGGAGTTCAGGAGGGAAGTGTAGCGCCCTTTCCACTCAAGCTTCGACATGCAGACACGTACGTCACGGAACGGCTTGCACTGGTTGGAGACGCTGCACACACAATTCATCCTCTTGCCGGACAGGGTCTAAATCAAGGTCAAGGTGATGTTGCGTCGTTACTCAAGACGATTGAGGCAGCTGTAGAGACTGGTCAAGATATTGGCTCACAGATCTGCTTGGAGGATTACAACAGCGAAAGATATGCTGCAAACAACGCCATGCTGGGTGCCTGTGATAAGCTGCATAAACTGTACAGCGTCGGATCCGGCCCGATTGTGCCTCTAAGGTCACTGGGTCTGTCAGCCGTTGATAAGTTGGGATTCCTGAAGGGCTTCCTCATGAGTCGGGCAGCCGGAGGCGCATAGTGTAGTCTGTAACAATAAGAAATCAAAGCACTTCGTTTGTTGTAGCCATGGGCTCGAATTTGTGCATTTGACAAAGTGAACCCGATCGTATTCTCTAATGCTCATCTAAACCTCACATTGTTATGTACAGATGCCGCCACATCAACGGATTCGGGATTTGTAGTTGCTTCGAGGGTATCCGGTCGATATCCGTGCTCGTGATGTTGTCGCTGTTGTCTGCAGGCGGCTGCGGTTTAGACGGTACCGAGGCTCTTTGCTCGCTGGTCTTCCAGCTTCTGGTAGAAGTTGTCTCGGCGGCGCGTCGCTGGGACGTGGTATCCGTACCACCAAGTGTAGCCGGCTGTCAGACCGAGACCTGTAGACATATCCGTCAGTATCAACTCTTCTTCCTTCCGCCAAAAGCTTCATCATCTCCTAGCATGAAGGCATGTCTTGCTGCCGCGACATGCCGTTCACCCGAGCTCCAATCATTCTTGCCAAACTTTGTTCTTGCGCTTTACAGTGTCGAAGGCGGATTACACGTACCGAGAGCGACGCTGAGGTCGAGGACGAGGCCCCTTCGGAGCATCTGAAGTTTGTGTCAGTCCGCCTTTGCCTCGACAGTACGAGCTCCAATGGAATCAAAACTTACACCAGTGATTGGCTTGACCATCTTTGCGATGCTGAGAGGAGTTTTGGGAGACGGAGGGGTTGTTGTGGTCGGGCTTGGAGCTTCGAAGTTGTCGTCTGCCCCGGCTGCACCTGTGGTGTGAGGTTCGAAGCGGCCCGGAAACGAGACGTAGTTGCCTCAGGCGTCAACCCTGACTTCCCCGATCGTCAATCAAATGTTCGGGATTGACAACTATACTAACACATCACTCTGACGAACAAAGAAACAATTCAGATTACGATTACAGCTTGTGAATAGTCAGGAATTCAAGAACATTGCAACATGGCTGATCAAGGTCAACACGAAAGCACTGGGACTGGAATTACACAAACACGAGATGGCGCTTCGCTGGATCCGACTACTGCTACCCAGAATCCATTGAAGAAGAAAATGATGGATCCATCCGAGGATGCGAATCAACAAGGTGCCAGCGGTGAACAACCAGCAAAGCAGCCCGTGGTACGCGGAGATGGTACGGTTCTGCCAGAGCGAACGGAGGAGCAGCCGCGCAACCCCATGAAGAGAATGATGGACACGGGAGGCCAAAAGGAGCTTTGAGGATGCCAAATCTTCCGGTTACAATCTACGAAGTGCCGACCTGCTTCAATCTAAATCTTCTGCAATCTCCTGCCTCGAGCACGAGGATGAAAGATTGGACGAGCTCCAAACCCCTACGCGATTTGTGAACAAATCCAGACACAACACATCTCAACACCTCAGCATCCTTGTCTTCGCGGTCATCAGTGAGGCATTCTTTCTTCTTACGTTCTGCGAAGTATCTTTGATGTGCTCAAAGTCATCGAGTTCAGGTCATGACGTCAGCATCTCTCTGTACGGTCCATATCTCAAGCTCCCAAATGTGAGAACCTCTTGCTTTTTCTCCAAAATCAAAGCAAGAATACGCGAACTGCAAGATTGGCCATCATGTCTAACGACAAATCGCTCAAGGACCTCTCGGGACATTGGAAGATGAACCAAGAGCTCTCTTCCGACCCGTCACCCGTTCTCGAACTCCAAGGAGTCGGAGCATTGGTACGCAAAGCTGCGTCTCATGCCCCGATATCCCTCGACGTGCGGCAGAAGGAAGAGTCCGGTACGACTCAGATTTTCATCGACCAAAAAACAGCTGCAAGCATTCCCGCTATAAACGAAGAGTGGATCTTGGATCGGCAGGACCGAGAACAAAGTGATGCCATTCTTGGTAAGGTCAAAAGTAGAAGTCGATGGAGGAAGAAGGAGGAGATCGATGAGAAGTACTTGACAGAGGGCCTCGAGGAGGACGAGGTCGTAGAGGCATTGGTCGTGAGCCAGGAGAGGGACTGGAAGGCTGAGCAGGTGGGTCATCAGCAACTAGTCTCGCAAATACGTTCAAGCTGATCTAGAGGTGCAGGCGTGGGGCTTCTCAACTGTCAATGGTACCAGACGATTCGTTCGGAGGGTCAAGACTAGCAATAACGACGGCAAATCAGTTCAAACGATACTCGTGTACGACTTCGCAGAGTAGTTCTCTATTCTGCTTGGAAGAGTATCAAAGTAGAATCAATCAGTAACGTTTAATATCCACGATCATTTCATAAACGTACTGGCATGTCTGCTTTGTGATATTATTATCGAGTTCCCTGAACATGCTGTTGACTTGAGCATTGCCTTCTGCCGCTTCACGTACACTCATGAGGGAAGCCTTGAATAACGACCGATCTCTCTTGCTAGTGGCCGCTGGAACTTCGGCCTCATCAGATCCTTTCACTGCACTTCATCGTCACGAGGCCAGTCCCCAGCCCTGCCAAGAGCGGAAGACCGAATCACGGAGGCGCTAGAACCGTCTTTTACTATTCTGAGCCTAGTCCTGGAAAATTCCATGGAAATGGGTCTGGAGGTCGCCGTTGCCGTAAGCATTTCGTATCGCATGATTCCGCCCTTTAGTGGTCCTGCTTTGGTAATGCGGATGCTTTTCTGGTCGGAGTGGTAGGAGTCAATGGTTTGTTTCTGATCTGCCTGGAGGTGTAACGTCCGCTTTGAAATAGCAACAATACTGACCTAGATTTCTCCTCGGACCTTTATCTGCTTTCTACATCTCTATAACTGGGTCTCAACAAGACTTTACATATCATCCTTGCGGAGCTTCTGACAGTCAAATAGCCACAGATATGTCGAAGGCAAGAATACAGCATCCGGCGCCACCCTTCAAGGGTCAAGCTGTTATGCCCGATGGCCAATTCGAAGGTACATCTTGAGAAGTACATATTTCATTCATAGGAGCAGAAGTTTTCTGACAGCCTCATAGAGCTCTCTCTTACAACCTACACATCCCAAAACAAATGGCTGTTCCTATGCTTCATACCAATGGCATGGACCTTCGTGTGTCCAACTGAAATCGTCGCATTTTCGGACGCAGCCTCGCAATTCGCATCAAGGAACGCTGAAGTTGTGTTTGCATCGACAGATTCGGAATACAGCTTACTGGCGTGGACGAATACAAACAAGAAAGATGGCGGACTTGGAAGGGTGAACATACCACTCCTAAGTGACAAGAATCACAAACTGAGTCGGGACTACGGCGTGCTGCTCGAAGACGAGGGAATAGCACTACGAGGCATGTTCTTGATCGATCCCCAAGGGACGCTGAGACAGATCACGGTCAACGATCTACCAGTAGGCCGGAGTGTGGAGGAAGCTCTTCGTCTGATTGACGCATACCAGTTCGTGGACAAGTACGGCGAGGTTTGTCCTGCTGGTTGGCAGAAAGGTCAAGAGGGCATGAAGGCCAGCAAGGATGGCTACACGAGCTACGTCAATACCAAGGGCGATGTTCCGATGAATGGGAATCATCCAGAGCAGACATCACCGCATGTCAAGCGAGCTATGGAGGCTGGGCTGTAGTCAGCTGTACACACGTGGGTGGAAGTCTCGTTGTTCTTTTAGCGGTTGTGAACCTGGCGATATTCTCGGATCTGGAGTACAAGGTGCGATTAGATGGGACGGACCTGGATGACGCCGGTCAATTCGATCAAATGATCTGGTGAGCAAATCGTTGCATTCGAGCTGTTTGCTGGCTGCTAATGCACTGGCCAGCAAGCCTGTAACCTCTGTCATTGCTACCCGGGACTGCGACAGTCTGAACTTTGACCTCGAAGGTAGCAGCATGTGTATATCAACAACTGTATAATAATGATAATCTCGGCTTTGTGAATCATTCTCAATTGTTTTGCTGCTACCCAGCAATCTTCGTCAAGATGCAGAAGAACAGTGGGCCCCATCGTCCGCCACTGGGATGGTCTGGCAATACAATCCATCCGTACTTTGTCCTTTCAGCCCAATTCTTCTCCAGATCATCTTCTAGTTCCGAGCGACCTGCTCCAGCATCGAATCCAACCTTGACGGCCCATTTGACTCCTTTCTTGCGCTCCTTTTCGACCTGAGCCAGCATCTTCTCAATCACACCGTCATTTTCCGTAGGCTCTATTGAGCAAGTAGCATAGAGAACAGTGCCACCTGTTCTCACTACCCTCAGGGCCGTCATCAGAAGCTCCAATTGGGTTTGCGCTAGACGCTTGGATGATCCGGGACGCCAGCTCGCCATTTCTTCAGCAATCTTGCGAGAGGCCACAGCCTTCTCGTGAGCATGAATAATGTGTCGCTCTGACGAGCATGGTGCATCGACTAGGATTTTATCGTACGCCACGGACTTTCCATCTGGTAGTTTGACTCGAAGCTCGTACTGCGCTTTTGGAGATGTACCGTCGATTTTCAAGGCACTGACTTGTTCATGATCGAACAATGACTTCGGTACGTATGCTTTGAGATTGTCTGCCAGCCTGCGCTGTCGCCGACCATCTGCCTCGTTTGAGTGCAAATATGTGGATTTAGCTGCTTCTGTGTGGACGCCTTGAGGTGTTGAATGGAGATGAGGCCATAAGCTTTGAGATAGTACGATTGATTTTCCTCCTGGTGAAGCACATAGGTCCAGAATTATGTCGCCTGGCTGAGCACTGAGCAATGATGCTGCGAGAACAGATGCGACGTCCAGATTCCAATGGGTCAGGAGTCCATTCTTTGAAGGTTGTGGAGGAGGAAATTCAGTCTCAATGGTCTTCACAACATCTCCTGCCTCTGCATCTTGCTCGTTTTTCGCTGATCTCCGAACGAAGCAGTTCGCCGCTTCGTGATCACCCGTCTTTGGCAGCTTCAGCACTTCCGTGCGCGCTTCTGGATGCTTGAGCTGAGCCTGCAGCTCTTCCGAGTGGGCATAACGATTCACAAGACAGGCGTATCGTGTAGGCTGTGCCAATGCTGGATACAATGATGATCTCCAGCGCTCCTCACCCCATATCTGAGAATAATGGCGATGAAAGGCTTCTGCAACAGTCTCGGTGGTGTTGCGCTTCGTCTTGGTCATACTTCGAATCCTAGCATTGCTTCACCACGTAACTTGGTCGTCGATGTCTCGGCGTCTGTGTAGCATGCCGTAATCTTTGTTGTCACCGCAACGGCGAATGGTACTTTGGCTAAAAATGATCAGAGGGGCATCTTTCAGCATGCTACGCAGATCTCCTACCAAGGGTCTGCCAGTCCACCTTCTGCCATCTTCCCTTCGTCGACATCAACAACTACATTGCATCGAACAGATTGTTCATCAGCCTCTCTGGGTTGCTTCCATTCAGCTTTTGCAACAATATAATAGATCTGACTTGACAACCATGTGACCAGTACGAGACTGCGCCTGGGATGGACGGGTCTGTGCCGAGGCCTGCACCATCCACTTTAGCTTCTTCTTCTTGCAACATCAAAACGTCCTCATCAACCTTATTCGGATGCCCAGAAGCAGGAACGATTTAGGGACCCGCATTTCAGCCGCAGCATTCAGCTCTTGAGGTTCGCTTCGGGCCGCATGCCTGCAACGTTGTGGTTGTTCTGCATTAGCCGAGCACACCACGAGCTCCGCCCCGGTGGAGCAATACCCATCTAGATTCACATCGCGAGGAGCACCATCCCATTTCTGGACTCTGTTCGCTAAAGGATGCAGCCTCATACCAGGATGTACCAATAGGTAAAGCCAGCATTGAGCTCACTGGTTCAACATCAATGCTTAACTGGTATTCGAGAGCTGATGGGTGACTGATATGCTATGTATGAAGCCCACATTGGGGTGCCTCCGAGCATGGTTCTCTTCGACCTTCGCTATATATAAGTATGAAGTATCCTCCGGCTCCTTAGATCTGACCGCTTGCCAGATTAATAGACTTTTCTCTACCAATTTTATCTTCTCAACATGCATTCAGGTTGGATACCAGATTCGTACGAGGCCAAGGATAAGCCGTATCAGTACAAAGGTTCATCATGGGATGACAATGCGGTACCTCGTGTCAACCTTCTGAAGGACAATCCAGATCGTCTTGACAAAGTCTACGATCAGTACTCGAGCAACAGCTGTGCAGCCCATGGCACAGCCGCGGCCATCCGGTATCTCGCACGCAAAGACAAGAAGCACGGCACTACCGAAAACCCGTCACGGCTGTTCATCTACTACAATGCTCGTGTAATTGACTCGAACAATACGTCTGGAAAGATCGATTGGCCTGGTTCAGTTAAAGACGATGGCACGAAGCTCCGTAGCTGCCTCAAAGCTATCAACTCTTTTGGTGTGGCCCCTGAAGAACTGTGGGATTTTGAGCGAAACGAGTTACTGGAGAGCATCAAGCACAAAGCTCAGGTTACGAAAGATCAAGGCGTAGCCGCTGCCACCGGGCTGTACACAACTACAGTCATTCGAATCAACGACCGACCTGTTGATGCTGCGTACGAGACAGCCCTCAAGACTCACGCCACCGAGTATTTCAGACTGGATGAGATGTTTGACCCAGCTAAGCCAGCCTCCATCGCTGAAAGGCAGAAGATTTCCGACACGACCAAGCTTCGCCTGCGACAATGCCTCGTCGAAGGATACCCGGTAGTGTTTGGCCTTACTTGGCTGAACGGGGTAGCCTACGACGAGCACTTCGAGAAACCAGATCCTGCCGATGCAAATGATGAGCAATACTGGTCCTTGAAGGCGCCGCCGGCTCACAAGCCACCGAAAGTCGCGACCGACCCGGATGACAAGGATGGCCATGTCGTACTGGCTATAGGGTTTGACGATCACAAGAAACGCATTCTTTGCCAGAACTCGTGGGGTGAAGATACCAATGTTTGGAAGTCTGACAAGGCAACATACAATCGCTATTTCTGGATGCCTTACGCCTGGGTTGAGGACTACGAATACACCTACGATTTCTGGACCATTCGATATGTTGACGACCAGAAGACTGTGCCGAACAACGTTGGCTTCCAGCCCACCCCGCTCGGGCTAAAGAATCCGTTCGGTATCCGTCGGATGACGATACCGGCATCACCTTCACGAGGCAATGCTGAACAGATTGCTGTGATCAACAACGACCTCTTGGGCACACATGCCTTCTGGATCTCTTATGATTCAGCTATCATGCACAGCACACCTGCCGGTGATGGCCAAAGCTGGAACAACCAGTGGCTTGCAAAGGCAGGCTTCGCTGCGAATGACTCAGCTATCTCAGCACTTATAGTGGATGGAAACGGCATGCAAGTGTTCTGGATCAGCTACGATGGGCACATGGGATGTGTTTGGTGTGATCTCACCAACATAAATTGGGCCGCTGAGCTCCCGACATCTGGCAAGCACGTTGCTGGTCAGATCCTTGATGGCGGTCTCTGTTCAACGGTGCTTGCAGACGGTCGTGTCGCAGTCTTTTGCGTTAAAAAGGACGGGTCGATTATCATGGGCGCTCGCACAGGCCGGCCAGACAATGGAATGTGGGACTGGGCGCAGCTAGCACCGCCCAACTCTGCCTGTATCAGTCCACCATCGTCCATTGCCTTGCTATCACGAGACCAAAAATCGCACCTCGAAATCTGGTGGATAGGTCCAAACGGCTCGGTCGAGAGCATGCATTGGCATCCTGGCGGTTGGAACAGCTACCAACTTGCGCCTGATGGATCTGCAGCCCTGAACACACGTATTAGTGCTGCGCAGTGGGAACGCCCTGGAAATATGGGCGTTTTCTACATTGCACCTGACGGCTCGCTCAGAGCTCACTATTGGGACGGCAACTGGATTTCCATGAAGACGTTCTTGGGTCCTTCGGCAGGTCAGATCGACTTAGCAGACGGAACAAGAACCTACGAATGGGGCGCTCGTGTGGACAGTGGGCTGACAGTCATCGCGCATGATCACAAGAACACCGGATTTGATGTTGTATGGATCAGTCCAGACAATTCCCTTTGCACTTGGAATCCGATGCGCAACGGGGGCGAGCCTCGCGCTATCGCTGAAACGAATATGGTCACGCCAGGCACGCCCCTGGGAGCGTTTTACGATCCGAAGACGCAGAAGTTGAACGTGCTCTTCACTTGCAATGAGATGAAGGAGCCCTTGGTCGTAGCTGCAGATTTATCTTGAGAGGGCAATTGTATTTTGTATACTCTTCACTGCGCCACCAAATGATTATATATCACAGATTGAAGCCGTCTTTGAATCCGCCCTTCATGCACAAAAAGTCGAGCGGTATCTCGTACCATCTATCCGATCGCTCTCCATAGCCCCTCATACTGTACTGTCCGCGATCCATGAGCCAATTGTCGAGCTCGTTTGGTCTCCCTTCGTCATCACGTTGCTTCGTGTCCTCTTCTGCGGCTGCCTCCGCCTCCAGCACATCTTTCCTCTCCCATTGCTTCCAATACTCTTCCATGCCAGGTATCTCATAGGCGAATGAACCTCTAGAACTCAAACTCGCCTCGAAAACGATCTACATCCATCCCCGGACCAACGAGATCGCTCAGATCTCGCCTGTTCATGGCATTGAACACCCGTCTCAGCGTATCGTACAGGTTCGTCGACTGGTTCTGCGTGATCAGGCGATCCACGTCCTCCTCGCTGACATTATTGGCACCCCCTCCCGCACCTGCAACGATTTCCTTCGCCTTCTGGCGTGCTTCCGCCTCGACGACGCGGTGCATGCTCAGCGCACCGAGGAGGTGACCAGCAGCCGCATCGTGGACACCGATATTGATGCACGAGACGCCGAGATTGTAGCGTGCACGCACGAAGTTCTGTCGGAGATCGAGCGCGCGCTCGTACGCGTGTATGGCGTCCTCGCTGCGACCGGAGTTGGCCAAAGTAGCACCTAGCCTATTCCATAGCAGATGCAAATTATTCTCCTGGTTGACGACACCAGCTTCTGTGGAGGCGAGCGCGGCCTCGAAGCAATCGACTGCCTTGTCGAACTCGTCGGCCGAGTAGAAGAGCACGCCCAGCCCGACCTGCACGTCTGGATCCATGGTCTCGCCTGTGGGTGAGAGTTGTGCGGCGCGGATGAAAAGGTTGGTCACCTTCTCGTGCAGTTCGGAGCGGTTCGTAAAGCCCATTTCTGCGGCTTCAGAGAGGGGCTCTGTGATGAGATCTGGGTATTTTGTTGCAAGCCAGCGCTCCAGTGTCCGGTAGGCGGTGGCCTCGTAGTTTTCGTTTGTGTAGGAGACGGCGAGACCCATGAGGGCTTCGAGGTTGTTGGCGTCGAGCTTGATGGCTTCTTCGAGTGCTCGGATCGCGGGCGTCTCCTTTTCGTTTTGTGCTTGTGCTGAGCCGAGTCGTACCCATGCCTGGACGTGTGTGGGATCCTTTTGCACTGCAGCCTCGAAAGCTAGTGCCGCCAATGACAGGTTACCTCCCGAGTCCATGATCTGCACGCCCTCGTCGAAGGGGTTCAGCGTCTCCTTGAACGGGTTGCTCTCCTCGAACAGGTAGTCTCCCAGATGCGGATCCCGATCGTACATGTGGTAGCCCATGTCGTCAAAGTTGTCCCACTCGTTGCCCTTGCTCATCGACTCGATCCACTCTTCGTCCTCGACAAGCGATCTAGCGTTTGCAACCTCAGCCTGAATGCCCTTCCAGATGTTTTCAAAGTCGCCAAAGTCGTCCTCGACTTGACCGTCTATCTCTAGGGACTGTGGATCGAATGGTACTGACCTGTCCATTTGATTGAGCTCGGCCTCAATGGCCTTGTTGGCCTCCTCGTCGAGCTTGTCGGCCTGCTCGAGGTTCGCAAACTCGGCCTCCCACTTGTCGTCCGACAGCTCGACCATGCGGCCCTTGCCCTTGCCCTCGTGCTGCATGGGCTGCTGCTCCATGGGGCCCTGCTGCTGGTACATGGGCGAGAAGGAGCGCTGCATGCCCATCATGCCAATGCCACCATAGCCACCCATGCCGCCGTACTGCTGCATGGGCGACTGGTATGTCGACTGCTGGGAGGCGAACGTGGGGCTCTGCGTGCGCTGGGCGGCGTTGGTCTGCTGGAAGCGGGCAAACTCGGCGGGGTTGAAGCCCGGGTTTGTCGCCTGCATGTTGTGCTGCATTCCCGGGTCGAACTCGCTCGCCCACGCGCCGGAGCCGTTGTGCTGCGACATGCGGCTCAGCTCTTGCCGCATGTTGTCCATGGCGAAGGGTGAGGGTCCTTGGGGCATCTGCGCCGACTGCTGCATGAACTCGTCCATCATCTGTGCATCCACATGTTAGTCCATATATCTCCATTCAGGCAGAACATAGCATACTCCATCCTGAGGGCCGCCCATCTGCGTCCGCATGCTCTCCTGCTGGCCCGGTCCGCGGCCGACCAGACGGTCCCTCTGCAGCGAGGTGTCCTGCTGGCCGACCTTTGCAAACTGCGCCAGCGGATTGCCCGCGGTGCTGCACTCAGCGCCACCCATGAACGACATCTTGAGTGTATTTGTAAACCACCAAAACAGGGCGAGTTGGAGTTGACGGAGGGCCTGGGTGCGCGGCGGGCAAAGAACAAACAAGCTATACAAGATGAATAGACAAGAATGGATGTGGAGGAGAGGAGGATGTTAGATTTCACGTTGTTGTTCGGATGTCGAAAGCACCGATGTGAATTTCGGTAGCAGGCGAAAGTCCAAGGTACGACCTGATGCAGCACCCCACACAGCAAGTCACTGCGCATGGAGAGCCTCGGTCCCCTCTGCAACGGATGTCCGACCGAGTCCGCCGCCAGCACGTTCCTTACGCCACACCGCACCTGCCAAGAGCACGTGAGACGAATGATTCAGTTCTCATTCACGTGCACGGACCAACTATTTCTTGAATCGAGCAACCAAGACCGAAAGAATTCAGAAAAGTCAATCAGCAAACAGGAGATGAGATTATTGTAATGTCCAATTCTATGCACACAGTGAAAGCAGACAAAGTCTAGAAATACACCCGTCCTCCAATTGAGGAAGCCTGCCATTCCAAAGATTACATCCATTTTTAAGATTCCCTTTCCACTATCAACGACACAGGCCTCTCCAGGCCGAAGGTTCAACAGATCAGATGAACATCACCCGCCCTCCCGTAGACGCCATGTGCACCCAATTATTATGCAATTGAATTTTTCAACGAACTTGCTTATCGCGTAGGAGATGGCGAGCCTGGGTTTCGTGGCGTAGACAGACTGTAATCCACCCTCAACTGGCGCCCATACAGCTCCTTGCCCTTCAAAAACTCCATCGCCTTCATCGCACTGTTGACGTCGATGAAGTCGGCATGTGCGAAACCACGTGGCTGACCAGTGCGGCGGTCAATGGCTATTCTGACATCGATGACGTTGCGCACTTCGCGGAACAGGTCGCTCAAGTCCTTGTCAGACATTTCGAAGGACATGTTGCCGATGAAGAGCGTTTTGGATGGCGGGTTCACGCCGCCTGGGGTGCGACGGTTGATGGCCTGGCGTGGGCGGTGGAATTGAACGGCAAGGCGTCGGCCCTGGAAGACCTGCTGGTTGGAGGACTCGAGGGCCTTGGTGGCATCTTCGACGTTCTCGAATTCAATGTAGCCGAATCTATCACATATCAGCCATGTGCTCGAATGGATTAGTATAGAAGCAAACTCACCCCTTGCTCAAACCGCGAGCATCGTAGACAATCTTGGTAGACTTGATGGCACCAAATCGTGCAAAGTAGTCCTCCAATGAGGTTTCGTTGACCTCGAAGAAGATGTTGCCAACATAGAGAGTCTTGTTCACTGCCTGCTGACCAGCAGCTGGGGCAGGTGTGGATGGGATAGAAGACGCAGCTGTGGACGTCGCGACAGCTGCACCGGCGAGGGCACTGGCAGCGTCGGCGGCGACAGCAGCGTTGGCACTGGAAGAGTCTCCCATGTCTTCTTGTGCTTCGTTTACAGCTGTTCGCACCCATGTCAGATCTGCGCGTTTATATATGCATGCAAGTACTGTCTCGTATCACACGAGACAGAAGCTCAAGTTTCTAGAACTTACCAGGCGCACTTGCATCTGCCTCTGTGACCACCTCCTCCACCACTCCAGCAGGTTTTTCACCAGATGCAGCCTTGACAGCTGCATCCTCGGTGGCAGCTTCTTCAGCGGCCGGTGACTCCTCCGAAATTTGCTCCGTCTCGACGCGCTGCTCGAGCTGCTCCTCGGTGGGCTTTGGAGTGGCGGCTGCATCATCGCTCGCCCATCGCCGTTCCATTGGCGACGTGGCAGTCCATTGCCGTGTGGAGCGCAGCTTCGACTGGTTGAGCGACACAAACGTTCTGGTCTTGGGGACTATGACCGATGGCGTAGGCTTTGATGAAGCGGCGAGCGCTGCCCTGAGGGCCGTTCTGCTGCGAAGGAGAAACCTGGACACAATGCGCCATCAGCTGGTGCTCCAACAAAGCCAATGCTACGTCGGCGCGGTGATCTTCTTATGCTAGCGGCGGGCACTTACATGTTGGGGAAAAGGGACGAAGGAGGGAATGATATCACAGCAATGGAGATGGGCACGAGAGTCTGCAGATGATGGTTGATGAGAAGAAGACCTATGGAAGTTTTCCAATGCGGCTTAGCGCTCGCTAGCGCATTCTGGAAATTCAGGGACCTCCATCTCGAGCACTGGTAGCGCGCTCTCCTCCGCAATGCTCACTTCCAGCCTAGATCGATGCTCAATTACGCTGTGATATCGCAACGACATATTGACTTAGGAACAACGTCTTCTCATTTGACACTTGACCAATTCATCATTTCGTACTTTCTCATCACACTCTCGTGCCTTTTCGACATCTCCAGCTGTGACGTCTCGCTCTTCCCCATCTCGGCCAAATTCGGTCGACTGAGCCTCAAGGATCTGCATTCTTCGAACATTCCACGAACCTCTACAGCTTCATTCACATGCTCGCGATAGACAGATAGGTCAGAAAAAGCTTGATTGCAACCGTCACATCGCCAATTGATTGACATACCCCAGATCTGTCTAGAACCCTCAGATGTTGTGCGGCTTGTGCGGTCTTGTGAGGCGCAGCAGCAGCGACAGTGATCACTCCCACGCAGGTATCGACGTCGAAGCTGCTCGCAAGGTCTCTTTTGCATCATTGTCTGGTTCGGAGAGTACGAAGCGTGGGGACCGGAAGGACCCTGAGAAGGGGATCATGGCAGACTCGGGCGCACCGAAGGAAGTGGACTTTTTGATATTAGGAGCAGGTTGGACGTCGATCTTTCTGATACCCGCCCTGAAGGATGGGAAGATAAGCTATGCAGCTACTAGTACCACGGGGCACGATGATACCATACCCTTCAAGTTTGATCCCGAATCCACGGACAAGAAGCCGTACGAGTCTCTGCCTGCTGCAAAGACCATTCTGATCACGTTTCCGCTCAAGGGTAAGGGCCAGTCCAAACTCCTCACATCTTTGTACCACGAGACACACCCTGACTATGCGAAACCCCACTGGATCCAACTAGGCAGCACAGGCGTCTACACCAACGAAGGATGGAGCAACCACAAGTCACCGCACGACACAAGCAATCCACGCGCCATAGCCGAGGACGAGCTCCTCGAATGTGCCAGCTCAACAGTACTGAACCTCGCCGGTCTCTACGACGACAAGATTCGCCGACCGCAGAACTGGGTCTCGCGCGTAGCCAAGACCAAAGCCGACGTCAAGGGCAAGCAATCGCTGCACCTAATCCACGGCAAGGACGTCGCGCGCGGCATCGTAGCCTGCCATGGCAACTTCGACGCCGTCAAGGGCCAGCGCTGGATCCTGACGGATCTGTTCTCGTATGATTGGTGGGCGCTGCTGATGGCGTGGGGAGGCAAGCTCGAGGACGGGAGTGACGTGAGGGAAGTGGTGATGGAGATTATGCTTGAGGAGGATGTGAGGGCGCTCACGAGGACGACGGGGAAGATTGGGCGGGCGCTTGATGCGAGGGATTTTTGGAAGGCTGTGGGTGCTGTGCCCAGGGAGGGGAGTATATACCATAAGTGACTGCCTGCTGTGATCAAAGCTGCCCTGTGAATGCAGTTCTGTTGATATGAGAAGCAATTGAGGCGTGCTCAGCAAGAGCAAAAGGCACAGTGTCTATACGTTGTACATTAGGTACATACATGATACAAGAATTTCCGTTCCTTCCATCCCGTCCCTTTTTGACATGTAAAGAGATGCAAGCCGTAACTTGCATGGGTCTCTTCCCTCAGCCTCCGCACATCTCAGCCTCCGCACATCTCAAGTTTTCAGACCTCACGCATCGGGGTTTTTCGCTCTCTCGATTCCACTCCTGGTCCTGCAATTGATGTTCCTCGCTCATCGTACAACCAGTTTATTGCCCATCCTTAAGATGCAAGAACGATTCCAAATCGAAATCCGCACCTCCCGAGTTCGATGTGACTGTTGTCCCTTCATTAGCTTTTCTTTCCTTCCCTTGGCCAAGGCAATAGTATAGATATGTGTATTACGCACAATCAAAGCCCTTGCCCTCGCCCTTCCCCTTTGGCAGCGTCTGCGGGTTGTTTTTCCGCTGGAACTCGGCCTTGGCATCTGATATCAGTTTCTCCTTGGTCTGGTACTCCTTCTGTGCTTGGTGGGCGCGGTCGGCGGCGGTGATGCTTCTCTGGTGGTTGAAGCCGTAGAGGACGCCGAGACCGAGCGCGGAGAAGCGGAGGACCTGTTGCAATCACGAATCCAGTCAGTGACATTCTTCAATGGCTCTGGTAGTAGAAGGGAGGAGACAGGATCAAGAATGAAGATGGCTGTTGCATACATTGACTCCCGACATGGTTGGTAGTGATCCGGAGATGCGCGCGAAGGAGAGAACCAGTCAATTGGCTTCCAATGGGTCGTCAGAAGCGGTCGCGCGCGTTCAAAGGTGGATGAGGGAGTGGTTGTTGGCGGTGGGCGTGGATGGGAAAAAGATGGCGAGGTTGCTTCAGTAGTTTGCGGCTTTGCTGCGAAAGCACCCGAGCTTTGACCCTGGTCGCTCTGTGAGCCTCTCGGTACGCTAAGGCGGAACATGCATACTGTTCAGCGCGTGGACTACAGATGGGACGCGTGAATTTCTTCAATCATAATGATTTTGACTTAGCAAATTGAGTGCAAGAGTTCATACAGAGTGTCCTCTCGGCTTGATCATCCAGGCGAGTATTCATCTTGTGTAAAACCACCATTATTGAATAGGGAGTTCAATGTTCTGTAGCATTAACTCACATCTATGCGATGGACATTGAGCACAGCAAAGTTGCCATATATGCTGGAAGAGGTACTAATGAGGAAGAGAGTATAGCATCTGCCGCATGAGTAGCCTGTCCATCAATACCACCACGACACAACCACCACACGAATCGCCAACGCACAACCATGGACGCGGAAGCGAGGAAGGAGGAGATCCTCGCCAAAAAGGCGAAGCTGGAGGAGCTGCGAAGGGCACGAGCACTGCGCGAGCAAGAGATGCGCACAAAGCGGCAGAGTGTAGACCCCAACAGCGACGTCCTCACACCGACACCCAACCGCGACGCACGCCAGCGCGACATCGAGAAGCTGCTCACCGATGTGCTGGGGGAGAGCCGCTCCGCCTCGCCAGGCGCCGTCGCATCACCGCGTACAGGTAGAAGCAGACCAGGCAGCACGGTCAGTAGCTCGAGACCATTGAGTGATGAGCGAAGGGCAAGCACGCAGCGCATGTCCAGCGAGACGGGGGAGGCGCGCGAGTCGAGAGCAACGGGCATGTCGACGGTATCGGGGACGACATATGTGGCGAGCGCGACGCAGACGCTGGGGATCGCGCCGACGGTCAGCGTGTATGAGCAGCCGAGCGATGCACCACCCAAGAAGGAGATTGTCACGTACGACAAAGGCATTCAGACCAGCGTCGAGTGGCAGCCGCAGCGGAAGGAGCGAGGCGTTGGGCGTGGCGGGGAAGATGGCGAGGCAGAGGAAGACTGGGGCGGCAGAGAGACACCCAGACCGCTGTCCGAGTCAGAGAAGGAGCGGCTTAGGGAGGAGCTGCGGAAGGAGATTGAGGAGGAGGTCAAGGCTGCTGTCCAGCCCGGGAGCAGTCAACCCGCTGAGGAGGCGAGGTTTCCCGCGAGGACACTCTCGAATGATGAGTTGGAGGCTGTTACCACATCACGAGACTTCCAGGACTTCTTAGACCAGTCGACCAAGGTCATCGAGCGTGCCTTGGACGAGGAGTACGATCTGCTCACCGACTACGCGCACGGCAAGACGAATCTGGACGAAGATGACGAGGGCTACAGCACGAGAGGCAAGCGTGGGAGGCGAGTACGACAGGTTGCACAGTATTGGGATGAGAGATGGAGCAAGAAGCGGCAGATCAGTGACATCGGCTTCTCGCCCAAGGTATGCCATCTTGCAATATTTAGCTCTCCGTATGTGACACTTACATTAGATCTAGTACCCCGAACTCCTCCTAGCATCATACACAAAGAACCCCTCCGCGCCCCACGAACCAGCCGGTCTCCTCCAAGTCTGGAACGCACACATGCCCTCCCGCCCCGAATACGTCTTCCACGCCTCCTCTGACATTCTCACCGCCAAGTTCTCCCCCTTCCACCCCTCCCTCATCGTCGGCGGCTGCTACAGCGGCCAAGTCCTCCTCTGGGACACGCGCTCCAAGTCCCCTTCGCCCGTGCAAAAAACGCCTCTCACCGGCTCGGGTCACACCCATCCCGTCTACAGCATTGACATCGTTGGTACCCAGAACGCAAATAACATCATTTCCTGCTCTACAGATGGAGTCGTCTGCTCCTGGTCCGTGGACATGCTCGCCCAGCCGCAGGAGTACCTCGAGCTCGTGGCGCCTTCTCCTCCCGCAAAGACTGAAGACGTCGCACCCCTGTGCATGGGATTCCCGCACGCTGATCCCACCTACTTCCTCGCGGGAACGGAAGAAGGCACCATCTTCGCGTGCCACCGGTACGAGCGCGCCGGCGCAAAGGCAGGCATAGACAACCGCATCCGGTACTCAGGGCACGCCGCACCGGTCATGAGTCTGGACTTCCATCCCAGTCGTGGAGCCGTCGATCTCGGCGATCTCGTCCTCTCCGCCAGCATGGACTGGAGCGTGAAGCTATGGCGTGTGAGACCCCCGGCAGCGACCGGTGGTGCCGCTGTCTCAGGCCAGGCGCACATACAATCCCCCGTGTTGGATTTCAGCCGTGAAGACCTCGTCTTCGATGTCAAATGGTCGCCTGTACGACCAGGCGTTTTCGCGCTGGTAGATGGAGCGGGCGCCCTCGAGATCTGGGATCTCAACGCCGACCACGAGATACCCATCGCGCACGTCACGCCAACAGAACACACCAACACCGCCTCCCTCGCCGGCGGCTTGGGCATGTGGAAGAAGCGCAGTCTAAACCGGTGCGCGTGGGAGCAGAACGAGGGTAAGAAGATAGCTGTCGGTGGGCTGGATGGCGTCATCACCGTGTTTGAGGTGGGCAATGAGCTTGGTGGCACGGAGGGGGCTAGGGCGGAGGAGTGGACGGGCGTCAAGAAGGTGGTTGCGAGGGCGGAGGCGCAGTTGGGTGCTGCGAAGGAGTTGGGTGGTGCGGGGAGTAAGGCGCCTACTGTGAACGGGTTTGGGAGGTAGGAGTGTGCTGCCGCCGTTCGTTCAAGCCAGCAACCAGATATCTAGCGAATACCCCAGTCCCTTGCTTTGTGCAGGCTGTTCGCACTTTTACCCAGTCTACATTCATTATTTTTTGGAACATTGCACGAGATGCAATGTGACCAGAAGCTTTCCCATTTTCCGCAGTTTTCTACACAATTACCTAATGAGAATGACAAAAGCAAGCAAAAGCGAGCAAGCCCATCATATACACTTCCGGCAATGACACAGAACAAATGCTTATACTACACTAAACACATACGCACGCCACACACAGACATAGAGGGTTCTCTAATAAGTTCTCTTGAACGGCGGCACGGCCTTGCACTCGGCCTCGTCGAGCGTGTGCATCGTTACGGCCCTGTAGCCCAGGTCCACCTTCTCATGCGGCTTCTTCTGCCACGTGAGCGTGTGCTTCATCCATTCGTCGTCGTTGCGGTCGGGGAAGTCCTCGCGTGCGTGCGCTCCTCGCGATTCCTTGCGGTTGGCTGCTGCTTCGGCGGTTTGGACCCTGTAATTATGATGTTAGCGAGGGAGTGGGTATCATAAGGTGAGAAGATACGTACGCGCAAGTGAGCAGATTTCTCAGCTCGAGCGTCTCCACTAGATCCGAATTCCAAATCATACTCCTGTCCTTGGTACCAACCTGGCTGAACGACTTGTCGACCTCATTGATCCTCCTCACACCCTCATCCAGCGACTCCTGCGTCCTAAACACGCTGACATCCGTCTGCATGACCTTTTGCATATCGAGACGGATCTCAGCCGTGCTCTTTGGTCCATCAGCCGTGCGCAGCTCATCGATGACCTTTATACCCTCCGCACCCGCGTCAGGCGAGATCTCGCTGTGCTTGAAGCCCGGCTTGAAGTTGTCGCGGATCGTATGCGAGACGGCGCGGCCGAAGACGATGAGATCGAGGAGGGAGTTGGCGCCCAGACGATTGGCGCCGTGGACGGACACGCAAGCGGCTTCACCGCAGGCGAAGAGACCGGGCACGACCTCGTCTTCGCCCTTATTGTTGACGGTGAGGACTTCGCCGGTGTACTTGGTTGGGATACCACCCATGTTGTAGTGGACAGTTGGAAGCACGGGGATTGGCTGCTTGCGTACGTCGACACCAGCGAAGATGGCGGCGGTCTCGGAGATACCTGGTAGACGGTCGTGGAGAACTTCTGGTGGCAAGTGGCTGAGTTGCAGGTAGATGTGGTCTTTCTCTGGACCAACACCACGGCCCTCACGGATTTCCATAGTCATTGATCGAGACACGACGTCACGGGAAGCCAGATCCTTTGCGGTTGGTGCATAACGCTCCATAAATCGCTCACCCTCGGAGTTGATGAGATATCCACCCTCACCACGCGAGCCTTCAGTGATCAAGCAGCCAGCACCGTAGATACCAGTTGGGTGGAACTGGACGAATTCGAGATCCTGGTTGGGCAGGCCAGCGCGAGCGACCATAGCCATACCGTCACCAGTGCAAGTGTGAGCAGACGTGCAGGAGAAGTAGGCACGACCGTAACCGCCAGTAGCCAGGACAGTGTTCTGAGCCTTGAATCTGTGCAGAGTGCCGTCTTCCTGGTTGTAGGCGAGGACACCCTTGCAGACGCCGTCTTCCATAATCAGGTCGGTAGCGAAGAACTCGATGAAGTACTTGGTGTTGTGTCGTAGCGATTGACCGTAGAGCGTGTGGAGGAGAGCGTGACCGGTTCTGTCTGCAGCGGCGCAGCATCGATATGCCTGACCACCCTTGCCATACTTCTGCGATTGACCGCCGAAAGCTCGCTGGTAGCTGTGTGACCATTAGTACAAATCTATGCGGGGCGACTGGCAGAGAACATACATTCGTCCATCCTCAGTACGCGAAAATGGGCAGCCGTAGTTCTCGAGTTCGATGACGGATTGTGGCGCCTCGCGGGTCATGTAGTGAATAGCGTCCTGGTCACCAAGCCAATCTGATCCCTTGACGGTATCGTACATGTGCCATCTCCAGTCATCCTCGTGCATGCTGTTGCCCACCTCGTTAGCTCTTCACCCTAATGCAAGCTCTTGTACCATCCACTCACTTTCCTAGAGCAGCATTGATACCGCCCTGTGCGGCAACGGTGTGCGATCGGGTTGGGAACAGCTTTGATATACATGCTGTGTTGAAGCCGGCCTCTGCCAGACCGAACGCAGCTCTTAGACCAGATCCGCCAGCTCCCACGACAATCGCATCTGTCAACAGTCAATATAGCCCTTCGCAACTCCATATTCGCCATGCGCACCGTATTCGTGGTCAATGACCGGGTACGAGTGCGAGCCAGATGTCTGCACTTCCTTTGCTCGCAGTGGTGTGCTCGTTATGATCTTCGCCAGGCGATGGCTCTGTGTGAACTGTCTGCGAGGCGTCTGCACAGCTTTCGAAAGCTGTATTCATCGTGCCAATTAGCCCTTTCGTTCCGCGCAACGCCAACGCAAATATAGGAAGTGTTATCGACATTGGCGACGCAAGCAATTGATAGCCAACGCCACTGCCAAAGTCGCCGCCGCCGCAAAAGCAACCAATAATCGAAGGGTTCATTCTGCACTCACCTGGCGAGACGGCACAGCTAACCGCCGCAAGCCCAAAGAACTCATCTTCGCAGCTTGTCACTCGCGACCACAAATGACTACTACGTCGGACGTGTGAATATGACGAGGGGAGGAGAGAGGGAGAATTGGTGGTGGAGAGTTTACGATGTTGCGCACAGAAGAGTCCTTAGCGTAGATCGCGGCCAGGCATTGCTACAGCGGACCAAGCAGACCCGTTCCCTCGGCTGGTCTCTTCTATGATGACAAGAACGACACTTTTTGAACGAATGGATGGCGAGACATTAGTACGGGACTTTGTTCGGTTCTTCACTCTCACGTGCACAATTAATACCTATCATCACGGCGTCTTTTCGCGATTGCCATCGCCTCATACGTGATTGTGTATGTTCGAGATGTGAGTGTCCGCCAGCGCCACGATGATGAATGAGCATGCTCTGATTGGTCCTCGGTCGGGGTCGGTACAAACCGCATGGTAATTTCAACTGCAGCGAGCGAGGACGCCAGGAAAGCCGCATTGTCATCCCAGTGCTGTACATCGATTTCACGCGCACAGCTCCTCGATTCATCAAAGACTCAGGAAGTCAGAGCGTAAAGTCTCATCGGGCATAGGATCTCAGAATCTACATCGGCTAATTCAGGATGCTCAAGATGCCAAAGTATGTTGTAAGATACTACGCTGCACTCTCTGATCTTCGGCCACTGAGGTCTTGCAAGTAGGAGCATATTCCAATGGAAGTTTATGATACATTGGAAGTAACCTCCAGAGTCTCAGATGCATGATAGCATATTCCAAATTTGCATTTGAAGTCGATGCACCTTTTGCTCGAATCTGCAGCCGCTGGTCTCTTCATTCAGGCTGTTAGAACAGCGCCAATGCTTTTACAAATACCGATCGGACAAAAGCATATCTTAAGATTCCATCCAGAGTTGGCATTTCTATGCTCAGACCTGGAGACGGCGGCGTCTTCACTTAGGATCTTACTACAATGTTAACGCGATCTAGAGGTATCAAAAGGACAACAGTATATTCTGAGATCCCATCGCAAGTTGGCGATTCTTTGCTCGAATCAGCGGGTGACCGCATCTTCACCTCGAATCTTAGAACATAGTCAAGCCAATCCAGAGGTCTGGAATGGACGGTAGTGTATCTTAGAATCCCATCGAGAGTCAGCGAATTTTTGCTCAGATTCGTAGATGGCAGGACCGTTGATCAGGATCCTAGAGCACAGCCAATGCGATCGAGAGGTACATAAAGGGCGATAGCGTATCCCAAGGTCCCATTTGCGGTCAGAGTATCTGTGATCCAACTTGCATGGAGGAGCATACGCAGTCGTGATCCTAAGACATGGCCGGAGCTACTCAAGGCTGGGAAACGGACGATAGGGTATCCTAAGACCCCTTCAGGCTTCGGAAAAAATATGCTCCATTCTCAATTCTTGTAGGGTGGAGCATTACTGCTTTGGAGTGGAGGACGTTTCGAGGTAATGCATATATATCAGGTGGACGATGGCATTCTCTATGATCCCATCCAAAGTTGGAACATTTATGCTCGCAGCCGCATGCCACTCGTGCACTGGCCATGACTGGAATCGAGTATCCTCTTCCTTCGCTTCGTCATTCGTGATCGTTGTTGTAACATGCGTTGAAACATCCTGAGCTTGTCAAAGTTAAGCTCGCGTGACAGCTTTGACGTGCATTGTCACCCTTTCGCGGCATAGAACAACCTGCCCAACAAAAGTCACACATAGCAAGATGTGACTTCAGCATTCGCGAATCAGGTTCGATATGCTGTATTATCCACGGAGCGAAGCACGTGATGCCATGTGTAGGCCGATGCCCATTCCGGCGTGCCCGGTTACCCGAATTCCACACGCACTGCCTCGAATCTTGGGCGGCACAAACATCTTACTTAGGAGGAAAAAATTTAGCACGATGCGATTGTAGCATATCTTGCTCAACATTGATGTACTATGTGATCCATGGAGCAATGGAGACATGAACATAATGGAATTTGGAGTGCTTCGGCACGTGGTATCAAGCACGGACCAGGAAAGAAATACTTCAAGGCGACGGCGACAAGAACTTCAGATTCGAGCTCATAACTCGCTGTATGTCATTTTGAGACTCTTCGCTATGCTACTGTCATTCGTTGACAGTTTTGTAGTAGTAACGCCGTGCAAAGCCCCCGGATATCCCATATCTTGTGAACCATCGCCACAATCGCAAAGACCACTGCCTCAACACATTTATGCTTGAACGAGGTCCTTCTTGAGCGTGCCCAGAAAGGCTTTTTTCTCCTGGGGAGTTTGATACGCGCCGTGACCGAACTTGGAAGACGTGTCGATCCACTTAAGGTCGATCTTCTCCAACGCAGATCTCTTTGTGTGCTGGTACATGCTCTTACGCAGAGTCATGACTCGCTTCTTCACGCCAGGGCAGGAACCTTTCAGCAAAACAAAGTCATTCAGAACCTGACCGTAGCGGACGAAGCCACCCATTCTGGTCACATGTTAGTACAGAGGGTTTAGATGTCAAAGGGGATGCAGCAACATACGGCGTGATGGTCTTCTTGGAGACGTCGAACTCAGTGGAGGCGTTGCCCTCGTCATCGCCCTTGCCCATGCGGTAGATCTTGTGGTTGACAGAGGTACGGTGATGGTAGCCCATCTGACCGGCGCGACCGACAGTCCACTGCACGTGGGAAGGATGCCATGCACCGATACAGGCGACCTTGCGGAGACCCTTGTGCGTCTTGCGTGGAAGCTTCTTGGTGCCCCATCGAGCAGTGACACCGTTGAAGCCGTGACCCTTGGTGACAGCGATGACATCGATCATCTCGTCTTGCTCGAAGATGGAGCCGATCTCGACTGGCTTCTCGAAGAGGCCGTAGCCGAACTCGACCTTGGCCGGGATGTCGCCACCGTTGACCTGGATCTCCATAAGATGGGCCTTCTTCTGCTTGACTGGAATGTTGCATTAGTCATTGATCATATATGCTGGTGAGATGGATTACTCACGTGGCGTCTTGTGGATCTGGGAGTGAGCGAGGACACGGACGACAGTGCAGTACTTCTTGATGCGCTCGAGCTCGCGGGTGATCGAGGAGGCCTTGCTCTCAGCGTGCTTCTTAGCGTACTTGGTGAAAGCCTTCTTCTTGCTCTTGTACCAGTTCTTGTAGAAGCGGCGCTTGATCTCGTCGCTCAAGTGCTCAGCCCAGACGGTGGTGAGGGATCGCAGACCGCGGGGAGTCTCTGTGCCAGAATTAGTCCTGTCAACTCTCCACACTCTTCACCAATCTCACGAACCGATGTAGCCAACGAGACCGACGACAATCATTGGTGGTGTGTCAATGACAGTGCAGGCCTCAACGATCTCCTTCTTGTGCAGCTTCGCGCCTGGACGGTCGAGGTCACGGACGATGGTGGTCATGCCGGCCTTGTAGCCTATTGAGTTGTAAGTGTGTGTATTTCTCGTCTGCGTGAATTTGATGCGTACCGAGCGCGGCAGTCAGGTGAGGAGGCTTCTTCTTGTCATCCTTGGGGAAGCTGTGAATAGATCGTTAGCCTTGTCCTGACTTATGTGCGCAACCAATCTCGCATACCTCTTGACCTTTCCTCGGTGTCTGGCAGCTGCGCCAATTTGTCAGTCTCCCGCTCCTCCGATTTCTTGTATGCGATTGTCCTTACCTCGCTTCCTAGGCAAGAAGGCGAGCGAACCGTGACGCTGTGTCGCAAGTTAGCAAATTTGTCCATGCCCAATTTTTGTGCGCTTGAATGCCACTCCAACTCTGCGCACGGAAATCCAGCAGCATTCAATCGTCCAGAATTTCACTCACAGGAGCCTCGAATTTACGGTGCGACATCTTGACGTGTGATGTTGTCGCGAAGTAAATGTGTGGTGATCGTAGTTAGCGGCACTACAATTTTCAAAGTGAGCTGTGCGAGCCCGCGTTGCAGCACGAAGTCTTGGCTGCGGCCTCAGGCTTCAACCAGGCCGCCAGTGACGTTTCAAGCTGGCCACTGGCTCCACGACTGGAAGCAGCGAAGCAAGACCAAGCAAAAGACCTAAAAGCGTACACCTCGCGCCTGCCACTCGCCTCACTCGATATTCTCCGCAACCGCCGTCCGGTGAAGTCATCTGCAGCGGTGACAACGCACTGCACGCCACCTAATACTCGACATCGTGGACGCCCGCCGAATTAATATCCCACCGCTGGCTCCACGTCCGATTCTCTGGATCACCGCAGAGCTCCAACCACCCTTAGTAACTCGCTGCGCACATCAGGTACTCGCCCGCAAGCCGTGACGCCCCCAGGTCCGACACTCGACATCGTGTATCCGTTGAGCTCAGGACTCGCCCGGACCTCAATCTAGCAGACACACGTAGTCTATCAAAAGCATATTTGCGCTTGCTGAGAGCTCCATACCGTTGCTCGAGTTACATCATGTCGGACGCGGTCGAGGGTAGCCCGACCACATGGAAGTTCACACAGTATGCCTTCCTTAGCATGTTCCTCCTTTACATACTACAAGCATTGCACAGTCTATTGTGGTTCTTCATCGCCATGGTTTCCATCTTTGCCCGCCGAAATACACGTCAAATGCCGTCGCACACCGCCTGTCCTCAACATTACTAACTCCACGGGCAGATGCTTCGGAGACAAAGGAGATGTCGAGGACATAACAGAAGGTACTGCAGATGTCGAGAGTGGTTCTTGAAGATGCTGATCCCTTGTTCCAGCCGACATAATCTCCACAGTCGAGTTCGATCAGACGGGCAACTATCTTGCGACCGGCGACAAAGGTGGCAGAGTAGTCCTCTTTGAAAGAAATGAGACAGTGAGACAGACGAACTGTAATTCCATGAAACATGCTGACTCAATGCGACCAGAAAAAGACATGCGAGTATAAGTTCCACACCGAGTTCCAATCACACGAGCCCGAGTTCGACTACCTCAAATCCCTCGAGATTGAAGAGAAGATAAACAAGATCAAGTGGTGCCGGAGACAGAATGCCTCCCATTACCTGCTATCGACGAATGACAAAACAATCAAGCTGTGGAAGGTTTTCGAGAAGTCGTTGAAGGTTGTGGCAGAGAACAACTTGTCACACGAGTTAACTCCCGCAGGAGTGCCGGGCGGTGGAGGACCTGTTCGAAATCCAAACGTGAGCTTTAGATCAGCCTCGGACCTCAAGCTGCCTCGAATGACACATCACGACACTGTGGTCGCTGCAGTGCCCAAGAAGACGTATGCCAACGCCCACGCGTACCACATCAACAGCATTTCTGTGAACAGCGATGGCGAGACCTTTATCAGCAGCGACGACTTACGCATCAATCTTTGGAACCTCAACATTCAGGATCAAAGCTTCAACATCGTGGATATCAAGCCAGCGAATATGGAGGAGCTGACGGAAGTCATCACAGCAGCAGAATTCCATCCTCAAAGCTGCAACTGGTTCATGTATGCAAGTTCGAAAGGAACTATCAAGCTGGCCGACATGAGAGAAAGCGCTCTCTGCGACCAGCACGCAAAGCGTAGGCTCTTCCTGCCCAATCTATGCTTTGATCTCGCTAACACCAAACAGAATTTGAGCAAGAAGAAGACCCACAGTCCCGATCGTTCTTCTCGGAAATTATCTCCTCCATCTCTGACGTACGATTTTCGCATGACGGCCGATATATCCTGTCGCGTGACTACCTCACCGTCAAGATCTGGGACGTCAACATGGAAAGACAGCCGATCAAGACAATCCCAATACATGAACACTTAAGACCTCGACTTTGCGACACATATGAGAACGACAGCATCTTCGACAAGTTCGAAGTCGTGTTCTCAGGCGACGCGAAGAACGTGATGACCGGATCTTACAATAACAACTTCATGATCTACCCCTCGGATCCAGAGAAGGACACTGAGGTGGTTCTGCAAGCAGACAAGTCAGCCTTCAAGGCGAAGAAGGTTGGCATTCCGACACCGATGAATTCCGCAACGAGCCCAACAGCGGGAGGAAAGAAAGCCAACTCGAGAGCTGGCAGTCCAGCAGCGGTTGGTCCTGGCCAACGTATGCGCAAGGAGACTGACGCGGATCAGATCGACTTTAACAAGAAGATACTGCACATGAGCTGGCATCCGTTTGAAGACAGCATAGCGATAGCAGCCACCAACAACGTAAGCTCACTCCCCCACATTTCATGGTGGACATAACTAATTCTCGACTAGCTCTTCGTCTTCTCGGCACTATAGATCATGCTTTGATATGCATTTGCATTTGGCAGAATCAAGATCATCCATGGAAAGGCGTTTTGATGATTGCTCTGGAGAGTGGCAGCGCTGTGGTCGCGGCGTGTCGACGAAAGCACGAAGAGATGACCAGCGAAGTCGTTCACCTCATGACAGTAGAACAAGACAGGAAATATGTTGGAATTGGACGGGCATGGGATCTAAGCACCAGAGCCATGAAGTTGTGGTGGATGATGCAGAAGGAAAAGAATGTAGACAAAACTCAGAACACCTTAATTCTGGGGCCGAGAGGACTCGCCTCCTCTATAGCCAAATGCGAAGATGGCATGCGTCCAAGAGGTCCATGTCTTTACAATTGCTTCATGTTCATCTCTCTTGTCCATTGCGGCTCCTTAACGCTGTCAGAGTCGCCCTAAGGAGTGGATCCGCCGAGAACGGACAGGGGTTCGATGTGCAACGTCTCACAGATCGAGCCACCTCAGCAATCTGCACAACAATCAATCGGGATTTCTCCATCGCTCCTTTCATTCGATTGAGTTGCAGATGCCTCCAGTCAGGTAGCATGATACCATAGATTCCTTTCCATCATGTACGTGCGGACATACGTGGCGCACCTGTGCTCACGCTTGCATCATCATTCGGCCGACTGACGACATTTCAGAGACGAAATTCTTTGGGGACGATCGGATCCTGCAGGATACGATGTTGGACGCACTTGTACCGGTTGGCATCAGTGCCTTGATCTTTGGAGGATGCTGCTCCAATGTACGCTTGAGATGTTCATCTCCACGAACACAATGACTGAACTATCTTGCAGGTCTACGCGCTTGAAGCAGTACTCAAGCACGAACCAGACAGTGGTCTCCTCATCACACTCATGCAATTCGTGCTGGTCACTCTCTTCACATACAACACTCAGCGATCACTGTCTAATCCACCACTATTCCTGAGGCCAACCAAAGTGCCTTTCCACAAGCTGTTCCTCAGCGCGGCGATGTTCTACACGGTGAACATGCTGAACAATTGGGCGTTTGCTTTCAATATCGGCGTCCCGGTGCATATCATTCTGCGGAGCTTCGGCAGCGTAACAACGATGGCTGCGGGCTGGTGGAGAGGGAAGTGGTATTCATCGGTGCAGGTCGTTTCTGTTGCTATTCTGACTACTGGCGTTATGGTCAGTGCTTGGGCTAACGCTGAGTCAAAGGTATGAACTTCTCTCCACGGCCATATTTGGACTATATTGATCCTAGATACAGGGTAAGACGTCGTCCGAGAACAGCTTCGACCCATCAAGCAGCTCCTTCGGCATGGGCCTCGCAATTCTACTCGTCGCCCAGCTCTTATCATCCTGGATGGGCGTCTACGTACAAGACATGTACGCCGAACATGGCAAACACTGGGACGAGAACTTGTTCTACAGCCACTTCATCAGCTTGCCGCTCTTCCTTCCACTGTCAGGAACCTTGCGAGCTCAATTCCAACGCCTGCAGCATTCGCCACCAATGCTGATGCCGGATACATTGCAAGCGACGGTACCACTCGCACTGCAATCAGGGCTTGCCAAAGTGCCGCGCTCGATTTTCATGCTCGGACTTAATTCCCTGGCACAGCTACTGTGCATCACAGGAGTCAATCTGCTAGGAGCCAAGTCATCGGCGGTCACAGTCACGATCGTGCTGAATATTCGCAAGCTCGTTAGCTGGATCTTAAGCATTTGGCTGTTTGGAAATCCGTTGAGTGGCAAGATGGTGCTAGGCGCCGCGTTGGTATTTGGATCTGGGGCACTGTATGGCTGGGAGACGACTGTGGGTATTAAGCGGCGGCAGAGTAAGGTGGGAGATGGAAAGTCATCGCAGAATGGTCACGCTAATGGCGTGAAGAAAGAGTTATAGATTTATTGCAAGCGTTTGCAGGGTGAACTATATGCATTTTTATACTACGTGCTGTGACATCTCACCAAAGCAAAAACGCCCCACACACGGCCGAATATAATCTCTGGCAATTGACGTGGCCCTTGAAGAGCTTGGAAAGAAGGCAAACAGTCGGCAGCGGTTCGGAGAGACATGCGTGAGGCGCGACTCATCATCGACTGTCGACGATTCTCCATCCTGATAATGCAAATCAGGACATCCCACTCCACAATCGGTCCATTCAACGGCTCTCTTCACTCCGCGACTTCCATAGATCGTCCAAAAAGTTGTGTTCATCGATGTCTGACTCCCGGAGATGAAGATGTGCACGATCTACCTCATTATGGAAGGCTTGTAGATGCACTGACCACGCCATCATTGTTCTTCACCAGTTCTGGGCTTGCAAGATTTACTGACTACCATCTCACGACCCTCTTTTGAATGACGTGAGCAGTAGCTCTAGCCTGCTTTGAATGAGCAGAGTCATCGGCTGGTATATCATCGTCTTCGCACTGGTCTTGCCAACAACTCATAAAATCTCTCGTCATCCAGGGACAGCACTTTTTGTTCAACACTGTCGGCGTTATATTCTCAAGCTACACCAGCGCTTGACATAAACATCATCGACGCGATGCACACGTTCCAACATGCCATCCTCCTGGCGACAGCACCCACACGACCTAGTGCAGCGATCAATCTCTTCGTGTCATCCTACGATGGCACCGTAACTACGCTCTCATTAACAGAAGATGCCGAAGGGCATGTCTTGGAGCAGATATCACAATCCACGGATTGCGGCCCTTCGCCAGCATGGATGGTTCACGACAAGCCAAACAGCGTGCTCTACTGCATGGACGAGAATCGTCTCTACGATGCAGAGAAACCATCAGCAGTCTTCTCGACCTTTTCCGTGGACTCATCGACAGGAGAACTCAAGCTCCGGGAGACGGACAACATGACCACCACTGCATCTTTCAGTGGAACTCTGTTCGGCGACAACAAGTAATATGGCTGTGGCAGGATACTTTGGCCAGTTGTCGGCTCTCACAATTGACAAGACCATCTTTGAGCAAGTACAAGTTCTAGACTTCGTCAACAAGACGGAGCTAGGCACGGGCCAGACACTACCACATCCTCATCAGGCACTGCTTGATCCCACAGGCAAATTTGTCGTGGTTCCGGATCTAGGCGGAAATCTTCTGCGCGTCTTCACGTGGACAAAAGATTCTGGCAGTGATGTCTTGGTTGAGCAGACGCCATACAAAACAAAACCAGACATCGGACCACGTCACGCTGTGTTCTGGGACCGGAGTGTGGATGCGGTGGATACTTATCTGTTCGTGCTGGCAGAGCTTGCCAACATAATCACCACATACAAAGTGACGTACACGACAGAAGGCACTCTCGACTTCACGGAACTGGATACTCAGAACACCTTTGGAGGCGCACCGCCGCCGGAAGGCGCTGCCGCCGGCGAGCTTCAGATCTCGCCTGACAACAGATTTCTGATCCTGTCAAATCGCAATGATGCAACGTACCACATCAGTAGATATGGTGTCGAAGAGGCTATAGACTCTGAGCCCGCCGACAGTCTTGCGACTTTCGTTATTGGAGATGATGCCAAGCTCAAGTTCAAACAGATCTGGCCTGCTGGTGGGCTGCATCCGCGCCATTTTGCGATCAATAAGGCTGGCGATATGGTTGCTGTCGGTTTGCAGAACAGCTGCCGTGTCGTTGTTCTTGCTCGCAATGCGGCGACTGGCTTACTTGGAGGACCATTGGCGCACTTGTCGGTTGGTCGATGCGATGGAGCATCAGGACCCAACATGGTCATATGGGATGAGTGAGTACTGCGCGTACTAGTTTGATTGCATGGTACATAGCTTCTGCAAATACTTTTAAGATACTTTGTTAGTGATGGACCCATATTACTATCTCTTTAGCGTGACCGTGCTAGATGTCACGTGCGAGGCGACGTCTGCCTTGAACATGGTGGCGTCCACCACCTCGTATCTTCACTTCACGTCCCACAAACTTTCCCAGACTTCACATCAACATGCAGCCGACATTGGCAGACTTCTTTGACTCAGCGTCGGGTCCAAAGGTGATGGAACCAGCGCCAACATTCATCTACTTTCTTGCTCTTCCACCGGAGATCCGGGATAACATCTACGAATTCATCGTCACTGAGCCCAACACCATCCTATCTACTTGCCAAAAGGGTGCCACGACGCCACGCTTCCATTCATCGAGCTACAAGGATCGTAATGTCCATGACCTGAACATTTTCCGTGTCTCCAAGCAGGTCTTTCACGAGGCACGGCGAATCTTCTTCTCGCGCAATGTGTTCGACATCAACCTCATCGAGGAGTCGTCTAAATTGCGCTACAACTTCGTCCCAACCGAGTTCGACTACGCTATCAAGGCACTGCGACACATCAAAGTCTCCGTTCACTTACACAATATCAATGCCTCAAGTGTCGACCATTTGGCGGCCGAGAAGCTAAGGTGAGAATGCCGAATTGACCATATTTGTCGCAAGTAATTGACATGAACTTGCAGATACATTCTCGAGCGAGCAACAGACCTTCGCACGTTGGAGGTCTGGATCACTCAGGACGCAGGCCACAAGGCTGGTCGTCGCTATCGCGAGGAGAAAGATCCGGTCTATGCAGCGCTGGGTCTGGCTCGAAACTTGCACCGGCTCAAGATCGTCGTAGACCGCAACAGATATACACCGAGTGGCCATCCTATGCCTCGCATATTGGCTGGTCTTCGTAAGCAGATGTTGGAGAATGGGGAGCGCGTGGCCAATAATCCAGTATGGGTTGGCTTTGATGGTCTTCAGAGCGGCTTTTCGGTGGCAATGTGTCACGATACCCGTTCTGGAGAGTGCTTGTTGTCGAGTGACGAAAGAAGATACTTTGGTGCAGAGGTCCATGAACTCACGGGGGAGGAAATGGACAAGCGCCAGAAGCTGAACATGTAGTGTTCTGGCTGACAATCCCGAGCATTGGTCCATTACATATCGGGTGTATACGACCAGAGTGCAGCGCTCACACAACTCAGAAATCTCTAGACATTAAAATTGAATGTGGTCAATTCCTGTCCACAGGATTGAATCGCACGTCTCCAGATTTTGCTCGTTCACGAATGGAATAGCCTTCGGCCTTCATGTAGGAGGTAGTTACTGTATGTAGCAATCGACCAGGTGTCGGCCGAAGTTTAGCCGAAGAGTGTATCACGACTTCAATGCTACTCCATTAATGCTTAATCTATGGCTGCCTCGCGCGCAGCAACGGCTGAGCCGTTCCGAATACTCGACAATTTCGTGTCGAAGACTTTGACCTCGAGATGCTCCGGAAAATTGGTTCGAAGTGCCAATCACCAGCATCGAACATACTCGTCACAAGCACAGTCACTAGCCCGTGTTCCTGAGTTCGGATTTGCATTCGAGTGAGATGGGACAAGATTCAGGTCATGAAATATGCTAATGCGATATGATAGTATTGATGGCGTTCTTCTCCGGGCATCTAAACCCATACCTGGGGCACGCGAAGCGCTCTCGCTCCTCCAATCCGAGCAGATCCCATTCATCCTTCTGACAAATGGCGGCGGCAAGACAGAGCAAGAACGTGTCGACGACATAAATTCGAAGCTCAATCTGTCCATATCAACTTCAAATTTCATGCAATCACATACGCCATTCGCCGAGCTATCACAATACAAAGACAAGACTGTGCTGGTGATGGGAGGGGACGAGGACAAATGCCGGTTTGTAGCTGAGAACTACGGCTTCAAGAATGTGGTTGTGCCTGCAGATCTATATGTTGCAGACCACAGCTTGTGGCCGTTCTCGCGACAGTTCTTGGACCTCTACAAAGGCTTTGCACGGCCACTGCCTAAGCCGCTGTATACTCCTCGAGCAGATCTGGATCAATCGTTGAAGATCGATGCAGTATTTGTGTATAATGATCCTCGAGACTGGGGTCTGGATGCTACGCTCATCTTAGATTTGCTGCTCTCGCAGGCAGGTATCTTCGGCACATTAAGCTCCAAGAATGGTGACAGCTCGCTGCCGAATCATGGCTATCAGCAGGACAATCAGCCACCATTGTACTTCTCCAACCCTGATTTATGGTGGGCAGCCAAATATCATCTACCTCGACTAGGCCAAGGTGGCTTCAGAGAGGCGCTTGAAGGGCTATGGGCTGCGCACACTGGCGGCAAGGAGGCCGGAGTGGAGTTGATCAAGCAGGTCATTGGCAAGCCATATGCAATGACGTATTCCTATGCCGAGGGGCTTATGACGAGGCATCGCGAACTCATGATGAAGGGAAAGCTTGACGGACCACCTCGGCCGCTTAAAAGGGTGTATATGATCGGAGACAACCCAGAGAGTGATATCAAGGGTGGCAACGACTTTCGATCGCCGGTTGGTACGGAGTGGTGGAGTGTGTTGGTCAAGACCGGTGTGTACCGCGAAGGCGAGGAGCCTCGATGGAAGCCGAAGACAATCGTACAGGACGTGTACGAAGCGGTCCAGTTCGCACTCGGTATAGAGAAGTGGAAACCCCTGGAACGAGATTGAAACGATACCCTACGCATTATTTGGTGAACGGTCAGTGGTCGGATACGTAACTGAAGATCAATCGCTCTCGTGTGCGAGTCTGCTGGAGACTCTCAGCATGAATTGTCCAGGACTTCAACGTCGACGCAAGCACTACATGGAATTGATCGCATTCAGATTTCTGATTTCTGATAAAACTTGCAAGACTATTGATAACTGTTTGTACATTGACATATCAACCAAGTCTACACACAGAGCTTCAAACAACAAGCCAAGAGGAGGTTATACATTCATGGTTGCACTTTTGCTCGCCGTGTGAAGCCGCCGCTGCTGGTGACAAAGTGCACAGCCCCTGAGATAATCGATCGGACCGGTGACTGTTTCGTTCTTCCACTTCTTTATAAAGCTTGGACTCCAGAGGACCTCGAACTTCTTTCTTAACAACAACTTTTCATCTTCCTCTTCTGCTATTTCAGCACCGCACACTGTGCAAATCTCCTTGCTCGACTACCAAACAATCAATGTGAGTCATTAACGTACTGCCGTAACCACATTGCCCGTTCTAACAAGACTGTTACAGAGGTCATTTGCAGACATCATGTCGTCCAACGCCACCGCCACGCCGGACAGCACACTCAATGCTCGGGCGAAGCCTTTTGTGAGCCGACGCACTTTCTCGCAAGCACCGCAAGGATACGATGCGCGGGCTTCGCAAGCACCCGCACACGTTCTCATGTCACAGCGCCGCCGTGGTCCCGCCGCCATTGCCAAGGATGGTACCGTACCTGATCACTTCGTCGGCCGCAAGTATCGCGAGCTTTCTTTCGACGAGCTTCAAGAGATCAAGCGATGGCGCCTTTCTTATCAGCGCTGTGAAGGCTGTGGTTGGCACAAGCACGAAACAACAGACTGCCCACGCCTTGCAAAGATGCACGAATATCGCAAGACAAACAACCTGTGCCTCGAATGCGCATCAGCTTCGCACAAGTACGACGACTGTCCGGAGCGCAAGGCTCTCAGAAAGAGCTTAGGACGCATCGCAGAGGAGGGAGAAGTGCCGAAAAGCCTCGTCGGTCTCCCATATGCGATGTTCGATGGTTGGCACAAGGAGCAGATGCTGGAGTATCATCGCAAATTCAACAAGTGCGCTTACTGTGCCGCCAGCGACCACAAGTTCATGCAGTGCGAGAAGCGTAGATTGTCCGTCGACAGAGCACTCGAACGCAGGCGCAAGGATCTCGCTACCGGCAGGAAGAAGATCATTACGGTCTTCACCGGTACTCTCGCCGAAACATTCCCAGCAGAGATCCGCGTCCGTATCTGGGAGTACCTGACCAAGCAAGACCGCCCAGTGATGATCCGGCCAGGCTTGATGAACAAATACATGCTTCGGTGCGGCTTCCCTTTCTGTGAGACATTCGAGGGCTGGATTCGTGGCAATGCCTTCTACATCGAGTCGATCGAGGACCTTCGGCGCTTCGACCACATCCTCACCACATTCAAGGGCCACAGTTTCGTTCGCACAATCAGTGTTGGTAGTGGCCTCCTCTCACCGCCTCTCCATATTGGCAGCCGCGATGAGACCGTCGAATCGGATGGTCTAAGTGCTTTCAAAGACCTGTTTGAGAAGTGTGAGAAGCTCAACAAGATCAAGATCAGTGTCTACAGCGACAGCATCGTCAACTTCGATTACAACTCCCGTATGGTTGATGACTATAATATAAGAGACGACATGGACATGGACGGCATCAACAGCGTGATCATGAGAAATGGAACCCCCTACTTGTGAGTGTTCCAAATACCATCCTCATCAGCTGAGCTTCCCAAATTGGCACTTTCACATGAGTCAACGGCAGAAAGTCGTGTTTTTGAGTCGCCATGGTCGCCAGCCATTCTTGCTTTCTACGTCGAAGAGCAGTAGCCGCTTTGGCGAGCGACGAGCAATTGCTAACAAGTCTATAGTGCACAAGTCAAAAAGCTATGCGGAGTCGCGTTCGATGGATGGTACGTGAAAGGTTCGTCGCGCCGAATGCGCGGAAGCTTGCCAAAAGCAATTGGAGCACTCATCGACCGTACCAAACACGCTCTGAAGCGCGATGGTAGGAAGGATATCTACGTATGCGGAGGCGAGGGCCCGTACACCGACAAGGTGTGGGAAGAGCTTTAGACATGTTGTTGAGATCTTGGCTCGGAAGAGGGAAAGGGCTCATGCCGTCGTTTCTTGGACGGAGATTACTTCACATTTGATCTGACCCCACGCACACGATATGCTTTCAGCATCGGTCAGGCCAACGTTACGCTGGCCATGAGTAAGAAATGGCTTCAGTGTCGCTTGAACAAAAACATGCCCACTGCACATTTCATGATCGATGAATTCTGCAGGAGAGCCATGGCATGTATATAATTCACGCGATCAATACGGACCAAAAGAAGCGTGCTAGAACAACAAATTCCATCATTTGTTGTCTTTCGTTTGCTCCTGAATTACTATGGTCTCACGCCATCACGCGCTCAAAGATTCCGTTATCAGCATCGTATTGCCCCTTTGACCAACTAATTTGCTCAAGGTCACCAGTGGCATGGTCTTCTCCATGTCCAAAAGCTACTTAAGTGCGAAGTAGTGCCTGTGCGAAGGGAGCTAAAGAAAGCTGTATCTTCATGGCGGCTCCATTCAAGTTCAATCCCGAAGCGAAGCCGTTCGTCCCTCGAAAGCAGCAATTGCTGGTCGCGAACCCCGATGCCGTTCCTGATCACTTGGTTGGCCGCACATACCGCGGTCTCACCCAGGACGAACGATGGGAGGTGAAGAAATGGCGACGAGGCAACAAGCGATGCGAGAATTGTGGTTTCACTGGCCACGATACATATAGCTGCCATCGAGGCCATAACGACTACACCCGCAGGCTGATGGAGGGAAGGTGCCTTGAATGCAATTCGAAAGGGCATGTCACAAATTGTCCAATAATCAAGAAGCTGAAAGAAGAACTCGGTCGCTTGGCTATGCCTGGCGAGGTTCCTCGTCATCTGGAGGGTGCTGCGTATGCTTACTTGACTCCGAAGGCACGGCAGGAGGCCATAGATTATCGACTCAAGCATCAATTGTGCATAGAGTGTGCAGGGAAGTTGCCAGACTGTCACTGTACCAAAAGGGCATAACATGTTCCGGACCATGCAATGACAGAAATGTTGCACACTACTACTCTGCAATCCAAGAGTCACAATTTGCTCCCTTTTCACAGCCGTTTGGCTAAAGTCGAGAAGAGAGCTGCTGATCATCGTCTATCTGTTCGTGAGCTTCTGCACCTCCTATGGCTGGCTTGCAATGCACGCGCAGAACTTCTTCGCCGCATCCCTCGCTTTCAGAATGTTGAATATTGAACAGTCATTTAGACAATTGGCTTCGAGATAGTCCACGACGGCATCGTCGTTCTCACAACCACAAGCATAGTCCTCTGGGCCTGTGCAGGCCTCAACAGAATCAATGGCTCGTCCGAGACATGGTTTCTCCACCAAAATTAGTCCTGGTCAAGTCTTCTGGGAAGGGTAGACTTATTGCGCAACCAGGGATGGCATTCTAATGCTGTTGGCACGGTCCTTGAGCGAAAGTTTGGACGCTCAAAAGAAGGACGCAAAAGTGAGCGAGGGTGGCCTTCATGGTGTGTATCTGTTCCCAGGATGAAGGTGGCTGTGGTAGTGTGTAGGGGCTGTCGCAGAACGGCTTGGACATTGCCATACTCTTATACTCCGTGGTCTGCTAAAATCAAGGAACTGACCCAAGACTCAGCACTTCACCACCGAGGAAGGGGCCACGCAGAAAAAGCCGACTTGGTAGAAGATCTTCGTTGGCTGCTATCTGTGTTACCATGCCAGACTCTATTAATAGAAGTACTCAAGCACGAGTTAGTCAGAAGCTGGCGATTCTTTGTCCGGCAACCGCGTACAGAGCCTTTTTGCTTCACGAGAAACACAAAACTTGTGAACGAGCGGTGAACTGGCGCTTGAAAAGTGAGTCTGGCTGTAGAACATGCGAGAGGTTTCGCACGAGATCAACGCATATGGGACTGGTCAACGCGTGCAGTCTCAATTTGAGCTTGTAGCATCGACCCCGAATGTTCAACAGGAGCAGCCACACAATTGGGTGGCCAAGCACTATCCACAAGAACAGCATGAGGTTATCGCGAGACCATTCGAGCAAGTATCTTTTGCATTATCGTTGAAAGAAGGATGAAGGCCTTGCTTTCCGGAATCGTCAAGATCACGCCACTGAATACTTGCGAGATGACATACAGCTTTCAGCCTCCTTATAAGCACATCGCATCTAGGTCGCGCGTGATCCCAAGCTCTTCTCGATTGTGTATTCTCCCAATGCATAAATCATCGAAGTGTAATCGGGTCGTGGATCGGCTCGTTGCCGCCCCGAGGGGCTCTTCTGCTCTGGGTCGTGACGTCCACAATGATCCTCTCATAGTGCAATTATCGAATGCCTCAATTGCATCACTGCACATCCCAATTCAGCGATCAAACCTCGTTAACAACATTGAGGTTATGCTTGTGGAGTGATATAGACTTCTCTCGGCTTTATTGGGTTGAAGTCCATCTCCGAGAATCGTCATCGGAGGCAGGGACCAGCGCGATCTCGAAAAAGTCTCGAAGAGGAACATCGGTATCGCATTTCATTTTCACACCCTACAACATGGCCGCAATATCAGGAGATGCCGCTTTTCAAGCCAGATCATTGGTACGTACGGCCGCACAGTAGTAATGAAACAGCAAAAGAGCTCGGCGCAATGGTTAACGCGGTCGCATGCAGTATCGTCAACTCTTACGGCAAGCCAACCATTTCGCCGCATACAATTTCAGAGAATACGCAAAGCGACGGACGAAGGACGCATTCAGAGAACATCAGAAAGAGAGCGATGAGAGGTTACGGCAGGATCTGATACAGAAGGGACTGAAAGAGCTGCAGATGATGAAGGTTCGTCTCACAACGGTGGCAATGCGTAGCCCTTGCCTACCTTGAATGGGCAGATATCAGGAGAGATTTCAGAGCTGACTTTTGACTGCAGAGACAAACGGTCGTCAGTCAATTCTTCCAGCTGGACAGATTGGTTGTGGAGGGTGGCAAGACGGGAAAGCAGAAGGGTGGACGCGGCGATATAGTACGGCAAAAGGATCAAGGGTATGCATGAGTATGGACTATGAGATCAAGACTGCTAACGATCACCACAGATGGGATTGAAGTACCGATTGATGAGTGTACGATATCGACAAATGCTCATTGGGATGGGCCTGTACCATATGGAGTGGCGTTCTGGCGGCCTGAGATACACCTGCCACTCCACTAGACACGCTACGTCTCAAAACATTCAGACCATGAACTTATATCCGACTGACAAAGACAGCAAGTCACAAGGTCTTCGAGGGTGTGCCATACTAGTTCTCGCTTATTGCTTCCTTTCTCTACACGTCAGAGTCGCCACCAAGCACGCCTTTGGGCATCTAAACTGCCGCAAGTCTTCAGACCAAGCTTGCTCTTAGCGGTGCGGTTCAAGATCGTCAAGAGTTGCTCGCGTTCGAAATCTTGGCCCTTGAGCCAACTGTAGAACTTTGATCTCCGCCTGTCCCAGTGCAACGGCTGATAACGAACTCCGAGGCTTGCACGGCCATGCTCGGTGTGTTCGTCCAGAGCAAGATTGCTGTGAGCCCTTGCGAGAGACTGCTCGATCTTATTAGACACCAGTCTCCTCTCTTCCGGTCCATCGATTCCAGGTATGTTGGGCATGAGCACTTGAAGCTCCTCGGATGTGCGCGTTGGAATATGTATGGCTGACATCTTTGCGTGCTCCGTCTCGGCGTGTTTGCAAATGGCCTGTTGGAAGTCAGTCGAGATGCAGGACACTTGATCATCAGTCGGGCTTACTCTCACTCGTCGTGATTGCCAGCCGAGTATGCTACCTATAGCGTTCTTCAACCCGCCCACTTGCTGTTCTTTCCGTCCGGCGAGCATTCGAAGGTACTCCAGATCGTCACAGATCTGTGCTTGTTCGGCACTGACAGCATCTGATGCCTCCAGCACGAGCTTGCCCAAATCATCCCTCGCTTTGTGGACCACTTCGGCAAATCCACACTCAGCGACATGGCTCATCACGTTGATTGATCCACACCTGGGAATCAGACTCGAGACAGCCTCCATCCTGGAACGCGCTTCGTCAGCATTCTGTATGACCAGATTGATATCGCTTTTTATCTTTGCATATTTCTCCAATGGATATCTTATCACCTCATCTACGATCCTGCGCGGCACGCGCTCACGCTGCGACTGGTAGTAGCTATCTACATCCATCATGATGGAGATGGCGAGGACGACAGAAACATCGCGATCAAGAGCGTGCGCCGTTCGACACCGCACGAATCTTGGCTTGGCTGCTTGAGTGCGTTCCGCAGGTTCGCTTCCCTACGATCGAGTGACCTTCCTCTGGATAGCTCTCGGAAGAGCTTGGTTTGAGGTTCTGGCGAACGCAAAGGCTTGGAGTCCTCGGGATAACTCTGTGTCCATGTCCGGTCATTCGCTTGTGGAACGTCAGTCGAGCTGCTCGAGGTATCTGATCCTGGCGGTGAGGGCGGTGCACCTGCGCTGATTGCCCTTCGCTGATTGCGCTTTGCGAGCCATCTGGACTTCTCTGCCGCTTCGTACTCGTGGGCGTGCGCATCCGCGGCTTGGGCTTGATCCTGCGCCATTAGCTCCCGCTGCCTTGCTCGGGCTCTGTGCTGGCGCTGAGCCATTAGGCGGGCCATATCATCGTCGATGGAGGGCAGTTGATTCTGATGCAAATTTCGCACCACTGCCTCTTGATGCTTCGCCATCGCTTTGTTCTCGCGTCCATCGACATCAAGCGACTCCTGGAGCGCATTTCCGGGCTGGCGGCTCGTGCGACGTCCTCAGCCAGATGGTGTCCTCCTGGCATCTCTCGTGGCGGCTGTCTCAGGATTTCCAGCAGAGACATCCGTAGTCGTAGCCTGCGATGTCACTCTTCTGCGTCGACCTTTGCCAGTCATTTTGCTGGTGGGTGTGTTGTCTCGTGAAGCTCGTTCTGGAGATGTTGCAATCCTGTAGCCGATACCCAGCGCAGCGCTGCCAAAGATTATGGCTGAAATTGCTTTTGGCGTGACATTGGACATCGGCGAGGTCAGTCAGTGAAAGGGAAGCCGGTGAAGCAACAATGCGTTCGTCTGAGGAGAAAAGGTCTTGTGGTGCCTACGTGCATTCCTAAAGATAGGTAAACAATGCGAGTCAATAATAGAGAACACTCCTCTGGAGCATAGCACGTGCTCAGAGGGCCGTGTTATGTACGCGATGTCAAGTGTCTGTACAGCGTCAACTAACGATCTATGTGAATTAACTCATATTTTTGTATTCCTCATAAACCTGAAGCTGTGTCCACGCTCAAACTTTCATGCCACATATCATTCCGCTGATTTCAGTTTGTTCGAAAAAGTTATGAACCGAGGCATGACGAGGCAATGCTTGCTTCCCAACTGCTCAAGTCAACATGATTTTTATTCTGATTCATCCTCTCGTTTGCGCACTGGGAAGAAGCTCGGAGTCGGCATTAGCTGATTCGGAGGACCGATTCGGTTATGCCGTATTCTGACTCCGCCCTTGGATGCTACGAGACCTAAGGAGTCATCATTCTATCGCATGCTCAGTTTGTTGTCTCAAATTCTGCTTGACATCATTCTTTCCTGGTCTTCATATTGTTAAGACTTGGTTCATTTAGATCATCTCTCGTACTGGAGCTTCTCTGTCCTTCGCACAACTACTGTGCAGCGACGAAAATGCCACTCAAAGTCCTGCCTCTTGCTGCTGGGGATACTCGAAGCTGGGCAGAGATTTATTATCCAGCTTTCTCGCCAGGGACAATTGGGATTCTGTGGAAAGAGAAGCCATCTGAAGAATCGATCACTGGCTTCGGGGACGCATTGAAAAGCGGCCTAGAGAAGCCAGAAACGCACGCCTTCAAGTGTGTAGACACGGATCTGAACGACAAGATCATAGCTGTTGCTAAATGGTCTGTTTATGAAAAGCCTCGGTCCATGGAGGAGGTTGAGGAAGGCTTCGTGCTACGCAAAACCTTCCCAGAAGACAACGTCGATGCCAGGCGTGAATTCATGCAGGGCATCTGGGACAGCAGACGCGAGTTCATGGGAGGCCAGCCGCATGTCATTCTGGACACTCTCATCTGCCATCCTGATCACCATCGGCGGGGTGCAGGCCGCATGTTGATGCAGTGGGGACTTGACAAGGCCGATGAGTTAGGTCTGCCTGCTTACTTGGAAGGAAGCGCAGCTGGAGTTCGCTTGTATCAAAGTGTTGGCTTCGAGCCTCAGAAGGAGCTGATATTCGACGCGACCAAGTACGGTGGCAGAGCGAAGGATGTACACATGGTGAGTGGTCATATGAATCTCGAGCATGTAGCTGATATGCTGAAGGCGATGATACGACCTCCAAAACCATCAACTTGATCTGATGGTGATGCCAATGATGAGATAGCGCGGTGAGTGGTGTCGCGGCTGGAGCTGAGTCCGACCTAGGGCAATTCAGTCTGCTGCTTTGGGACTAGAGTAGATCGCGATCGTCTTCGACTCGCGTGCCGAGTGCTCATTGCTCTCTCGTCCTTTCAACCGTGTCTCGTAGACTTGAGGACACGGAATGTGTATCGACTAGAGTAGATTGAGACGGAATCAGATCTAGCTAAATCAAATAAGGTTATTGATGAGCAGACATGGGAATGTGAGATCTCCATCTCCACCGGCGGCATCCCTGCCATGTCGCGGTTACGTCAGTGTTCGGTTCCTGCACGTGGCGGCACAAGCGCAACTTCCTCTGCGTCCTGCATGAGCATCATGGACATGCACAATTCTTTGCCAGCTTGGTATATAGCATGAGATCCCGTGCCAATTTCACAGTACTCCACTTTTTCTCCAATGGGTGGTCCTGTGATAGCCGTTGACGGTGCGGTAGAAAGTGTCTTGGAGCACAATCCGGGTATAGAAGCGCTACCAGGCTCAAGCGACCAACTCTGGTGAGGTTCGCTGCAGATGCTTTTCTTCTGTGAACGCTGACATGTTCCAGGGCGGGCTCTCCACTTGGTCCTATCGACAGCTGGAAACCAACGTTGAAAACCTTCGCCGCCGTAATCACAACGTTCCCGCACCCAGCAGCGCTGTTCTGGGGCGATGATCTCGTCTTGCTGCACAACCATGCGTGGAAGAATGCTGCAGATGGCGCTGCCGTGCAAGGAGGGCCACAGAAACAGAAGCTCGTCGACGAAGCGTTGAGCATCCTGAGGACGGCTATGCTGGGGAGGACACGACAAAGTCTGCAGGCGGAAATGTTCATGAACTCGAAAGCCCATGATGGTGTTTCATACCAAGCACTTTTGTCGCCTGTGATGGATAGGGAAGAGAAAGTGGCTAGTGGCGTCCTTGTGCAGTTGTTTCAGACGTCAGACAAACAAGAGGACAAGAAGAACGAGCAGAACAGCATTATGCGGCAGATCCAACAAGCTCTCAGTGGGAAAAGCGATGGAAACTCAGGCAACGCGAAAAACCTACTGGACGATCTACCACTGGACGAAAACCCATTCTTTCAGCGGTTCGCCGCTATGTTGCCTACTGGTATGGCTATCTTGAATCACAAGGCGGAGGCAGTCTTCGTAAACGAGCAATTTTTCGAGCTGACGAGCTCGACGGGTTCAAGCTTCAAGGCTTGGCCACAATCTATACATCCGGAAGACTACGATCGAGTCATGGCGGCATACAAAAACTCGTTTGACCGGCCGGAACGGACCCTGCGAGTCGAATTTCGAACGATTGGCGAACAAGATGCCTGGCGTCTCCTCATGCTATCTCCGCTGGGCGACAGCCGCATGAGAGATGAGTCGATAGAGAAGTATGGCGGATTCATCTGCGCTGTTATAGACATTACGCCGAACAAAGCGCAAGAGCTTGCACAGAAAAAGGCAGCGCAGGAGGCAGTTGAACGAAAGGAGCAGCAGGAGCGATTTATCGACATGATCAGTCACGAGATCCGCAATCCCCTTTCAGCGGTCCTGCACTGTGCAGAGGAGATAACGGAGATCGTGGAGCCACGAAAAGCAGCAAATGCACAATTTTCCGAAGAGGATACATCAGCTCTGTCCGAGAGCGCAGAGACCATTAAGCTATGTGTTGCGCACCAGAAGAACATCGTGGACGACATACTATCTTTCTCAAAGCTGGACGCATCAATGTTATCATTATGCCCGAGATCAGTCCAGCCGAAACGACAAATGGGTGACTCGCTCAAAATGTTCCAGCCAGAGATCAAAAAGCAGCAGATGAAACTGGACTACAAAATAGACACCTCCTTCGAAGAGCTTTCCGTGGATTGGGTCAAAGCAGATCTGGTCAGGATATCTCAAATTCTTGTCAACCTCGTCACCAATGCAATCAAATTCACCGCAAGGAAAGACGGCGAGAAGAAAATCACCTGCATGATGGGAGCATCTGTTGATCGACCAACATCGTAAGTGCTTTTTCCATGCTGCATGCAGTGTACATATGCTGACAATTCCTCTCCTTAGATATCCTCCAAACGTAGTCTTCTTCGACACCGAGGACATGGGCTTCAGAATGGATGGAACAAACACCAGCGAATGGGGCAACGGGCAGGCCCTGTACCTCATGATCGCTGTCAAAGACACCGGCATCGGGATCAGTAATGACAACCAGAAGAAGCTGTTTCAACGCTTTAGACAAGCTACACCCAAGACGGAAGAGTCGTATGGAGGCTCGGGTCTTGGTCTGATGATTTCACGAAAGTTATGTCAATTGCATGGCGGCGAGATTGGAGTCAGCTCGATTGAAGGAGTCGGTTCAACCTTCGGCTTCTTCTTCCGCGTCCGACGTGTTCAAGGAAAAGCAAAGGATGTCCAAGACAAGGACCAGATGCAATCAGACGATCTAATGAAGCATCTGCATGTATCCCCTCCCAAACCACTAAACTCCGCTAATACTGACCTTTAGCGCCAGGCATTCTGTTACCAAAGGCAAAGCTCCAATTGAAGATGTCAGCGACGAAAACAAAGACGAAAATCTTAGGAATCCAAGCGTAGTCGAGACCGATTCGGCTAGCTCAAATGCCAAAGGCGACGAAAAGTTCCAGCATACAGCAGAAATAGCGTCACATGTCCTTGAAGGCAAAGGAGATGAATATGGCCAGAAGTCAAGGCCTCCAAACAGCCGTACGAATTCATCCACATCAGTCGCAGGCAAGCGTCAAACCCAGCTCGAACGAATGCAGGCGAGAACAGATTCGGACCAGAGCACAGTGAAGCTCAAGAGGACAGAAACGCGAGCACACGTTCTCCTGGTGGAGGACAATGCCATAAATCAACGAATCCTCAAGCGCAAGCTGGAGGCGAAGAAGTTCAAGGTGACAACGGCGAACAACGGTCGAGAAGCCGTGAATACCGTAAAGGAGAATCTTCACGTTGACGACAGCGCCGCCGAAACTCCCACTGATCACTTTGACGTGATCCTGATGGACCAAGAGATGCCGGTCCTGGACGGGAATGCAGCCACAAAAGAGATTCGCCAACTTGAGAAGGATGGCGAGATCGTCACGATACCCATTCTCGGAGTGACAGCGAATGTGAGAGAACCTCAAAAGGATGAAATGCGATCGGCAGGCATGAACGATGTGATATCGAAGCCGTACTCGATGGAGGATCTGATCGGGAGGATCGAGGGCTTAGTAGTGAGCAATGCTGAGGGACAGAGAAGTGAAGTATCGCACGCAGAGGCTGATGGCGGTTGAGCGCGCCAGCTCCTTTCAGTGGCTCCTGACGATACCTGGCTGGTGAAGTCTGCAATACCTAGGTCTTTCAGCGCTTCCGAACATAGAGCATATATTAATACCAAGCGAAGTCTCCCTCGCTCCCGTCCGAAGTTTACAGCTCCATGCAGGTAGGGTGAGTCTGCTTTCGGATCATGAATGATCTCACGGCGTGAATGGCGAGCACGTAAAGACATCAGAACTCCAGAACTCGAGCAGAGAACGGAGAAGACGATGAAGCTTTGTAGATCCAACTAAATGGAGACCCCGACGACAGACAGGGATCAGCAACGGCTATACGCGGGGCGATTCGCTACGAGATCTTCGCGACAGACCAATCACACTGCGAGGAAGCGTACAGCCTCCCAAAGTCGCCACACCAAAGGACCGTGTGGCAGTCTATCGTGCCCGTGATCTTTGTCGATCCTGAAACTGCGGAGTCATTTCTCCTGTTCCTGCTTTGTGTGTGCGTTCCTAGCGTCTGTCGTTTTCATCGCTCCTCTGCTGCGCGCATTCATTGTTCCGGGCTCGAATTGTATACACAGACTATCGCGGGGGGCTGGGATTTGGGCGGCGACTCTCTCGAAAGAGTGAGACAAGGATACATCCTCGTCGAGGGCTGCAGACGCAGGTCCCAAGAGCAGTCACTGTTGAGGTTGGTGTTGCGCACACCTCTCTCTCGGGCATTCTCCCCTTCACTCGACCGTTGCGAACCGTCCTCTTCGTCCCGCCTCGCGCACTTTCGAGATCTCGCATCGCGGTCACCCACAACAACATCACGAGCACGCGCAAAGCCTTTTGCTGGATGACTTGACCCCTCGTTACCGTCCAGCCTCGCCCGATTCGCGACAATGGTGAGCTATCCCGAAGACAGCTCCACGCGAACGAGCGTCTCGAGCGGCGTAAGGAGCCAGCGCTCGGCTTCGATCACAAGCAGCTCTCGAGCTCCGATGTCGACTGTGCGTCGGCATCACCGACATCCACGATCGCATGCCGGAGGTGGAGGAGGCGGCTCCGTACAGTTGCAGAACGAGTTCCCATTATTCCTACAGACAGGCGACGTGGAGATCGTTATCAAGAACGCGAAGAGGGAGCAGAGATATGTGCTGCATCGACTGATTCTTGCGCAATGCTCGGGTTTCTTTGAAGCAGGCACGAGCGAGGAATGGAGCGCATCGGGGACGCAGGTTCCACAGGATTCAAGTAGCTCAATATTAGGCAGAGGAAGCAGCGAGGCTAAGAGGTGGAGATATGAGTTGGACTGGGGCAGCGGAGCAGATGATATACCAATGCTGGTGAAAAAGCCTCCCACGTCGGCAAGCTTTACCACCGATTACTCCTCGAGACCGCCGCCTTTACGCGCAAAGCCTCCTCCGTCATCCTCGAATGGCTTCTTCAGAAGCATGGCCAATTTCACCTCGTTGAATTTGCCTCAGCAAGCGCAAGGACCCGAAGATCCCGAGGACGAAATCTTTCAAACCTATGATAACCTCTTCCGCGCATTCTACAACTACCCACCTATGCTCGAGTCGCTCCAGATCGCCGAAGCTTATGTACAATGCAAGCAGCTGGTCCAAATGGCAGATATGTATGATGCGCTGGAGGTGATAGGCCCGCGAATAGATCATCATCTACTGCGATTTCATGGACGACTGTGGAAACAGATCGCGAAGTACCCGCCGTCATACCTGAAGCTGGGCTATCTAGCACGATCGAAGGCAATATTCCAAGAAGCACTAATCCACGTAGTGGGCCAATGGCCCGCAGGACAACATCAATTACGAAATCATGTACCTACGGCTGTTATCGAAATGATCGAGGACAAGGTCGACGAGCTCGAGGAAACGAAAGCACGAGTAGAGGCAAAGTTATGGCGGCTCACGTTGACGACTTCAAGGGGAGAGAGAGTCACTCCACACAACGCATGGCTGGATTGGCAGATGATGAGTCTGTGGAGACAATGGTTCGCCGAGAACACGACTCCTCAGCCTGTTTCGATATTGAAAGCACCACCATCTTCGTCAGGAAGCCACTCCCACCGCGGCAGCTCACGAGACGCTCGATCCACAAGCAGCGCAAGGGCATCGTCACAATCGACTGCGATCATACCAGCTAGAGGCTCTTCTCTCCAACAGCCACTGAACACTGGTCGTATTTTCCGGCTGATAGGTTCAGGCGGCTCATCATATCTGGGCCATGACGAGGTGAAGCGCTTCCTGAAGATCAGTCCCGAGCTATATAGCCGTGAGACTGTGCGGCGAGGAGAGCGACGACTCGACGAGCTCAAGAATCTGGCCAAGGATGCTGTAAAACCGCTGATGCGGAACTTCCTCGAGCTCGATTTGCGAGAAGGTGGTTTGCCATATCTGGTCTGCACCAAGATGGAGGCAAGAGATTGGCAGCTTGTGTTTGGGGATGACTGAGCATTTTGCTCCGCAGATGGCAAGTGATGGTGGTGGTGCGGCAAGCTTACTCTTCTTCGACTTATACCCCGAGGTTTTGGCAATGGTTTTGATGATACGAGGTTCACGAATAATGTGTTGTACGAAGATGATCTCTCATAATGCTGGACATAATGGGATAGTCTGTCGAAGACGAAATCAACGTTCATATGAATCAACGTTCATACGAATCAAGCTCTTCGAAAGTGATTTCCTAGCTGAATGTTCTCAGATCTCCCTGCAGCGTTGTTTGCAATACCCGATGTTTCCCGCGCAATGCCTGAAAGTGAACGATGATCGCATCACTTGCGAGGTGAGCATTAAGGAGTTGGCTTTGCGTATCCTTCAGATCGTGCTGGAACACGCACTCATTGCGGCTGCGGCGCGTGGTAAATCGGTGCTCGACAAGCTCACTGAAGGGTTTCACACCATGAGTAGGACGACATATACGCCGCAAATTCAGGCGGTGTTGAAACGAGCAATTAGAACAAGTGCTCTTGAGACGTGGATTGACTGTAGCCGTGGCATATCAACGTCATGGCGACTTCAAAAGAGGTTTCTGATTGAAGTCCTCTAAGATAGCAAACCATCAGGCAGTGTGCGTCATGCCTGCACTAGGGAAGACCGGAAGATTATTTTGATATTGCATTGTGACCATTCCAAAGTTGATTTATATTTCTGGAGATCACCAAAAATGATTTCAGCTCACTGCGAGCTCAAGAATGATACCAAGCATGACCAGTTTTCGTGGTTGTGCTGAGAAGCATGATTCAGGTGGTTCCTGGGGTGGTGGACAAGAGAGCAGGAGAGAAAAGGAAGAAGGCACGGCGGACTAAGCGCAAGCCACCATTCCATATGTAGACTAGCTCCCCGACCAGACGCGATCGTTCTTTCCTTTCTTGACCAGTACCCAGAATGCCGCACCTGCCAGGTGCATCTGCAAGCTATTTCACCACTTCCGCCAACACATTCTCCTTCAAACACTGCAAACCACCGACAATCTCACAACGACACGTCTAGGCATCGATTTCGCGGTCCTAACGCCATTGTACCACTCGGCGCAATCGACTTTGGACGCGATATAAATTTATCTCCGCGTGTATTCCGTCATACGCCGTCCAGGCAATATGGCGCCAGGTCGCATTCACGACTCTGGTCCTTCGTCCTCGGACGACGTGTCCATGAGTGATGCTCAACCAGCTCCAAGACGGTCGTCGTTGTTTCACGGCAGACCATACATGCGCGTAAGTACAATACAGCCTTTCTTTCAGCCTGTCGCGCCGGTATACCAAACGCGCCACATGCCCGCGACATGATTGTAATACTATATACTGACTCGACGGTGATCCAGGAAGCACTAGACACACCAGACTACACGGTAAGTACTTCATCACGTTCCACTGACTTCAAAGAAGAATCCAATTTGACGCGTGCACTAGGATTCGGACACAAATCCAAACACAACCGCGAGCAGTGTCGCGGGCGATGCACCACAAGCAGATGGCCGCAAGCGACGCGCTGAGGCAATGCAGCTGCAAAAGAACATGTTCAACAAGAAGCATGGTCAACTTAACGAGAACAAGGTACGTGCTGGGCCTGGACCTTGGAAGGAGTCTCCCCCTAACATGAGTGCCCACAACAGGAAGATGATTCGATACGACGATTTCGATATCTGCTAGGCCTCACAGACCTCTTTCGCCACTTCATCGAGACGAATCCGAACCCACGGATACGAGAGATCATGGAGGAGATCGATCGACAAGACGACGAGGAGCAAAAGGCGCTGAAAGGCGGTGCACGAAAAGGAGGCGCAACGCCATCGCGGCGGAGAAAGACCGAGAAAGAGGAAGATGCCGAGTTGGTTCGAGAAGAGAAGCATGGTTATGTCGACACAATCTTTCGCGAGTCACCAGGTTATATCAAGGGCGGCACCATGCGAGACTATCAAGTTGCCGGCTTGAACTGGCTGATCAACCTGCACGAGAACGGTATCTCGGGTATTCTTGCAGACGAGATGGGTCTCGGAAAGACATTGCAGACCATTTCGTTCATTGGCTACCTGCGCTTCGTCTGCTCGATACCGGGCCCACATCTGGTCGGTGTGCCCAAGTCTACACTCGACAATTGGGCGCGAGAATTCGGCAAGTGGATTCCTGAGGTCAACGTCCTTGTCCTGCAGGGTGCAAAAGACGAGCGAAAGCAGCTCATTGAGGAACGACTGATTCCACAAGACTTCGACGTTCTGATTACGAGCTACGAGATGATCATGCGCGAGAAGTCCCATCTCAGGAAGTTCGCGTGGGAGTACATCATTATTGACGAGGCGCACCGTATCAAGAATGAGGACTCCTCGCTATCGAACATCGTGCGAACGTTCAACTCGCGAAACCGCATGTTGATTACGGGTACCCCGCTTCAGAACAACCTGCACGAATTGTGGGCACTTCTCAACTTCTTGCTCCCTGACGTCTTCGGCGATGCAGAGGCATTCGACCAGTGGTTCTCATCCCAAAATGAAGGCGAGGACGCGGTGGTACAACAGCTGCACAAAATTCTGCGGCCCTTCCTACTGAGACGTGTCAAGGCAGATGTTGAGAAGAGCTTGTTGCCGAAGAAAGAGTCGAACATCTATGTTGGCATGTCCGAGATGCAGATTAAGTGGTACAGAAAGATCTTGGAGAAGGACATTGATGCCGTGAACGGTGCTGGCGGCAAGAAGGAGTCGAAAACACGTCTGCTGAACATTGTTATGCAGTTGCGAAAGTGCTGCAATCACCCATATTTGTTCGAAGGCGCTGAGCCTGGCCCACCATACACGACCGACGAGCACTTGGTTGATAACTCAGCCAAAATGGTGTTGTTCGACAAGCTGCTGAAGCGTTTTCAAGCGAACGGCGATCGCGTTCTCATCTTCTCGCAGATGAGTCGTGTTCTGGACATTCTTGAGGATTACTCGGTCATGAGAGGCTATCAGTACTGTCGTATCGACGGTTCGACCGCCCATGAGGATCGTATCGCGGCCATCGATGAGTACAACAAGGAAGGTTCCGAGAAGTTCCTGTTCCTGCTCACCACACGTGCGGGTGGTCTGGGGATCAACTTGACTACTGCCAACATCGTTATTCTCTTCGACAGCGATTGGAATCCTCAAGCCGATCTCCAAGCCATGGACCGTGCTCATCGTATCGGTCAGAAGAAGCAAGTCTATGTCTATCGATTCGTCACCGAGAATGCCATTGAAGAGAAGGTGCTTGAGCGAGCAGCTCAAAAGCTTCGACTAGATCAGCTTGTCATTCAACAAGGCCGTGCCCAACAGCCGCAGAGCAAGGCTGGCGGCAAGGACGAGTTGCTGAGCATGATCCAACACGGTGCAGAGAAGGTCTTCCAGGAAGGGGCGACAGCGAAGGTCGCAGACGTCACCGACGACGACATTGACGCGATTCTGAAGAAGGGTGAAGAGAGAACTGCTGAGTTGAACTCGCGCTACGAGAACCTGAAGCTGGATGAGCTGCAGAACTTCAAGTCGGATTCTGCTTACGAATGGAACGGCGAGAGCTTCGTTCCTTCGAAGGTCAACATTGGCTTGAGCTGGATCAATCCCTCCAAGCGTGAGCGTAAGGAGCAGTCATATTCGATGGACAAATATTACCGAACTGCGCTGCAGACAGGTGGCCGGACTGCCGAAACACGAACGCGTGTACCTCGAGCGCCCAAGCAAGTTCTCATTCACGACTATCAATTCTTCCCGGACGGCTTGCAAGAATTGTTCGACAAGGAAACAGCATGGTATCGCAAAGAGAACAACATTGCGGCTCCTTTGCCCGATGGCGCTGAAGAAGACTTGGAGCAGAGAAAGCAGGATCAAGAGCTCGCGCAGGCAGAGATCGAGACCGCGGAGCCTCTCACAGAGGAAGAAGTCACACAGAAGGAGAAGCTCATCGGCCAAGGCTTTCCTGACTGGAACCGCCGTGACTTCCAGCAATTCATCAATGGAAGTGCCAAGTACGGTCGCAATAACTACGAAGGCATTGCTGAGGAAGTCGACGGCAAAAACGCGAGCGAGATCAAGGAGTACGCCAAGGTCTTCTGGAAGAAGTACAAGTCAATCAATGGCTGGGAGCGTCACATCAACGTTGTGGAGGAAGGCGAGGCACGCACACGCAAGGTCGAGGAGCAGAAGCGTCTGCTGGCCGTCAAGCTCAAGCAGTATCGCAATCCTCTGCAGCAGATGAAGATCAACTACACCGTATCCACGACGAACAAGAAGGTCTACAACGAAGAGGAAGACCGCTTCCTGCTTGTGAAGCTTAACGAGCATGGCATCGATAGCCCGGGCATCTACGAGCAGCTGCGAGACGACATCCGCGAATCTAGGCTGTTCCGCTTTGACTGGTTCTTCCTCAGCCGAACTCCTCTCGAGATATCGAGACGCTGTGCGACACTTCTGACTACGGTCACACGAGAGTTCGAAGGAGGTGATGCGAGGATCTCGAACGGCAAGAAGCGAGTCAAGGACGAAGAAGAGGTCGAGGAGGAGGAAGAGGAGCCGGCCAAGAAGAAGACGAAGGGTGGAGCGAAGGTCAGTCGATTGATAATTGCCGATTGTGGCAAGACTAACATGTCCACAGAACAAGCAAGTCGCGAATGTCAAGCGCGAGAGCAAGGGCGGAACCGCCGCAAACAGTCGCGCTGAGAGTGTTGCATCAAACGGGTCTGCTGCTCCTGTGCCCACGAAGGGAAAGAAGGGCAAGAAGAAATAGATTTGCGATCTGTGTGCTGATTGTCATGATTGCATGGATAGGCGTATGAGGCGATCTCCCATAGGTGTGCGGCGATCTCCAAGAGGTATATCCACCATCCTCAACGGGCATGCATACACTCGGCGTTGACAGGAAGAGCATATTTGCATGTATGAGGGGGATTTGTGTTTGGGGAAATGCACAACAGGAATTGCTACGAGCTGCATTGTATCACAGGTCTAGCCTCGGAAGAGTGTTAAGGACTTGGTTGTATGCTCTTGGGCTGAGCTATTTGAGGATCAATGTCATAGAAGACTGCATGATTGCTGCGATTCAACCCCACTTTTGTCTATCCCTGCGCCATGCTAGCATGAGCCATTAATGTGCGCTCACTTCAAGAGCCAGGTCTGCTTCGCCGGAGATGCACCGTCCTTAGGTGCACCGCTGTTGTGCCACTCCACATCGATCTCCAGTCCACGATTGTTGTCAGTACCTTTGCGGTATGTAACTTGGCCACTGATCTTGGAATCTTTGATCATCGGCGCTGCCGGTGTTTTGCTTCGCTCGACGACCATCACACCAGACTTCCAATGTGTCTCCTTTCCTTGGGGACCTGTTGTGAAGGCAATGCCGTCACTGCCAGCTGTCGACAACCAAGTCTCTGCTCTAGCATTCCCCGGAAGCGGCTTGGCCCGGGACATGAGGAAGAATGTGTCGAAGTAGATGAGCCAGCCGTCAAGAGAGTCGACAGCCTCTGCAACAGTAACATCAAATGCTTTTGTAAAGACAAGATCCTCGACCTTGACGCGATGCAGGTCCAATGTTGCAAATGGGAACGATTGGCCTGCAACAGCCTTAAGAGGCATCTGCCGCACAAGCACGTCCTCACAGATCTTCTCTTGCATGGCTGTCATGTTGAAGCCGTACACATCCCGCCAGAATTCGATGTTCTCCTCAATGAAATCGCCATCGCTGATCGGTGCTATGTGGAGTACTGTGTGGCTGGGCACCATCAATCCGTCTGGCTTGAGGTAGTGGTCTCTTGCGTAGAGAACAGAATCAAGCATTGCTTCAAATAGCAGACAGTAGCCCATCCACTCGCTCACGATGATATCGACTTGCTTGACGGGCAGATTGATCTCCTCGATCTTGCCGCGCAGGCAGGTAATGATGCCATCGACCTTATTCGCAAAGACATTAGCCCGAGCCTTGTCGATGATGTTGGAATTATCGACTGCGATCACACGAGCGGCGCCAGCTTTGGCACAAAACATGCTCAGGATGCCCGTGCCACAACCAACATCGAGGACGGTCTTGCCTGCGAACAGATGCTTGTTCTCGTAGATGAAGTCTCGATATGCATCAGTGCGGACGGTGTCCTTGAGCATTTCCTCATGAATGGCTAGGGATGTCAGCATGTGCAGAAGCATGGGTGGGTGTAAGACTGACCATTGTAAGAGTACGAGTCGAAATAATTGCCGTCGTACTCAAGCTGTTTTGCACCTGCTGAAGACTCCGCGATGGGTGCCTCGCCGGTTCCTTCGGTCCAACGGCTTTCAAGCGTCTTGTCGACCTGGAGCCGGAAGTCTGCGAACTGTGCATTAAGAGCACTGAGCTGGTTTTCGAGCTCGGCGATCCTGGCCTCAGGTGTTTGGGACTTGACCTGCTCTGCTTGTGGTTCATCGGCGGGCTGATTCAGCTCATCCAAAGAGAATAGCAGTGCGTCATCTTCGAGGACTGGCTGGAGGTACTTGTCGTCCGCGAAGACCCTTGGCGAATTGACATCCGGCTTCGTGTTCCCATTTTTTGCTGATGCGCGAATGTAATTGACGAGCTTGATGCTCTGGTAGAAATCCAGGTCTAGATCTTGTCAGTGGTTCTGTCGATATGTATACCAGACCTGAAAAGAAAGATCATAGATTTAGCACAAGGAACATAAGGTCTGAACTGACTGTGTTGCTTTTGAATAGACATAAAGTCGAAATTATACCTTTCTCTGGAATAGTCCAACATGGCACGAGCATTTTTGAACACTTCATTATCGAAGAAGCTCACGACTTGCAGGTCATCCTCTTCATCTGGTTCGGCATCCTCCCAATCATTATCATCGCCGTCGCTCAATGAGCTGTTCGACCTTAAATCGTCTTCAACCTGATGCGCCATCGAATTTTCTTTTGAAGATGATTTTGCGTGCCACGGTCCACGGCGATGTCCTCAGGGAATTGCACAATTAGAAATGTTAGAAAAGGTTTGGATTATTGTCGTAAGATATCAACTCTTGTGCCCTCGAGGTCTTGCTTGAAGTTTTCGAGGCATAAATGTGGGTCTTAAGATGACCCCTGTCACCATGCATTGTTGTTTGGTGAACGCGAACTACTATGCATCATGTACGCTCTTCGCGACTTGTTCATGCCTTTCCTGAAGACTGCTCTGGAGGGACGCGGGGTCTTTGTATGGATCAGTCGGACTGAGGCGGTCAGCTGTCGATAAGACCATGACGGTCTGTCGCAATTTCAAATGGGTATCCTTGGTCAATCCACGTAAAGATCCTCCGTTTCTCTGAGACCTCACCAACAATCACTGCCTCGTGCTAGGAGATATTATTGCCCGGCTAGAACAGAGGATAGACCGCTAGATACCTCTTTAAGACCAGAAGTCCCTGAAAGTTGATTTGTTATGCCACTTCTGGTGTAGGAAGTCGTTGATCAAATTTACCGCAATCGTGGCTGTCGCTCTAGTACCGCCGCGGCGGGGCCGCTTGCCATTTTTATGCAGCCGAAATGGTGCGGAAGGAGCGACCGCAGAGCTCACGCTTCCCACGCTTCACGTGCTGTCACTGAGACACTCGCGGAAGGTGCGACCTGTTCATTGGCCTGATGCGTGTACAAGCATCAATTCGATCATAATCTCACGACCACTGTTGTTGTTGGCCGAGCCATCCACTGATTCTGCTGCAGCGAATCCCCGCTTAATTTGAGCCTATCAGTCGGCGTTGAGGCCTGTGCTTCCAGCCTCGTCCGAGGAGGGTCGCGCTACTCCTGAGAAAGCGAGCGTCTCATAAATCCCAGATGCCTGCAAGCCGTCTCCCTCCACCTTCAGATGCTGGACACCACTGGAAGGAGGTCGGTTTGAGGTTCCTCTTGACTAGGCAACGGATTTTCGACGTCACTCATTTGCATTGCACCGTCTGTCCTTAACATAGTTCCTTCGAGGTTGCCATACGTCAAGCTGCAGCGCTGCAGGGACGACGCGGGTAGTTTCACGAGCACGCGCAGCTGCACCAGACACAGCTCTTCAGCACGATTATCAAGCACCACAACCCACCCAAGTCCACGTCAGAAACTGGTGTCATCGAGGAGGAAGAATCCAGGGAACGTCTGCCTGGCATTGCAGCATTCCCAGTCCCTCATTATTACGCACTCCTATGCGTTGCTGATCGTGCTCAGGACCCTCGCTTACGGAAGCGGGAGGCAGCACAATTAATACTAGAAGAGATGGAGACACCAGAATTGAAGGCTCAGCCTGATCAGGTAGAGTCCGCTCAAACGACCCCACGAAGAAAGGTTGACAGCAAGCCTGTCGCCACGGATTCGCTTGTCACTATACCACTATCCGAGGCAAGCCTGAGTAGACCTTCGACCGTCAACATCGAGAATGGCATAGTGGAGACATCGAGAAGCTCTGTGGACCAATTGGATGAGCGAAGGCTTACTGAAGCGTCCGAGAAGAGCCTTGACGAAAAGAGAAGCACGACATCAGAGCTAGAGCCGCCGAGTCTAGCGGACGAGATCGACAATAGCCCAGAACGAAAGCTGTCGCTGCTGGTTCAAGGTAATCGTGCAAGGAGTAGCAGTAGCACGTCAGAAGCCAGCCTGCAAGTCGATTGGCAGCAGCTGGACGAGACAGAAGCACGGGAAGAGGAGCAAGCGGATGACGAGGAAGTGGTGCGTGAAGCCGTACTTACTTCACAGTCTGGAACACGACTAATGAACCTACAGCAAACTACTCTCCTCCTCGCTCGCCTCGAACAGGAGAACAATGCCCTGGCTACGGACCCGAAAGCCGCCAGGACCCGTGTAGAAACGCAGTCACGACCGCCATCCGTATACCAGCTGAAGAAGATGGTGCAGGAACAAGGTGCTCGCTCGGTCAGGTTCTCACTGGTACCAACAGTGGCTCCAATGACCGAGCTGGAGTTCTGGGCGGCTCTTGTCCGCGAGTACGCGCAGACAGCACAACGCCTACCGCTCATAACATCAAGCAAGATACGAGGTGGCATTCCTCCACCTCTTCGTGGTGTCGTTTGGGTGAGCATGGCAGGTGCACGGAACACTGCCATCGAGGAGCAGTTCGATATACTATCCCAAAAGTCGACGCCGCACGAGAACACCATCGCGAAAGATCTTGGCCGAAGCTTCCCAGGAGTCGAGATGTTTCAAGATCCAAATGGCGATGGGCAGCGTATGTTAGGTACTGTGCTTCGATGCTTCAGTCTTTACGACGACAAGATCGGATACTGTCAGGGTTTGGGCTTCCTGGTAGGGCCTTTGCTCATGAACATGGGCGACAAGCAAGCATTCTGTGTTCTGGTTCGGTAAGTATCATAGATGCAGAGCATTCATACAGCTAAGCTGACACGGCACAGACTCATGGAAGACTACGACCTGCGCTCCTGCTTCTTGCCAGACCTTTCTGGCCTCCACCTCCGAATATACCAGTTCAAGGCTTTGCTGCAACAGCACATTCCAGCGGTAGCTGCCCATTTGGATGAGCTTGGAGTCGAAGGCACGGCATACTCGCAGTGGTTTCTGTCTTTCTTCGCTGTGACATGTCCTTTGCCACTGCTTTTCCGAATATACGACGTGATCTTTGCTGAGGGCGCATCTGAGACGATCATGAGAGTCGCGCTTGCTGTCATGCGTAGGCACGAGAAGAAACTTTTGGAATTCACGGAGCTAGAAGACGCGATGCACTTGCTTCTGTCGCGGCAGCTTTGGGATCCTTACGGTCTTGGGCCGACTTCTGGAGATGACCTTGTCAACGATTTCTGCGATTTCACCGACGCAGTCACGCGCGATAGCCTCAATGCGATCGAAGCCGAATTCAAGAAGGCCCAGGGCAACGAAACTGGCGGACGAGGTTTTTTCCCTGATGTGCACGGTGCAGCATCACGATTCTTGGGCCGCCTTTGGTCGCCTTCGCACGGCCATACCGCATCAAAAGCAAACGCATCAACCCCTTCGCTGTCCGCTCCAACACCTGCACGGCCCACCAGCACATTACAAAGAACGGCATCGAAACAAAGCCTAGCGACCCTTGGCTCCACCGACGGCGGATCAGACAGCTCTGCACATTCTGTCAGCACTGCAATGACTGAGCTGTCTAGAGATTCAACCACAGATCTTGCTTCATTGAAGTCAGTCAAGTCGCCAGAATCGATGGCAGGTTCGAGTAGGCTCACTATGGCCAGTCATAAGGACAAGGATCTTCAGAATCAGATCGAGGATTTACTCATGGCATGCACTGAATTGCAGAGGGAGCAAAACCTTCTGACGGCGCAACTGCAGAAGGAAAAAGAGGATCGTCAAGAGGATCATGCTGTCTTCCGGTCACTGGTCGACTACTTGAAAGACAACTTCACCGACGACGAGGAAATATCACCTATCGAGCCAGAAACGCCTTTGGAAGAAGATCCGATCCGGGACATGATGGGCACTGTCACAAAGCTTGTCAGCAAGGTGGAAACTCGCTTATCACCCAACAACAGAAGGTCGTCGGGCTACGAGACCAAGGCTTCGCTTCGTGCCTCAATGGCTGCTCTGCGAGAACAGCTGCAGAATGAGAGCTTGCATGCGCAGGATCTTGCACGTCAAGTCCAGGACAAGGAGGAAGAGAACACACGTGTGAAGGATGAGTTGCAAAGAGCGCGAACACGAATCCAGTCTGGATACACCGAGAAGCAACGTCTCGAGAAGACGATTAGTGAGCTTCGCCAGTCACAGCGGATGGGCCGATCACGGGCGGGATCGAACTCAGGATCAGCGACCAGTCCTGACTTGAGTGGCCCGCCTAGTCGTTCCGACACGGTCGGCTCAGAAGCCTCTACCAACAGCTCAGGCCTACGGGAGTTCAGGCTTATGTCGAATCGAGTGTCTACCGCCCCAGCAGCACAGCCCGCGTACTCCAAACGGACGTCGAGCCTAACAGCTCAAGCTGTCCTTGCTACTGCAGACCATGCTCCTCCAGATCAAGACGCGCTTCTGCTTGAGTTGGTCAATGCAAAGACAGCTGAAGCCGTTGCCAAGCAGGAGCTGGAGGAGCTCAAGGCTCGATTCGAAGCCATGCGCAAGATGCTCAATGTGACGCCACCTATTCCTCAGTTGCCAGTGACAGAAACGCCGCTGTCGAAGGTTTCAAGTCGTTCGAGCGAGTCCACGGGCAATACACCAAAATCGGCGACGCCAGTCCCAGAGACAGCAAAGCCTCCTGACAGCGCTGGAGGAGCTGCTGCTCCAGCTGCTCCGGCCACTTGGGGCGCAACAGCTGGTGGTTTCTTTGGATGGGGCAAGAGAAGCTTGAGTTCGGCCAATGTGCCAACTCTGGCAAAGAAGTAAAGGGAGTGAGGATGTATATTGCGATACTTGTGCTTTCGAGCTGGTCAAGCGCTGATCAGCTGCGTTGATTTTCATGTTGCATGTTTGCGGCGCCTCTTGCACAGCTTCTTGTTGATCCTTTAATACCCACAGATGTTGATGTTTATTTGAAGGACGTATTTAGGCACAATGTGCATAGTCTGATCATGTACAGAGGTAGATTGATGATTGAGTAGCTAGAGCTCTAGAACATGAGTCTCACAGCCAGCCACATAGACACCTGGGTCTTCAGATTGGTGCAGCAGCTGGTGGAGATAGACGTGCATTAGCTTGTGCATGATCCTTCGCGATGTGATGCAAGCTGCTCGTGTTCCCTGGTGACGGTGCTCGCGATAAGCTTGCGAACCCCGGATCTTCCCAGGCTTGTATGTTTGCTTTTGTGCATGGCCTTGATAGAGAGGAATTTAGGCAAGTTAGATAAAACTCATACTGAATGGAAGTTGTTAAGACTGCATACATCCATCGAAGTACTTAAATTGGACCCTGGCTTTATTCGCGCGTCATCGGACCTCCGTACCGTGATCACCATTTCTACGAGCTAGCGCGAGATCGCAACACGTTATTGTATGCGCACATGAGCTGGGAAGTGGTCTGCTGATTCATGTCTGAGATATCCAACTCTTCACGCTCTCTACTTGCTCCGCAGCAGACGAACGGCTTGCACTGCGATGTGTTGGACACGTTGACAGCTGGATATCCGTCCCCATAGCTCCCATGAGAGCCATACTCCCTGGTAGACCGCAGTCCAGGCTCCAAGCTGTGACTACTGGATCTTGGGATGGGAAACAGATTATTGTGAGCACGGCATGAATTCGCGAGGAGAACAAGACAACTCATTCGGATTAGGCATACATCTCGGGCAATGCGCTCGTGATCCTTGATGGTCCAAACAGCATCCTACAGACGACATACCTCGACGTACCGGACGAGCTCGTAGGAATCGCCTTCGATGAGTTGTCTGGCAAGATAGCCGCAGCGTCTGCGTCGACAGTACACGTGTATAAGTCATATGGACGTGATGAGGGCGCGCTGAGATGGTCGCTGCAATGCCACCTTGAAGCTTCGGAGGGAGATGAGATCGAGACATTGTCATGGGGACTGGACGAGCAGCTTCTGGTTGGCAGCAAAGAGCTAAGACTGTACTCGACATACCACAACAATGGTGAACTTGTGTGGACGAAGCCTTTGGCGAATCCTGCCAGATTCGCTGCGTTCTCCTACGACACGAGCCTGATTGCTACGAGTGGGAGATTCGATCGCTTAGTCAAGATATGGCGACCGCTGTCGCTGGCAGATCAACGCTTCGACTACGCATACCTACCTCATCCCGCGCCAGTGACCGCACTCTACTGGCATAGGCCGTTCCACCGAGATCAAACCTTCGACAATGTCCTATACACGATATGCGCAGACAACAAGCTCAGAATATGGTCATCTGGAGATCATAATGGCCCGTCAATACTGCAGTTGTGGGATCAGATCGATCTGAAAGAGTCGATACAGCCTCGATCACTGAGCCAGAAGGACAGAACGAGTAAGAGATATGCGTTCATCATTGACAATCGCGACTTCACTGCTGCTACTGAGCGAGTTGTGCAAAATGCCACAAGCGACGAGCAGTCAGAACCAGGCATGGCACACCTGATCGAGGTCGCAACGAAGAGTCCGGATGTGTGTGTGGTGCTTGACGACAGAGGGAATATGTCTGCATGGGGCCTTGAAAGCGTGGGTTGCAAGCAGAGGAAACCAGGCGACGTCTTCAATATTGCGCACACGGATGGCATGCGCCTTCGCTTTGATACTAGCGTGTCTGGCGTCGAGGACAATGCGCAGTTCTACCCTTTCGTCTCAGCCAATGGCCTTTGCGTCCTCATACATCACTTTGACGGCAGGTTGGAGTGGTTCGAAGGACGATTAGATCAACTTTTTGATCCTTCACCTCAGCAGAATCGGCTGCAGAACAAGACTACGTGGACGGGGCATAGCAACGAAATCAAGAAGACTGTGCGATCTGCAACGGGCAAGGCACTTGTCTCACGGACAGTCGACAACGAAAGCATAGTCTGGACACGAAGACATACCGAAGCTGGAGACTTGATCGCGCGCAAAAGTCTTATCAGCACTTCTGAGCACATACACAGGGTATGGCTGCTGCAGGAAGGACGTTTCGTAGCATTCTTGCACCATGAGAGCATATCGATCTGGGATGCGCGATACGCAAAGGCGAAAGAAGTGGCGAGACAACCGTATAAGCTGCAAGGCAAGCCTTTGTGTTTACTCTGCGTGCCTGAGGAGCATGCCGACAAGGAGCATGTACACCTCGCCACGATCACCAACGAAATGAAAGGGTGTGCGTGGGAAGTCACATTGCCAGTCAATGCCAGCTCTTCAGACACGGTCAAATTAGCTGATTTCGGCACTTTTGATCTCGGGAGTGACACCGACCTTGCGTATGTGTTGCCAGTAGACCCTGCGGGCACTGCGCCAGTCATCTCCGGCTTCCTCGACCTTTTTGCGCGAGATGTGGCCATCTCTTACTCGAAGTCTGGTGTGCTCAAATCATGGACCGCGCGTCCAGATCTTCAGAAGAGGAAGCTCGAATGGCTCCTGACATCCACTGTGGAGACATCGATCGAAAATCCTTCCTTGGGCAGTGCAACGTCGATTCGCAAAGCAGCTCTGATTAGTGCAGACAGAACCCTGCTGACCATATGGAACACTCGAAGTGCGCAGCTCGAGTATGAGGAGCAATTCGAGGACTATGACACCATACAAGATCTCGATTGGTTGTCAACTCCAGACAATCAGTCCATCCTGGCTGTCGGCTTCGCTCGCCGGGTGGTCATTTACAGTCAGCTTCGATATGATTATGTCGATGCGAAGCCATCGTGGGCGCCTCTCCGAGAGTTCAATATTCGAGATGTCACTCCTCATCCGATTGGAGACAGCGTGTGGCTCGGCAATGGCGCCTTCGTCATCGGCGCAGGAAACCAGATCTTCGTTCAAGATCAAGAGATCGATGTTTCGGATCACATGCTTCCAGATCTTCGGTTACCGTCGAAAGACAAGCGAGGCATTGATCTGTTCACAGTGGTCAGCCGGCTGAACGGACCGCTGCCGGTCTTCCATCCACAGTTTCTATCCCAATTGATCCTCAGCGGAAGGCTGCTGCTCGCTCAGCAGATTCTTCTGAAACTATGGAAGACCATGAAATTCTACACTGATGGGGAACCATTCGACAGTCTGCTTGGCTTTGACTTGGAAGATTTTTCGCAGGACCAAAATTTGACAGCCTCTGCGATCAAAAAAGAGATGAATTCATCCTACGTCGATTTCGTGGACGAGGAGCCTGAAACGGTGACAGAAGATGTCGCTTCTGCGCTCAACGAACTACTGTCTACTCGAACAGTTCCTTTCCTGACGAGCAGGGAGCAAATCCACCTTGTCGATATCGTTGAGTGTGTTGGCATGGTGGAGAAGCATAGACGATCATTGGACGAGAATGGATCGCGATTCTTGCTATTCTTCAGGCAACATGCACTGCGGATGAGCCAGCACTCTTCACACAGCCCACTTTCGTGGCGCGAGATCACTTGGGCATTCTTCAGTGGTAGTCAGGATATCCTGACTGATCTTGTCTCGCGACATTTCCATGGTCGCATGCTATGGCAACATGCGCGAGGAAGCGGCCTATTCATGTGGATGACTGATCTGACAGCCTTGGTAGGTCTGCCTGACTTTTTCGCATGCGCACTTTGCTAATGTTGAATCCAGAGGCAACAATTCGAGGTCATAGCGAGGAATGAGTACACCAAGTCCGACGACAAGAACCCAATCGATTGCAGTCTTTACTACATGGCTCTGAAGAAGAAGGCAGTACTCACTGGGCTTTGGCGAATGGCCACCTGGCATAAGGAACAAGCGTCAACGCAGCGCTTCCTCCAGAACAACTTCGAAGATCCACGGTGGCGAACTGCAGCATTGAAGAATGCTTACGCGCTTATGGGCAAGAGGAGGTTCGAATATGCGGCTGCCTTCTTCCTTCTTGGAGGTGCTCTGAAAGATGCAGTGACGGTTTTGCACAATCAGCTCGGCGACACGCAGCTTGCTATCGCAGTGGCACGAGTCTACGAAGGAGACGATGGTCCTATCCTCGAAGAGTTCCTCAAGAATGAAGTCTTACCTAAAGCAGCCATCGAAGGCAATAGATGGATGGCGACTTGGGCTCTTTGGATGCTTGGCAAGCGTGACAAGGCTGTCAGAGCGCTCATAGTAAGTCAATCTGAAATTTTTGACCATCATAGAGTCCGCGCTAATTCGCAATACTTAGCTACCACTCAATTCTCTGCTTTCGCCACCAGAAACGCCAAATCTGCAGTCTAAGCTGTTCCTTACAGATGATCCTGCTCTCGTAGTACTATATAAGCAACTGCGCGAGAAGTCGCTACAGACACTGCGGGGCGCTCTTTCCGTGTCACCACGAGCGGAGTGGGAATTCATAATCCACACAGCTGGACTGTACGAACGCATGGGCTGCGATCTGCTTGCCCTGGATCTTGTTAAGAGCTGGGAGTTCCTGCAACAGCCTCTGCAACCAGCACCACCGAAGATCCCCATTCCAGAACGCCCGTCGATTGCAGAACTTGCATTCAGAGACAAGGATACTGGGCCCAAATCACCATCGCACTATAGCCAACCTCCTTCGGCGCTCGATGGGTTTGACATCAATCCAAGGCGATTGCTCAGAAGACGAAGTTCACTTGTCGTGGCAGATCTGCCACTTTCGCCAACTGCGGAACATCATAAGAAGCTGTCGCTGGCAGATGGCAATGCTATTACTGAGGAGCCGAAGGAGACGAATGAAAATCCCCAAACGAATGGCGTACATGAGAATAAGGAAGACGAGGAGGAACAGGCGAAGGAGAAGAAGAAGAAACCACCACCCACGCAATTCGTGGAGCCCGATGCTAATAGCTTGTTGGATTCATTTGGATTCTGAGAGCGTTGTATACCCATTACTTGAGAGGCTCGTGTACCAATATAATCTGCCCGCACTTTGTAGCCAATATTGCACGCTTGTTCTCAATATTAAGCTGCGATGATCCTGCATCAGCACGAAGCTTACATCGTTTATTCCGCAGCTTGGCTTACACCCCGACTGGTCTGCTCTACCCAGAGCGTGCGTTGAAAAGAAAAGCCAGCGAGCTTTTGAGGAAGTATGGCTTGTCCCTTTGCCACGCTTTGACGATCATCAAAGTCGCTCGGTGCATAAACTCTGTCACCTGCTCGAGTGGAGCTGGCAGTGGCGCACCTGGAGGTCGGCGTGTGTACCATCCGATCATATGTGCTCCAGCATGTATGATGGTGCGATATGCAAGTTCATCAGTTAACGAGCCGTATCCTTCGAGAGAGCCTTTAGCTGCGAGCCTAGCAAGCTTCGAGTCTTCGAAAAATTCGCGCTCCAGGAGATCTGCGATCATATGCCCAAGATCATAAGCTCGGTGGCCATATTGCGCGTATTCCCAGTCGATGATGTACATGTCCATGTATTGAGGCGTATCGTGCCAGTGTTCAGTGACCAGGATACTGGTCATATATGTCAGGTACATGCGTCTTGTTAGAGGGCTAGGGACGACTGACTTGCCAAGACAGAAGTCACCATGTATTATGGTCCAATCATTCGTAGTTTCAGATCCACTTTGTTCTTTGAAATCCTTCGCTACTGACGCTACAACACCTTCAAGGATATCGCGATGGCTAGCCAGTACGTCGGGAAAATGTTGGAGTACCTCGAGTATGATACCGTACTCAACACGATACTTGAGCTCACTCATGGCAGTATTCTGCTTCACGAACGCCAGCAGCTCTTCTCGCGCCGGCTGCGAGCTCCAGTGATGGAATGCACGGAGCCAAGTCCCAAGAGCGACGCCAGCTGCAAACGCATGATCCGACGTCAAGCGAGGCGGATCGTCCCAGGTAAGCGCCTGGGTGAGGTTGATCGAGCTGGTAACGAATTCGATAACAGAGACGCACGCCTCATCATTGGCGTAGAATAGCCTCGGCGTGCTCACTTTGACTCCATCCTCAGATTCTGGGACGTCAAAATCAGCGAGAGCGTGGAGCACATGCTTCTCATACTTCCACCGTGATACCTCAAGCTGAAAGTCTTTGTTGCATGATAAATGTCCGGTGGAGTGCTTGACAAGCAGGTAGTCTATGGCCGGATGCTGCTCAGTCGCCGGCGTCCGATGCTTTGGCGTGCCAATGAAGGTGTAGTTAACGGAGCCTCCATCAAGACGCTCGAGCTCGGTGCACTCATATGCCGTTCCGAGCAAGGTTGCGTGAATCTCCTTCGAGAGAGCATCGCTCGTTTGGACGTGTGAAGAGGCCATTGGGAATTTAGATATCAAGAGATCTCGTAGTCACAGAGGTATACCATGTATTCATTCTTGTCAAGTCTTGCAGTATGCGAACATGAGTCACTCGCATCCGACAGAGCCACATCGTGAGCGTTGATAAGGCTGGACCAGATGCCGTAGCGTCAGCGCATGCCCATACTACAATGGCGACACATGGAACATGACATTGAGATCCATTCCAATGGATTGAGAAGTACAACTTATCGACATTTGTGAGTGTAGGTGCTGTCGTCGCGCATGCTCGGAAATACGACTGAAGCCCGCAATGACGCTAAACCCTACACAGACTAGCGTGCACTCGCATCTCTTTCCAACCAAAAAAAGTTGTGACCGCAAAACCTCCAAACCACATTCATTAACAGGTACGTATCAAACTCCATCACATTCTGCGCGTCTCTCAATGATGAAATTGCATGCTTGCAAACACCCTCATACTTCATATATAGGAAGAGCCGGAAGAGGAATGGACGAGCGACATGAGGTTCAGCAGCTCGCGGGCTTCACATCGTCATATGTGGTCCGCTCGATGCGCTAGCAATTCATGCTTGTCTGTCGATGCTTATAAATTTGGGTTTCTGATATCGTTCATTATAAGTCTAGTCATTTCGAAAGCTCTTGAAGGATTCTTGACTGATACAACGAGAAGCAGATCCTGCAATGCTGTACGAGAAGCGAATAAGGCAACGAATTGACTGGCATTGACTAGGCCATTCGTGCATGCGAGCAAACCGATGCATTTGTCCTGGTTCTCGACAATTGTTGTTCAGGACTTCGAGATTCTCTAGTATCTACATAGCAAAGCTTCTCTGCTCAACAGCAGATTTAATAACACGATCGCCAGTCAGAATGCTTGTTGTACATATGAGCAGCTTTCTTCCTTTCCCTTCTTCCTTTAATTGCTTTGCCACAAATCGCAGTGACGATATCTCAGCTCGCGTAACACCGCCAAGGAAGAATATCACCACCGTCTTGCCACTGTCCACCGTGCCTGAGCCATTCAAAATTTGCCTCGCACGCACAGCCTTTTCCTCGCCCATCTGAGCTTCGTCAAATGTGGCACCGCGTATTTGCTTGACTGTGTCCTCGAACGGCCGCCAGCCCTGTGTCGCTGTTGAGGCCGCAGCGGTGGCATTGGCACCTCGATTTGTGCTTAGCGATGATAGGTATTGCTTTTGCAAAATGCATTGCACGAGCCGTACGCTAAGCGGTGCATAGCCGCTGAAAACGTACGCAATATCATTCGGATCTGCTTCGTTCACCTCATCCACAATCAGATGTAGATTCCTTCGAACAGCTGTGTAGTTCGTCGTCTTTCCCAGGGGCCCAGCAGAAGCACCGACCAATCCTCCTCCGACGCGTGGAATCAAAAGACCCATCTTCTCAAGCGATGCCAGCGTGATCAGATGCTGATGGCCGTAGCCTTGAATGATAGCTCGCTTGAAGGTCTCGTAGTCTCGTGATCGAAGACCATTCCCGAAGACGGATTCTATGCAGAGTAATCGCAATGCCGTTTCGACGGGCACATCTCGTGCCACTAATTCTTCAATTGTGTCATGCTGCGTACTTGGATCGGCGCCTGCAGCCAAGTTTTGCTGGACTTCGAGCATGTTGCTGAAGATGTCTGTTCTTGTCCTGTTGATGACCTCTTCGGCGAGAGTGGTGTGTATCTTCAAACTGGCTTGTTCTGCTTGAAAGCCAGGCAGCTTAGACACGAAATCTCGAAGCTCAGCAGTCGTTTTCGCACTCTGCCGGCTATCGTAGGTGTTCTGCAATCTGCGCGCTACCTTGTTCAATATTGGGCCGACCACCGCACAGTTCGTGTCTCGTAAAGAGCTATAGAGCTGATCGTTGTGGTCAAGTGCCACCTTTCGCTTCGTCGACTGAGATGCCGTGTTCGCTGATGACCCTGCTTGTGCAGCTGGAGCATTGCCGAGTAGTGTCGATTCGACCTCGATCTGATTCGAGTCTACTGAGAACATCTCATCTAGTAGACCTTCGTATGTGAGCTGTGTCATGAGTGGAGTCGCGAAGTCAACTTCTCGATCTATGATGATCAAGCTCTCTATCGATTGGCTCGGTGCGAGCTCAATGATGGATCCGCTACCGCCTTCGCCTGCGCTCAGCTCATTCTTCATTCGCATAAGCAGATCTGACAGTCGCTTCGCATTGTCACCCTTGCCCGTGATTCGAGGAAACAGGCCATGCTTCTGCTGCATGAGCATTAATGCCTTCGCTGAAGAACGAATGGATGTTGGGTCTTTCCACTGCATCATAAGTTAGCCTCGCCTTCTGGATTGTTAGACAAAAGACAGACACACAAGATAGAGATCCGAGAATGCCGAAGGAAGCTCCAGCGAAAGAACATCTTCGGCCAAGGGTATAAAGTGCAGAGCATATTCGTGTATGGTTGCTTCACCAAGCACGCCGGCACCTTCCAGGATCTGATCCGATACCAGTGTCCTCCGTGGGACCCACATGATGGCAAACTCATGTTCTACTTGTCCATTATGTCGCAGGCGCTTCAGCTGATCTAGAGAATGTCAGCATGATTCTGATAACAGCCCCTTCATCGAATAAGCAGGGAAGTTAATGAGCATGCTGCGATAGTATCGTAAAAATTCAATCTAGGCGTTAAGACTGACTAAGCAGAGTTGGTAATATATCCGCGTAGCCTACTTTGAATAGCCAAATGGAAGTGAAGGGTAGATGAGAGGTGAATAGTGGTGCTACAGGACTGAACAGACTTACCTGCAACAGCCGATACGACTTTCGCCTTGTCACCTCGGGCAAGGAAGAACACATTCTTCTGCGACGAATCGACGTTGTCGTTCTCGAGGAAGAAGACGCGGTCTACGCCATATTCCTGCAGCGTCGAAAACTTCACAAACAGCCCTAGAGGTCCTGCAAGTGATTTCTCGATCACAAGATTTTTCTTGCCCCGTACCTGTACACACGTCAGTAACGCCACCTTGGATCATACTTCCACTTACAGTCTCTAAAAGCTGCAAAAGATCTCTCCGGGCCTTGTCACCGAAATCACTCGGATCGATATGGGTGACAGGAGCCATGCCTGCACCAGGGAGGGAGAGTGCATTTACGTGCCAACTGCAAGCGCGACCGAAATCTTTCACTGCATCTTCAGGCAAATATTCGACTGCCCGCAGATCAAGTCACCGAAGATGGCAGCCTGCGCATATAAAAGGTTGGTGGTTGGCGAATCGTGTTCGTGATTTCCTCATGCACCTGAACTTCGAGGTGGTCCAAGCTTCGATACCCGCAACCAGCATCCAATGCCATCATTTCTCGCTCCAACATGCACTGACAGCGCAGGTCCACATGTAGCCAGCGAGCTCGACATGCCCTTAGTACACCATGCGACGAAGGTGAAACAAGATCTCGGCGTCGAGTGCCTTGCTGGCGTTCACGATGAGAGCTTCTTCGAGGCGCAACTGCTGCGCAGCATCTCGCTCGCGCTAAGCGCAGTAGGATTCGATGGTGTGAAGCCAACTGCACTGGAGGCTTTCAGGGCAGAAGTTGTAGCGTGTTCGTACCTGTTATTTGCACTGTGAATCGAGATGCGAGTTCTAATTACCATTCACAGTTATGCAGCACTTCCTCGACTATGTTCGTACAAGCATGCAATCAAACCGACGAACGCAGCCGATCCCTCAAGACTTTATCGCCGCCCTCGAACGAGTCGACGTCCTATCGCACGAGCTCATGGCGCAAGTTAGACTGCGACTCCCGTCCGAAGTCACACAGCCACCGATCGCGCCCGCCGCACACGACGATCCTCCTCTCGAGCAATTAGACGGTCTCCTGGCAGAGCGAGCGTCGAAGAAGAAGTGGATACCAGCGCATTTGCCAGATCTTCCAAGCAAGCACACATATCAGCACACGCCCATCTACACCAAACGTGAGAACAATGCACGGAGGATACGTGAGCTGGCAACAGAAGAGGGCGTCTTAGCGGAGCAAGCCATGCGGAAGCTCCTCATCAACGGCGGACATGGTCACGCGAAAGTGCCCTTTGCTACGAAGAAGGCAGAGCAGGTATGGGAAGAGACCATGTCTGCGATGATGGACTTGGACAGCAAGCAGCGGGCGCGTGAAGATGAGGGAGACTACGACGACTTCGGTGATCGGCAGCAGGACGAATACGACAATGCAATGCTGGTCAATTATGAGAGCCGGTATTGGAGGAGTGGTGCGCGAGGTCCTTGAAAGCATGACATGCGATCAAGCACGGCATCGAACACAAGCACTGTCCACCAACAGCGCATCAAGCAGCCGCCAGACATATGCCCCTCAATCGCCAGATCACTCGCTTCGAGAGTGCGAAGGCACAGACATCATGAGGCGGGCGATGTGAAGGTCTGTGGGTATTAAGATTATGGTACATTATGTACAAAGCACTGCAAAGTGTACGTGGCATGCTTTTAGTCGAAGAGGAATTCTTTGACGATAGGAGAGCTCGAAAACTCCGGATTCAGAAGGACGCAGCTGTTGGAAAGGAAGCTTAGCATAATGGCATAGCAGCAAATGCAAAACTCAACATGCATTAAGAGACTCACTTTAGGAAATGGCCCAGCCCAATCTTGCGTTTGTCCAGGAATTTAGTTTGGAAGCGATGCACGAAGCTTTTCGGTGGAAGTTCTGGTAGTGCAGCACCAGCTTGAGGAAATGATACCACAAGCTTATGTCTCAACGTATCGAAGTCCGAGTATCTTTTGCGGATCTTGAACGACCCACCCTGTGATACGCACCTGTCAGCTCCACAATTCTATCAACTCTGTCTAGATGCATGTGCACATATGAACAGGGTCGTAAATCATGCGCTAAGCATTTAGGACGTACATTCAGTGTTTCAACCGTACAGCTCCAGACCACATACGAACCCAACCCAGCCTTCGAAACAGATCCAGAAACAATGACATAATCATCAACTCGTGCAGACTTCGCCCAACATGCCCTGGCTTGGTCTGAAGACTCCTCTTCAGAATTGTCAAACAAGCGTATGGGACCCGAAAGTCTGTTCTTCCTGCTGTTGCTGCTGCTCGTGTTGATATGGTTCACGGATGTTGATGACGAGGGTATGCTTAGGGTTGAGTCGCCCCTCACCCTCGCTTGCCAGTACGGTGGTGAGACCGGAGGCCCATTCTCATCTGTGGGTCGAGCTGGTGCATCAGCAGGATGGGACGATGCCGAGCCGTTGGATTGCTCCATGCATGTTCAGGCGATTGTTGTACGTGGAGTTGTCTTTTTTTGTGGCAATCGATAGACGTTATGCAGGATCTTGCAGGGATGAGCTAGTCCGACCGCTGGCTGTCAAAGTCTCGTAGACTTTTGGAAGTCTGTTTGACTCCCGTTGGGTACACGAGTATTTGGTTTGTGGTGCGACGTTGACCGAACGTTGTTCGGCGGACGAGCAAGGTGCATGCCAGGACGTTGAATCTCACGACCATCAAGACATGACTCTCCACAAAGAAACGGTCGATGAGAAACAGAACATCGAAACGGCAGGCCTAAGCTGTAAGACAAGGGCTTGATGGCGACTACATGCATATCTAGGACCCCAGATCTGGTACTCCGTACCATACTCGATGTAATTCATGCACCGTAGGCCATCTTTTCTTAACACCAGGTTTAATCAAAGACCGTCTCGGAATATTGGCATCAGGGTCTCCGCCGCCGACAATCGAAAATAGTCTAGGAGCTGAGCTTGGAAGCTGCCATTGACCAATGAGACGCGCTCCTGGCTCCTACACCATGCATATGCACGGCTGCACGATATCCTAGACTCGTCTTTTTCTTTGCAACCTTACCTGTTAAGATCTTGTACGCTCACACGATAGTTTCCTGTCCGCGATGGAGGGCAGGGAACAGCCCACTTCGATGCATGGAGCTGACGAGACTGGATGGTGAGAACGAGCTGTCTTTGTGATGCCGAGCGGCACTTGTGATGATCTCGCCAGCATGCTGCCGCCACTCATAAACGCACGGTTGCCGGCGGTGCATCTCCCCCAGACGCCATCGCTTTCTCCCTTTCCTACTTCTACTGCATCTCTTCTTTTCTCATCGTCGACGTGAACATCTCGTAGTCGTACGGCAACATCTCTCGTTCTTGTCTCTCGTTTGTTCGTCTCTGTAACGCGTTTAGCTATACCAGGTATGCATGTCTCGATCACATTCCGTGCCCTGAGTCAAGCCGAGCCAAAACAATGGCTTGGTAAGAGTATCCGTTCCAAGAGTGAGAAGCTGACAAAACCATCGTGAAAAGGTCTTCCTAGCATCGTATCATCTTTTAATCTGTAAACACATTCAAAATGCGTTCCACCATCGCCGCCGTTGCGTTCTTCACCGCGCTCGCCAGCGCTCAAATCGACCCATCGACCGTGCCCGCCGCCAATCGAGCACAATGGTGCGTCGCTCAGAAGGCATCGTGCCCTTCCCTGTGTGCCCAACAGTCTCCAGAGGGCAGCATGGCCACTTCGTCCAACACCTGCGACCAGAGGACTCTTGACTACGCTTGCGTCTGCGCATCTGGACTGATCCCAAACGCAACTGAATTCTCTCAGACGATCCCATACTTCATCTGCACAGAGCAGAACAACCAGTGTGTGACCAACTGCAATGGCAACAGTGCTTGCCAGAGCGCGTGCCGGTAAGCTTGTCCAGATCCATAATCGTGAGCTAGGGGACAGGCTAACAATGGTGCAGAGAGGACAACCCATGCGGTGCTAAGAACCCTACTCGCGTCAACATTACTTCATCGGCAGCAGCCACTTCGACGAGCGGCGGCTCAAGCGGTACTGGCGCAGCAGAAACCACGGGTGCTGGTACCTTTGGCGGTGCTGGTAGTGGTGGCTCCCAGTCCCAAGAGTCGGACTCCAACAGCGCAGGCATTAAGATGACCGCCATCAGCATTGGACAGACGTACGGTGTCGTTGCCGTCGTGGGCAGCATGCTCGCTGGCTTCGGACTCATGCTCTAAGTGCACGTTCTCGTTGTTTTCTATCCAGCATGGCGCTTTGCGGTTTCTAGGGCATTAGTTTGGTTGTGTTCATGTGCATGGGATTATTTGGTTCTCAAGAGCCAGGATTGCATATGATGTCTTTAACATCGTGGAGCAAGATTTGAAGCACTTTGTTCCCAGCTTGCATTTGGTCTGGCAGTTTCAAAAATTCGTGTGAACAGATTTGCTCTGTGCCTTAATGTAATAGGACTTGTTGCAATCACCCCCTATGCTCTTTGCTCTAAGCTGCGAGTACTATATGCTCATTGGATCTAGGTGTGACCAAATGACTATTGGTTTCGAGTCTGCCGACTACGTTCCGTTGGGTTCCACCGTACCACGGGTTTACGCGGCATGAACCACACATAGCACGACGGACTATAGAGATCATGTGCGGGGATGCAATTGGTGAGGAACAAGGTGATCGTATCACTGCATCGCAATTATCTAGTGCACTTTCTCGAAGCACACCACCTCACAGTCCACCTTGTAAGATCTCGAATCATAACATATCAAAGCGCGCCGTTGGTCCTCACTCATCACGGACAGAGCAAACTTGAGAATCTCCTCGCAGAATCACTTCGACAGGGCACACCAAGATCTGCTTCAGACGAGACGAGCATAATGTCCAGCAATACCGATCTTCTCGACGCCGCTGTCAGCGCGATGTCGACGACTCAGGAGAACGATAGGACGACCCTGTCCGAGTCAGCGGCCGCTTCAAATACGGCTCGCACGCTGATCGCATCCAGCAAAGCATCGGACCGCTCCTCGGCTACGGCATCTCAATGGGTCTCGATCTCGACATCGGAGAGATACATCCCAACGAAGCTCACGATACCATACCATCGTCCGTATTCGACGGGTGCACCACCTCCGCCCGGCAGAGGTGGTATCTTCAGCCCATTGGATATGGAGACCCAGAAAATCATTCGACAAGAAAAATACTATCGGTCTGTCGCGGCTCATTATGCGAAGATATATTCCCCAGTGTTCGCATTCGGGCTGTGCGTCGTGATGGTCACGATCATCTCCCTATTCCTTTGGTGTTATCACGGTTGCAATATCGACGATGCACTCACCAAGCCCTTCAAGAGACGTTCTCGCAGGTCCAAGAGGAGGAGTCGCAAAGGTAGTGAGGAGACGGAGACTGCTGAGAGCGAACCACTTGAGAAGATAGTTGAGACCGTGGAGGTCAAAGCATGAGTGCTTTTTAGGTAGGGGCTTTCCTACATAGGTCTTCATGTCGTAGGCTTTTCATGCCTGCAGTCTAATGTCTAGTGGGTCTATACACAATTGTGAGTCGGCGGAGGGGCATCCTTGCTATGTTCATGAGACAATCAGATCAGGAGATATGATCAGAATGGCACGTCCATATCTTCTACGCTTTCCTCCTTCTTTTGCTCGCCAGGTCCTTCTACTGTCTCTTTGATGAAAGCGATTAGAGGAGCGACGATCTGCTTGTTGCTACTCGGTAAGAAGTGTCCTCCAGGATGGTAGACTACTCTTCCTTCCTTCCCGTGGTCTTCACATGCCTCTGCAAGTCTGAGACTCCTCTTCTCTTCAACCACGGTGTCCATGGTGCCCAGAAAGTGAAGCATCGGAGTCTTGATCCTGGGATCGTAGAATGCTTTGTACAATGGATGATTACTGGCACCGAAGCCTGAGTAGCTCACTGCAAACTTGAAAGGCGGATGGACCACATCCGTCACGAATCCTGTATCCTCTTCCAGTGCTTCAGGAAATCTCATGCCACCACTCGCCTGTGCCTTCTCGAATGCTTCTCTTCTCCCAGGCTCAAGCGTTGACGCCAGCATGCCCGCCAATGCGCCACCTTGTGAGAAGCCTATCACGCCATCAAAAGGGCCTTCCTCCTTCAGCACTTCAGCACATCTCGCGAAGCCAGTTTCCATGCCATCGTATGTGTACGGTTCGGCCTCACCCTTTCTCCGCCACCAGCCCCACGCATCGGGTGCTTCCTCACCGCCTACGTCCTTGTTCTCAAAGCCTGCCGTGCCATTGGGGTCATCCCAGTTGGGTATATCGCTCTTGTATAGTTGTATCGGTGCAGTCGGATATGCGAGTTGAATCGAGCGTTGTGGGAATGCTTGCGCAAGACGTTTCTCTAACGCTCGAGTCTTTGAACGAAACAATGGGCCATTTTGGGTGTATCCATGCAGCATAAGTATGCGAAGAACTGGCTTATCTGAAGGTGTATTTGTGCCGGACGTTGAAGCCATGCTTGGAAGGTAGCGCGCGAGCGCTCGACGCAGGAGAGAGGCCAATTTCGTGAACTTTGTAGCCCGAAGCTCTCGACGTTTGCAGGGCAGACTAATCCCGGTATTGACTTTGTTGGTTGCTGACTATCCGGTGAGTGAGGTACGGAGTGACGAAACTCGGGCCTTGTTTGGAATGGAAGAGAGTTTCATCGCAGCTTCTCTCCGAACTTCATCATCGACCACCTTTCTTCACAATAGGCGTGCCAGCATCAAGGGCTTGGACATATATATTACACAAGGCCGATATCAATGTTCCTCATCATTAGGCCTGCGACTGATTCTTCAGCTTATCTCGGGCCCCTCGGCCTCTAATATCCCAGAAGGTGAACCCGATTCACGCAAAGTCTGCTGTCACAAGGTGTTTTCCAGAACGCATCAAGTATTTCTAAGAAGGTGAAAAGGCTTTAAATACATTCTTTTCCCCCATTCAGCGACCGCGAAATCTCGGACCAGCTGATCAGGCACATTCCAATTTGTAGCTATATGCTTGGGTCTCTCCGCCTTCACCACTCCAGGATTGCAATGAGCCATCTTTGCAGCCAGTTCTCCCTCCGCGCGTCAAGGTCACCTGCCGACTTTCTCCTGCACACGCTCTCTCCGTGTACACTGTAAGGGTACAGGACTGGCACGCTGGCTGGTCAAAAACTCTCGTGAGACGTTCCGAGTTCAAGCTCTGGGGATTATCGTACGCGCTCTCAATGTCCTTGCATTGTCCTTGGGATAGAACCATCTGCCCAGACGGCAGGAGAGTGAGCCCGTTGAGTTCGCATTTGTTATTGGTGAAGACTTCGAGAACTGCGTAAGGAGTGGGAGCAGCACCTGGCACCATCACGGTCTCTACCTTGGTCTCGATCACGGTTTGAGCTGGCTCTGTTTTGGTTGCAGTCGTTGTGATTGTTGGACAGACACCTGGAATAACGCAGATGATTGCGTTGACTCGGAATGACACTACGGCCAGCAGACACGTCAAAGGCAGCAGCTGTTGCACTATGTCAACTCCTGATCTTGCAAGCCATATTCGACCGACCTTTTGTTGAAGCATCTTGAATTTTCGCGGGGTTGTTATTCGGCTCAGAGAAATGATGGAACTGACGGTGAGATATGCAACTGCTTCACGCCGGATAATGCAGACCTATTTATGCTGCGTGTGGAAGATCACACCGATGAAAATGGGGAGACTTCTTTGTTCAAACATCTCCCCATATTCTGCTAATACAGCCAAAAGCTTTTCCACATCCTCCAGTCGCGGCGGGCAACCTTAACCCTTCACGTTGTACAGTGCTCTGATATGGCTAGCATGAAAGCCATGTAAGATGAAACCTCAAAGACACAACGAGCACAAGAGCTACCATCTCGTATCTCAGCTCAGCCAAATTCACACCCACATCCAACCTGGCAAACACCCATCTCACTTCAGCTCGATCTGCACCAAGCCACGACTGTCGACCGGCTCGTACGCTGGCAGGCTTGATGTCTCACCCTGCTCTTCCCGATTCGAAACTCGCGCCGCGCGCCTTGATGAACACCAGAGGCAAATGGTCCAGATCAGCTGGATCAACCCGAAGGCAAATGCTGTAAGACCGGCAAACAGTACCGTCTGTCTGAGGGCTGGAGGTGAAGCACGATATGCTTTGCAATACATATCAATTCTCGTATGCTGGCCCCATCGCTCGCGCGTCTCGCATGGCACATCTGTCAAGACGGCGATGCACCAGATCAGATACGCTGAGCAGCTCAAGAAGAAACACGAGAAGAAGGATCTGCTGCGCCATAGCTGAGTAATGATAAGAGCTGTAGCCATAAACGGCAACGTGACTCCGAGACTCATGAAGCTAGAGCAGGTCAGTGCGTGAGGCCAAGTATCGCAGTTGAGGTTGCACTTACATGTTTGAAGACAGGGCATGCTTTGAGTACTGGTTGATGTATTTCGATGCGTTCCACAGATGGGGAATGGCCGCGCCGAAGGATACGACAGCAGAAAGCATGACGCATGCTGGAAGGTAACGAGTAATTAGGCGTGGCATTTGACTTGTCCGGGCCATGGTTGCGGCGTCTTGGGTGTCGGAGATCTTGACTCGGCTACGAATGTAGAGTGGTCACTGGTATTGGGCATTTGTGTTCTATTTGTCTGGCATCACGGGTCGGACCCTAAAAGCTTGTTTCATTTTATGGAAGAGGTGCATTTGGACAACTTCCAGGTTCCATCCCCAATCTCAAAACATCTGGTAGTGATTCGTAAAAGTGAAGAGGAACCGGCATATGGTACCAAGGTGAGAAAAAGCTTGTGCATCGACCCTGGGAGATACGCGCCAATGTAACGATGTTGAGATTCAATGGCGACTAGCATCAATCCCTCGAACAAAAATACAGGTTGAAAGACCCCTGGTTGCAATGTCAGTCGTGCACGTGACTGGTTGTGGTTGAGGATGATGATCATTGGGGAACAAAAGATCAGCCACAAAAAGAAAGTTTAGCTCGTGTTGGTTTCGATCCAACGACCTGCGGGTTTCATTTTGTATGAGCCCGCCGCTATTCCGCTTAGCTAACGAGCTGGTTTTGTGAAAGTCAAATGCTCGGTGCAAGTGAAATGGTCGATGCGATTTGCCGGATTTAGTCATAGGTTGCCTCATTTGGACATTGTGTAGTCCTCTGGAGTGAGTGAGTGCTTTCAATGGCCAATTCCTGTGCTAATCATGTCTCATTGATCATGGGTATCGCTCGTCAGATCAGCTCGCCTTGTGGAACCTGACTGGTACACCTCCAGCTGGATACATGATCAGGCCGAACGCCTTCTTGATACCTGTCTCTCCCAACCATTCCATTCGATCATATGTCTGTAACAGTCGGACGATCAGGAAGCTTGCCTCCGTCATCGCATATTGTTCTATTTGATGGTTAGCAAATATTCGCTGGTTCGGAGCAGATGTACTCACGTCCTAAACATATGCGAGGACCACCAGAGAACGGCAAGAAGTCCCATCCGATCTTCCTGCCATCCCATCGATCTGGCTTAAAATCGTTGGCATCTTCACCCCAAAGATCCTTCCTTCGATGCAACGCGTATACAGAGAAAGTGACGATCTGCCCCTTGCCAATTGCGACAGGCTTGTCGTGTAACGGTCCACCCCCTATTGGGATCGTAGTGTCTCGAAGCGCTTGTCTGTTGTTGAACGGTACTGGTGGGTGCAGTCGAAGTGTCTCGAGTATGACGTGCTGTAGATACCGGCATGACTTGAGCTTCGTGAAACTAAGGTGGCTCAAATCCGATGAAGCATCGCCGAAGTCCTCGAGAATATGCTGTCTCAGCTTTGCATACATCTCTGGGTGTTGACCAAGCTCGGCGAACAGCCATGACAGGAGAGATGCAGTGGTGTCTCGCCCTGCAGTGAGCATGCCCAGTAGCTGATCCCTAAGCTCGGTGGGGTCTTTGCACTCTCTTGCCAGCTCTCTGAGCAGATTATATTTCTTGCCATCGTTGATTGGTTTACCCGTGTGCTCTTCCTGTGCTTGCTGATCGAGAGCCATCTGGACATACTGATTGACGAACTTTCTGACGTTCGCTGTGGCCTTCCACCATCGTCGTGACTGGACCAGCCAGTATAGACCTTGAAGTCGGATCCTCCAGCTCAACCATTCCTGTGCGACGGCGAATGACTCTGAAAACTCCTGATCAGTAGTCATAGCAGTAATGCTACCCTTCTCGGTCTCGAGACATCCCGCGAATGCAAGCTGCGAGTCCGTGGTGTGCCCCACAAGGAATGCGGTCGCAGTATCGAGGGTGAAGCGGTAGAAGTAATCCATGAGATTGACATCTCCTGTCCAGCCATCGGAACTTTGTGGCAGCACATCGATGAGAATTTTCGCAGCACGATCAGTCTCCTCCAAGTCATTGATCTGCTCTCTGTTGAAAAGAGGTCGGAACAGTGCCCGACTGTGAGCCCAGAATTCGCCATCCGCAGTGAAGATGTTGTAGCCCAACAACGCACCAAATTGCTTGCTCCGCCTTTCTCCCGTGCCAAAGTCCTTGAAGTTCGTAGCGAGAAGTGCCTGTATATTCTGCGGATCAATGGTGTCCGTGATCTTTGCGCCCATCAAACCAACGCCTTGGATAGTCGTCGCATTCAACTTCTGAAACCTCGGAATGACCAAATCATCGAGGATATCTTTACCCTCAGAGACCGCCTTGATCATGCGATACAAGCCATCAACTCCCCACGGCCACTTGACCAACGTGTTCTGCTGCGGAGGCTCGCAGCCATTCCGACGTGCGAAACGGTGCACACGGTAGTACCCGGCCCAGAGGTCGAGGAACCAGTACGCAACGTATGCCAGCAAGGCGAAGAAGATGTAGGACACTGATGATCCCATGATTTGGTACTGTACCCTGAAGTCAGGTTCGTGCTCGTGGGGTGACACCTGTCAACCAGTCTACCGCCGAAAGTCTTGACGTACACGGTCCTGACGCGTGCTCTCACACGATATTGACTGTGTTACACTCAATACGACAGTCAGAATTCAAGAGGAGTGGTAAGATAGATATATGATCAGGACACGCGGTCATTAACGAATACGCAGCAGACGCGGAGGTAGAAATGCTCCGCGAAGCTAGATCGATCGACTGCATATCGCAAGGCTGAGCGAGCATCCTTGCATGATCGGGTTGTCATGACCTATCCGACGATTATGATACGACAGCAAGAGCATGATACATAAGCCACTCGGCAAATCTGCGAGCAGAATCACACCAAGAAAGCTAATCCATTATGCGCGGGGCAGCCTGTCCGTGGCGAGAACATGCATCTGGCTTGCAAAAGAGTCATTGTGAAGACGCGGAACGAGGAGCAATATGATATCGTCAGACATAGAGAACAATTAATTATGTGTATAGTCATCGGCCCCAAAACCAGTATCATGCGTCAACATACCGTCCAATGCGGTGCAGAATTGACCAGCGCAGACTCATCATCAAGGGAAGGGGAAATTCGCAGTCATCAGCAAAAGATACTGGTACATGGATATCGAACATGCCGCGCAGGAGAAGAAATGCATAGACGCCGCGTGTTGTCGTTCATGAAGTGAGGAGATAGTGCACCGTCTCTGTCGCTCAGCCGAATTGGTCTTCGAACGAGCAGTTGATGCTATCGTGACCGTCACGTTCGCACAGCGCACACCACTTGCTCGGATCCCGCGTTCCGTCCTTTCCAGCAGCCACACTGTCGTTCATCTTGTATGGGTTCGGCAGTGGCATGTTCGGTGGTGCACTGGTGACGGCCGGGAGAATCTGAATTGAAGGCTTCTTGTGCAGAGACATGGCCAATGGCTTTGGCTTGTCCGGATCTTGCGAAGAGATGGACGCATTTTGCATATGCTTCGAGATCTTCTCGACGTCCTGATCGGCCCCTTGGACGGATTCCTTATCAATGCTCGTGCAGGTCAGAATATCGTGACCGCTGGTCTCGCAGATCTCGCACCAGAGGACACCACTGCCTGTGCTCACGCTGTGCGTGTCAGCTTCGGCCATTGGAGCCATTGCCTCAATGCGACCACTGGAGCCACGCCAGTTCACGACTGTGCCCTTAGAGTCGCGAGCAGACGAGCGCTTGTCTTGAGTGGCCGTTCGATCAGACATGCCGTTGCTGATGACGCTGCCACGCTGCTCCATTCCCTTCAGCTTTTCGACTTCTCGTTCGAGTTGCTCCTCATGGAAGTTCTTGCGCTCGATCAAGCCTTGAAGCTCCTTCTTCTCTCGCTCAAGGCGTTCAACCGTGGCCTTGATTTGAGTTTGCTCTTCTGACGACATCCCATCTGAAGTGCCACGGTTCAGAGATGGTCGTTCAGCTACTGGGCTGCCGGCTCCTGAGCTCAAAGAGTGGATGATCGCTCGCAAGCCTCGAATCTCGTCTTGCATCTGCTCCTTGTCTCTCGAATCCTGACTGCCAATGCCAACAGCCGCTTCAGCATTCTTTAGTGCTTCTGCAGACTTCTCGCGCTCTTGCTTAAGTTCTGCGCGCGTGCGTTCGACTTCGCCTCGTAGGAATTCGACCTCAGCTCTTGCTTCAGCTTCGCCTCGTCGGGCATCCTCTAGACCCTCCTCCAGTTCAGCTACCATCTCTTCGACCTGCTTCATCTGCTGCGTCACACCTGTGACCTCCTCATGATTCGCTTGCAATTCTCGCAGCTCAGCCACAAGCTCCTCCACCTTCTTCTCGTAAACTCGCTCAGTCTCTGTGCTTGCCATCTCCAGCGTGTCGATTGTGCTCCTGAAGTCAGCGCGATGCGCGTCAAACTCTGCAGTAAGCATTGCGATGCGCTCGTTCTTCTCTCGAATGATAGCACGAAGCTGAGCTGAATCGGCATCGCGCAGACCGCCACTTCCATTGCGATTATGTCCACCGAGCTCGTCTAGCCCCTTCATGTTCTCGAGCTCAGCAAGACTCGCTTCCATCTCAGCGAAACTTGCAGCTTGCTCCTTGAGTTGTCGATCTCGCTCTTGCAGTTGCTTCTTCAGCCTCTTCACTTCCTCCTCCGTTTCGTCAGTCGATCGCCGCGCGAGTGGAGTGAAAGCAGAACCTGCGCTGATCCCAGAGCCCGCTGCTGAGCCATCACTGCTTCGTGTAGGCACGCCAGGAGTAGGCGTGGTATCAGTGCTCTCGTCGCCTCCTCTCATGCCCAAGCGCGAGTTGTTCCGTGAGTATGGGCCAGGTGTTCGCGTCTTCGGCAGACTTCTATTAGGCGCTGGGCTAGGCACATTTCGAGGAGTGCCGATCACGCTTCTGCTCAACGCTGGCACCTTCCCTGGTGTTGGGGCGAGTGTGGGTACTTTTCGCAGCGGTGACTCGGGTCGTGGTAGGGACGGTCGCTGTTGTCTCGGCTTGAATGAAGGGCTTGGAGGTCGTGCACCTGGCCCAACCGACTGCGAGAACTTGGGCATGCCATTTGGAGATGTGATGTCCGGGAATCCTCCTGTGCCATGGTTTGGCGTCGTAGGAGTCGGAGGAAATTCGTCGTATATCGATTCGCGCCGTGAAGCTCTGTGCAGTGGGAGGAATATGCCAGCGTTTGGCTGCGACGTTGCGAAGTATCGCTTGCTGTAAATTGAAATTAGTATGACGATGGCAACGAGGCAACGTGGACAGCTTACCCGTCAACATCGCCGTCGTTCTTGCCCTTATGCGCATATTGCTTCGCGAGCTCCACGCCGAGGAACGTGCCACTCTTGCCGTCTATTGATCCTATAAACTTTGCTGTCCCGTGCATCCCACCGGGAACGTCTACGGTGTCGCCAACTTGGATGTCGCCTCCGCCGCCCATCTTGCCAGATCCAGCGCCAGTCAGAGCTTGCAGAGACGCTTTCCTCGCTACCGCTGCCGCGGCCGACAAATTTGGTGAACTGGCGGTGTTTATGCCACCAGCGAAGGAAGGACGCGGCGCGCCCAAGCGGCGGGGCGTCTGCAGATTTGACCCATTCATCTCGTTGCCATAGGCGATCCGTTCGCGGACGGGTACATGCGACTTGGTCGTGGAACCGTGGAGTTGTTTTGTGTTTTCGCAGATCAACAAAGAGGATGATCCTTGGAGATGCAGAACAGGGGAAAGGAGTTCGAGGTTGACGATGCGCCAAGAACACCTGTCAAACTGGCCTCCGGGGAACGCACTTGGACGGCGACCACGATTCCAACGAGATCACAAACTACGGCTGTCAAATCAATGCCATATAATCAATGGTCACTGTTTAGATCTGCCGATACACAGCTGTGCGGCGGAGTGCGTTAGCGGCTGCTAACGCGCCATAACACGCGACTTTCCGCTTGTTTCCCGTGTTACCGCGCCGCTAGTGATCGAGCATGTTCGACTCGCAGTTGTATGCTCTCGTTGGCAACTACTACATCATGAAGGTGAGCACGCTCAAAGTAATGCACGCGTTCTCTTAGTACTAAAACAAAGGCAATTGAAGGTCTATCGACACAAATATCATGACACAGATTTCACCATCATCATCATCATCATCATCATCATCATCAGCAGCAGCAACATCTATGCACGACGTCTTCATTCAGAAATGCGGCTTCCAACAACATTTGCATGGACCCTCAAGATCACGCCCACTGTTCTCAGACACCTCTCGTTGTGATCTGCTCACAATTCGTAAAGAGGTCAACAGGCCCACTTTGTAATGGCAAGAAGACTTCGAGGCCGGCCGCGTCTACAGGAACCGCTCCAAGGTACTAATCGGCTCAGGAATTCAGTCCTTCTCGAGGCACTGTACCCTACCGCAAGAACATAATCCATTCGCACCACCCACTGTATCGGTCTTCAGTCCCGCTTCGTCGTATGAACGCCAAACATATGCAATGTCCCAAGGAGCAGATTGCGGAGGGTAACCATAGCCGCGGAGAGTAGTTCGAACAAGATCTTGGTGTCCGCGAAGACAATTGATAGGAGAATGATCTGGATCCGAGGACGGCTCTTCACCCCATGGTAGGGACGCCAGCCTTCCTTATACGGAAAACGCTCTTCTTCTACACGGCCATCAGGTTCTCCCCACCTTACGAAAGGCTGTACACTCACCAAAGAATGTCCGGAAGTAGCTGACCGGGATCTCATGTGTCTGTGTGTCCGCAAAGAGCTGGAACAAGACAGAGATCTCGATGTAGCTGATCAGAAGCGCCTTTAGGTCCAAGTTGCCCGGCTTATTCGCTGCAGCATGAGCTCGCTTCGAAGTCGCGATCCGCATATGCCTGATCTTTGCAGCTGTCGCATAATCCACTGTCTTCCTATCACCGATCACGTCAAGTACTCCTCGCCATATTTGTGGATCAAGGTGCAGGCTGTCGCCGAGCGCATGGTCTTGCCGCGAGATGGAGGCATCGTGTTCAAGTACACCATTCATGTCAAGCTGGTCGAGATTTAAGCGCCCGGTTGCTTGCGCCTCTGGGATAGGCTTTGCACCTGATGCGAAGATATTGCCGATGTTCTCTGGCTTCACATCACCAGCCTTGCATGCATTCTCTTGTATCATCTCTTTGCTTATGCTTGTTCCATTATGGGGTATGAAATGGTGATTAGCGAGGGAGTTCAGGAGTGGGCATGGTGATCTTTTGTCGCCGGGGCCCGGACGTTTCCATCGCGAGAAGTCTGCTTGTAGATGTGAGGGTGGAAGGTCTGACATGGTGGGACAATCTTGAGAAAGAAGGCCAGCTGGGCATTCCTACGTCTTATCACTCCACCCGGCAGTGCAGCGATTGCTAGAGCATGGCAACTTGAAGCCAATAGCTACTCCTCAGTGGAAGGCTACCCCAGACTCGGCCGTTCCAGACCTAGCCTTCCGCATATCTACAAGGTGAGGGACAAAGAAAGTGGTCTGCTGTATCACTTCAGCATCACTGCTTCGTGGCTTGCAAGTCCCTCCGAGACATCCTGCGGTATATAGTATCAGCTAAGTCGATCTGGAAGACCTTCTGTCTTCCAGGTGTGCGTATTCAATATGCACAAATCTCTGAGCTCTGTATCTTAGTGTAGCTTGTTCACTACTTCGAAGCAGCCACTATCTCGAGCTGAACAACCCCAGTTTCAGCTGAAGCTTCTAGTCCCGTGACTGGCGTCTCGTCCATCTCAACATCCCTGCCACCACATGCATCTCAGTTCCCCACATTGGCTTGCGACGGCCTGCAGAGTGACGCGAAAAAATTGAGATGCTCGCGCAAGGCAGAATTTTTTTTGGAGCAATGACAATCGCGCAAGATATCGCGAGTTCGGGTGATCACTGAGCATAGATACTCCTTAGGATGCGCATTTCTCCAGCATCGTGAGCCCTCTGCGCACTGCTCCACGGCCTCGCAAGAGTCAGGCTGAATTGATCCTCACCGCCAATTAGCATCGCAGTATTGAGCAATTGTCAACGAAAACTATCTACGCAAGGCTCGCCGAGGGGCCCGACCACTATCAAGATAGCAGCCGTCCGATCTGGGCTTAGCCCGGGCTTCATCACGGGCGACATCGCTCACCTGCAGGCTTGAACTTTTTCCAGTCACCAAGGTTTGTTCGGTTCCTTCAACCACCACAACCTGCTCAACTTCTCAGGAAGGGGGCCAATTGCTCTCAGATACACTGCTCCAACACCGAGGGCGAGCCATTGAGCATTCTTTTCCCTCTCGCAGGGAGGAAACAGCTCGACAATGGCGTCAACTAGTGGGCTTCGACTCACGCGATCAACCCGCTATATTCTGAAGCAATGCCACAATGGCACGCCGAACAAGCTGCCTCAGAACACCTGGCGAAGCTTCACGACAGCTCGCCTGGTCCCATACCACCAGAGACACGCGAACCGCAGCGGATTCGAGAACAACTCGAAACCGAGCGTACACCGCCAATTGAGGAGTTACTCCCAAACATCGGCCAAGCAAAACCAAACTGAAGAGGCGCCCAATGCTCAGGCATATCTCAACTCCGGGGCGATTGCTGGAGCTCGGGACCTCGTCGACGTGAAGAAGGTGCTGGTCATTGGTAGTGGTGGTCTGGCCATTGGTCAGGCAGGTGAATTTGATTATTCTGGTGAGTCAATCCACGCGACGTCAGGCTGGGATCACCTCCGCTAACAATCACGAACAGGTTCTCAGGCGCTCAAGGCACTCAAGGAAGCCGGCGTTGCTTCCGTCCTCATTAACCCCAACATTGCAACTATTCAGACTTCGCATGTCCTCGCGGACGAAATTTACTACCTCCCCGTCACACCCGAGTACGTTACCTATGTCATTGAGCGCGAGCGGCCAGATGGCATCTTCCTCAGCTTTGGTGGTCAGACTGCGCTCAATCTGGGTGTCCAGATGCAGCGCATGGGCATTTTCGAGCGATATGGCGTCAAGGTCTTGGGCACCAGTGTCCGCACTCTCGAAGTGTCCGAAGATCGTGACTTGTTCGCTCAGGCACTGAAAGAGATCAACATTCCAATCGCTGAGTCTATCGCCGTCGGTACTGTTGAGGATGCTTTGGATGCCGCGGACAAGGTTGGCTACCCAATCATTGTCCGTGCTGCGTATGCGCTCGGTGGTCTCGGTTCTGGTTTCGCAAACAACCCTGAAGAGCTCAGGAACTTGTCTGCTCGATCTTTGACGCTCTCCCCACAGATCTTGGTTGAGAAGTCCCTCAAGGGCTGGAAGGAGGCGGAGTACGAGGTGGTTCGTGATGCCAGTGACAACTGCATTACTGTCTGCAACATGGAGAACTTCGACCCTCTGGGTGTGCATACTGGTGACAGTATCGTCGTGTCTCCTAGTCAGACGTTCAGCGACGAGGAATACCACATGCTGCGATCTGCTGCCATCAAGATTGTGCGACACTTGGGCGTTGTGGGTGAATGCAACGTTCAATATGCTCTTCAGCCGGATGGGCTAGACTACAGGGTTATCGAGGTCAACGCTCGTCTTTCTCGATCATCCGCCCTGGCTTCGAAGGCTACTGGCTACCCACTGGCTTACACTGCTGCGAAGATCGGTCTCGGTCACACTCTGCCTGAGCTGCCAAACGCTGTCACGAAGACGACCACCGCAAACTTCGAGCCAAGCTTGGACTACATTGTCACGAAGATGCCTCGCTGGGATTTGAGCAAGTTCCAGAACGTCAAGCGTGACATTGGCAGCTCCATGAAATCTGTTGGTGAAGTCATGGCTATTGGTCGTACTTTCGAGGAGTCTTTCCAGAAGGCATGCCGTATGGTTGATCCCAAGTTCCTAGGATTCCAAGGTGACAAATTCGAGGACCTTGATGACACTCTCCGCAATCCTACTGACCGTCGCTGGCTCGCTGTTGGTACTGCCATGTTCGAGCACGGCTACAGCGTTGAGAAGCTGCATGACCTTACCAAGATTGACAGCTGGTTCCTCTACAAGCTTCAGAACATCGTTGACACCACTCATGAGCTTGAGGATATTGGAAGCCTGTTTGGCCTGAAGAAAGAGCTTCTCATGAAGGCTAAGAAGCAGGGTTTCTCTGATAAGCAGATCGCGAAGGCTCTCAATTGCACCGAGAACGAGGTCCGTGCCCGTCGTATTGGCTTCGGCATCACGCCTTTTGTCAAGAGGATTGATACCCTTGCTGCCGAGTTCCCTGCTGAGACCAACTACCTATACACCACCTACAACGCCACGACCCACGATGTTGAGTTCACTGACCACGGTATCATTGTGCTTGGAAGCGGTGTCTACCGTATCGGTAGCTCTGTGGAATTCGATTGGTGTGCTGTCAATGCTACTCAGTCCCTCGGCAAGCTAGGCAAAAAGACTGTGACCATCAACTACAACCCAGAGACAGTAAGATTCTACGCTGGAAGACTATGATAACATCGCTGACTTTTTTCAGTACTCCACCGACTTTGATGTTCCCGATCGTCTGTACTTCGAAGAGTTGTCCTACGAGCGCGTTATGGATATCTACGAGCTCGAAGCTGCTAGCGGTGTCGTCGTTTCTGTCGGTGGTCAGCTGCCGCAGAACATTGCCCTCAAGCTCCAGGAAGACGGCAAGGCGAAGGTGCTTGGTACTGATCCCAAGGATATCGACAAGGCCGAAGACAGGCACAAGTTCTCCCAGATCTTGGACAGCATTGGCCTTGATCAGCCAGCATGGAAGGAGCTCACGTCTCTCAAAGAGGCTGAGACCTTTGCCGAGTCTGTTGGCTATCCGGTTCTTGTCCGTCCGTCCTACGTTCTGTCCGGTGCTGCCATGACTGTTATCCGATCCCAGAAGGAGCTCGCAGAGAAGCTCACGGCTGCCGCGAACGTCTCCCCAGACCATCCGGTCGTTATCTCGCAGTTCATTGAAGGTGCTCAGGAAATCGACGTCGATGCTGTTGCATCAGACGGCAAGCTCCTGATCCATGCTGTCAGCGAGCACGTTGAGCATGCTGGTGTTCACTCCGGCGATGCCTCCCTCGTACTGCCGCCCCACACTCTCTCCCAGGAGATCCAGGACCGTGTCAAGACCATCGCTGAGAAGGTCGCTGAGGCGTGGAAGATCACTGGTCCGTTCAATATGCAAATCATCAAGCAGGATATTGAAGGTCAATCGGAGCCAGCACTGAAGGTCATTGAGTGCAATCTTCGCGCTTCTCGATCTTTCCCATTCAGCTCCAAGGTCCTTGGTACCAACTTCATTGATGTCGCTACTCGTGCTCTTGTCGGCAAGGATCTGCCAGAACCAATGGATCCAATGAAGGAGAAGCGGGACTACCTTGCTATCAAGGTGCCTCAGTTCTCTTGGACTCGTCTTGCCGGTGCTGATCCATTCCTCGGCGTCGAGATGGCTTCTACTGGCGAGATGGCTTGCTTCGGCAAGGACCTCATCGAGGCTTACTGGGCAGCTATGCAATCTACCATGAACTTCCGTCTACCACAACCAGGTGAAGGTCTTCTCTTCGGCGGTGACCTTAGCAACGACAACCTTGCTATCATCGCCAAGTTCGTCCACCCGCTCGGCTACAAACTTTATGCCGCCAACAACGAGGTCAAGAGCTTCCTCGAGAGCAAGGTCAATGGTACCAGTGTCGAGGTCATCGAGTTCCCCAAGGAGGACAAGCGTGCCCTCCGCCAGGTGTTCGAGAAGTACGATATCCGTGGTGTGTTCAACTTGGCCAAGGTCCGCGCTTCCAGCTTGGTCGATGAGGATTATGTCATGCGTAGGAATGCTGTCGACTTTGGTGTGCCACTATTTATGGAGCCACAGGTATGTCCCCTCCTTGAACAACATCAGGCCAGTGACTAACATAATACCCTAGACCGCGAAGCTTTTTGCCCAGTGCATGAGCGAGAAGTTGCCCAAGCAAGAGGGCATTCCAGGAGAGGTTCGCCGATGGAGCGAGTTCATTGGTGGCAAGCCTTTGTAATCATTTGTCGTCTCCAATATTGTGTTTGAATGATCGCAAGCAATTGGTTTTGCTTGCATAGAGGATATCTGTCGTAGTTTTGAGAGCGATTATAGCAAATGAAAACATATTCACCATTCAGCACTGCGACAGTTCTGATGCATTCGGGGCTACAATGACGGATTCATCGATCTGACTAATAGTGTACATGTCCCGCGCACTGTCTTGCGTATCCATGACCTTCTCTTACGCGCCCGCTAATGCAAAGCCACAATATTACACACAACAGCCCCCACGCGCTGTGCTTAGACTAGTTGTACTGCATGTACGTCGCCGTGGAGTTGAACTTCAAGTTGCCCTTGATGACCTTGTCCACAGCAGCGAGGAAATCCTTCTCGGTCGCGACCTTCCTCCTCGCTCGAATAGCGAACATGCCCGCCTCGGTAGCCACACTTCGCAGCTCGGCACCCGTGCTGTTCGGGCACAGACGCGAGATCAGCTCCCAACGGATGTCGCGCTCCACGCTCATGCTCTTAGCGTGAATACGCAGAATGTTCGCACGACCCTCCATATCCGGCAGCGAGAACTCGATCTTGCGGTCGATACGGCCAGGACGCATGAGCGCTGGGTCGAGCGTCGAAGGTCTGTTGGTCGCGAACATGACCTTGATGTTGCCACGGGCGTCGAAACCGTCAAGCTGCGTGATGAGTTCCAACATAGTTCGCTGGACTTCGTTGTCACCTCCTGCGCCGTCGTCGAAACGGGCACCGCCGATAGCGTCCACCTCGTCGAAGAAGATGATGCATGCCTTCTTGGTTCGTGCCATTTCGAAGAGTTCTCGCACCATTCGTGCACCCTCACCGACGTACTTCTGGACGAGCTCGCTACCGATGACTCGGATGAATGTCGCGTCTGTTCTGTTGGCAACGGCTCGTGCGCAGAGCGTCTTGCCGGTTCCGGGTGGGCCGTAGAGGAGTGCACCCTTGGGAGGGTCGATACCGAGATTCACGAAGCGTTCAGGTGAGAGGAGAGGCATTTCGACGACTTCTCGTAGTTTCTCGATTTGCTCTTTGCAGCCGCCGACGTCGCCGTAGGTCACGTCTGGCTTGTCTTCGACCGTCATCATCGTCACTGAAGGGTCGATCTTGGGCGGTAGCGGTAGGAGGATCTGGTACTTGTTGCGGTCGACGCTGCTTTGAAGTCAGCCTTCCCCCTCATATTCCATCCCAGTCTGTAGACGTACCCTACTCGCATGCCCTCCTCAATATCTGTTGGACTGACACGCTCGCCCAAGTTCACGACGAACTTCGCTATCTGCTTCACGTTGATGACATATTTGTTCTTCTCTGGGTTCTCGTCCGAGATGATCTTTGTACATCTTGCGACTTGTAGCGGTTGCTCCTCTTGCATTCGTTGTCGGTCGGCAGCGATGTCCCATAGATGTGGTGGTGCGAGACCTGTGTCTGATTCCTTGACGCCTGTCCATCTGTAAGCCTTGCGACCCGTGAGTACATCAGGTGACAGAACATACCAATCTTCTCGTTGATTGCGCTCTGCTTGTCCTTGATCTCCTTCTCGAGCTTCTTGAGCTCCGAAGCGTAAGGAGCTGCTCCGTATGTCTTCAGCACCTGGATATCCCTGTACTTCCATTAGTTTCGCTTCGTGTATGCCACCTTCGAGACCCGTACTCATCGGATAGTGGTGTGATCTTCTTCTCTTCTATCTCATCGTCTGCAAAGTTCTTCTGGTACTTCTCCCAGTTTGACCCCGTGGCGCTCGGCATTGTGACTGCGCGGCCGTGCTAATGCGCCGCTGTGATGCGTGTTGGAGTAGAAGAGGCAATCGAAGACTGTTAGGAGATAGCGCGGAATCAAGCTATTATCGGAAGCTATTGCTTTGGTCGGCTGGCAGTGAGATGGGATGTGGAGGATGAAAGTCGTGGTGAGAGTTGTGAATGGCGTATCACCGGAGGCGACGTGATGCTCGATTGCCTAAGCCCAGGTACACAAGCGCGCTTATGCAAGGTGGTCCCTGCCCACAGCCGCGCGGATGTCCCGTCGAAAGCTCCAAAAAGTTAACCAGCAGAGTGGTGTTGCGACACGAAATCACTCTTCAGCCCAATCGACACGCGTTCCTGAAAAGAGCTTGAGATTTCGGCAAATCTCGAGAGCGAAACTCCCACCTCCCCAGCCGTTTCCAGAACCTCAGTCACCATGCCTCAAGCACAACCAGAACTCAAGCGGGTAAGTCCTCGTCCTTTACTTATGCCTTTGTCGCATAAGCTCGAACAGAACGGACCTGACCTCTTCAAGTACTTAGACAAGCGCGTATTTGTCGCGCTGAACGGCAGCAGAAAAGTCATGGGCACACTGCGAGGATATGACGTGCGCATCCTCCCCAAGTCCTCGACTCTGCGACATGAACTCACATACGTACAGGTCTTCCTCAATGTCGTGCTGGATGATGCAGTGGAAGAGAAGGCAACGGGAGAGAAGGTCAGAATCGGCATGGTCGTGATTCGAGGAAACTCAGTCGTGATGATGGAGGCATTGGACAGAATAGAGGAAGGCAGAGGCGGAGGTGGTCACCAGGGCGGCTTTAGATGAGCGGCTTACAGCGAGGACACGAACAAATCAACTAGCGCTTACGACCTTGATGTACAAGTCAAATGGCCGCATCACGATCCCTCAGATGGAAGAAGACGAAGACAGCAGGGTACGCCAAATACGGCCGCCATAGCGGCGCTGGCAGTGTATAATTGAGCGCCTGGTACGTCGACACAATGAAACATCATGCCGAGTATTGATACTCAATATCTTTCCAAGCTTTCCGCACTTCACGAATCGGTCGGGAAAACAGCACCTCTGTGTTGCACAACAAGAAATGATCGAGGTCTGGCAATTTGTTACATCTATGCTAACACATCATGTGGCATTTCACAAGAATCTGACCGCTGATCAACCCTCGAACGGCGTCTCATATGGCGTTTCACCTTGTGGGGTGATCCTAGCCAAATGTCTGCGCTGGCCATCCTCCCAGTCGAGCAGCGCCGAATGAGCAGTCACACGATTATCCTGCATATGATTAGACCAAACAACACATGCAACTCATTCAGAAGTACTCACCCAGACAACAACAGTTCCAGCAGCCCACTTGACGCGAGCCTGGAAGTCCTGGCCCTTCGCGATATGGTCATAGAGGAAGTTGAGCAGGAAGTCGGACTCCTCCTTCTTGTAGCCGATGATCTTCCTGGTGAACTGTGGGTTGACGAACAGCGCTTTCTCGCCGGTGACAGGGTGTGTCCGCACAATTGGATGCACATTGGCAACTGGATCACGGCGCACAACGCCACCGCGCTTGCTCGCCTGCTCAGCCTGCTCGTAGCCTGAATGTAAAGCCTTCAGGCCATGTAGGCGCTTGCGGAACTCTGGACTCAGACGACGATATGCCGCGGCCTGATTGGCGAATAGAGTGTCGCCGCCAGCAGAAGGTCCATCTAAAAGATAGAGGAAAGTGGTCGCTGGAGGCTGCTGCTCATATGTCACATCAGAGTGCCAGGTCACGCTGTTCGTGCGTTCCTCGAAGAAGTCCTTTGCGGTGGTGTCATCAGCTCCTCGATGGACCAGATGTATCTCGGGATGACCTTCAGGCGCACCTGATGTGGGATGGATATGATGTCTGCCGAAGTAGCTGCCATAGTCGAGGGCGTCCTTGATGTTGAGATCTGCCAGGTCTTGATTGCGGAACGCGACGACTTTCTTCTGCGCAACGAAGAGTGCGAGTTCGTCCTTGCCTTCCTTCGTCAGCTTTGAGAGCTGAATGTTCTCGATTTCAGCACCAATGCTTGCAGTCAGATCGGTGACTTTTGCGCCCTTGAGCAGATTTGGAAACGATGGGTCGGCGTCCTTGCCGTGATCGTAGTGCTCGAATGGTTTCAAGGGCTCGTAATCTGGAATCGTTCACCGTCAGAACTTGCTCATGGAGTCGGCAATGTTTGATTTACGCTTCTTTGGATCCCACACCGGAAGGTAATTTGCATACTTCGCCGCTGGCTGGGTCTTGCTCCCTTCAAGCTCGACATCCTTCTTGAACGCCCGAGGACCACCGATATACGCCTCCTTGTACTGACCAACTCCCGACACCTGTCGGAACGCTGGATTCAATGACGAGAGGGGTGCAGATTCGACGAGAGCTGGGGTCATTATGGTCTTGAGTCTTGGTCGATACGAGGGTCTTGATTTTCAGCTTCTCTGTATAGTCACGGAGCAGGTCTTATATCGAGGCTTGATCAAACTCTTACGCGTTATCGGTATTGCGCAATGTCTTACAGCATTTACAGCTTCTCCGCACTTCGGCAACGTACCTAGCCATTTAGCGATATACGCCTTCGCTAATTGCGACGGTGGAGCTGGTGGAGTATCTCATGTTCCCGGGCTCTGGCGAACCATTTGGTCTCTGCACATACACAGAGATGCAAATGCCATCAGCAAACCACAACGCGATCTTTCGCCAGCTGCGAAGGCAGTCTTTGGACTTCCTAAACACGTTTGGGTGGGTTCCAAAAACTAATTTGAAGATCTGCGCTGATGTTGTCCCAGGTTCAAGCCATTGACGCTCGTGGAGATATTCGTGATCAACATCCCTGTTTGACGTGATCTGCCATGTCTATCACGACAACTCCTCACAAAACACACCTTGAAACGACGATATCCACCTCAAACTGGATCACCAAATTCTCTTATCTCTGTCGCCATCTGCAGGTGCTTTTACGTGCTTCAAAACATGCGATCAATCATTGCCCAACTGAAGTCGTCCAATTGTCCTCGTGAGGCAATGATCTGATACTCTGGTATTGATCCTGAGGATGGATCCCACAAGGAGTTGCCCCAATGCGAACGAAAAGCCCGTCGCTTGGGTTCGCAAGCCTTCGAACCACAAGTTTTTGAACGTAGCCGACGGCCCAAGAGCTTGGTATGGCGCCATATACATGGTGCACGAGGTGATCAGCAGTGTTCTGCATCGTGGAAAGAGCCTCTAATCCCACGATTATGGAGCAGAGTGCCTTTAGCCGACGGAGGAAACCCGGAAGTGAAGAATTCCAGTAGAAAATGTGTGTCAAGCAGAAAAATCTCTGTCCGCTCGTCATCGTGAACTCGGCTAAGGGTTGAGACGATACCTGCAGGGCGATCCTATATCAAGGCGGAAGTCATCTACTGAGCCGAAGCCATTGTACTTCAGCATTGCTCGGCCCAAACACCAAGCACTTGGGTTCCTGCGCCATTGCGGTCACGAATCACATCCCCTACCTGTCGCCATTGACGAAGCTTTCTCTCAAGTCAACCTCCATTGCTTGTCTTTGCTCACGACACCTTGGCAAGGACTCGGCTCAGAGCGCCATGGCCGACTCCAAGGACATCAATGGCGGAGTGCTTGCAGCAAGCAAGAATGGATCGTTCAATGATGCGAAGGATCTGAGCTCTGTCGAAAGCGATACCGATGTGAGCAGTCACCGAGGTGATGTCTTCGACACGTCTGGCTTGGAAGACTTGTACAGACCCATCTCGTCGTACGAAGGCATCCATCGATATGATCCAAAGTTCCAGTGGCCAGATGCGGACGAGAAGAAAGTGGTGCGAAGGGTATGTTAAGACTTCTCTGGCTGTAATTCTACACGGGGCAAATTCACTGATGCATTCCCAGATCGACAAGCGCATCTGTACTTGGGCATGCTTGATGTTCTTCGCACTGCAACTCGATAGAGGCAACATCTCGCAAGCACTGTCGGACAACATGCTCAACGACCTGCACCTGACAACCAACGACTACAATACCGGCATGACGATCTTCTACCTGTGCTTCATGTGCGCCGAGGTGCCGTCTCAGCTTATCTCCAAGAAAATCGGTCCAGATAATTGGATTCCCATCCAGATGGTCTCGTGGTCCCTGGTCGCTAGCTTCCAAGCGTTCCTGAGTGGGAAGAGCAGCTTCTATGCGTGCCGAGCGCTACTCGGCCTTATCGAAGGAGGATTGTAAGTGCTCACACGTTCATTCGTGATTCAATACTGTTTCTTTCCCCGGAGTCATTGGCCAGGGTAGCCGCACTAGATGTTGCAGACCATGTTGATTCCGAACACAGCCACGTGACCCTCTTATGGCGAGGAGTCCTTTCATTTGTCGACACCTTCATGGAGGGATCACATCGCTGACTTGATCCCAGCATTCCTGACGTGATCCTATATTTGAGCTACTTCTACAAATCGAAAGAACTGCCCAAGCGTCTGTCCTGGTTCTGGGTCTCCTACCAAAGCACGCAGATTGTCTCGGCCTTTCTGGCCTATGGCATCCTCCGACTTCGAGGCCACAACGGTATGGCCGGCTGGAGGTGGCTCTTTGCGCTTGAAGGCACGTTGACTGGTCTCATCGGCATTGCTTCATGGTTCTACTTGCCGCCATCGCCTACTCAGACAGCAAGCTGGTTCCGAGGCAAGGATGGCTGGTTCAACGAGCGCGAAGAGAAGATCATGGTGAATCGAATCTTGCGAGACGACCCTTCGAAGGGCGATATGCACAACCGTGAGGGTCTGAGCATCAAGCAGTTCTGGCTGTGCATCACGGACTGGCATATGTGGCCCATCTACCTCATCGGTCTTTCATGGTTGATCCCTACGCAACCAATGTCCAACTATCTGACGCTTCAACTGCGCAGTGTCGGCTTCGACACTTTCGAGACGAATTTGTTGACGATCCCTGCCTATGTGCTCTTCATCCTGCAACTATTGTTCTGGACTTGGCTGAGCGAGAAGCTGAATGAGCGGTTCCTGGTTGGCTTGATCAGTCAGATTTGGGCTCTGCCTGTGTTGATTGCACTGCGATGTATCCCAGGAGCGACTAGTGCATGGCCCAAGTATGCACTCAGTCTGCTCTTGGTCGGCCATCCTTATGTGCATGCAATCCTGGTCGCTATCACATCAAGAAACGCAGGTACGGTGCGAACAAGGACCGTGGCGTCAGCCTTCTACAACATGTGTGTGCAAGCCAGCTCGATCATTGCTACCAACGTGAGTACATCACTCATCCACAATTTGCAACCACTTAGCTGACAACGACCAGATCTACCGTGAGAAAGATAAGCCGATGTACAGAACTGGCAACTCTGTCCTCATTGCCATCTGTGCTTACAACTTCATCTTGTTCATAGGCGCAAAGCTGTTCTATGTGCGTGTAAACAAGAAGCGGGCTGCGAAATGGGATGCCATGTCGCAATCAGAGAAGGAGCATTATTTGGCAACGACCACAGATCAAGGAAACCGGAGACTGGACTTCAGATTTGCGCATTAAGCCGTAGATGCATTGCAAAGCGGTATCACAGCGCGTCAGGGTTATGAGCTCTGTACTGACGTGCAAAAAAGGAGTACGCGCCGACCAAGGAAAGAATCTTTGCGGTAATCATAAGACAGATTCTCATTGATGTACAGGTTGGAGGACTATTTGATGCGCCTCAGCCTGACCAGTCGCCAAACTCTGTAGCGAACTTCACGGCGGCCTTCAGCCAAAAGCCGTTGTTCTCTCCCCAAAGCTCCTGTGCATCTTTCATAGCTCTTAAACCCTTCACGTAATGCGCGTCGTGACTGTGCTTGCCTGCAAGTGCGAAGTGATCAACGTCTTTCCATCCTCGGCCATCCAGACTGAAATCCTGTATCCCCGAGACGTCGATCTGCGGTCGGAGCTGGCAGATGTAGGTGATGATTGTGAACAGCCACCATTGCCGAACCAGAGACAGCTCGAATTTGGCTGGCACCAGGGGTATGAGCACGCGCACGGCATGAGAGCTTGTCAGCACATGTACGAAGTAAAAGTCGAAATTTGTTCCGGCCCTCTTGTCACCCTGTGAACCGGCGAGGAGAGCCACTGCTGCTTCCTGCGATTGTCGGAATTGTTCTTTGGGATCTGACAGGGTCCATGCATTCCAGTACTCCAGTACGACGTCTTCAGCTTCTGATAGAATCTTGTCTGCATTCTCAGAACCAGAGTGAGGCAGCTTGAGGGCATCAAGTCGTTCATCTCCGCGCATTTTCTCCAATAATTCAAGTGGTGAGGTGCTCGCAGACACGGATGTGGGTGGCTCTGTGTAGGATGGATCATCCAAATATTTGTGCGTCTCATCGTGGAAGCAGCATGCCATTGCTAGACCCTCAATGGCGACTGTCTGTGAGTTCATTTCGTATCCGTAGCCAAGATGAATAATCGGATGAGCCAGGCCTGCCAGTAGATTGTTCGCGATCGGCTCGTCTCCCTCGAACAAGTATGCATTCAGCAGTGCTTTCCAGTCATAGTTGTACTGAACAAGCTCGTCCTCGAAGAAATCTATGAAGGCACGCTGGTACCTGCAGCATTGTTAGCGCAGGAAATTGAGGTGGTTGGGACAGCGTTCTACTCTTTCTTGCCCAAGTAGTCTCTCCAGTCTCCGCCGGTGACTTCTCCTGGCGCATCTTGCCACGCCTCGTGTTGCTTGGACTCGGCATCGTAGACAGAATTGAGATGTTCACTTGTCGCTCCTAGCAGATATGCTGACCCGAGAATATGGGGTGTATGATTATGGAAGTTGAGGTTGTGATATATGATGGAGTAGTTTGCGTGATTCGCCTTCAGTAGATGCTTCAAAGTTCTCGCCCTCCGATCTGATGAGGTTTCAATGTCATCAATCTTGACCGCAGGAATATTGATGGACCGAGACCTGAAATACGCCAACGGGTTTGGTATGGGTATCTTCGGCAGTTGAAACATGATTGATGCAGATCTTTACGTTGTATCCTTCCTCTGGCTTAGACTTCGAATACCGTTTCATGTCAGTTCCAGCGTCTCAACGAAATCGTACGACGATGGGAAGTGTGGGGAAGTGGTAAGCTATGACGCTGACCGACTAAGGGAACTCGTGATCACATGCTTCATAGGATACGGCATTGTTCTTCTACTCGATGGAGAAAAGCCAAAATTCATTCAAGATCATGAGAACAATGCATACCACTGCAGTCTATAGCAAGATAAATCTAGATCCTTGCGGTGGTGAGGATTGAGATGTCACTCCACGGTTCGCCGCTGGAGGCATTCCCTGACTAAGCCACGTAAAACGTGCTCACGCGCCTGCCTCGACGCGTCCACCATCAATCTGGCAACGACCCATGTTTGACGCGACGGCGACCTCGAAAGGCTCCAGGCAAAATGCCAGGTAGCGATGCTTACGGCGACTCCGATGATGAGGCACTTTTGTGGGCTGCGACGCAACATGCAGAAAGTCAAGCAGTCGATGATTTTGAGCCGTCACCAAGGCCCAGCAAGCGAGCACGGATCGACGGGCCAAGTGATCGAACGACATCAGATCTCACCATCTCAGAAGAGGATCTCCTTGGAGATGACACCATACTTGAAGCGACAGAGGTACAAGAAGAACAGAGTCCGAATAAGAAGCAGCGCCTCCTTCACGAACCCCAGATCCAGGCGAACTTGGAGCGTGTGATTCTCACACAAACCCAAGCAGTACCACCTTCACAGCCATGGGAGATTAGGGGACCTGTATGGCGAAAACCAGAGCCGCCATCGCCACTTCGACCTCCAGCCCGAAAGATAGGTGCGCCACAGTCCAACGGCATCGCAGGGTACATGGGCAGGGCACAGCAAGAAGCGATGGCTGCTCCGCCCATACCCTCCAAAAGTCTGGCTCAGATCATCGAGACATCTAACAAGGAAGTCTCTAGAGCGGAGTGAGTTCATGATGATCGATTGTGGAATAAGTGGCTAATTCTTCCCCGTAGCGCTGCCGCCTATGATTCCACACAAGATCTAGCCAATCTCCCTTCAGATGCGTTCTCATCCTCACCTGGTGACGTCGTCGTTACTGGCCAGCGACTACGGGCGCCGGTCGCGGGATTGCGTCAGACGACACTATTTGGTCGCGACGGCGCAAATGTGCCCGCGTCGCAGATCAATAAGCGCCATGCCTGGCCACTCGCAAATCAGGATGAACCACCGACACACCATGAGATTGATCGCGAAGCCATGGAGACTTGGGTATATCCGACAAATTTGGGAAAGATCCGTGATTATCAGTTCAACATCGTCCATCGTGGTCTTCTTCACAATTTGCTCGTTGCATTGCCTACCGGTCTGGGAAAGACATTCATCGCCGCAACGATCATCCTGAATTTCTTTCGATGGACGAAGAATGCCCAAATCATATTCGTGGCGCCCACGAAACCGCTTGTTGCACAGCAAGTCGAAGCTTGCTTCAACATAGCTGGTATACCCAGGTCACAGACCACGATGTTGACAGGAGAAGTCAATACTGCACTTCGAGCAGATGAATGGGAGAAGAAACGTGTCTTCTTCATGACGCCGCAGACGCTGGTCAATGATCTAAAAACTGGCATCTGCGATCCGAAACGAATTTGCCTGGTTGTCATAGATGAAGCACATCGAGCGACTGGTGCATACGCCTACGTGGAGGTGGTGAAGTTCATCCGGCGCTTTAATGAGAGCTTTCGCATTCTTGCGTTGACAGCTACTCCTGGTGGCGACACAGACGCCGTGCAAAAGGTCATTGATGGACTGGATATCTCGCGCTGCGAGATCCGTACCGAGCAGTCTCTGGACATTCGTGAATACGTTCACTCCAAGGAAATCACCAAGCAAGTTTTCGTTCCGAACGAGGAGATGGAGCTTTTATACGAATGGTTCTCCAAAGCAGCGCAGCCGATGCTGGACATTTTGAATGCCCAGAACGCGTACTATGTCAAGGATCCTCTCAAGATCAGCCGCTTCGGTCTGCTCAATGCTCAGAGAGACTACCACAAAACTGATGCGGGCAAGCATGCCAACCAGGCGATCAAGGGGATGCTCGCATCTGCCTTCAAGGTGTTGCAAAGTCTGGCTTTCGCGCTTGAGCTGCTGAAGTACTACAGTATCAAGGCGTTTTACGATCAGCTCCTAAAGTTTCGTCAAGAAGCCAAGACTCAGAAATCCAAGTATCGCAAGCAGGTGAACGAATGCGAAGCCATGGAACGCATGATGGTACGATTGAAAGCGTGGCACAGCGACCCAGACTTCGTGGGACATCCCAAGTTGGAGCAAGTGCGAGCTGAGGTCCTGCAGCATTTGATCGATGCTGGAGAGGGAGCCAACGGTGGAGAGCGGACTTCAACAAGGATCGAGATCTTCTCGTCATATCGCGAGTCAGTAGAAGAGATCTGCCGAGTCCTGCAGCGTGACGCGCCAATCGTTCGACCACATGTGTTCGTAGGTCAGTCTTCGAGCGAGAAGTCAGAAGGCATGTCACAGAAGAAGCAGCTGGAGGTTACGCAAAAGTTCAAGAATGGCGAGTACAATGTGCTCATCTCGACGCAGGTGGGCGAAGAGGGTCTCGATATCGGAGAACTGGATCTCATCATCTGCTACGATGCCAAGTCGTCGCCAATTCGGCTTCTCCAGCGAATGGGTCGTACTGGTCGCAAACGTGAAGGCAGAGTGGTATGGCTTCAAATGCAGGGGAAAGAGCAGGACGATGCAGTCCGAGCCATGGACAATTATGAGAAGATGCAGGAACTCATCGCAAGTGGAGAACGATTTGACTTCCATTTCGACCGATCGCGCCGCATTGTCCCGAAAGATATACAGCCAGTGGTCGACAAGAGAGCGGTCGAGATCCCCATCGAGAACACACAACGCACTGCGTCAGACTTCCTTCCAGTGCCGACTAAGAAAGGACGAGGCAAGCTTCCCAAGAGACCGCCAAAGAAGTTCCACATGCCAGACGGCGTCATCACTGGTTTCACGAAGGTTTCCAAGCTGGGTCAAGAGTCGGAAGAGGAAGAGGATGAGATCGTGGAGGAAGCTGCCACAATTCCACTGCTCGATGATATATTGCTGTCAGCCAAGGAAATGACCGAGCTTGAGCGCAGATATCAGTCCTTTGCTGGGGAAGATGAGGATGTGACGATCGCTCCACCGGTTCTGAACAGACATCTTCATCTCCAACGAACACTGCGCAAGACAAAGCATGTATCTCATGGATCTCGTAGCCGAGCATTCGCAAGGACGATGGCGGCCATTTCCAGCATTGACGATGAAGCCGTGCAAAAGCAAGACGATATGTTCGAGAAGTCAAATCTCGAGCCAAAAGACATTGGACGAACGCTTGTCGAAGACAAAACAGCAAATGTAGCAAGGCAATTAGCGGCGAAGGAGGCTGAATCGCCAGCTGAGAACGCGCCAGCGAGACCTCGTGGTCGACCACCTGGATCAAAGAACAAGACAAGCAAGGCGACCACGACGCCTGCGAAGGGGCGTGGGAAGGGCAAGAAGAAAAGCGGTGGCTCTGATCTTTCTGATATGGAGGCCGAACCAAGCAGCGCGCCCAACACGTCACCTGGCATGCGAATTCGTTCGCAAGGAATCAACCTTGGGTCAGCGGACACGTCAGGTTCAGATGTCGAGGATGGGTATATCGATTCAGACCTTGAAGATTTCGTGGTCGATGATGATCAGCCACTGACACAAGTTGACTCGTCCTTGCCATCACCATCTGCGTTCATGAAGACTCAAGTCCGCAAAACACAGCTGTCTCAATTGCGCACTATCGAGAGCAGTCAAGCGAGTCTGCCAGATGTCAGCACTCTCCTTGGTACTTCACGACCCGCGGCCAAAAAGTCATCGAAAGTGTCCACGATCATGGAGGACAGTTCTGGCGGGGAGAAGGAGAATCGACCACGAGCTGGAATCAACAATCGCAGGCGGATCATTAGCGATGATGAGGATGAATGATGCCGAAGATCGTCGCTGTCTTCGCTAATGTGCATAAGTCTCTTGGTCGTCAACACTAGCTCCGGAATAAATGGTTGAGGGTTTTTTCGACTAGGGTGTATACCCCTCATGACCATATGTGCAAGAGAATGCTAGATCCGAATAATGTCGATATCCATTTGCTTAAAGGAATCAAGCTTGTGTGACTGAAGCCACATGATCTGCTTCGGAGATCGAGATCTTGTCCATGACAGCGAGCTATTGTACTTGTCGCTGCAGAGAAGCGTTCTAGAATGCCTCAACCCATGGTCTTGGTTTTCCGGATAGTGGGGGCAGATTTGCAGATACCATGGCTTCAGTACAGTGGCCAAACTCCATTCATCCTAGCCAGCATGCCGAACCAGATTGGCGGGAAAAGGAGCACATTTCTCGCCCCGAGAAGAGCTCAAAAATTGAAGATGATTATTGCGAAGGTCGACTGTTCTCAATCAAGCTCTTGCTTAAACGTTACGTGTGAGGTCAATACAAGCATTTCACCAACCTTTAACCGAATATCCGCAAGACCACAGCCAACGTCGCATGGGCGAATATTGGTCCGTCCAGCAATGCATGAATTGGGATCTAGCAAGTGAAGTGCACAAGTAGCTTATGCATGTAACGTCGCGAACTACGGCAGCGTGACAAGTCCTGCGAATCATCGTCTCCTGATGCGACTGTGCCTTGCAAGCATCCGGCCTCCACACATCAGTTCCTCTCCCGCCGTCAGGCAAGCGATGCTTCGTACTCTACTCGCCCGTACCGTGCAGCGGCTGCAGATCCTACGATAAAATCCCGCTGGAGGATTTCTCCGCCTTTTGCAACAAAAGCACTTCGTCATCCCGTATCTTCGGTGTGCCTGACGAATATTTCTAAGCTGCGGATATTACACGCAGTGGCAGTTGCAGAAGAAGAGCACGCAGGCCCGCGATTCCCCTGCCAGACCCCGGCCTGTTCGCTACCGAGAGAGCCCGCCCGCATCGCCGTCAACGTTTAGCCTGCGAAACCGCCTTGCGCAACGCCGCCGCCGCGAAAACATAGCGGACAACGGAGCGCAGACATTATCGTTAGCAGTCCTTCCTGGTCGGGCGATTACTACTGCTCTCCCTGTGTGCGCTTACAGTTTCTCGGCACCGACATTGCCTCGTTTCTCCGACGTCATTTCGCAGCGCCCTCAACCATTCGCTCGCGGACACTCGAGTGCGATTTGATCAGCATTAATAGCGCATATACGCGAGGGACGTGAGAAGAGGAGGACAGCTGCGCGAACGGATCTCTCGCGCCCGCAACCCCGGTCCGCGCAGCGACCGAGGGCACAGCACCAATGGCTGCGACGACAAAATCCTCCTTCTTTGGAAGGCTGAAGGTATGGATGCTCTCCTTAGACTTGGATCTGTTGGCATCATATGAGTCAATGCTAATTGCTTGGATGGCAGGGTCAAGCTGGCAGCAATGGCACGACACCTGCGAAGAAGGACCCGAACGCTCCGCAACCTACACCTTTGGAGAAGCTGCTTGCAGATGCGGGACCCTTGAGAGGAGATGGCAGCGACAAGTTCTTCGGTTTTGAGAATGTGAGGTCTTGTGAGCATACGTTTGATATACATGCCATGCTGACAATCTACCCTTCGCACAGTTTGGAAGCACATGGTAAGCTCACTCTGCATATCCGAACAGTAGGGACATATCAGGCTAATGAACAATCCGCAGCTACTGCAACTCGATAGTACAATGCCTATACTACTCAGTCCCTTTCCGGGAACAGGTCATAAACTTCCCAGGCAGAGCACCTCAAGACTCGCTCAAACGCAAACTCCTCGCCAGCCACGCCGCCGCAGAAGCACGGATAGCAGCACAAGCCAAAGCAGCACCAGCAGTACAACCCGTCTCCTCTTCACCTCGCACGAAAGCGCCTCCGCCGCAAAGCACGCAAAATGGGCCGCCGAAGCCGGAAGAAAACAAGGACTCGCCAGAATACAAGAAGAAGGTTGCCTTGCAGACGGGGCCGGTGTTGAATATGGACTTTGAGAACGCCGACACGTATGGGATGCAGGAGTCGCTATTTACTAGTCTGAAGGATATTTTTGAGGCCATGATTGCGCACGAATCGAGGTTGGGTATAGTCAGTCCTACGAAGTTCCTTGAGATCCTGCGGCGAGACAACGAGATGTTCCGGACGCCCATGCACCAGGATGCGCATGAGTTTTTGAATCTGCTACTGAATCAGGTAGTTGAGAACGTGGAGCAGTACTCGAAAGAGTCGGAAGCGAATGGCAAAGTGATTGGAGAGACTGGCGCTGCAGTGGTCAATGGCTTGACGGACGCTATGGCACCTGTGGTGAACTCGGTACTGCCAGCAAATATGCAGATCGGCACCAAGCAGAGCAGCAGATGGGTACACGAGCTGTTCGAGGGAACCCTGACCTCAGAAACGCGATGCCTGACATGCGAGAACGTATCACAACGAGACGAGCCATTCCTCGATCTGTCCGTGGATCTGGAGAACCACAACTCGGTCACGTCATGTCTACGGCGATTTTCAGAAGAAGAGATGTTGTGCGAGAGGAACAAGTTTCACTGCGACAATTGCAGTGGGCTGCAAGAGGCGGAGAAAAGGATGAAGGTGAAGAGGTTACCACGGATATTGGCCCTACACTTGAAGCGCTTCAAGTACACAGAGGACATGCAGCGGTTACAGAAGCTCTTCCATAGAGTGGTGTATCCTTTCTACCTGCGATTATTTAACACAACGGATGACGCCGAGGATCCTGACCGGCTATACGAGCTGTACGCAGTGGTAGTGCACATTGGCGGTGGTCCTTACCATGGCCATTATGTGTCCATCATCAAGACGCAGGATCGAGGCTGGCTACTCTTCGACGATGAGATGGTGGAGCCTGTGGACAGGCGCTTTGTGACGAAGTTCTTCGGCGAGGGCGTGGATGGGAATGGTCATCCAAAGGGACTGGCATGCGCGTATGTGCTGTTCTACCAGGAGACGACCGTGGAAGCTATGCAGCGCGAACTTGATTCCGAGGGTGTTCCTCCGGCAGCGACATCTGCCGAAGCACACAAGGAACCACTTTCAGCCAAAGCCAACGGCTTCGCGAACGGAGCAGCTCATGCCCCTGGAACACCAATCGCCGAAGAAGCAGATGCTTTTGCAAGCTTAGATCATGCGGCGACAGCACCGGCTATGCCACATGGCTCACCTCCCAACTCGTCAAATCCGTTCACAAATCCACTCGAACATGCGCCTACGTCACCAAACATGGGCTTCCTCCAGCTCAAGCGGAAGAAGAGTAAGACCGAGATTATGGCCAAGGAGGAGCAGAAGCGACTAGAGAAGGAAGAGAAGGAACGACGGAAAGCAGAGGAGAAGGAGCTGGAACGGCAGGCAAAGATCAAGAAGAAGGAAGAGGCTGAGTTGTTGAAGACAAGACATGCTGCGACGCCCGCGATGGTCCAAACACCGGAAAGCAGTAATGTTTCGTCGTCTGCTGTCGAAGATCCGCCGTCTACTGCAGGTGCTGGGCTAGGACTGACTCATACCAACACACGCGAAGCTCTAGCAACGACAACGCATCCAAAGGAGAATGGCATGGTGACCTCGCCAACAGCTCCGGCGCCAGCACCGGCCGCAGGTGGAAATATGCTCCATCGCTTCAGAAATACATCCATGAGCATCAATCGCAAAGGCCACTTCTGGTCCAAGGACAAGGACAAAGTACGGAAAAGCGAGGATCTGCCCGTTCGACCTTTGACGCCCGAAGAACAGCTTAACGAGAGCTTGCTAGGTGGTGGGCCCGCGAGTCCTGAGCTGAAACCTGAAAAGGCGAAGAAGGAAAAGAGTCTCTTCGGACTAGGGAGGAAGAAGAGCGTAAATCTGCTATCGAGATAGGATTTTGGAAGGGCTTGTTCATAAAGCATGGATGTGGCGCATGATACTCGTTGGAAATATGGTGTTGGATGTGTCATTTGGATGATCTTTCTGTGTAGATATTGGGTTGTTGCCAGCGCTGATGTGGCAGCGCTGTTTTGTGCATATGGTATGGCTGTGCGTTGGAAAATCATTGTCGTCGGCTGCTGTGATGTGCAGGCCGGTGGACATATGTTTATTCAGTTGTTGTTACAGCTCATATTCCCTTCTTGTTCCGCTCTCTTCTGCACCGTAAGTTTTCTGCGGTCGCGCAAGCTCACACGGGTCGTCTTTTCCCCCCCGGCCTCCTGCATGCACAGCTCGCCTGTGCATTCAAGATTCGTGGAGCGGGTTTGGTTCTTCCTATACCACAGCCAACGCTCTCGTGCACTCACCCAGGAGTGCCAATTCTGCCGCGCGCTGGAGCAGCAGCCGTAATGGCTTGCTGCTGCTAGATTTGCTCTTCTTTCTTCTTTACCTTGTGTTCTCCATTCTGGCCGGTCCAGCGTCTTCAACCTAGCAGTAGCAACCACAATATAACAAGTAGATTCACAAATATTAGAGGCACTGCACCATAACAATGTTAGCCCCGACTTGCATCTAACTCCTTGGAAGTTATGCGCTTCTCACCTCGTGCGACCATTCTTATACTGTTGACCAACGATATTGCCTTCGCCTTGAAACTCGCATTGTCCACTGGTTGGCCGAATGCTGGTTCTTGTCCTGATGCGCCGAAGCCTATGCGCGCGAGGAAGCGATCTTCGGATAGTATGCAGACTGCGTTGAGGGCGAGTACGCTGGCTGGGAGGTGGTGTTAGCTTTAGCTTCAGCCATGAAAGCAGAGAGCGCAATACCATAGAAAAGGCTGCCGAAGCCAAAGGAGGGCAGGAAGAGAGCCATGTTATGTGTAATGTCTCTTCGGGGAGTACTGTTTTTGTACTGCTGATGCTGTCGAGGTGGTCGGGATGCGTGGAGGTGGAATCGGGTCACGGAAAAGTGAGCGCGGTAGTGGTCGAGCGGTTTTCGTCTTGTATATGCAATTGCAAGCGGCGTCTGGGTATCTTATTGCCCAATGTTGAGGCCAGCTGGAACTTTGGTGTTGATTGCTAGCAAGGAGCTGAAAGCCTGAGGCCTCATTCGGACCTCCGAGATGTCGACCTCCATCTCCGCAATCTTTAACCACCCGCTCATCAGGCTCTCCTACGATGCCATGGCCAGAAATCTGGCCCTTCAATTCCAGTCGGAAAGATGACTCGACATCGGCGTCGCCAACGGAAAAGCTCAAGGCGCTGAAGGAGGAGGTCCTGCCCCAGGATGGCATCGACAAGCTGAAGAAAGAGATCAAGTCCTCATCATGGAGTGACTTCGCGACACCGCAGACGCTCATCGGCACGGCAATATTGACAAGTGGGATCCTCGTCAGTATTCGCTTCTACAAGCGCTATCTACGCCGCATCCCGAATGTCAAACACATTAAGCCGGAAGAGCTGCGAACTCGAAGCATCTTCGGCAAAGTCACTTCCGTGGGCGATGGCGACAACTTCCGCATCTTTCATACGCCAGGTGGTCGACTTGCCGGATGGGGCTGGCTTCCTGGTAGGACTGTACCTACAGAATCGAAGGAATTAAAGGATAAGACGCTGCACCTCAGGATTGCTGGAATCGATGCTCCAGAGCTGGCGCACTTTGGACGACCAGCGCAGCCATATGGACAGGAGGCATTGGAGTTCTTGACGCAGTACGTGGGCAACAAGCGCGTGCGCGCATACATCTACCGCAAGGACCAGTATGATCGGGTGGTAGGCACAGCGTGGGTTAGGAAATGGGGCATCAGGCGTGATGTCGGGCTGGAGATGCTGAAGAGGGGACTGGCTACTGTCTACGAGGCCAAGTATGGCAGCGAATTTGGCAATAAGGAAGAGCAGTACAGGCAGGCTGAGCAGAAGGCACGGCAGAAGAGAATTGGAATGTGGAAGGAGCCGAGCGTGTGGCAGAGATTGCTTGGTGCAGAGAAGGCAAAGTCTGAAAGTCCTAGGGAATTCAAGACGAGGATGAAGGACCTGGAGAAGGGAGGGGCTTCCTCGAAATGATTGGGATTGGCTTCTCTGGCAGTCAGAGGTATTGTCCTCTTTCGCGCTCATAGTAACGAACGTGCTTAGATACCCAGTTTGAAAGAACATGCATTATCCGACCTATCTGTCTGCGGACTAAACATTTTGGATCATTGCCAGATTCCAATGTTCTGCTCAAGATAAACGCATCCTGCAGCTGACTTCCGGTTCCAACTCGCGTACTTGTCTGAGCTTCACACATAGCCATGCCCTTCCAGCCACTTCTCAAGGACCTTGGAGTCTCTCTCCTTGTACGCGCTCGAGTTGGCAATCTGATCCAGCACTGCTGCGAGACCGCGATCGAAACCTGTACAATCCTTGTCGGCGAAGAAGTCTTGAATATCATCATGAACCTTTCTGCTGGAGTACTTGGCCAATCCTATGCGCAAGAACCGATCAAGGACAACCAAATTGACGGACAGAAGCTTGTACACATCATGCCAGTGCTCTTTGATGTAATTCCATACCTCGATGTTGACTGCGGTGTTGGCTGAAAGAGAGTGCGCTACGTGGTGAAGATCCTGGGCCTTAACATTGCCTTCGAAGGCGAATCCAAGGTGCTCGGAAGCAAGGGAAGCTGATGGCACGCGGCCCATGGCATTGAGCGCCATCAAAGCGCCGTCGAATGTCTGGCTTGTCAAGAACTCCTTCTGTGCTGCATCGTATGCTGGCTTGCCCAGAGTATGGACTGCAATGCGGAATACAGCAATGCGAAGACTGGGATTAATTGCGGATCTGTCGCCCCCGGTATACCTTGCGAACTGCGACAGAGCTTCTCGGATGGTCGGTTGATGACCTGCCAGGCCAGCTGACTCGAGCAGCAGAGCACGTAGCTGCCCGCGCAAGAGGTCTTCCTTGGGGTCGGGTTCCCAACCGATGTTCTCCACCGCCGGCGTGATAAGCTCCAATGTGAATGCCGTCAAGCCACTGCTTGTCCTCTCATCTGAGAAAACTGAACGAACGCGGCTCAGTGCATCCATGATCGGTCTCCACACCAGGAAGTTGTCCTCGTCCCCAAAGCCTTCAATCAACGCAAGCAGTCCGGGTGTAGTGCTGTAGCCCGAGGTTGCAAGAGCAGCAGCGTCGCTGATGAGACCGATCTTGTCCTCAATGCTCAGTCTTGCCCTAGATGCCGGAGACCCGAGAATTTGAAGCCGCTCTGGTGGATACCTGGTACGGAAGAAGCCGATGCTGTCCTTGTTGATCTTGTAGAAAGCATCATCCACATTGCGAATGGTATGTTCCTTGGTAGTCATGATGCTCGGATTGCACTTACGACCTGTATCAACTGCTAAAGGAATCCACCAGATTGTCTCATCCTCCTCTGACCTGGCATCTCCAGAGAGCAGGAAGCGGGATTGGCGAAGGATGATCTGACCAGGCTCCTCGACAACCGTCATGACTGGCAGTCCGATGCTCCCTATCCACTTTTCCATGATCTGGTTGATGTCCTGCCCCGATGTCTCACTCAGAGCTGACCATAAGTCGGCTGCCTTCGCGTTGCTGTATGCATGCTTCTTCAGGTAGTTCGAAACTCCTCGCAGAAAGACCGCATCGCTCAAATGAGCACTAAGCATGCGAATGACAGATGAGCTTTTCAGGTAGGAGATCGCATCGAAGATCTGAGAGACATCTGGCGCGCTCCGAACAGGGACCTTGATGGGATGTGACTGGTGAATGGAGTCCAGGTTGAGAGCCTCGAACATGGATTCGGCGACAAACTGTCCCCAAACAGACCACTCTGGATGGAGTCTGTCGGTGACATAGCAGCCAGTCCAAGTGGCAAACCCTTCATTCAGCCACAACTCATCCCACCAATTCATCGTCACCAGGTTGCCAAACCATTGATGGGAAAGCTCGTGAGCGACCGTATCTATGATTCGCTTTCGAAAGCGTCGATCAGAGTTTTCCTCGTCGAATAGCAGTGCGGTGGTTCCGTAATCATTAGCCTGTGACACCACCGAATAGGATGCTTACTCACTGGAAAGTAACCAAACCCCATCTTGTTGTTGGTAGCAGTTAGCGCATGCCTCTTACTCGAGCGGCGAGATATAGATGCCATAAACCATATTGGTAGCTTTGACCACATTCGTGGCACCTGAAGTAGGTAGATGTCCTGGACTCACCCTTCCATGGCTCCGTTGGCCTATATCACACAGTCAGGACAGGTGTGTATTGCACGCATCCAGAAACACCACAGAAAGGACTCACAAAATCATGAACAGCCAGTAAATCGATCTTAGGGAGCGGATAGTCCTGATGGCGCTTGTCAAAGGAAGTCCATGGATGCAAGTCGGGAAGTACATACGATTTGGAACATCTAAAACATTGATTAATGTCAATGCTTTGTACCGAGAGGCTGGAAGTGCTTACTTCGGAAAGCACGTCGATGATCTTCCACGCATGGTCAAGCGCATATCGCCCTTGTTCTTCTGACCCTTTCGTCGCGTAAACCCGGACAGGCAACGGTTTCCCGTTGTAAGATCTCTGCGTTTCTGCTTCGACGTACGCGAAATCACCAAATGCCCATGTGTATAGGTATGTGCTCATGGCCGGACTCTTCTCGAAATGGACGACCTTCCACCCTTGAACATTCGAGTTTCCAAGTCGCGACGAAGTTGTCGTTTCTCTCACAGGCATGTTGCTCAGGGCCACCATATCATCGGGGATCTCGATGGAGAACTTAAACGAGGCCTTGATCGCTGGTTCATCAAAGCACGGGAACGCACGACGGGCTTCACAAGGCGCGAACTGAGTGGAGAACATACAATCATGCTGAGCGTCTTCGTCGATCACCACCGAGGCGGCGGATGGTCCAGCGGGCTTGTATCTCGAGCGCGAGAATCCTGCCATATCCTGCATGTTGAGATCAGAGCAAGACAAATGCACGCTGGACAGATGCGAGGCATACATTATTTAGTGCACCCTCGAATCGAATGATCAGCTCGGCAGCCTGGCTAGAAGGAAAGTCATTGTCGAAAACAAGCCTCGCTCGCTGCTCCTCCTGCTGATACTCGACGTTGGCCTGGATGGCTAGGTCCTCAGTCTTCAGCTGGATATCATGAATCTTCAGTTGGTGAGCATTGATGACAATCTCTTTGGCTGCTTCAACTGAGCCTGAAATGGCGACCAGTCCTTGGTAGGTCCAAGTTGGCGAGAAGGTGATGTTGTCAATGGCCAAATCGTAGTTGAAGGGCTTAAAACTGAACCGGATCTGTCAGTACTTCACGGTAGGCTGGCATTCTATCCGACTTACGTTGTCGGAAGTATCTCGCGATCCATTCTGGTTTGCAGGTTCTTTATAATTGTCACGTGATACAATCGTCGTGCTTGGGCCTTGTCAACGAGAAACCGATCATGCGTGTGGAAGCACGCCGGTGCTGTGATTCGGTTACTGCACTACATATAGGCAGTATGGAGCGTGCAAACTAAGATACCAAGAACGATTCGTAGGTCATTGCAACCAGACCTAGACAGGTAAGCGAGCAGTTGCCGCCCCCATCGTATAAGACGGGGCTAAGAGACCAAGCAAGCTTTCCATGGCCGTCTATGGCTAGTCTTGTCTGCATCGAGGGCGTGCATGAAGAACGCTGGGAAATGTACATGTCGCGACATCGCTGTGGCTTCTACAGAGTCAGTATGGAGCAAGTGACTCAAATAGGAGGCGACTTTGAGAGACGACGAGCATTCTGGAGGCCAAGAGACAGGCATTTCATCTCGCATTGGAGAATCTCGCATTGGAGAGTCAGGTGCAGCCAAAGCATTAAATTGAGCCATCGACCAAGCTACTACGGATCAGAGAGCAGGTGAAGCAGGACGATTCAGGCGATACTTGAAGGTGCCTCAAAGCTGCCAGGCATCAAGGCTCACTCGGGTGGGAATCGTGCTAATCCTCAACAAATCTGGCGTCTGGTGACGACAAGCACGGGCCACGACCTTCGACGCGGCGCTTCCTCCAAGCAGGAGGTTAAACAGCTGCCATCAACCACCAAACACGGAGATTTCGCATTCGTCCCAAGAGATGGTAGCGTGCCATTTTAGGCTGTCAGTTCGCTCACACGAAGCAGATCAACCATATCAACGAGGGCAAGCCTGTCAAGAGTGCCCTAAGTACCCCGAGATCCACGCAGCGACCTCACCAACTCACTTTGCCTGGTCCGTGTAGATTTTCATGATGCGGAGAACTATATGATACAGTCTTGCCTCCGGGTGTGGATGCCGTCGCGTCCGTCACTCATTTGACAGCCGCCGAAATCCTCTCCCGCAATTTCGGATTACCACGGCATTTCCGCTCTTTCGCAAATTTTTGGCAGAGGCCCATCTGTCCAACCTCTCTCTACATATACCTGTCGCGCATCGCAGGCCTTTTTAACAAGCTTCGAGGCATCTCGACATGTCCTAACGGTGTCCATGCCAGTGATGTGCTTCGTCCGAGGTATCGTTGGTATCTCCCATTCTATTGTGTCATCTGCTGAGCATCGCAGCGTCTGTGATTTCAGAGCTTGTCAGTTGCTCTCCTGCCGCTCTCAGGTCTGCAGAGGATCCGTCATACCTGGTACATATAGTCAAGACAGTGATGTGCATGTGGAAGTTCCGTCATGCTATCGCTAATGTTCTGCCCAGCTTCTTGCGCTTGCAGCGCTCTTCGAAAGACAGCCAGACATTGTAGCTGGTGGAACCTAGCAGGACTGTCAATATCTGCACTCGGACGCACGCACGGGAGACGCACATGCTGATCATGCCTGCTGTGTCTGGATTCTCTTTATATATCAGGCCAAAGTTTGTCTCCGGCTCGAAAACACTCCACATGCGATCATGCTCACGACCAATGCCCATTTGACTCATGTCCTGATCGGGATACGTCATGCTCCAAGCTTTGTCCTGCACTTGAGATTGAGAGCGCGATCGCAGTTCGAGTAGCAGCAGCAACAGGACCGAGATCAAAGTTGTCGCACTCAAGCCGATCAGAACGGAGGCAGGAACAGATATGCATCGCCGAGTCGTGCGTCTTCGAGCTCGAGGGACCTGTTCCTTCTCGGAGTCCTCGATACAAGGTCGGTCGGGATCGTTCTGCAGGAGGCTTTCGTAGTCCATACTGAAGATTGTATGCTAATGCCTCAAATCTCTGAATGTGGATGAGATACAGCTGGATTGCAACCAGATGAGGGAGCGAAAGAGCATGGAGAGTGGGCGAACTCGAACTCCTTGAACATCTAGCAGGACCTTGCCGCAAGGAACAACAGAGCCTGCAACAAGTCGAGAAGATCCATTTGATGATCCGACATCGAATAACATCGCTCATGGATCTTGTGCGAGTCAAGCCTGGGATGTCATTTGCCTAATTCGCTTGACGTGAGATTTTAGCTCTTTCCATCGCAGCACCGCTTTGTAACTCTGCAAGATCAAGGATACTGCATGACATGGGTCATGAATTCATGGCGCGTATCTTCGATAGATGCTAGAGCCATTTGCTCTGGTCTACAAGGACTTGCAGGCTCTTCTAGCAGGCTCAAGGACTTGCAAAGCCGAGACAAAGTTCCCGGGAGCCTCTCAACTTGGGGGGCCTGGGGCCACATTATCGACTCGCTAGCCACAACAACGTCAACGAGACATTTGAAGTCAAAGACCGTCGGACACCGCATTCTACGACCGTCTTCCGGTGCAAAATTAGCTCTCCTCAGTGACGACACTTGAGCTATTGAATTAGGCAAACCATACACTTGTCAAACGGCTGGTTTCGAAGATCAAGCGACTTAGCGAAAGCATCGTAGTCTCCCCGATCTCGAGACAATGGACTACGAATACACTAGCATCGAGCAGAAAGGGCGAGCAGAAGCGCGTCCACATGGCTGGCGATGGGAAAGAATCTTGCTCGCTTCTCTTGCCGTGAGTGTGGTAGCCGTTTTGTCAAGCGTGGCAACTGTGAGCATCATGGCGTCTGGCGGGCTTCACAAGCCGCGAGAAGTCTTTCCCGGCCGATTTTCTTGCGGAGATACAATCGACGAGGCTCATCAGCATGGCTGCCAATTCGATGCCCTCACCCTTTCCTGGCTGCATCCGAAATGCTCGCAGTTCGGTCAAAAAGAGTTTCAGGACGTCTCAAAGATGTCGCACAACGGCAGCCAGTGGCAGTACTGGGAGGACATCGACGGACGCAAGGAGATCGAGAGCTACGAAGCGCTGGCATACCTCCCGCCCGGATCGAAATACTGGACGACATCAGAGGCGCATTTGTATCACTGCGTATGGATGATGTGGCGCATATACGATGCAGCAATGACTGGTCAACGTCTGGATCGGAAGGCTTCATCTCATGAACACGTCAAGCATTGCATGGACATACTAGCGGAGCAAGCGAGCATCGGTCTAGGAGAGTCGCTGTCACAAATTCAAGCTGATGGACATGTTTACGAAGTAGGGTGGAATTCGTGCTAGAGCACCGCATCGTACAACTGTCATACTTGTGCCACGATTCATGGGCTATTCAGCGTCGAACAGCAATCGAACATCCAAAATCTGGTCCCGATCTACTCGACTTCGCCCCACCTGTGTCCTTTGACCCTCTTGAACGCGCTACACCGGTATAATTAGACCATGCTAGTGTTATGGAGCATTGATGTACATTCAATCGTTCGCAACGGTTGACATGGTGGATAGAGCGCCATTTCACTCACCGAAGAAGGCAAGTGAGTGTGATGCATGCAAGACCGAGCTCTCCTAGCGAATCGTCAAACATGCCTCCGAGCGTGGACTAGGGAAGTGAAAGGGGTGGTGAGGCTTTCCTGGTTAAGAAATCTGATTCGGTCAATAGAACGGCATTGTCTGTAGGGGCTAGCGGCCGAGCTGACAGCATCTACTTGCTTTCTCTAGCACTCTGCAGCATGTGCATGAAGATCCACTTACACCCTGCTACAATGTACTGCCATGGCCGTTCCGCCATGAAGCGTGGCTATGCAATGCGTCTCGCTTTCGACTCAAATCTCCACAGTGAAAACTTGGGCAGATTCATGTCACATCACGGCGCTGCAAACACAGTCTTCCGGATGCTTGCTTAAGAAAGACTGGCCATGGTCTGTATTCGAAGTCGCTTGTCTAGTTATCCTTGCATTTTTGGCCTCATAGGCTTGCTAAATCTTCTTGGGGAAACTGCCTAGGATACATGTGCTGCAACTTTCTGCGAGCTTGTCTTGTCGCTACCACGAAACGAATACGAGTGTACCGGTCGTACAAGACTTTGTGGAGCTTGGTACTCTGTACATCACTTCCATCACTTTCGACTATTCAGAATCCGAGCCCTGCAGAATCTCATTCTGCATGCTCTGGCTTCACGACTGCGCCATAGATCAGCCAATGTTCTCGAGTAGGATGGGACGCGGCGCAATCACATCGCGTTTGTAAGCTTGACTGCCCATCTGCGCGGCTTCGGCTTCGCGCTTCTTGTAAGCTTGACTGCCCATCTGGGCTGGATCAGCTTCGCGTTTGTAGGCCTGGCTCCCCATCTGAGCAGGTTCGGCTTCGCGTTTGTAGGCCTGGCTACCCATCTGGGCCGGTTCAGCTTTGCGTTTGTAGGCCTGGCTGCCCATCTGTGCAGCTTCGGCTTCGCGTTTCTTGTACGCTTGACTGCCCATCTGAGCTGGATCGGCCTCGCGTTTATAAGCTTGGCTGCCCATCTGAGCTGGATCGGCCTCGCGTTTGTAGGCCTGGCTGCCCATCTGTGCGGCCTCGGCCTCACGTTTGTAGGCTTGACTTCCCATTTGCGCGGCTTCAGGTTGGGCTACTGGTGCCGCAGCGGCCAGCGTGATCAAACCCGCGAGGGTCATGAGCATGATCTTCATGTTGCAGGTTGATGAAAGCGCGGTTGTTGAGAAAGTGGTGAGGGACAGTGATATGCGTAAGGAAGGGATACGGTGCCTCGAACTTGGGCGTAAGCATTTATATCAGCAAATACTCCACGGCGCAATTGGGAATATGAACACCCATGCTTGCAATTCAAAGCCGAAGCTAATGGGCCGCGGGAGGCTGAGACTGCTTTGATACATGATCGACGTCGCTACTCGCGCCAGCTTGCGTATGGCGGTCCAGACAGGGTTGTCACGGTGTCGAATCTGGGATTAATGTTAAGATGCGATTGATGTTGTTGTAAGGTAGTAGTCCAAAAAAGCTTTCGGGCGCTAGCAAGCTTGCTGCACCCTGTTATCGTACCTCCGTAAGCAGCCCCCAATGGCGGCTCAACGCAAACTCGACAACGCCGAACTTCATGTGGGGTCTCATAATGCAGATAGCGCTTTGGTACCTCGATAGGATGATGCTTTGATACCTGAGAAGGGCATCGCTGCGGTCAGCGCAGAAGTCGCAGGACAGAACAGCTAGAGAGCTGACCAATCACAATGTCCAAGACCCAATCGGAAGAGAGAATGGCGGACTATCACATTGCTTCACACCGCTGGGGACGAACTTCTATGCCTGCTATACAGTCTAGCATTAGGGGCAAGATGTGGCAAGCATCACCAAGGGACTATGAACGCCGTCCAGGCACCTTGGCATTTCTATTCCAGTTGCTCTTCTGGACGTAGGCTCCGTGGATCTCTTACATCGGTGACTCCAAAACTTCTGGCCCCATGATCCCGTAGCATCACGCTACCTAGGACCATGAGCTCGAGTATCAGACTTCTCAAGGGCTGAAAGTCCGAAGGCATATCGACGACATGACTGGGGCGCTATGGCCAATTAAGACCTTGAGCGGTAGCGGAGCACATTAGCAAGGTAGAGAGTCTTTTAGAAGAATGTCATTATATACCGCTAACGAATTTGTCATTGTTACAATACAGATCGCCTTGGTACAACTCGATCATCTTCTTCAGTCACTCTCCTCCATCATGTTCTCAACTACCCTCCCTTCGACCCGCATTTTGCATCTTGGTTATCCTTCATTCAAGTCGTCCGGAGAGCTAGCCTCTCACTACTATGAAATGCCGTCTTCACCAACCGAAAGTCATGGCAGCGCAACAGATCTCCTGCAGACGTCTTTGCGAGCTGGAGATTACAAGTATGCCAGCATGAACGAGCCAAACTCATGGCCCCGGCGGCTTTTGAGATGGACAGTGATCTCAGCGATCGTTCTCCTGATCCTGATGATTGCCGCATTTTTTGGCATCACCTCATTGCAAGCGAGCAGAAGCCCCGAGGACAGGCCTGTCAGTTGCGGAAATACGTTTGAAGAGGCGAGAGATCACGGCTGCACGTTTGATCCGCTCACGCTCACGTGGCTACGCCCTGAATGCTCATTGCACGGCCAGAAGGAATTTTCAGAGTCCAGTGGCCATGATGCATGGCGATACTGGGAGGATAAGGGCGGCAGCTTGGTCGAAATCGGTGGATATGAGTCGCTTGCGTACCTCGCGCCTGGCACTCGCTACTTGGCAACCTACGAACAGTTCCTACACCATTGTATGTGGATATTGTTGCGAGTGCACCACGCATTGGAATACGGTGAGCGCTTGGACTTCAAGACGATCTCTTACGAACACTCGAAAGATTGCTTGGGCCTGTTGCTCAAGGAAGCGAAGGCTGGCGTTGGAGCAAACCTCACACGACTGAGTACCCGTGCGGAAGCGCCAGAGATAGGCTATGGAGTGTGCTAGATCTTGAATGCCATGAGCCTTGATTCCAGAATCGCAAAACGCATTTACTTGATTTGCACAAAGTACATCAACCTCGCAGGGAGGTCGAAACGTGGAAAGCGGTGATGCATGCGATTATATTCACACCAAGAGAGGATATCCATGCGTATGGTAAAGAAACGCAAGTCTAATGGAAGACCGAGCCAGACCGCCAAACATGCTTAACCGGGGTCCGTCAGGTGGAGAATGCGGCGGAATGGTCGGTTCAGTCCTGCATTGTAGCGGAGAAATTGATCATCCTCCATGTGCATGCACTAGGCCAGAATTCGTCATGTCTGACATACCAGTTTCGATGACTATCGGTCGTTACCAAGTGTCGGAGGAAGCCCACGGTATTGACTTTGCGCCTACCCAATACGAACTCCTCCTTCCCCCTCAAACATTGCTTCATCATGGAGAAGTTTCGACTGCATGGCAAATTGGATCCAAGGTCGAGATCAAAGTATGCCGCGCTCGCTCAAGCCTCTGCCGATGAGCGGGACGCCTGTGCGAGCTGCGGTCGTATGCAGAAACCAGCATCTCAAGGACTTCGTGTCGATATGACACGTGCATGGTTGGTTCTATGGACAGTCTATATCGCTCTATGGGGCGTGTTGCTCGTCGCATTTCTAGCTCTCGCGAAGCAGTATGGCATGCATTACTCCCACAGTGATGCAGGCTCCAGCGGCGACACACCAAGCCTTTTGTCCGATCAAGCCTTCCCAAAAAGTCCGTGCAAGTCGAGCGAGAGACAATCTGAGAAGGCATCAGGTAGCTGACATACTTATAGTTCCTCTACGCCGAGTTGTATGGAAGGTGGAACAAGGTTTCGTCGATGCCGATCCCTTTGATGGACAGCATTGGGGAAAGGCTGGCACAGAGATAGATTCGAAAGCATGGACGCCCTGGGACGATATATACGACGGTGAGCGACCCGCTCTCTTGACACGAATTGGTAGCGCATCACGATTGCTGATACAATACTCGGAACAGGTTCCTGGATCCAAGTCACGCCCGACGAAACGCTGGGCATACCCACAGGGGTGCCGATTCAGAACTTCTCCATCGAAGCAGGAGGATCGTGGAAAACGAGTCGGCACGGATTTTCTCCCTCCATCAATCACCAGATTCACTGTTTGGTACGTCGTTCGTGCGCACGGCCACGTCTCGCGAACAGTCTAACATTCTGCCTAGGGATGGATCAAGCACTATCTCATGCCTAATGGAATCCACGACATAGATTATGATCATGCAGGCCATTGCGTCGAATACCTTCGACATGTAGGATCCCCATGATCTTCACACTGCACTTTGAGCTGACTATCAGACAGGCCATAATGTGTCAAGGCGACCTGACTTTGGAGAAGCCCGAGAATCTGACACGATGGCATATCGAGTCTGTAGCGTACGACGAGACGGTACATGTCTGTCGGGATTGGACAGCTTTGTCGAAGGCTCTCAGGGAAACGTCCTTGGGATTCGAGTATGTCGATGATCGCTCTCTCAGACCATTTGACAACTCCGATTGGCAACCCAGGCAGCCGGTGGTTCCCTTTGAAGCTGTCTGATCCTCCATTCTCAACAATAAATGTAGAAATTGACGCTGCAGACATGACCTGGCTGCAAATCTTGAATGTATGAGCATCTGATGCGCTCAAATGACCCTTGAGCGAGCTTGCAATTACATTATGAGCCGCACGGACACATTAAGTGCACATGTGTGTATGAACACACATGATCCGAGCCTGTTGAAGCATTTCCCCGTCTTGCGGACCTCAGAGCAAGCGCCGTAGCAAACGCTGCAATTGGGGGTAGCAGAGCAGTCAAGCCGCTGCTGAGCAGCCTAGTTCGCATGTAATGGTCCAAGCCCTTTGCAGAATGTGCAGTGGGCCCCAATCCTTGATGCGAGAGATATCGCTTCGCAGATTCCAATAATATCTTGTCAGCAGCCAGCATTATAGCAATTGTGTATGATCTCATTTGATGTGCCACCATGCAAATTATGAGATAGTCCAACTTTAGCTCAGTAGCCCCAGGAAGGATCAGAGGACCCGATAGCCATGGCTAGCTAGTGATCTTAAGCGTCCCGCAATGCAGGCTGCTGGTATGCTCGGTATCATGGCCCTTGTGCTGACAAGCTTGCGCCTTGTACGGGTCCAGGACTCGTTAAGGAAAGGGAAAAGATTCCTGGATCAGAATAGACTCGGTCAGCATTGCATTCATTCAACCTCTGCAAATCTGCTGGGTATTCTGTCCGATGTGCAATCCTCTCGTTTTAGTGTAGATCGTTGGGCTCCGTGACGCGCACCGTGGAACTCGTAGACCTTGCTATCTCCTTGTGGTTGACCATCGCCCTGGTCTCAGCTTGAGTTCCAACAGATTCTCAAATTGCTTGTGCAACTTTCAACAGCGACTCGTCAACAGCATGGCCATATTTTCGTTCCTCTTTGGTTCCACGAAGCGTTCATCTCGAGCGTTGATCCTACCGCACGATGAAGACGGGAACGACCATGATTGCAAAGCTTTACTCGCCGATCAGGATGGCCATCTTGTTGAAGCTCCTCCCCATTATCGATCGAAACACCGGAGTGGCATCAGCATCATCGGCTTCGGGATTGCTTTTGCCATCGTCATCGGCTTGATCACAATGTGTGTTGTCTGGTATCTGTCCACGCAGAAATCTCAGCCAGAGCCGCATGACATGCTAGCACCCAACGCTATGCATTCCACAGTGAACGAGGCGCACCGCCACAGCATCATACCAGCGGACATACTAGACAAACTGGAGCACGCCGAGGAACTCGGATCTGAATTCGAAGAGGCTCGGTTTGCGGGTTGGAAAGACTGTGGCTCCAGTGTAGAGGAGGCCCGCGCGAAGAGTTGCTTTTTCGACGTCATGCTGCACTCATGGGTGAATGAGGAGTGCGCTGACAAGGAGCTCATGGACGAATACCTCACGAAGGTACCGTATCATTGGTATCGAGACTGGAAATCGAAGGAAGAAATCACTGTAGAAGAAATGCGACGCGGCGAGCACGGGACTGCCGCGGTGAAGGTGGAAGAACACGGCACACACTGCGCGTATGTGTTGGAAAAGAACATGAGGGCGCTTATGAATGGGAAGCCTCTTGCGCGCTCGATCTATTCCATCAAGCATGCAGTCCACTGTCTTGGGCTTTTGGTTGATCCCTCGACTATTCCAGGCGATTTCACCCAAGTTGTCGTAGAGTACGATCAATGCGGCATTCCACAGTTTGACTAAAGGTCGACGAGGCCGAGGAGATGGATAAGGAGATGGTTAGTAGATGAAGGCGTGAGCGGCTCAGAATTGAGATCCTGATGATGTCGTCTTGGATTGCCTGAGGCTGTCAGGCTACATTGGAAGTCCTGACACATCCGAAGTTCTCAGTGATCAATAGTTCAGCCATCCATTTCTCGAAATTTATTCATACGTAGTGATGCAACGCATAAACATGGATTCTGAAGCTGCTCTGAACCGGTGCATAGGATCTCTTCCCCGAGCATACCACTGTAGTCTTACTGGCGGGGGCTCGAAGTGACTTGTCAGCAGATTTATTATCGCGCTGGCATCGCCATCCTGAATGGTACTAGACGCTTTACATGGGCCCAGCTCAGGTAGTCAGCGCGGATCTCTCCTAGCTGCCCATCACGCAATCTATGTATCGCCTCCACAGGCGTGGCACGGCTGGGCTAGCCCGCCGACAGTGGAGACCTGATTTGTGTTAATGGGTTCGCTACGATGACCTGCGCGTAGGTTCTGACATTAAGTCATTTTGGAAGACCGGGCATCAATGGACAAGTGTTTAGTCAAACATCCTATACTCGAGATTTCGCTCTTCCACGCCAGAGTACACCTCGACAGCACGGTCGACCATCTCCTGTTCGCAAAGCGTTAGACTTTGTCACCTCGAATGGCTCACATCACAAGCACCAATGGGCGAGAGCTCACCGCGTGTCAAATGATTGGTTTGACATGTGTCATGAGTGGCCTTCAGATCATCTGGGCAGCGTTGATGGGCAGCACCTCTGTGAGTCCAAAACATGGCACTCAACACGAGCGATATCTAACGTCGTAGCTTTACTTAGCATCCCTCGGTTTCTCGAAGGTCGACCTAGCAATCATATGGTTGCTGGGCCCCCTCGCCGGAACTTTCGTCCAGCCCTTGATGGGTGTTTGGAGCGACTCGATAGCTTGCCGATGGGGTCAGCGAAGACCATTTATCATTGGCGGCACAAGCGTCTTGCTCATCGGTCTGATCTTGTTATCTGAGGCGCAAGAGCTTGCGACGTTCCTTGGAACCTCAGATCGTGTGTTCGCCCTCGTTGGAGTGTGCATGATACTCCTCTCTATGCAACCACTCCAGATGGGTGCTCGCGCACTCATCGCCGAACAGTCTCCACCGACTCTCGTGCCGCGGACAAATGGATGGGCTAGTCGCTGGATTGGACTTGGTTCTGTGGCCGGTTATCTGCTCGGAGTCGTCAACCCAGGGGGCTCAATGAAGATCCTCTATGGAATTGCTGCGTCTCTGCTCGCCTTGTCAGTTCTGGTGACCTGTTGGGCCATATCAGAAGGCCCTTCTCTGGGCAAAGCTCGACCATCTCTCACAATCGGCAAGGTCTCTCCAGCGATCAGACGAATCTTCACAGTTCAATTTTATAATTGGCTGGCGTGGTTCCCGTTCCTGTCCTACGGGTCTACGTATGTTGCAGAAGGCGAAATACTGGGCTCAGAAGCAGCGTCGCTGAGCCGTGGGAGCTTCGGCATGTTCCTATTTGCATTATTGGCGTTCGGCTTCAACGTCCTTCTCCCGCAGTTGATGTCGCGCTTTGATGCTACTCGAGCGTCCGAAAAGATGGTCCACCGGCATAGGCCGCTGGCTACTCTGTGGATGAGTGGACACCTGTCCTACTCGATCGTCATGGCCAGTGCTTTCCTTGTGGCAGGTCAAGGCCGAATCATTGTCGTCGCTCTGGCAGCATTCAATTGGAGCTTGACGCAATGGGTGCCTTTCACGCTCATAAATGAACATCTGCTAGAAGATGGGCTCGATGCTGGCATTGTCACGAGTTTACACAATGTGGCGATATCTTTACCACAAATTCTGTCGGCGCTCCTGACCGCCTGTATACTATGGGTTGCTCGTCTCTTAGGCGCAACCAACGAGTTGGAGATCTTGCTGAGTCTGACGGCCGTTCCGAGTCTACTCGCGGCCTACTATGCCAGTCGCATAGATCGTGTGAAGACTGAGCCATGGTTTGAGGAGCATAGCTTCGATAGCGATTTCGATCTGTAATGATTCAATTGATCATCTGTCCACCTCATGGATACGTACTCGTGTAGAACATCGTGAAGAAACGAGGACTTGATTCCGTGTCTTGGCGCTCGGTATCTGCCTTTTCTTGACCGAGTCCTTGACAGTCTCAATTCCGACTTCAACTTGTCAGTCACATCAGAATAGTGACCTCCAACATCGATCCTCGCGAATTCTCGGTGTATACTCAAGCGGGGCTTCAGGTACGGAAATTCAGCCTTGTAGGTGTCTCGAGATCGACACCCTCCCGCATATTAGCGCTACCTCGGCAGAAGCGACCCTCTCCGGCAAGGATCCCAAAGAGCCGTGAGCTATTGCATCAAATAAGAAATGGCTGCCACACACGTCGTCACTGTTGCAGAAGAGCTGCTGCGGAAGCGGAATTGCGACAATCAAGATGGCGGGCGAGATCCGGCAACCCATAGATCTGGCTGCTCTTGAGCGGTACATTGATAGCCATGTCAAGGAGATCAAGGTGCCGATTGCTGTGAAGCAGGTATGTTGTTGCTATGATCGTACACTAGCAATTAATATACATGCTGACGAGACACGCGACATAGTTTGGCTATGGACAATCGAACCCGACGTACCAGATTACGGATAAGACGGGCAAGCGCTTCGTGATGCGCAAGAAGCCGCCTGGAAAGCTTCTGTCGGCGACGGCACACAAGGTCGAAAGAGAGTATAGGATCATTCATGCGCTTGAGAAGACCGATGTAGATGTGCCAAAGGCATACGTGCTGTGCGAGGATAGCAGTATCATTGGCACACCATTCTACATTATGGAGTTCTTGGATGGCCGAATCATCGAGGACCCATCATTACCCGGTGTCTCAGCTGAGGATAGAAATGCTATGTGAGTTGGTTCAGAAGATGCAGTGTTGATGTGAGCTAAATATGGATAGGTGGAAGAGCGCCGTTGAGACACTCGCCAAATTCCACAGCGTCAAGCCCGCGAGCGTGGGACTCGAGTCCTTCGGTAAACCCTCAGGCTTCTACAATCGCCAGCTCAAGACCTTCGCCACGATCCAAGATGCACAAGCCGCAACCCGCGACAAGGAGACAGACATTCCCGTGGGCAAGATCCCTCACTACGACGAGATGGTCGCTTTCTTCGCAAACCCATCTCTGCAGCCCAAGGATCGCGGCACTTTCGTACACGGAGATTACAAGATTGATAATGTGGTCTTCCACAAGACTGAGCCTCGTGTGATCGGCATTCTGGATTGGGAAATGGCAACAGTCGGACATCCATTGTCTGATCTGGCGAACTTGCTCACTCCATTCACCATGGCTGAGAACCCGATCGCGCGACAGGCTGGCCGAGCGAGCAATGCTTTCACAGATCCTTTGCCTGGCCTGCCCAGCAAGCAGCAATGTCTGGAGTGGTACGAGGCGAAGGCTGGCTGGGACCCCAAGCCGGAGATTACCTGGGCGGATGCTTTCGGCACCTACAGAGCGTGTATCATTATGCAGGGTATCGCTGCGCGATATGCTGCCAGACAGGCTAGCAGTCCAAAGGCTGCGGAATACGGCGCACAGATGAAACCATTTGCAGAAGTGGCTTGGAACCTGATCCAGGCGCAAAGCAAGAAGAGTGGAAAGAGCAAACTATAGATAGGCACGAGGAATGCGAACAAGAGCGAGATATCATGGACTTCTGCTATGTCCAAAAATCAAGTGTGAATGCTAATATGACAGGTGAGGCTCCTGTAAGCGCTTTGGCGGCTCATGCATCAGTCTCGAGCTTCTCTTCGTCTCCAAGAGGCTGTAGGTGCGAATTGGGACTGGTGTCGACAGCTCGAGAGGTTGGCTAAACAGTTTCGCTGTGTTCTCGGTCTCATGGCAGGCAGGGTATCTTATGCAGCTCTTTGTTTGCTTTGTTAGGCCGCTCATCTGGAATTCAATCCTAGTGGATCTTGTGCTGTGCCTTTTCTGGGCGTGCTTTGCGGCTTCTTGCTCGCTGGCAGAGAGGGATTCCACTGTCCTCTCGTCCCTGACAGGCCCAAAGGATTCGACCCGGTCACTGCTCTCGGGCCAGTTGCGCCAGAAGCGTCCTTGATTGCGTTCCCATATCTGCTTGGATGGTTAGTGTGTGCACCTGAAGTTTGGAAGAATCATTGAATGATTTCGTGGTTACTCACCCTCTCACCCCATCAGCCCAACCTCGAGTAGTATTTGATACTCCGTTGCCCATGCCTTTCCCCACTCCAGAGACCCCGTTTCCGACCGCGTTCACGGCACCTCCAGCGGCGTTTCCGACACCTGCAACCCAGCCTTGAACTTTCTTCGAGATCCAGTTGTCGTTAGCGGCCATATTGAATCGATTGCAATTTTCACTGCACAAAAAGTATGGAGAACAGCATTTCCCATCTATGTTCTGCATCTTCTTCATCGCCACACCATACCAGAATCAGGTTTCACCCCTGCTTAGAACGTCATGGCTGCAGCCTCAGGCTCGCCATTTGATGTCTCCAGCACGAAAGGTACCACAAACCTTCACGGTGATCCTCTACTTCTGCATTCAGGAATGAGATATATAATTCCCAAACAAGCAATCTATAATCTGTTCGAAACCACCTATATGACAAAAGCTTTGAGTACCTTCGACGCAGCCTCGTCAGCAGCCTTGTTCACACCTTTCGCAACCACAGCAGCCCAAACAATTTCCTCCACCTTTGCAGGATCTGCAGGTACCAGAATCTCCAGCTTCTTTCCTCTGATCCCAGGTATATGACTTGCAGATCCATACTTTGCGATCTTCTGCTTGTGCTCGTCCACCAAAGTAAGGCCAGAACCAGTGTTGTAATCCACCTTCCACTGCACTCTTCCGAGTAATGGACTTTCGAACTTGGTATGCCCGGACGATGAGCTGATCTTCATATTGATCGGCCTGCCGTTCAGAGTGATGTCTGCGGAGGATGAGTTCCATTGGTGGACCGTGGCTTCGCCGATCAGCACATTCTGCCCGTCATCTCCTACTCGATGGTACTCTAGGTGCTTCTTGGTCGGTTTGATGATGTACAATGGCTTGGAAGCGATTGTTTGGCCCGAGACGTGGACAAGGAGGATACTGGTGTCCTGTGGAGATGGTCGTATGTAGAAGACGCCGGGTTGTGCTTCAGTGGGCACCTCAACTTTCGCGGCTGCGCTTCCGGCTAGATCGGAAAGAAGTTTGGTGACTAGGCTAGTCATGTTGTAGAAAGTATGTCGGTTGGGTGGATATATGATTTGAGGCGCGATGAAGATCATATGGCCGAAGGAATAGTGATGGCTTTAAGTGGCCAGAAGGTCAGTGAAGGGTAGGCGAGAATCGAATGGTAGCGACGCTTTCAATACTCGAGTTGCGCCATCTTGAAGCGCGACATACGCGCACTCTTCGTGATCGTACAGCTGCAAGCGGCTGTGAGTGCAAGGCTGAGTTGAAGGAGCAGATCTTATTGGGCCGCGGCGCATCTCAACCGATACAGCAAAGATCGACAAGGCCGGTGAGCAGCCAGTGCTCCACTTGCTTGCACAAGGACCTAGATTAGCGCAGTAGCCACTGGCTAGAGTCAGCCTGCTGCTTTGAACTTCGCTTTATCGAATCTTCTCTGCAACCATGTAGCCATGGCTCGCCAATGGAAACCAGCATAATCGCTCTCATAATCCTTCAAGACCTTTTCCAGGTCGTTGCGCGTGTCTGCCGATTGCGTTGCCACCCAGGAGCACAACAGTGCCGCCGGCATAAAGCTCGCTCCCAGCGGCCGGACTGCGATCACTGCTTTAGCGAGCTCTAAGATGTGTTGCGCGACATCTTCGGCGTCTGAAGCAAGCTCTGTATTCAAGGGGTCGTGAATCAGCAACAGATTGTTCAGAACCGCGGCTACAGCGAGCAAGACACCAAGCTTCGCTTGAAGACGATTGGTCTGTTTCCTGATATTGATGCTTTCGTACGTGTCCGTTACAGAGGAGGCCAGCTTGCTCCGTAGTGTGATGAGCGTCTGGTGGGTTTTTCCTCGGTCAGCTTGGGTGAGTTGGTAGAGTCGACTGATTTCTGGGATGTTGTCTTTCGGTGAGTATATGAGCCTCGGCATTTGTCCAAGATCGAGAACTGTTACCGTATGCGAAGATGGGCCAGACTTGCAAAACTTGCTCAGAAGGGCAAAAAACCAAGGACCAAGTTGGATCTGCGGGTTGACGAACGACTCCACAATCTAGTAGTCGAGGCGTCAGTATTGAGGCCGCAAGACTCGTAACATGGCTTACAATAGACATGCAAGCTGCGAGCACAAGCTCTTCTTCGAATCCGCCCTGCCAACGATGGCTCTCAGCTAGCTGCAAAAGATGCGACATCGCGAAGCCATGAGCTCCAGACGTATTCAAAATACGCATCCAACCCTGAAATGTGTTAGCGCCCCAGCAATAGGCATGTGAGCGAGAGCTAGTGCGTACTTCTGAAAGTAGCAATAGGTACATTGCAGCAAGAGTTCCACTCCAAGCATTTGGATCTAACATTTCCATGCTCTTCCTCATAGTGGAAAGAGCAAACCCATATTTCTTGTACATCTCGGGTGTAACTTGGCCCGTATGGAGTGCGGGGAATGAGCAATTGAGCGACTCCACGGCGGCAAATAGTGCCTCGTTCTTCTCAATCTGTTTTGGTATTGTTGCGAGAAATCCACCCAACGCTGACACATCGTAGCGTTCATCGGAAACCTGGAGAATAGCTATGAACTGATTGATCGTGGCTGAGCTTTGATTCTCAGGCATTTTCATCACCCATTGAGCAGATACGGTATTGTGTCCTCTGTGCTTCCTCAACCTCGGACCCTCATCTTGGAATTTGAGTGTCTGCTCGCCAGATCCTTCGCATTGAAGATCAAGCCTTTGACATCGCGAGCAGATAGGCTGTCTTTGATCACACTGTTCTAATTAATGAGCTTCCGAGTGGTCGTCTCCGATTGCAAGGTGGTCATGACCTTCTTCTTTGACTTCCGACATGATGTACATCCTTTACCAGGCACTCCGGGCATCTCAGAAGTTGATAAATCGTCCGCAATATTGCTATACCTCGCAGTGCACTCGATGTAATTCAATGCGTACACTAGATCGCCGAAGGGGAGACGTGTGCTCAATCATTGGGGCTGGTCATTCATCCGAAGCAAGATGGAGCCGGATATGGCGCGGCATGTCGACGGCTGTCAGCAGCGCCATTACCGCACAACTTCGCAACATGATCGTCCAGGTCGAATACGCGTATGATGTTTGAGCAGCCTGAAAATGAGTGGAGTGGCGTGAGTGGTCCATGCACCACGCGCTAAGTTGATTTGGGACGCGCCACGCTTACCTAATGTAGCATACTAGTGTTCCAGACATCTGGCCTGCGATACCCAACATACATCGGTTGATCACAGTTGACACGACGATGCAGCTATGGATCTCGACAGACTCAATCCTCGCCTCGCGGGCACGAGGCTACGCCAGGCACAGGATGCGAAGAAGATGCAGGCGGTCGTTGAGGAGCGCCTGAACAAGAAGGGGCTAAGCGTACCTCCCTACGAATTCCTCGAGCTCATTGGGAAAGGCGCATATGGACGCGTCTATAAAAGGTATTCCAAAGCGTAGTACGAATCTCCAGTGGTGCTGACATCCATGACAGCAAGAGTCGGGAAACGCAACAAGAATGCGCAGTGAAGATCATTGAAGTAGACCAACAGGATTACCGCGCAGGCCTCGATGGCAAAGACGAAACGATCAAGGACTTCATACGGGAGACGAAGATCCTGCAAACACTCAAAGACAACAAGGCTCGCAATGTGAACCAGATTTTCGATGCATTTTCAGTTGATACCCAATTATGGATCGTGAGCGAGTACTGCCCTGGAGGCAGTTTGACGACGCTTATGAAGGCTTGCAACCCTCCTGGGTTGGCAGAGGAGTTCATCATCTCGATTGCGAGGGAAGTGGCTGTCGCATTGAAGTATGTGCACGATGCGGGCATTGTGCACCGGGATATTAAATGCGCAAATATTCTGGTTACGGAAGACGGCCGGATACAACTCTGCGATTTTGGAATATCTGGTGTGCTGGAGAACCAGGTGTCAAAACGAACGACCATTATCGGAACACCACATTGGATGGCACCAGAGATTGTCGGGCATCTGGGATCAGAATTTCCTGGTGTGAGCTACGGTGCGGAAATTGATTGCTGGGCGTATGGATGCATGGTTTTCGAGATGGCAACAGGCCGACCTCCAAACTCAAATGTCCCACCGCACAAACTCGGTCTCACATTGAATATACGCGCTCCTAGGCTGGATGCTACGAAGTATGCCGAAGGACTTTGCGACTTCACAGCGTTTTGTCTCGAACAGCAACCAGAGGACAGACCGAATGCTACACAGATCATGACACACCCTTACATCTCAAACACCGAGGACCAGTATCCCGCGAGTAGGATTACGAAGCTCATTGAGAACTTTGCTATGTGGGAGCAGGAAGGTGGTCAAAGAAGTTCTCTCTTCGATCCAAACTTGGGAGCTCAAGGTCCAGATGAGCTATCAGCTATCGGTACAGAAGAAGAGTGGAATTTCAGTACAACCGCGGACTTCGATCGAAGGATATCGATGCGCTTCGACGATGCGTTCGATATCACTAATGCTGGGCTTGGTGGCTCAGGTAATGGCGCGTTCAACTTCATGGAAGAGCAGCGAAGCAAGAGAGGCGAGGCGGCGCTTGGGCGACTGTTTGACCAGAATGCAAAGCCATATGCGTATGGTGAGCGTCGTGGTTCTGATCTGCCGCTGCGAGACTACCAAGACATGTCCACGGGCAATCGCGAAACAATGATCAATCTTGACGACATTGGAGTGCCGGACTTCAATCTGCCGGGCCTGTCCTTACTGGATCCTCCAACGCTACGTCCAGGAAGGAAGAGGATTGACAGCGACACCAGCAGTGATGGTGCACCCTTTCAGACTGCACGGAGAACGACGCTGGACTGGAGCTCACGAAGCTCCGTGGTATCATCGCGGGAGCCGTCAGAGGAGAGGAAGCCGCGACCTCCGACGATGGCGTGGAGTTTCGCTGCTGCACAACAGGAAGCTGGTAGCGATATACCAGACACTTCTGATGTCATCACGCCTCCAGCGAGAATACACGAAACCGCACGGAAGTCGACATTGAAGCCATTGAACCCGAAACGGGGCACGATGGCATGGAGCTTTGCAGAGGCGCAGTCAGAGGCTAGCACGATGAGGTCAAATCACCACATGTCGCTCACGACCAACGATGCGATCATCGAGCCACCGCGGCCATCATTGAAGCATGCAGCTACGATGCCGATTGGCTCAGCATTCCCCACGGTCGGGTCATCCTCACCCGAGAGAGCATCCATGATCAATCTGGATGATGCTATGGAGATCTATATCCCAGACCTGAGCAGAAGACCGTCAGTTGCGCACTCGGCAACGGACTCTGCAGTCACGGACATGACACAGGGCGATCCCTTCGATCTTGAAGAACAGCTGGAACTCTCCAAGGAAGCAAGTCGCACATCTTTACACCTCAAAACACAATCAGAGCCTACAGTGGGTTTCCTGGAAGGGAAAGGAAACAAGGATGATTCCAGCAGTCTATACGGGTCAGATATTGACTCGATCCACAATCGCAGCTCGAGTCTGAATCAGCCTTCTGACCGCTCGGAGCGAGATCGAAGTACTTCACGCCCACCTGGTGGCGCCCCAGCGACTCGCTACCGCGCTCGCAAACCGACTGCGCTGCAAAGACATCTCGCTGACCGTCAGCGCATGCCAAATAGTGGTGATAGCACTGTGCCTTCTTCGCGAGGAGGCAGCTTCGACTCGACTGGCAGTGCTGTTCCACTGACCGCGAATCATGCGCACAATCTCAGCTTCGGAGCCTCAGACGAGGAAATGCGGAAAGAGGATACGAAAATGTGGCAGCAGATGCGATCGCAGCACAGACGACAGCAGATCTCTGATGGTGCATCTACTATCGCTTCCAACGCGAGTAGGAGTGACAGCGAAGGTATCACTATGCGACCGACGACGCGACCGTCGCGGCTAGTGGGCAATTGGAAGCCGTCGAAGGGACCAGATGGCTACATCCTGCCTTATGATGTGGACAAGAAATTACTGCTCCCTGATCCGCCAGAAGACCTTGCATCACGCGAGTTCAGCAGATTGTGGTTCACTTTGCAAGCAATGAGTAGTCAAAATGCAGAAGTGCTGGAGAAGGAATACGGCGTGCCCATTGACGATGCAGAGTTGGAGGCAGAATTTGGACCACGACACATGTGGGCTGCTGCCGGAGCTGGGAAGGTGCCCCACATTGTTGGTGGTGACGAAAATGATGGATTGAGGTACAGTGAAGCGAGCACGCTGAGAGGCGAGCTGTAATGACAGATCATGGGCGGATATCAATGCTGTATCATAATGTGTACAACTTGAAATGGAGCGAAGTCTGAACGGAATTCTTGGAATTGCTGAAAGCGGCCATTGACGGATCCCGATGTTCGAGGAGGCGAGCTCTTGCTGATCGAACGCCTTCTTAAGCCCAATGCCTCAATTGCGCACCCTCGGAAGGTCGGGTGGTCAATCTTGCTAGGAGCGCTCACCGCACTAGTAAACGGCTTCCGCAAAATTTATAGGCCTGCTCACCAGATTAGAAAGGCCCTCCCTTTTTGCCAAGTTCGACTCTTGCATAACGCCGTTTCCATACTTCCGTGTTCATGCGCCTTTGCCCAATGCTTGATTTCAAGTCATCGCCGCTCGTGCGTTTCTTATTGCTGATTTTAAGTAAGAGGTGCTCAAATCCATTCCATGTTCGATTCGTCCTGATTCCGTACCGCTTCGTTCGACAGTAGAAGTTTCTCGTGCTGTCTTCCTTGAATCTGCTACTATCAAGGGTCAAAGGAGCCAGACAGAAAGTCCTGTCTTCCAATTGACTTGACGCTAACGCCTGCCTCGACTTTGCTGGTTCCAATCGAGGTGAAGTCTTCATCGCCCTTGCAATCGTCCCAACATATTTCCTTGAGCCAACCCCGGAAGCGGCACTTCTGTTCTGATGTTCTCTTTGCTCAGCAAGAACATACTCATACCAGTAGCACAGCATTGATGCATCCATCGTTCTCGGGATTGTTCGTGATTTGCGCCCAGCGACCCCACACCACCTTGCCACCCGCCGTTACCATGCCCAGCTCGCTGACATTGACCTCAATGACAGTGCCTCGCGTCAAGACGCCCAGTTGCGTGTAAAGTGGATTCGAAGGATTCTTCTTGACGCTGAGGATGGGTAATTGCACAGTAACGCCGAGTTCCTTGTGCGTGACATTCGCCTTCTTGTATCGCAGACCCATGGGCCTGATGAAACGCTCGTACTTGACGGGCCTGCGGGTGAAATCTGGACCGACGAAGGTAGGTTTTGTGATCATGCGTTTCCACTAGCACATGAATTAGCTCATCGCCACCTCTCAAATCTGGTGGTTGGAAAACTTACAGCTTTCTTGCTCGTCTTTTTGCCCGTCTTCACCACCTTGAACACTTCTTCCTCCGCCACACCCCTCACTTTCGGCAATGGCACACTGAATTTGGCCGCCCGTTCCTTCCTCTTCTCCTTGATCTGACTGCTCAACGCCTTCGCGTCATTGCCCTTACTCCGATCCAGCAAATACTGCGGCAGCGCCTCCTTGCTCTCCTGCTCCTCGCCCGCGCCCTTGACGTTCTTCTCCTCCTTGGCCTTGATCTTCTTCTTCATCTGAATCTTCTCCTTCCGCCGCGACTCGGCATACTGCTTCGCGCGCAGACCTCGCAGGTTTTGTGCTTTGTACGAGGTCTGGTGCGCCTCGCGGGCTTGTCGCTTGCGCACCCGCTCTTCATGGTCGAAGCGACGACCATGGAGCTTGCGATGCCGCTCAATGTACTCGTTCTGGGGCATCGCGGATGTGTGAGGGCGTGCAGTGGATGTGCAATCCGCAGAGAGATCGCGGGCAACTTTTTTTCGAGATGCAGGTTTCTGAGCTAAACTAGATCTGGTAAGTGCGTTCTAGATGAGCCCCACTCCTGGCCGCACCTGCCTCACCTCGATGCTTCGAAGCCTCTACGAACCCTTTGCTCTCAACTCTGTACGAATATGCGTTCCATCAGGTATTGGCGTATAGGGGCCCTGCGCGGCCTCAAACAGGTCCTCCCCATTGCATATTGACTTTGCTGCAGATGGATGGCTTCATAATGCTCAGGTTTCGAACTTGCTCTCCTGATTGGACGTACTCGTGGGAGGGAGTGCGCAGCTTGCGCGTTTCCGGATCACCTGTTTTCTTATTTAGTGATCCGCGAGCCTCCAAGCCTTGGCTGCACAGAGTGGATGGAAACATGAGGCCGCAGTCATGGCAACTTCCGCAGCCCCTCAGTCTGTGGCCAGCCGTTCCCGACACTTCTATGCGAACACTATCCAACGCCGACTACTGTTACACTCACTAAAACGCATCATCGAGATCCATGGACAAAGACGCTAGCCAGCAGACCGGAGATCCCGTCTACCAGCCTCTTCTTACACCCTCAAGCATCCGCCTGCTGCATCGAGATGGAGAGGATGAACATGGAAGGCTCAGGTTCACGATGCGCACAGTCGATCTTCGCGATGACGTCTTGTACCACTGCCTTTCCTACACCTGGGGAAACCCTCACGCGGATGGGACCATATTCCGAAAGCATTTTGAGGCTCAAGCTGCTGCGTATGAGGCTAAATCGCACACGATTATTCTGAATGGCAGACCGGTACAGATACATGAGAATCTCTACGATGGTATGAAGCAACTTCCGAATAATGTTTGGAGTCATCGCGTTCTTCACAAATATGCACACTTGAACGGCCAAACCGTTGTGCATATGTCTGCGAAGATTAATACGCCAAATGGACTCTGGGTGCTACAGTCCCACCTGGATCATGGCGCCGACCCGTCAAGCCTCGATTGTAGCGGAAAATCTCCCGCGCACTACGCTGCGCAGTACAAGAACTCAGGCGCTCTCGAAATCTTACTGAAGGCCGGCGCCGACGTCACCATCAAGGACAACGATGGTAAGATGCCGATTGCATACGCATGGGAACAACGGGACGTGGAATCAGCACGGCTTTTGGTGTCTGCTATGGTCAATCGATCAATCACCGAGGCAGGAGCCGATCAGCAGCCCAGACCGGTTGCCTGCTTTGACCATTACGTATGGATAGATGCACTTTGCATCAATCAGGAGGACGTACTTGAGCGATCACATCAAGTGTCCATTATGGACAAGATCTACGAGCGAGCTGGTTATGTCCTTGTCTGGCTTGGAGAAGACGACGGCTGGACTGCGACCGCTTTGTGAACTATGAAGAAGTTGATCCAAGCTGACAAAAGGCTTCAAGATGGCGGTGTTGTCCCCTTCGTCACCTGCGATGAACGATTCTACCAGCAGCAAGCACTTCCGCCAATCACTCGCCCAGAATGGGATTCGCTCGCTGCTCTTATGGCCCGTCAATGGTTCAAACGGATGTGGGTTGTTCAGGAGGCGGTGCTTGCAAAAGACCTGATCATGTATTGCGGCTCTCATGAGATTGTATTCGGGGACATCGCGAGGGTGACAGACCTGCTTCAACGGTTGTATCGGAAAATTGGCTACGAGTCCTCACTAAGATACATTCCGCTCGAGGAGCTCGCATGCTCTCTCGAGTATCATTTTTCAATGATGGTGGAGCTGAGAGATGTCCGACACTGCCTTGCTGAAGGGTGGACTATCAAAGATGGCTCCGAAGCTGCAAAGCGGCGATACGATAACGAGCGATTTTCTCTGGGGCGACTCATACCGCTGACGTTCCCATTCCATGCGACCAATCCGCTGGACAAGATCTATGCACTTCTAGCACTGACACAGATGTGTCTCAACCCAAAGCTCCAGATTTATCCGGACTATCGGCTATCTGTTGAGCAGTGCTACATGCGAACAAGTTCAGCATTGATTGAGAGCACTAGGTCTCTGGCGATTCTTTCATGGGTGCAGAGCTCCGCATACTCGAGAATACCAGGTCTGCCTAGCTGGGTACCGGATTTCAGTGCAAAGGCACTCAATCCACTTCCGCCTTTAAAACCCCAAACTCTAAGGCCGATGCCAGAGAGATCGTTCTGGACTGATATGACAAGACTTGATGATCATATCCTCGGCTTGGAAGCTGTACAGTGCGATACAGTCAAGCTAGTCGCCGGGGCAAGGCTGCCGAAAATGGAATTGGACCCGTCATGGTTTGCGCTTCTGGAGAGCTTACCGACGACGTACCATACTGGAGAACCCCTGGGCGAAGTTCTGTGGAGGACTTTGTGTGCCAATACAGACACCAGAGGGGTCACGCCGGCGCCTTTTGCATTAGGCGAGCACTTCAAGAATCTTCTGTGCGCGCTGTTGTGTGAAGACGCAGAGAAAGCTCTCTCCTCCACACTAACCACCTTTGCGGCCATGAGTCAAGTGTTGTACATGGACGAAAGCACTTCATCGAAGAGGACCGATATGCACGCTGAACTCATTGGCCGACAAGAGCGGGAACTACGGAAGGGTGTAGACTTCGGTGTGGGTAGCGAGCACTTCAAGCTTGCCAGAGAACTCATGGAGCCAGTGGCGAGACTGATCGTGCCCACTTGGAGCAACGCACTAGCGTTTACGGCGTATGGCAATTGCATACCTACCTTGCTGGATCTGGATCATTACTTTAGGAACAGCTCAACCATGGCCGTTCCAGCTGCCTCGATCTCTCAAGGAGTTGATCAGCGTGGGAAGCAAGTCACGACAATCCACATGGCGCACTCTGCAAGAGACGATCCCAACTTCAGGTCAGCTGCCGCCCGCAAGGAATCGAGAAATGCGTTTGCCATTGCACATGACCGCCACTACTCTGGCCGCAAATTGTTCGCGACTGAAGGTGGATACCTCGGGCTTGGTTCCACAGATTTGATGGAGGGTGATCGCATTTTCTTCTTGAATGGCGGCAACGGTCCTTTCATACTTCGGCCTGTGGAAGCCATGGATGGAAGTAAGGAGCACGTCCGTCAATACAAGCTTATTGGGGAATCATACATTCATGGTGTCGAGCACATGTTGCAGAAAATGAGCAGCACAACGGCCTTGGCGTTTGAGCGCATTGAGCTTGTCTAGTGTTCACCGTCATCAGATCTCCTCCAGCCAAGACCATTCTCATCGTTTCGCAAATTGATCGCCGCGTGACACGCTCGACTAGGTTTGTGCCCGAATCCCATTCAGCAGGCTACGAAATGCCGCAACCGTGAGTTTTTGCTTGTGTTACCATGTACTCCATGCGAATCCTGCTCTCGGGGAGGTAGCGCAACCTATACGCAATAGCTAAGTGCAACGTCTTCGGACCCCTCCCTTTTTGCCATTCTAGCCGCGTCGTTATTTGTGTCCATGTTGCTGCCTGCGGTTACCCACTGCAGACACCCGCGCACGGTGGGCACCTTAGGTTCGATGCATGCGACTGATCTTCTTTTGCAGAATAGGCAGTTTGATGGAGCGATGTTTGAATGCTACAATTCGCCAAACATAGATTCATTCTATCACGGCCGCTTGGAGCGTTGCTGTCTGCAGTCGACGTGGCACAACGTCCTCAGAACCCTCTTCCCCCTTTCTTGACCCCAACCTTCTTCACCAACCCTCCACCGCCGACTTTCTTCACCACACTTCCACTCCCAGGCTTCTTCACCACCCCATTCGACTTCTTCGTCCTCGCCGCCTCCTCCATCTTGACCCTCTCCTGCTCCCTCTCCCTATCCTCCGCAATCTTCGCCTCCAGCTCCGCCTTGCGATTAAACTCGTGCTCCGTGATTCGCCTCTCGCGGTGATCATACCCCTTCTCCTTGACGCTGTAGAAGACACCTCCCAAATCAGCGAGCCAGTGCGCGTCCACGCTCGTGACGCAGGACATATACTCCTTGCTCGTCAGGATCAATTCATGGTAGACCACGTAATCCGGTAAGAAGCCGAGACCGTACAGCGCAGACGTGGGATGCAGCTGGATATGCACGCCCGTCCTCAGATTCGTGTACTCGCCTATGCCCTTCACTTTGGCCGCTTGGTGGTAGTAACCGCTGCATATGCATTTGCGCGCCACATCCCAGTCGGTCCCACAACTCACAAGCTCCATCTTGTTCTTGGCCATGATATCGGCGATCTGCTCGCGGATTTCCTTGGCTTTACGCAAGCCCTTCGGGTGCAGGAAGTGCCGACTGCTCCATTGGTCCGAGTACCCGTTCATGCGCCACTGGTTGTACACGTGCAGCAGCGTGAGGTGATCTGACTCGGGCACGAAAAACTTCTCGCGCGCAGCGTCGGATTCTTCCTGCCGCTCCTTGGGGCGGTAGAAGACGCTGGGCACGGAGAGCATAGACACGATCGTCAGCATCTCCTCGCTGCAGCCGTACTCGGTGGATGTGACGATCAGTTTCGCCAGGGAGGGGTCCATGGGGAAGGGCGTGAGTCTGCGGCCTAGTTCGGTGAGATTGCCGAGATTGTCGAGGCAGCCGAGGGCCCAGAGGTCGAAGAGGGAGGTGTTGAGGACGTCTTGCGGGGGTGGGTCCATGAAGTCGAAGTCGAGGAGGTCTTTGACGCCGAGGGATTTGAGGAGGAGGACTGTGCTGGCGAGGTTGGTGCGTTGCAGTTCGGGGATGGTTTGGATGTACATTTCGTCCTGGAAGGCGCGTTGTGTGAAGAGGTGGAAGCATTTGCCTGGTCCTGTTCGACCGGCTCGACCGGCGCGCTGGGATGCGTTGGCTTGGGAGATGGGCGTGATCTGGAGGGTATCCATGCCCATCTTGGGGTTGTAGACTTTGAGCTTGGAGAAGCCTGCATCGACGACGTACATGATACCGTCGACCGTCAGACTGGTCTCGGCGATATTGGTGGCTACGACTACCTTGCGCACACCTGGTGGCGCTTTGTCGAATATCTTGGCTTGTAGGTCGGCAGGCATCTGGCTGTAGATAGGCAGAATGAGCAGCTTTGGTGGATCGTTGAGCAACTTCAGTCTTTCATCCATGAGCTCGCAAGTCGTCTCAATGTCCTCCTGACCTGTCATGAATATCAGGATGTCACCTGGACCCTGGGAGACATGGATCGCGAGTGCTTGCCTGACTGCTGCATCGACATAATCCTCGCACGGTGATCGGGCGAACTGCTCGTCCACAGGGAAAGTTCGTCCAGGGATGATAAACTCTGGTGCTCCTCCGAAGAATTTGGAGAAGCGCTCAGAGTTCATGGTCGCAGACGTCACGATGAGCTTGAGGTCGGTGCGCCTGGCGATAACCTTCTTGATCAGACCCATAAGCACGTCGGTGTTCAGAGCTCTTTCGTGGGCCTCATCCATGATAATGCAGGAGTACTTGTCCAGATCGCGCTCTGTGATCGATTCTCGCAATAAGACACCATCAGTCATGTACTTGATCTGTGTCTCGTCGCTGGTACAATCTTCGAATCGAATAGCGTACCCCACTATGCTGCCCAACTTGACCTCCATCTCTTCGCTGACACGTTTCGCAACACTCATTGCCGCCACACGACGAGGTTGGGTGCATCCGATCAGTCCCTTCTTGCCGTAGCCGTCCTCATACAAGAATTGGGTAAGCTGTGTTGTCTTGCCTGAGCCTGTCTGCCCGACCACTATGGTGACCTGGTTATCTCTAATGACTCGGAGCAATTCCTCACGCATCGCGAAGGCAGGAAGATATTGTCGTTGTTCCCGCAGGGTCTTGCTTCGACTGAAGCTGCTTTGGCCGTCACTCGTCTTCATATGCTGAGCGAATTTGCTATTGCCTTTGGGTTCCTCGCCTTCTCCCACTGGCGCCGCGCTGTCCGTATCCTCTTCATTCTTGACGCCCATGACATTGCCCAAAGTTGTGCCGGCCACATTTGTCGCCTCTTGCGCTGCCCGCTGTCTCTCTCTTTGCTGCCGTCGTTCCTTCACAACTCGACTGCCTTTCCTCGAGATGACTGCCATATCACTCTGCGGATCTCGGACGGCTGATATGGGATCTAGCTGCTTGGTGAAGACTCGTCGGCCGTCGAGGAAGGGTGGCTTCAGATCATGCACCAGTATATGCACCCGCACATCCTCATTATCGTCAAGGAAATCATCGTCCAATTCTCGTCTCTGGGCGACACCAGACCCGAGCATCCGATTCGTCTCCCACATCTCGTTCTCCTTCATCCGCTGCCTGGCACGCATGTCTCCTCTCCTTGACGTCTTCTTCTCCAGCATCGCCGCCTCCTTCTGCTGATCAATATACGTATTCTCAAATCCACCGAACGGGTTATGCGTCTCATCTCCAAAGGCATGGCCGCCGTTCTCCTCAGCGCCATACCAGTCTCTGTCCATGGCCATGGCATCCTCCTCATCCACGCCCGGCTCGGGCCCATCGAACTCGGTCTGGTGCGGTGTACCGCCCCGAGCTGATCGAGGCGTCTCCGAGCCCCATGATCGCTTATTTGAGGGGCGGTAGCGGTGTTGAAGGTCCGGTCGCAGTGAGGGTGTGGACTCGCGTGAGTTGCGCGCTGAGCGGCCGTCGTCCAGCTTGCGCCGCTTGGGACTGTGTTCTCCATTCATGTCGGGTTGTATAGAATATGTACAGGATCTGGAAGAGATCAGATCCACCGAATACCACACTGGAGCCCAAGTCTTGAGTATGTAGCACAGTTGGAGGTGCAGGCGCAAAAAGTTGTGCCCTGAGCGGAAAGATCCGTCCCCACATGCGTCACTCCAAAAAATTTCTAGAGAGACTCCGACTTTTTTTCTGCACGAAGCTCGTTCTTTTCTACGGCAGTTGCGCGCTACATCTGCACATAGAGAAGAGGCTATAGACAATCGTAGTCATGTCCATGGTCACGGCTGCGACGTGGGTCCCGCGAGGACAAGCGGCGCAATTCCCCACCAAGGCAGAGTTCGACGGCGAGGAGTACGCGAGAATTGCGCAGATCGCGAAACTACAACTAGACGACGTACAAGAAGACCTCGAAGAAGCACAAGCGGAAGAAGAGGCGGCGAAAGCTGGTGTGCAAGAGAAGAAGACCAACGGCGAGTCGAAGGAATCGAAGCCAAAGAAGTCAAAGGAAGAGCAGGAGGATGAAGACGATGACCTAAAGGAGTATGATCTGGACAATTACGATGACGATGTGGAGGCCGATCAGGATGGCGACGCCGCGGGTACGCTGGGCATGTTCTCCAACATCAAGTCGCTAGCGTACTACGAGACAAACGATGAGGATCCATACATCACACTGAAAGACGACGAGGATGATGACGAGCGAGAAGAGCTGGAGATCATGGACACAGACAACATGATCCTGGCTGCGAGGATAGAAGACGAAGTTGCGCATCTGGAGGTCTACGTATACGAGGATGAGGCAGACAACCTCTACGTACACCACGACATCATGCTCCCAGCTATACCACTGACAGTGGAGTGGCTCAACTACGCTGTGGGACGAGAAGACGTAACCGCCGACGCGAAGGCAAACTTTGTCGCCGTCGGAACCATGGACCCAGACATCGAGCTTTGGGATCTAGATGTCGTGGACAGCATGTACCCCAACGCCGTGCTAGGTCAAGGCTCAGAACAGCCTACAGAAGTCGACAAGGCAAAGAAGAAACAGAAGAAGAAGAAATCAAAGAAGCCCAACGACAACTACCATGTGGACGCTGTGCTGTCTCTTGCGGCGAACCGGACACACAAGCAGCTGCTGGCATCAGCTTCAGCAGATACGACGGTCAAGCTGTGGGATCTGAATACGACCAAGTGCGCGAAATCGTACTCGTGGCATACCGATAAGGTGTGCTCGATAGCGTGGAACCCGAGAGATACGACTGGATTGCTGAGCGGTAGCTACGACCGAACAGTAGTGGTTGCAGACATGCGAGCGCCAGATGCTGAAGTGCGAAGATGGGGCGTCGAGAGCGACGTGGAGAGCGTGCGATGGAACCCTCACGATCCATTCTACTTCTATGTGAGTCTCATCTGCCTCGATCATGCAACCCTTCGTGCGCTAACTAATGGATACAGGTATCAACAGAAAACGGCATAATCCACTATCACGACGCGCGCGCCGCACCTACCGATCCCTCAAAAACCAAACCCCTCTGGACCCTCCAAGCCCACGACTCCGCCGTCAACTCCTTCGACATCAACCCCATCATCCCCGGCTACCTCGTCACCGGCTCCGCAGACAAGCAGACCAAGCTCTGGAACATCACCGACGCCGGCCCCAGCATGGTCGTCAGCCGCGACCTCGGCGTCGGCCGCGTGTTCAGCACCACGTTTGCGCCAGATCGGGAGGTCGGGTTTAGGCTTGCTGTTGCGGGGAGTGAGGGGGATGTAAGGGTCTGGGACACGAGCACGAATGCGGCGGTGAGACGGATTTTTGCGGGGAGGACGGGCGCGGATTGGAAGGGTGATGGGGACGGGGAGGAGGTCAAGGAGCGTTTCGTTGGTGTGGAGGAATCGAGTGAGGACGAATCATCTGAGGGAGAGGAGGAGCAAGACGGTGAGGACGGACCAGATGGCTGGGAAGATGAAGACGAAGACGAGGAGATGGAAGGTTGAGAAGCGCCGATTGGATGCGAGTGTTCGACGAGCTTGCGTATGCACCCTCGATGGGAAGATGCTATCACGAGAACTTGGCACGCTGGTGCGAAGGACTTGTGACGGTGCTCGGACAAGCCTCTGTCATCGTTTTGGCAGGTGGAGCCAATGGAAGCTTGGAGAGGCCAAGACCTGCAACATGCTATGCCAATACCGTCCAAGAGTGTCAAGCATTCTGCTGGACCCGCATGGTGGAGTTTCGAAACAGGCGTGTTTCTGGAGCTCCCCCGGGTCCGTGCGCTTTCAGGCTCGAGGAGGAAGAAGTCGGGATGGGAGGCCCAATATGGCACATTCATCTGAGCTAGATCTTGTGCTGAAGCGGTCACGGCACTTTCAGGAGCTGTAGGAGGCAGTTCTGTAACATGCGCAAAGACGCTGCCAGAATTGTAAGTCACATGGGTTGGTCCAGCACCCCAAAACCGGAAAAGCAGTATCTCACAACATTATTTCCAATATCCCCACAAACCATTGCGCAAGACATCTTGACATCTCTGGGCAGCGGAGGCCTTCTTTCTTGTCCTCGAACGTGCCCATCTTCCAAGATCTGGGGAAGTGGATTGCCTCCATCACCAGCAAAAGCAACACTTCTCTCACGAATCCACAACACAAAACTTAGCATGTCCCAAGCACCAGATCCATCACAGCCAAGAATTGCTTGTGAGACTCACTTTGTGGTCAGAAAGCGTGGTGGATGGCTTGGCTACGCGATGTGAGACACGTGCCCAGGCTTTTGGAGCCTCATGTTTCAGCCTGAGCGCGTTTCTTCGCACCATAACATCGTGTGTTCATCCTAGGTCTGCCAAGGACGGAGAGGGAGAAGCAATTGTGGCAGCTGGGCTTCCTGGAGTCGGGAAACGTACTTGGCGTTGGTTTCGACTTTGAGGTTCGTGGTCGAGACCATGAGTTGGAGGAGAAGATGTGAACACTGGATTTCTCCATAAAGGCAAGAGGAGAACGTGCAAGATGTGAGCTCTCATCATCACCCTCAGACAGCCGGATCACCGAAGACCATTACCTTTCTTCTCTAGCCGGCTTCTGGAAAGCATCGTGCTCTCTTCTTCTCTCGTCGCTGGTCCGATACCATCTTAATATTCTTCGTCCCTTCAAGACTCGCCGAGCACTCTCTACGTTAGCTTAATTCTCCTGCACGCCACCTTTGATCCTGCAAGATGTGCTCACATCGCCTCCTCCTCGCTGTCCTGGCAGCAACATCCATCTCCGCCCTCCCCCTCAACATCAACCTCGGCGCCTACTCCCCTGCCCTCGTAGTCGGTGACGGCGAGATCTCCTTTGGCGGCAGCCCAGAACGCGCTTCAGAAGTCCTTCAGACCCTCTCCGCAGGCGCGCAGAACGGCGCCGTGCCCTCGGGTCAAACACCGCCAGCGCCAGCTAGGCAACCAGGCGCAGAGATTGCGCCACGGCCGCCACTACCCCAACAGGGTGGAGAGGGTGCACTCCCAGCAGCCCCAGCAGGTGAGGCTTCCCTTCCTGCTACACAACCCAGCACAGGCACACCTGTCGCGGCAGAGGGCTTCACATCACCACTCGTGCAGGCCGCGGATGCGGGTTCCGATCCTGTGGCCGTGGCTGCACTACCTGCGTTCCCAGACGGCCAAGTGCCCAATGAATTCATCTCCCACGCTGTCTCATCACCGCGGTATCCTAACATGATGTTCAAAGAGAAACGATCCGTCGTCATTTCGGATGCTGAGGCAGCCGCCGCCGCTGCGATCGAAGCCAAGAAGCAGAGGAGGAATACAAAAGTCAAGCGAGATATCGATGGCTTTCGGGCAGCGCTACAGTATGCGCGCGATGCCTCGCTGACGGCTCCGAGGGTCGAGCTTGGGTTTGGGATTGTGCAGAATGCTGGAGTTAATGTGCCGGCTAATAGTGCGGCGAATGGTGTACTGGCGAATGGACAGCCGAGGCCGGTTGAGAAGAGGGATGTTGCGCCTGAGCCGGAAAATGAGGCTGATGATGAGAAGCTGGGGATGACCTTGATTGCTATTAGTGAGATATAGACTCGGGCAATTACCTTCCCTCCGTAGCTTCATCTTGAGATGGAGCAACGAAACACATTGGCCACCTGAATCCCACGGGTACATGACTTGAAATTGTCTTCCCAGCTCCTACTCAAACCGACATATGCATCATGAAGTATGACCATGCCATCTCACACCAACTTCATGCCACCAGTGCGCGTACTGTGAATGTTGCCAGAGAGCCAACAATTTGATAGCTGCAACAAGTCTCAGGACGATAACGTATCGGCTTATGACCTGAAAAGCGCCCTCGTATACCTGTGAGCGATCCAGCTAGATATCAGGGTGATGAGAGCGAGACACGCGGTCACTACCCCAAAGGCTACCCCTATGATTTGTGACGTTGTGAGATTATGACCTCCTTCTGCTGGCTCTGGTGAAGCCGATGGGCTCGGCGTGGTGGAAACAGTTGGGAACACAGTAGAGGCAATACTGTCAAGGGTTCTTTCTGAGGCCTGTAAGAGCCGAGAACAGACTGGACTGAGGTCTGCTGTCTACGTATAATTGGTCAGTGAAGCACATCTCCATGGAGAGGAAGGAGTTTCAGTACCTGATTAGCAGTGCTTAGAGAGAAACAAAGTGTTAACAGTGCCATCTGGTTCGCCGTTGAAGCTTGTTTGGTCGCCTCGTCTGCGTACTCGTTCGCTTGCTGTCCGATCTGCACTGATTTGATGGAGAAGAATCCGAAGCTAGCCGCGGCTGCGAGGGCTAGGATCTGCAGCGAAGCAGTGACAGCGAACTGCGCACGCGATTGTTTGAGTCGCAGCTCCTGTTGCTGCACCGAGGTGTTTGGATGAAAGCGCTCGCCGGTGTGAATGTCCAGGGGGGCTGCTTTTGCTTCAGCGACTCTGGATGGTGTAATTGATCCAGGCGAGATCGATTTTGCATCTTCGACAATGCTATACGCGGTTAGAAAACAGCAAGATCAGGGCGTGGTGCATACCTGATCTCCTCCGCGTCTCGACTTCGATCAGGCTGAGCGGTCTGGGCGCGCATTTCCAACTCATCGCTCGAGCTTGTGGCCATCTTGGTGTTGACCAGTTTATTTCCTAGGTGACACTTCTTAGAGATGACTTTGATTGAATTGTGGAGAGGATCGATGTCGTCCTTGAACTTTCGACTGCATCAGGCTGAGGCCACACGCCGTTAGCACAGCCCACTCCAGCCAGCCACGTCATGTCTCAACCACTGGCTCCCTCTCTAGGAGGCTTAGCTAGGTTGCATCTACCAAGGCATGTTCGATTCATCATGTTTCCTGCTATCGTGGATCCTGAATCCCTTGTGAAATTAAACATCACGAGATGCCATCCTCCCGTGGTGCTGTCTGATTGCTGAGGTACAAATTGTCTTTTGATCTCCGAGGAAACGACTGAGTCGCGGTAAGTCGCCGCCTCAACCATTTGTTCTGTGGCCTTAGCCGTTGGATGCATGCAATCATGTATTCTTCCTATCCATGACCTTGATTAGGTTCTCCTACCTCGTATCTTTCACACCTCTTCCACAACCGTATTGACCGGACTCTTCTGCTTCCTCAGAATACGCAACTTCGGCTCCATCCTGACCACAGGCCACCACCCACCCGTAAACTCCCTCGCCCACTGCCCCAACTCCACCCACTTCGCCTCCCACGGCTCCAGCTCCACCATCTTCCCATTCACGAACCTCTCCCCAAACCCGCGATCATCAAGCATCTGTCCAGGTTTCTTGATCGCGATACCAGCATATCCCCTCACCACATCCACGACCTCGAATTTGCCGATCGTGCGTTCTGGCTGCTCGGCGATGACGTAGTCGAACTCGGCCCAGAAGAGGGGATCGAGGAGTTTGCTGGGCTCGTCTGTTTTGTCGAAGGTCCAGCGTGGGGTACCTGAAGCGGTAGTGTTGCTCCGGTCTTCCAGGAAGCGTGTCAGTCCTGTTTGGCACGCGAGGTTGTCTGCGTGCACGCGGACGGTGGATGCAGAATCGGCTGCGAGCCGTTGAAGGCGCAGAACTGCTTCGCCACCTGGGTAGTTGAGCCGTGAGATAGCCAGAAGACCGGCTGATGCGGCATAAGACGCCAGTGTGGAAAGCAGAAGCATAGCGGCGAGAATGCGATAGGGAAAACCTTTAGACCGCCGTGTCCATATCCAAGATGCACCAATCGAGGCCACAGCGGTCAGTGCCGGCAATACATAAATGATGAAACGCCATTCCTTGTGGGGCAGAAATGAGTAGACGAATATGAATGTTAGGGAAGGCAGCAGCAATGCGAGACTGCGTAGGCGAGTCGCTGGTTGCCCGATCGCAAGAGGTATAAGCTGCATGTACGTCAGAGGGTTGAGCATTAGCTTCGGCAGCGCGTTCGTGAAGTAGTACTGCGGCGGACTGACGCCCCACTCTGAGGACTTCCCCAGAACAGTGTTGTAGTAAAAGCCTTCGAACTCTGGCCAGCTTGGGAAACGTTGCCAGAAGTACGAGTCGACGATCACTGTGGACACGAGTCCGGCGACGGCTCCAGTCATTCCAGCTGGGATGATGACAGACTTAATGCTCGATGGTTTGTTGATAGCGAGGAAGGCCGATACACTGAAGACCAGCACTGCGATCTCAGCTCGGAATACGACCCCTGCGAATGTGAGAAGGAATAGACATTCGCGATGCCATGCGCTGGCTTTATCAGGTTGCGCACTGAGGGCATACACCAGATTCCTGAGTGCCACAGTAGCTTTGTAGGAATTAGTCCATGTCAGCACGTCGAGACAAACAGCACCTACTGATAGCGAATGCGAAAATATTCGGCAATGTCCGTGACGCATAATACATGAGATGGAATTGGCTCGTCTGAAGTAGCATATACCAGACTGCAGCCGTCGAGCCAAAAGTATAGCTCACAGCATTGCGAAAGGAGATGATTGCGGCCGCATTGACAAGTCCTAATAGACCTCGGACTGTGGAGAAATTAATATCATGACACCAATAGCTTTCGTTATAGAAGTCGCGTACCCAAGACTTGTCCATCAAAACCCGTCGTCACGGCGCCAACAAGTTGACAAGTTGCGGTCAGGAGCGTAAGCGCGATCGTGCCTATGAATGTCCTAGGCACGCTTCCTCGAAACTCGACATGATCGTAGTTGGTCTTCAAGAACTCTCCAATGTCGCCAGTAGTCACGACGCCAGATGTGAGGACATCGTGAGTCGCTTGGAGGTTGAAGGACTCCTCGACTTTGGTGAACGGCGCGTATTTGAGGTGCAACAAGATGACGCCGATCACGAGGAGCGAGGTGGCTTTTTCTGTTCTAAAATGTTAGCAGCATCTCTTGAGATGAAGTGAATCGATGAAAATACCAATTTGACGATTCATGATGCATGTTGGACGCGATGTAAGACAGAATTGGGGTCTTGTCGAGGGGAAGACCAGGTAAGGTAATGTCACGTGATTCGACAACGATCAAACGACGAAGTGAAACATAATAAGATATTTGGGCAGAGGTCAATTGCACGATGAAGCCGTATGGCACAGCTTTCGATGTTCATTGGCGGAATTTTCTGATCTTCATGTCGCGAGCAAGGCGGGAACTCCTTTGCTCGCTTCAAAGCCTCAATATGCTCGCTCGTGGATGAGGATGAACTTTTCTTGACCCAAACCACTTTGGAATGTCTCTTTTGCTTAGCCTTGCACTCTAAAAGTCCTACCACTTGCGGTCTTCCTCTCTGCCTTCTCTTCGGTTTCTGGTCTTGCACGGCGCAGCACTGTACACAACTTAGAATTAGGCTCCAGTCGAACGTGGCGAGAAACAAACCTTGGAGGAAGTCGGCTGTTCTTCGACGCATACGCGAGTGAATGTACGCCTTGGACGCCTTGATGTGGTAGTGGAAGTAGTCACGGAACGTCTGAATATGCGAGATGACATCTTCTCTTCGTTGGCGCGTCAAGTGTCGTGGGAAGAGCACTGGTACACGATTAGCAAGTTTCCTTTCTCAAGACTCATGTTGTACCTACCAAAAGTGATGTATCCAACCTCGCCCTTCCCACTCGCCAGACCCGGGATACCTTGCAACTCCAATGGCGGATCGTTTCGGAACAGCACCTGCGGCGCATTCTGAATTGCTCTCCTTCTCGCATCCACGAATTCTTGCAAGAAGACTTTGCCAAACACACGATCCGTCTCGTCCTTGAATATGGTGCTGAAGATGACCGTGACTCTGTCGTGGCTGGCCTTCACGTAGATAGCTTCCTCCTCGCGATAGTGGATGGCGCGGACTTCACCGCCTTCTCGCACACCTTGTGGTGCTGACTCGGATGTGTACTTGGCTGCCTCTTGCGAGAGGGCTTCGAATTCGTCAAAGGCTTGCTCGAAGGGTGCAGCCATGGCATTGCGCTTTAATAGGGAGATTCGGCGGATGAGGTCGTCTCGTGCATCTAGTTCTTCTTAGTACATGTCAAGGCATGTGGTACTCGTATGTCCTACCTTGCTCAGCAGGTAATTGCTCTAGATCGACCTGCACAGAGAAGTCGTAGCCCTGCTCTGGTGCCACAATATACGGTCCATATTCCCTCTCCAGCACTGCCTGGGCGCCATACTGCACAAGCTCTGGGAAGCACTTGACCGAGATCGATATCACAATCTTGCTCTTGGCCTCTGGTGTCGAGATATGAAAGGTGACGCCGTCAAAGTCGGATACTACTTGGTCAATGGACACTGGCGCAGCTCTGTAGGCACACGCAACCGCAGTCAGCTTCAATTCGTGTGCGCATTCGGGAAGGTGGAAAGGAAGAGTTACCCTGAGAATCTGTCCTTGAGTAGCGACTCTATCAGCACATTCTGATAGTCGAGCAGCAACATCTTGAAGCCGCTCTGATCCTCCTTTCGCAAAGTGTATAAGGCAGACTGTATTGAGGGGCCTAGCTTAGCAGTGCGTGGACGCCGCACACACAAGCCCGCATGACGACGATCGAGCCCCACGGCAAGCAAATCGCGCTTTCCCTCTTTAGGCCATAAAATTATTTCTAGAAGGCAGGTACGATCGACATTCTCGAGCAAAAGTTGCACATCCCGCGATGGTCAAGACGTACAACAAGTACGAGGCGGCCAGAACGTTTGCGCTGGTCAATTCGGCATATTCGAATGTTCTTTCGGTGACAGATGCGTCGCAAAAGGGCGCAGGAGTTGGACAGGCCGTGGTTGGCGCATGCGAAGAGGTGTATCGCTGGGATGTGAAGACGGGAGATCTTCTGAGCAGATGGAAAGATGGCGCAAATACTTCACAAGTCACTGCGATCGCAAGAAGCGCGGCAGATCCAGATGTCTATGCTGTCGGGTATATTTTTTCAATTCCAGAAGAGTAATGGCAGGCGCAAAGATCATGAACTGATCCTCTCACAAGATACGAAGACGGCACAATCCGACTATGGGACGCGCGAATCGGCTCGATCATAATCAATTTCAACGGACATAAGACGGCGATCACGACACTCGCCTTCGATAACAGCGGTGCGCGACTTGCAAGTGGTTCGAAAGATACAGACATCATCGTGTGGGATCTTGTAGCAGAAGTCGGCCTGTTCAAATTGCGAGGACACAAGGATCAAATCGTCGCATTACATTGGTTATACGCAGAAGCCGCAGAGAATGGCGTCAACGGGACATCGAACGGCGTGCGATCAGAAGGAGCCTTCATTCTCTCGGCGAGCAAGGACGCGCTAGTTAAGATATGGGATGTGGAGTCGCAGCACTGCATAGAAACGCATATCGCGCAAACCAATGGCGAGTGTTGGGCCATGGGCGTTACGCCTGATATGAGTGGGTGCATCACGGCAGGTAGTGACGCCGAGTTAAAGGTCTGGTCTATTGATTTGCAGGCGCTGGCGGGTGCTGGTCACGCGACAGAGGAGAAGACATCGCAATGTCTGCATGACAGAGGCATACTCCGGAGAAAGAACCAAGATCGGACAACGGCTGTCACGTTTCACCCACAGGCAGACTATTTTGCTGTTCACGGATCAGATAAGGCCGTCGAAATATGGAGGATACGATCCGATAGTGAGGTACAAAAGACCTTAGCCAGAAAGCGCAGGAGGAAAAGAGAAAAGGCAGCCGCCAATGGCGAGACTGTTTCAGACGCCGATGGAGACGATACTGCCACTGCAACTATTTCAGACGTTTTTGTGCCATACACGACCATACGAGCAGGAGGCAAGGTACGAGCAGTCGATTGGATCAACACACGATCACACAAGAGCTTGCAATTACTGGCGTCGTGTACGAACAATGAGCTGGGAGTGTTTGAGGTGCCCACCTTTGAGAGATCATCACAAAGGAAGGAAGAGACAGTTGACTTCAACCGAACGTTCTCGGTGGACCTACCTGGCCATAGGACTGATGTACGATCGCTTGCGCTCAGTTCAGACGACAAAATGCTGGCATCAGCATCAAGCGGCTCTTTGAAGATTTGGAACGTGAAGACGGGGACATGTCTACGGACCCTCGAGTGCGGCTACGCTTTGTGCTGTGCGTTCCTTCCTGGCGACAGAATTGTGGTGGTTGGCACAAAAGCTGGCGAGCTCGAGCTCTTCGACATCGCCTCTTCTACATTACTGGAGAGCGTTCCAGCACACGAAGGGGCCGTCATGGCACTACAGATTCACCCAGATGGTCGATCACTAGTCAGTGGTAGTGCCGACAAGTCAGCCAAGTTCTGGAAGTTCGAGATTGTGGAAGAGAATATCCCTGGCACGCGACGAACGACGCCTCGACTGAAGCTCGTGCAAACACGAGTGCTCAAAGTCAATGACGATATCCTCAGCTTATGCTATACTCCGGATGCACGACTCCTTGCCGTCTCTACACTCGATAACACCGTCAAAGTGTTCTTCGATGACAGTCTGAAGCTGTTCCTCACTCTATATGGCCACAAACTACCCGTGCTCAACATGTCAGTCTCCTCGGACAGCAAGATCATAGCGACATGTAGCGCAGACAAGAATGTGCGTCTTTGGGGTTTGGACTTTGGCGATTGCCATAAGGCATTCTTCGCACACCAGGACAGTGTCATGCAGGTATCCTTCATCCCACAGCCACCCTCACGAGACGAGGCACATCACATTTTCAGCGCAAGTCGAGATCGCACGATCAAATCATGGGACGGCGACAAGTTCGAGCAAGTGCAGAAATTAGAAGGGCATCACGGCGAGATCTGGGCTATGGTCGTGAGCAAGACTGGAGACTTCCTCGTCACGGCCTCGCACGACAAGAGCATACGTATCTGGAACTTGACAGACGAGCCCATCTTCCTCGAAGAAGAGCGCGAGAAGGAGATGGAGCAGTTGTACGAGAACACGCTGACCACATCACTCGAGGCAGACTTGGACGGCGAAGGCGAAGGCGAACAAGCAGAAGCTGCCGCGGCATCGAAACAGACTGTGGCAACACTGACGGCTGGTGAACGTATCATGGAGGCTCTGGATCTGGGAATGGAAGACCTCCGTCTTGTGCGCGACTGGCAGGTTCGCAAGGAAGCGAATCCCAATCTGGCGCCGCCGCAACGCGATCCGCATTTCTTGGCCAACAATAATGTCAGTGCTGAGCGTTATGTCCTCAGCACTTTACAAAAGATCCCTGCGTCACAGTTACAAGATGCACTTCTGGTCCTGCCCTTCTCAGTGCTGCCAGCACTCTTCACATTCATCGAAATCTGGATACATCGACAATGGGACATCACGCTCGTGTGTCGAGTACTCTTCTTCATGCTCAAGACGCATCAGAGACAGATTGTCGCGAGCCGAGAACTGAAGCAAGTCCTGGAGGGCATGCGAAGAGAATTACGGAGTACATTGGGCGAGGTGAAAGATCTTCTCGGGTTCAATCTGGCAGCTGTCAGATTCGTCGGCGAGAAAGCAGGGGAAAGAGGTATCGTCAGGATAGAAGATGTGGAGAAAACTGGTGCGAATGAGGGCAAGGAGAGGAAGAAGAGGGCATTCGTGGACGTGTCGTAGACATCGCCATCCATACTAAGGTAGGCAAGAACACATACATCACGAAGTTGTCCACTATACAAGTCACTGCTTACTGGCCCGGAAGCGTCTCCGCTGCTGACCTGTCATGCAATCTGCACGTGAATGACGGACCAACCTCCGTGGATCAACAACCTCGAGACCTTGTCGCAAACCATGCCTCAGCTCAGTCGCATGGTACAGCATTTAAGGTTTCGGGCCTTTCCTGGATGTGCAGAAATCCTCCGACCAGACAGCCAGGCTCTGAAACTCAGCATCTCCGATACTGTACGCCTGCGAAGCAACAGCATGTTGTCACCTTATGTATCGCCAACGGAGATGTCTGTCGCAGTGAGGAAGGCGGAGCAAGACATGTCGAGGAATAGTTGAGCGGAGATGGAGGGCGGACATGCCTAGCTAGCAGAACTGCAGTATGAAGGAGGGTTCAGGCAACGATACTAGGTGAAAGCGTTTCTTAGTCATCTTGATGGAGATAATCTCCAATCTGCGTCGCACGTTTGATCCGATGCACCTCGAGCGGATACTGCGCTCAGAAGACCGGAAATCATGCCTGCGCAAAAGCTATACAGACATCTATCAGATTTCAACCACGCGGAACAATTACCTTTAAGCTTTCGTGATGCGCAAACAGAAGTCAAGTCAGACACTTTGGAGGCCTCCGCTGATCATTCCTCCACCGTCGAGCTCGATCGGCCCGTTATGCAACCACTCTCCGTAAGCTTCCAGTTTTCGAAAGTTCCAGCCAGATGTACCCGGAAGGACCGGCACAAGGTGCGACAACGATGATCCCCTCGTGGCCATCTGCGATGAGAACGGTGATTGACACTGATTGTCGATGGAAGCGTAACCCACGCTCGGGAGATTGACAGGTACGCGACCACTTCGTCGCATGGCCTCCATGGTGTCCGTTTGTCTCATCGCCAGGTTCCATCAAAAATGCTTACATCTGGCATCCACACACGTGCAGCTGATGGGGCAGGTGAGATCTATGCCTCACTTCTTGTCATGCAAAAGTCATGGGCATGCTTTGCTTAAGCTACGCTGATCCATGCCTGTAGGAGAGCCACTTCTTAACTTGGTACACCATAGCATCGTGTCTATTCCATTGATAATGAATTCGCCTTCAAGTGCTCGCCTCGAAGAAGCACGACTCGAGGTCTCCTTGATACAGCTCGCGCTATCTGATGGGGAGATGAGAGAATTGGCCGATGTGACCATCCTAGTCTGATAGTCTTGCGGTGTTTCCATTATGCTGGTACCCTTTCACATTGCGCCGAAGATGGTGTGTATGCCTCGGAGTGCCCTATATCTGTTAGAGAGTGAGCTGAATCTGACTCTCCAGCTGCGTGAAAGCCCAACTTGCTACTTTGCGGCAGATGCGCTTCGAGTTGTGATTGGGTCTGTCGGTGTTTTTCAAATACGTGCTGTCCCGTGAAGGCCTCATAATTGGTTTCCAGCTCCTGCACGTGCATGCTGTCCTGTGCCTTGATGAGGAACAGCTCTAAAGACTACATTCTTTAGGCAATGATGAACAATTGTCCCTGCAATCGTTCGAAGTGGTGCTGCACACCGCCTTCAGGGTCGAACAAGTGCCCAATGATGCGGAAGCAGATTGCAGATCATCAGAGCGACTCCGCAGGGCAGACCGAGGATGAAGGGTCCTTGCGCTGCAGGGAACATCTGCCACCAAGATCCTAGTGGACATAGGAATGTGAGGAAGAATGCCATGCCAGCCACCTGCAGCCCCCATGCAAGCCATTGAAACAAGACCTAGTCTGCCAAGGGCGGCATGGCTGTGGTTGACGCGTAAGACTCCAGCCCAAGCTTTTCCGCTCGAGTCTTCAGCGACCGCGGACTGGGAGATGGCTCCACTAGAGGACTGGAGGATCGTCCACTCTCCGATATGTGAAATGAAAGCCGGGGTCAAAACGAGCTCTTTCGAAGCAACAATGCGGGAAGATAGGAGACCGGAGAATGGTGTACGCGCAAGCAAGACCCTTCGCGGAACACCATCATTATTCCCGCACTCCTGCTCTTCTTGAAGTCGACCAATAGCCGGGAGAGGGGAGAAGTGCGCTGGCGCGAGAATCCTTTCCGCGGCGGAGCTGGCCTGCACATTCGCAGCGGAAAAGGGTCGTCCTCCTTGTCTAATTCGTGATGAGGCGGAGCTTGTACACCAGTCGCCAACAATGTTTCTGGAGAAGCAGACTTCAAGAGGAAAAAGATCTTCGCATCCTTTCCAGCTGCCAGCATCAATCTTGAAGGCGCCGGAGACCGGTTTGTGGCAAATCTGTCGACCAATGTACTTTCCAGTGTGCTGGCAACGAGCTCTCAATACGATTAGCACAGTCGGACTGATGTAACACTTCACTGCGACCTGCTTCGCTGCGTGCTGCCTGGGGCCATCAGGCGTCCAAAGTCGTGCTCGCAGCGGACATGCACAAATCAGATTAAGTGCTGTTAGCGCAAGACCCTGCATCTCGAATGCTGGCAGACTTGACGTCGGTGGCTCACGTTCCTTGTTGTCGATGCCCGTACAAGTCTTGGCCCACGAAGTTGATGCTCTTTTGTGCGACAAGAGCTTACGAAACTTAGGGTCTTCGAGCACTGCGGTGCCCCGTCTGCGCGATCTATTCATGGATGAATTGCAAAGAAAGATAAGTCTTGTGAACCCTGCGTATGCGTAACTGCCGTGGAGATGTGAACTAGGGATCACGAACAAATGACTTCATTCGAATTCATGATCCTGTTTCAGAGGCAGTTGTAGGCGCAGCGTGGGTTTCGTCATTGAGGGCCACTGCACAACGGCACGGGAACACAAGCGAGAATGCAGAACATGCAGCACTGAAGGGGCAGGACGGACGAAGAAGAATGAAATGATGCGTGGACTGAATGATGTTGGATATTGCTTTTTGCAGTGATGAACCATTCTTCTAAACTTCATATCGTACAGTGCAGTTCAGCGTACTAGAGTGCTGCAAGCAACCATTGAAGGTCGTACAAGCTTCACCGCATCTTGATCATCCCGTTCATCGTAAACAAGCATAATAATACAGTGTAATAAGTGGGTATCGCGAGCCTTCTCTTGAATGCCCACAAGAAGGATAGGCAACAAACAATCGTATGATTATGCTCCATGAACGCCGTCTTAACAATGGGCATCTCGCAAGCCCAGGGTATCGTAGCGAGCGTCTAGCAAAATGAGTTCGATGCATTACCGTACCAGGTCTTGCCATGGTGCAGATATGCAACCAGATCGTGGACAGTCGACTGGCGACTTGTGACTGAATACCGGAGGAATAGAAGTCATTATGGCTGTTTCAGATGTTGCTGAGGTCGTGCCGCGTATCGGGTTGTACTAGTGATGTGACAGATCAACAGATCTACACGTCCTCTGGCGAGGGATGATCGCGACCCTCGCCCTTGTGTACCTTGCGATGTCGTCGCAAATTGGAGACCACAGAGAAATGGCGTCCGCAACCTTCAACTTCACAAGCGAATGCTGTTGAATTGTTAGGACATTCAGAATCGACAGGTGGGAAAAACTCACGCTTCTCGCCTGTGTGCGAGTACATGTGTGTCTGCAATGAGCTTGGTCGAGTGAAACGCTTGTCACAGATCTTGCACTTGTGCTTCTTCTGGGAGCTGGACGAAACCTTGGAGCTGAATTGACCCATCATGGACTGAGGTGGTGGCGCCGAGCCAGGGAAGTTGGTCGGGCGTGGCAGAGTCCTCGAGTTGACATCGACTGATTCGGATGCAGAACTGTAGTCTGAGATATCTGAGCCTGCGACGGATGGGTTGTAGCCATACGAAGATGGATATGTGGAGGCTGATGATATTGACGAGTGGTTGGAGTGAGTCGATGGGAAGCCGTAGGAGTCAGTCGAGCTCCGGCTGCTGTGACGGACATCGTAGATGTTTCGTGGCGTGATATCGCTCTGGCTCAAGGAGACCATTCCTCTGCTGGCATCGACAGCATCACTGAAGCTAGTGCGCTGGGCTGAGGTAGTGTGAGTGTTCAATCTGTCGATGTCAATCAATGAACTCCGGCCGTAGGGATCAAGCTGCGGATCCAGAAGAGCCTCTGAGTGTACTGACGGGTGTGATGTGCGCCTTTCAAACGATTGCTGATATGCGGCGGGACTCTTGCTGCTGGCATAGTCCATCTGGTAGCCTGGCGCTGAAGTTTGCGAATAGCTGGTGCTTGCACCCGCAGTCGAGTATTGCGCACCATACGAGCGAGGGGCGTTGAGCAGATCTTGAGACATGTCAATTCCATTCTGAGCAGCGTACAAAGACCCAGAGGGAGTGCTACCTGCGCCTAGTCCTGATGAGGCCGTGACTGGGACACCATATGCAGGCATTGGCAATGTTGTTGACCTCTGAGCTTGATGGTCCATGCCGCTGGAAGGTGTGACAGCAGACGAGGCGTACAGGTGTGACTGCGGCGCACTCGTCGCGCTGTTGGCCCACGGGTTGGTGAATTGAGGAACTTGTTGGTAGCGGAGTCCCTCGTACCCAGGCAGGTTCAGGTGCGATTGCTGGTTGCGACTGTCGACAGCCATTGCCATGGTGACGGAGTGATGGAGAAGTGAAGTTGCAAAGATACCACGATCACTTGGAAGTGATTGTCCAGTGTGATGCTCTAGGTATCACAGTAGAAACAACGCGGAACGTGGGGAAAGACGATCAGACCGGACGATGGGCGGGATCAGCGTTCTTAAAGAATTCCTAGGAACTGAGAATGCTGACTGCTGAGGGAGCTAACAAAGCTGCGGGCCGTAGATCGCGCAGCACAAGCAACGTGATCCGTGGTCGGGGCTCTAAAAAGAGATGCGTGGAATATCCCACAGGCGTGGTGACGCGGTTGCGATTCTAGCGTTTCGAATCGCTAGCACACGACAACAGGAATGTCGTTCCTCAGGCCTCCCTGGGATGGTGTGTGGGAGGCTCGATTTGACAGGTTCGCTCGTGGTCGACGCTTCGGTCAGCGGCTGGGATGATTCGACTGTTGAGGTAATGATTTGAGGTTCCAATACAGTAGGAGGAAGTGATGTACAGACGTAAATTGCTGGCGCGTGGACCGTCTGAAACGTAGTGGTGGATCGACTGTAAGTTTTTGGTTGTCAGGAGTGAAGATCAATGATGGTCAATGTCGGGGCGGGGTCGAGCAGATTCAAATATTTGCAGCACGTATCGCTAGCAAGTCATCGAGAGCACTGAATCTCTAACCGAGAATTTGACGTAGAGATTGAATTCACTGAACGCTAGCCAAGCCCTTCTACGTCAAATGCAATCTGAAATGGGCCCGTGCTTGAATCTGATCAAGGATACCAGCGCCACCAGTTTTGAGCCAACCACAGAGACAGCCACCAAAAAAGCACCTCATAAGCAGGGACTTTTATGCTGTCCGCCCCCCGTTAGTCCGCCCAGGGTCGCAGTTGATGAAAGCCCTACTCCTGCACCCTTCCACTCCGCAGCAGCCTGACCAGCCAGGGGTTGCTGGCCACTCCACTCCTGCAGCTAAACCAAGCCAAACAATCACGGTACGATAAGCATCGGTTTAGTGTCAATTGCGCTCCCCGGCTGGCTTTCCACTTGCTTTCGGAATTCACCCCTCCCGGAGCCAAAAGGTCGTTGCGCTCGGACGGTCACAGCACGGCAATAAGCCGTTGACAAGTCGAGGGCTGTTGACGCGGCCCTTCCTCTTCGAGAAGCCAAGCATTGTTGCTCTACAGTTTCATCAAAGGTCGACAGATGCAACTAAACCCTTAGCAGCCATCTCTATCATCAAAGTGGTATTGATTTGCTCACCCATTGCCCCTCTGGGCTGCAAATGTCTCCACGAACCTGCATCCTAGTTGATATGCTTCTCCATCTTTCTCGAGATGCCGTGGGATTCTTGCTCGATATCTTCGAGGCCGCGGAGCACAATCAGGAACTATTAGCATGCAATTTCCAATCCTACGGACTCTGACTACACTCTAGTGTGTCGCGATTCAGTCCTCGATATCATGGCCAAGCGCGCGCTGAACAATCGGGATGACACGCGGTTGCGATATCGACTCCGACAATGTGGTGATACGAGCCAAACTATCAGAACAATTAGATCTGGCCGACTGTTCTATTAGATCTAAGATGCTGATCGTCAGGAACTTTGAAGACTTCAACCTGCAATTTAGCTTCTACTACTGAAGATATTGGACCGAGCTTGACCTCGTTCGTGGAGTAATAGTTTGCATGTGGGTTTCGAGCTCTGGTGTCGCAATGTGTTCCGATGTGACCACCAAACCTTAAACATGCGCTTCAGTTTGGACGAGATCAGTCGGCCACGGATAACGATAGGAAATCTAGCTTCACATTCGCGACAGCGGGGAGAGCTCCACTCCATTCTCATGACTTGGAACCGCATGATTCCAAGCTGTGGAGTGCATCAAGAGCCTCCATCCTGCGATGCTGCACAAGGTGGTACATCTTCAAGAAGACTAAACTTCACCCATCTCCGGGTCAATTGTTGCCGAAATGTATGCGGACCGATTGTCCGCGCCTGTAATTTGCAGCAGTGCTGTACCCTTCCGCCGTGGAATTCATCCCGTACCTCCTAAAAGTCATACTTCTGGTCCATGAGTAGTTCCCTCGTCTTGACATGTGTCCAAGAATGCGGAGTCGAGCAGGGCGTGACCCTCGAAAAATGGGTCATCTGAAGACCGTTGATGATAGTGAATGGTCTAAGACCATAGCAGCAAGGCGTGGTTATGCTTACTCTCTAGCGGCTTGTAGCGCGCATACAAGTGGAGATGGCCCGCGAGTCGCATTTGTCCAAACACCATGGGTGCTTCACTGCGTCTGCAGAATCCCATTGCCGTTGCGCTCGTGAGATGACGTTCTGTGCGACACGAAGCGAGGAACTACATTCAGCTTCAGCCGACATCATTGTCGTGCCGTTCCATCATGCGCAGGGAGTTTCGCGCCGCTGAACACTAACCGGCATCATGTTCTTTGAGTTGAGTTGTCCGGCTTGCGTCATACGGGATGGTGAACCATACTGTCGGTACTCATATTGCAACGGAACTGGTCGGTTGCACGGCGGACACGGCATTTAGGCTACTTTGTCCAGCAACCACAATGACATTGCTGTTCGATGATGTTATCTGATTCTGATGCCTCTGCAATAGCTGACTCTGTCTCGTGCCGATGGTCGTTGAAGCAAAAATTGGAGACATTGCATCATATCCTCACAACCTCACCAATCCACCTCCCACAACCCTCGATTTAAGGTTCCTAGCTGCACCGTTGTCCTGCTGTTTCCCCTCGATCGACGATGGAAGTGGCGCCCACAGTCATTCCTCATTGATCATGGCGCAAGCCACCAGATGACTTGGAGTCTTGGAAAGCTGTGCTCCACTGCTCCACCATCGCAAAGTGGACCGTGGGCTGTTCAATGTTCCCTGCAACTGGCGCATCGATGTATGCACCAGCGGCTCAATCTCTACGGGGTCAGATGTACAAGTTTTGAATAGTTCATGCTCTCCAGTGTCCACTTGAGGATACTCCATATCGCAGACTAAACAAATGAATCGCTGCCATCGCCAGCAGCGGATTGCCTCCGAGGCTCGAGCTTTCAAGCCTTGTGATCTCCATCTACCTTGGCAAGCAAATGTCCACAACGCTCGGGCATTTCTTCTTTGGGAGGGCTGTGTAGAGAAAAGCATCGTTTCGGGTTAGAAACTTGCAGTCTCTTCGCCCTACAATTTAATGAAACGGCCTTTATTCCCGACATTGCAGCGAATGCATCCCAAGCTCTTCGGCCGATTTTGTTTCGACGCCTGTCAAAATCTATGATGTATCTCAGCTGCGTTGGCGCATCTGCTGCAGCAAAACCTGCATGCAGGGCTACAAAAGTCCCTCGGAAGCCGGCAAAATTGCAATGCTCCCACTGGCTGCTGAAAGTCCTCTGCCGCAGGACATGCAGCTCAAGCTAGCTATGCTTTTCGTTTTTGATGCGGTCAAGGAATTGCTAGGTTCTGTATCGATCCAAGACGCTATGCCATGTAGTGAATTTGCAATTGTCTGCATTAAGTTTTTCGACACGGATAAACGGCAATTGTGCGCGCTCTCGCAGCCAAGCATCGAGATGCAAAAGGCAAGAAGCTCGACATCGACAATTGTTGTCAATACTGCTGCGATAGAAAGATTATTGAGGAATCTATCGAATTGTCCGAAAGGAGTTGGAAGGAAGCTGGGAAATGACTCGATGTTGACCGTTTGTGGACGCGAAGATCATTTGGGCAAGTGATCTGAGGGATCTTCATACAGCCCTCCTCAACGAGGTCAACCCCCAATCTTTAATTCAACCTCACTCAAGCCTTGCTTGTGCGAGATCTGACCAAGTAGAATTGGCTGACTGTTGGCACGCCTCACCCGTCTGCATCTGGAGGGCGTCGCGCGCAGTATGCACAGTGCTCTGTGGAATCCCATGTGCTTGCAGATAATCAAAGCTTCGCCAGGCGCAAAACGCGGCCGTCCACTCCAGAGTTCCTGACCGGGGTAGATCTGACAAGCAAGACTGCAAAGAGTACTCCGTCTGCCGAAAGTCGCAAAATCTTTCAAGGTTTTCCCACGATGGTGTACCGAGTAGATGGTCGCAATCTCTTGATGCTCTGAACACTAGGGTCTGGACATCCAATTCACAAATTTCTTCTCCTGTTTCCGATTTCTGCGTAGGCAAGGTTCATGAATCATGAGCAACAGCGATCATGGCGGTTCACGTCGCCGACCAAGAGAGGTTACCCGCAAGGATACTTGACCGGCCGCCGGTTGCAGCACTCCGGAGAGTGCTCAATGGCGAAGCTGAAGCTGGGGAAGGGACTCACGTAAATCGTCACCGCACAGGGCATGCACAAGCAGAAGCGAGAAGAGGCGACGAAGATCTGATGATTATACTCGCCTGTCAATCATGTCGACTGCATTCCTTGACCTGACCACACGTGGCCAAGTCCCTGATCAGCACACATCTCCTGTCGATGACTTACAGCGCAGGCCATACGGACCTCTTCCGACCTCTAGACAAGGTCCTGTAGCGCAGACGGCGATCTCAACAAGTTGGGAAATCATCCATGCGCCAACAAGGAGGCGTAATGGTCGAGAATCGAAGGGTAGCACGACTCAACGCCCCCCACCCTTCGCCAATCCTGTTCCGTTTGTCAATTGAGCGGTGACAGTGAGGGTGACCACTGACCATGAGTCCATGACCTGATATTGAACAAGCCCTTCTGGCGTGTGATGAGTCCGCATCGCGACGACTTGTTTGGAAGCGATCGAAAGCTATCGCCTGTGTAATCCAGTTGATGTGAGTGAGCGGGACCAGCTGGAGCCTATGATCGACAGTCTGTCTTTCGTCCAAGTTTATCTGCCTCTGAGCAAGGCAGAGTCGGGATATGTTCTTTCATCCTTCTATCTTTTGCCGGCTCCTATCTGCTCGCATCATGTTGTAAACGTTTTGCAAGCTCGGACAGTGGCAAATCCTCTTCGTCGTAGAACTCCACCTCCTCATCGACACCATAGTCCGCGAGACTTTCTCCCTCTCGAGTCCTCCAGCTTTCCTCACCTTCATCGCTACCGTCGACCTCTTCGTCCTCAACAGGTTCAACTTTCGTCTCGTCTGTGGAGTCAAACCGCTTATGGAAGACCTGGCGACGCCGGATAGAGCCATTCGTCCCTTGGTATCTGCTCAGATCTTCTCGTTGGCGTCGTCGAAAGTTTTCTATCTCGGACTTCGTGTATGCAGCGTTGAAGGCAGCTTCTTCTGCCGGATCATATTGGGGCTTCTCGCGAGGCATCCGATCTGGATCTGGTGGTGGCCATCCAATAGTAGGATCTGATTCCATCAGTATACTGTTCTGGGCACTTCGGGATCACAAGTACCTTCGAACCCATTCGTCTCCCAGGACAGTCCAGAATCCATTGAAGGAGATGCCGCAAATGGCCACAGCCAGGCGAGTACCTGTAGCACGGTCAACGAATATGAAGGTCAGAATCAGGATGGAGCATACATTAGCAGTGCCCATGCATTGGACAACATTATTCCAGAAGCCAATGTCGTATGGGAATTCCTGCCTAATGATGCGAACCCTCTTGCCATCTGGGCCATCCAGGTAGCCACCTAAGACCCTCGAGCGCCGCAGTAGAACTTCGTGCCGCTCGATCTCCCATCCCTCTATTGTATAAGTGTTGACAACCATACACCAGACAGCACGAGCAAATAACATGCCGAGAGCGAACAGCGTCAAGGAGTTGACTATCAGCAGCAAGAAGAGATGCGCGAGCTGGAATGCTGATGGACCATAATACTGCTCTATTTAGCTTCGTGAAACTTCCACGGACTCAATGCAATCACTGACACTTGGCATATCTCTGTTCTCCCAGACCTCAGATGCACGGAGGTATAAAAAGTACTCCAAGTAGAGCATGGCCGCATCTGCATAGCCCACGAACCTCAGGAAATGTGGATACGTGATGTGAGACACACAATTGATGGTCCATGGGCAATGATGGTCCATCTTTGGAATACATCGTTTGCATATTTTGCAGTGATGTGCACGTGGTGGTTTATATGCTTTGCACTTTCGACACCAGCGTTGTCTAGCCGAATGCGTGTCTGTTGGAGCATCTGCCGGTCGCCAACCCTGTGGTACGCGCCCAGGATCCGTCAGAACAGCGCGAGCGTAGCAGATCAGAAGAACAGCAATGAGGCTGTTGAACGTGATGGTTTGCTGCCGAGTTAGGGGCCCTGGATCAATGCGCGTGAACAGCCATTGCGACGAGAAAGAGAGGAAGCCGATGAGTGAGAGAACTCCTGGAACAGCGAGATTTCCCAGCGACCATTTCAGTGACATGCTTCTGTCCTATGTGATGTCGTTGTCGGTCTCATGTTCCTCCAAGAAAACAGATCTCGATATCGCGCTGTCCAGATCCGGGGGGCATGAGACCAAGGACAGGGGTGACTCGGAGCTCGCCCGAATCGAAGGCTGTGAGGTGTCGGCTGCCGCAATAATTTGCAGAAACCGGATTGCGACCTTGACCACATATTTATCCCGCGAGATCTAGCATCCGATTTCTCCATCACTTTCAGCTTCTCTGCAGACTCGATCTTTGGCTTTGTTTCGCTCCCATGTTCTTTGGCGAGCATTTGGCCGAGTTGCCTCCGACGGATGAGAAAGCCTAAAGAAAGGAAGCCGACACTCTGACATCATGCGCCAGAACAACGGAGCCGTTGCAGTAAGACCTTTCACGCGATCGATGCGTGGTGAACTTCTGATGTGGATCCATATCCTCCTCTGCTGCACTCGCACTCGCCGTCGCAGCCTTCTTTGATGACCTTGAGCACTTCTTCTTCGCGTCCTGTTGCATTTGCTTAGCGCAGCGTGCTTAGCGTGTCCGTACAGCTCTGCACATCCGTTCTAGACCTTCTCCAGACATAGCCAAATCCGAATCTCTACCTCAACCCACCACCGCGTTCCTACAACAGCACTACTGACTTGTAGACATTGGCCGCGCTGCTGGCATTGCCACATTGATTAACAGACGCAGAATCACGTGTGTTTTGCATTCGCGCAGTACCCATGACAGCGCTGGGGAGTTCCTGAGAACAGTGGTCTGCGGGCAGGAAACGACATGCGCCAGGATTCAACTCTCGAGTCGAATCATCAGAGCGATGCGACTCTACGCCCCTCGGCTTCCATGATCTCCCCAGGGCCCTCGCCGGCGTCCTTCACCCACACCGATGTCGACAGCTACTTCGACCTCCACCCAGATGGCTCGAGAACGCCGCAGTCGATGCGCAGCGCCGGCGTGTCCTCGGTCGATCTGCTCGCCGCGCCAGCAACGACAATGGCTGCCTTGACAGCGCTGCAGTACCTGCCTATGCCAATACTGGTGTTGAATTCGGCGAAGGTGGTGGTGCTTGCGAACGAGGCAATGGGCAGGTTGCTGGGCATAGATCCAAGCGAGCTGGAGAATGATGATGGGCCCGTAGCCACAGTCACAGACATTCTCTCGGGACAACACATGGCTCAGCTCGGCATTGAGATATTGGTGCACGGATCACCCATATTGATTAGCTGGGAAGTGAGTAGGGAGACTTCCGGTGGACAAGAGCGTGACTAAAGTGATGCAGGAATTCCTCGATGGCATTGCGGGGTCAGGGCAGCGATCAAATGACGACAAGAGTGAGGATCTAGTAGCAACCAAGACTCCAGACCCAATCCGCAGCGGCGAGAGCACTCCGACAGCTGGGAATCTTCTCAAGCAGGCAGAAGTGTTGGATTATGCGGGCAAGCAGGAACGACCCAAAACACCGAATATTGGTGCTTGCACTGTGGTCGATGCTTCTGTCGAAGTGATCATCACCTCACACCGCGAGAAAGAGTCTCAGCCAAATGGCGCGAGAGGGGAGGCTGAAAGCCCTCTGCAAGCAAACATGATTGTTTCTGCATGGTCGATAGACGACATTCCATACTTCACACTGTCGTTCACCGGCGCTTCTCCGGAGCCGGCGTCATCGGGCAAAGCCAAAACGAGCAAGCGAACCGTCACGCGCAGTACGACTTCGGTTCCGCGCCCGTTAGGATCTGCTAGCTCGAGTTCTTCTGGTCGACGGTCGTACACTGGTTCAGGCTCGACTGGTGGCTCCTCCATTTCCTCCCCCATGATTTCTACGCCCGCGTTTCCTCCTGCAGGGCCACCATCAGCCATTACTAGCTCTTCAAGATCGTTGTTCCAGAAAGCCAGCCGGCTCAAGGACGCCATTCTTAACTCCGTCAATATGCCGGCGTATGCAATGTGGAAAGACGAGACCTTCGGTATTCCAAACAAAGCGTTGCTCGCTTTGCATCCAGATGGAGCAAATGCTGTGACTGGCGGCAACCAGAGAGAATGGCTTGGTCAATACCAATTATGGACGGAGGACTTTGAACAAGAGCTCAGCGTTGACGAGTTTCCGATCATTGAATTATGTCGAAGCCAAAAGCGACTCGAAAGTCGACGCGTGGGCATGCGGAATCCAAAGACAAAGGCTCGCTTAGTCTTCGAGGTCATGGGCGAGCCAATCTGTGACGACAACACAGGCGAGTTTCTTGGAGGCATTGTTTTGTTCAAGGATGTGACGGAATACACTAAAAGAATCGCACAGCAGATCAGGGAGAACGAGCGGCAATTCGAGTATATTGCTAATCTTATCCCAATTATGGTCTGGCGGACAACTCCTGAAGGAGTTCATGACTGGTACTCTCAGCGGTGGTATGACTACACTGGCCTCAGTGTGGAAGAGTCATTCGGCGAAGGCTGGATAAAGGCGTTCCATCCAGATGATATGCCCGCAACTGGTGCTCGATGGGCCCATTCTTTGGCTACTGGAGAGGAATACATCACGGAATACAGATGCAAGCGAGCAGATGGGCAATGGAGATGGATGCTTGGACGAGCGGTGCCATTCCAGGACGAAACCGGGGAGATTGTCAAATGGTTTGGAACCTGCACGGACATTCACGAACTGGTCGAAGCTCGTCGCGAGGCCAGAGAGATTCGAGAACAGCTGCAAAGAGTCCTGGAACACGCCAAAGTTACCTTGTGGGCCATTGATCGCGAGCACAAGATCTCACTTTTCGAAGGCAATTTCCTGCGACCTATGCCTACTGCGAATTTCCATGGTGGAGCTACTTTCATTGGGTGCGATATTCATGACCTCATCGGAGCGGATGCGAAAGAATGGGTAGTGCCGATCAAGAAAATGCTCTCAGGCGATTCGAAAGAAGAGTTCATTGAATCGGTAAGTGCCTCGACAACCGGCGAGGCACGGCAACTAATCAAGAAATGACAGCACGTCAAAGAAGGCGACAGATGGTTCCGGACCAGAGCACTGCCGCTCTATAATGACCAGCGCAACACGGAGACCGATGGCCTCCTGTACATCGACGGCATCATATTTGTATCAGTCGATGCGACAGAACTACGAAGGCGAGAAGCTGAGCTCAAGGAGCAAGAAAATGCCAATGCGAAACTACTCGCAAATGAGGCCGCTGCGAAAGAGGCGAGTAAAATGAAGAGCCAATTCCTCGCGAACATGAGTCACGAAATCCGCACACCAATTGCTGGTGTCATCGGCATGAGCGAGCTTATTCTTGATACCGAGCTGGACGACGAGCAACGCGAATTCGCCGAAAATATCAATCGGTCAGCGAACAGTTTGCTGACGGTGATCAACGACATTCTGGACTTTTCCAAAGTGGAATCAGGTCGTTTGGACATTGAAGATGTGCAGTTCAATCTTTCAGTAGTCCTTCGTGATATCAGCAAAATGAGTCACTTCGCTGCCCAGAGGAAGAACCTCAGCTACGAAAGCTACGTCGAGCCGAAAGTCGCTCGAGACTTCAAAGTCATTGGCGATCCAGGTCGACTTCGGCAAATCATTCAGAATTTGCTCACGAATTCCTTCAAATTCACAACGCAAGGATCGATCACTTTGTCCGTTCGGATCGTTCATGAATCACGAGATGTCACGCAAATATGCTTTGAGGTCAAAGACACAGGCATAGGAATTGAAGAGGAGGTTCGAAAGAAGTTATTCAGGCCATTTAGTCAGGCTGACTCAAGTACTGCTCGAAGATTCGGTGGCACTGGATTAGGCCTGACCATCAGCAAGAACTTGGTAGAGCTGATGAATGGCAAGATCGAGTTGGAGTCGAAACTTGGCCATGGTACCACTGCACGATTCTGGCTACCATTCAAGAAAGCGCAAGGACATTCCGGTGAGGATGCGCTCATTGATCTTTCATCGATACCGGACAGGCTACAGTCTGAGGTCTCTGTGTCCTGGCACAGTGATGATCGCACACCGCCGACCACTCCGCCTGTCGGACTAAGAAGTGAACCACCATCTCGCGCAGAGCTTGTCGGGCAAGGCACCATAAACAAGATACCGGACGAGTACATGAGTCTTGCTCCAGAAGCTAGAGCCAAGATCAACGTTCTGGTCGTGGAAGATAACCCTATCAATCAGCAGATCGCGCTCAAGACCATCAAGAAGTTGGGCTTCTCTGTCAATGCTGTGTGGAACGGACAGGTAAGCGACCCCGCATCCATCAGTCACATCGCGAGTTTCTAACATTGCGCAGGAGGTACTTGACTACCTACTTCAAGCACCTAGCCCCACGCATCCGAGGCCCGACATCATCTTGATGGATGTGCAAATGCCGATCATGGATGGTTACCGTGCAACACATACCATACGCACAGCAGAGCCGTTCCGTGACCAAGTACGAGATATACCAATCGTTGCGATGACTGCGTCCGCCATTCAAGGGGATCGAGAGAAATGCCAAGAAGCAGGCATGGATGACTATCTGAGCAAGCCTGTGCGAGGGCCTGTTCTCGAGAAGATGCTGCTGAAGTGGGCTGTCCAAGGCCACCGTGCGACTTCTTTCCGTCGTCATGAGAGTTTGAGCTTGGAGTCAGAATACTCGATGCCTTCGAACGTGCCATCGCGTGCTCATTCACCACCGAGGAAGACCAGCTCTCCCATTGCAGGAGCCTCGTCAGTCTTGCAAGCCATGACTCCGTCCAAATTTGAGCGAGTCAAGTCGAAGGACGATACCCCTGTGGAGTCTGCGCAAAAGAAGGAGAAACCACGGTCACCACGTTCGAGTCTGTCATACCTAGAGAAGTCGAATCTTCAACACGCGAGCACGGAGAACGCAAACGCAGTCCAACAAAGACGACTACAGAATGAGGAGAAAGCCTCGAGTCTGCGCGATGATAAGATGCTATCAGCCGTGGATGATCCGTTGAGTCCGCACTCGCTCCTCACGGAAGATGAGATGCGAGGCGAGAATTCGCATGGACCGAGCCATAGATTGACGAGGGAAAACCTCGACAGACACACGAGCGATAACATGCTTCCTCCTGATGCTATGTCGCGCAAACAGGCAAATGGCAGTGCAGGGAAGCGTAGTCAGAACAGCCAGCTCGGTCGATGAGTGCATTCTTACAAAAGGATGTTGCGCCCAGGCATTCCATGACCTTTAATTCATTCGCTGATCACTTGCATTGGGCGGTATACGAAGCATTGTTCAAAAAGCATTTTCGATGGCGTTCAACAGGGCACGCTGTCATGCTTGCAACGACGAATGCTTTTAGGCATTCCAGAAGAGCCCGACACCTCGAGCTCGATTGTGTCTATTACCCACTAATATGAGACCCAATCCCTATACGCTAGTGCAGCTCCTCCTGAGTCAGAAAGTTCATAGTATATCATTTTATCATGAGCTTTCCGCTCTCTTCTTGATAGCCTCATTGAAATGCTCGAACCCGGTCTTCGTCTTCGCCTCCATGCCCATCCACTTCATCAGCGGTACAAATAGGAATCCAGCAAACTCCTCTCTGTGCACCAGCTTTGTCTGTCCTGCACCTTCCTCTTTCAGCAGGAACAGGTGCTTGCCATCAAACAAGCCGCTGACATTAGCGAGATGTCCCTGCCAGCCGAATCCCTCAGCGTCGTTCTTCACCACGGTAGGTGTCATGGTCATGCCGCTTCCGCCAGGCGGTGATAGGGCCACGCTGAGCTTGCTGCCTACGGCTCCTGCGGGTGTTTCTTGGCTGGGCGTGGGAGATGGCTCTATCGATGTAATGAAGGATGACCATGATGGGTAGGAGGGGAAGTCGGTGAGGATTCTTTTGATTTTCGAGGGTGGTGCGTTTATGACAACTGATGTCTCGATTATTCTGGTCTCAGGCCATTTTGGGTCCGCCATTTCATGCAATGTCGTTGTCCTCGTTGAATGTCAATAAAGTGATGTCGAGGTGTCGTGAGTATTGTACAGGCTGAATATATTTGGCTGCGTTATCTTTTGCCCGATTCCGTTGAGACGAACTTTGGTTCACATTCAGACTGACATGGACGACGGCACTCTATATATACTTCAAAGCATTCCGAGAAACGCCTCTCGGCGCTATTCAGAACGCGATGCCTTGTTATTCCTTGCTGATGCGAGCAGACCTAGAGCATGAGGTTGTAACCGAGAACGAAGCTAAGCCTCTTGCGGCTCAAAGCACGAGCGGGATGCCTGTCGTGCATGCAGCCACGACAGCGACCCACACTGTCCCGACAACTCTTAGTAAGCAAGACGGCAGATGGACTGTCTAGACAGAAAGCTTGACCGGATGCATGATGATGCTTCGCAAAACTTTGATTTCAAGATCTTGATCTATGCAGTTATTTTGCTTCCATGCGCCCACCTATGCATGTGTATCATCTCGAGCTTTTACTCGTCATCATCTGCGACGGTCGTCGCCTTCTCGGCCACACTGCCTTCATCATCGAATGAATCGCCTGGCACGGCGTACAACCTGAGCACGTTCTTGTTTGGATCCTTCACGATCACGTACTTGCCATCGCCCATCTTGAGCACCATGTCGACGATCGTGCGGATGATGCCCCAACCATTGGCGATGTTCAAGTTCATCTGGGCAGCGAATTCACGGGGCTTGTAGCCTAGGACACCGAGGATGACGTGGTCTTGTGCTGAGCGTGGGTTGACACGAGAGACGAAACTGTGATAACGTATTAGCAATGAACGACATCTCAAATAAGGAGTGCGACGACATACCCAAGCTTCATCATGTCGGCCTTGGCCAGGATACTCTGCACCGTCCATCGCGCCAGCTTCAAACTGTTGTTCTTCATCTCAGTAGCAACGACAGCACCACGCTGGGAAGCCAGCTTCGACCGCCAGTCTAGCGCACCTCCACTGCCTTGTGCCTTGCTGTCGAATTCGTTCAGTGCCTTGATAGTCAAGAATTGATCCTCGCCGTTGATCGTGTTCTTCACCACAGCATCCAACTCAGTTCTGACAATGAGGTGGAGTGGGTCCTCATCTTGTGCCAGCGACAGATCGAATCTCCTGTACTTGTACGCCTTGGATGCTGGTGGATCCGTCTCTTCTGCTGGATTATAGAATGGATGCTCATTTGGCATGTCGCGCTTCTGGTTCTCAGACTCAACGACCACCTGCGTGGGGAAGATCTGGTTGATGTGCGTTGCCTCAAGCATGAGCTGAGCTGGGCTGTTGATGTTGTCCTTGTTGCCCTCTGATGTCTCGAGCGGCGCGTCTGCAGCGTTCTCGTTGACTGTGACCATGTCTACGGAAGAGCCCTCTCTCTTGTCAATGAAAACCTTGTCTCCCGACTTCGTGATGACCAAGTCCCACGGATAGACACTTCTAGGCGAGCACATGACCATAGATAATATGCTATCGGTTGTGAAGATTGTGCCCTCATCTTTGTCTGCCAGCTCTTGAATGATCGGGTCGCTCGAGGTCGAAACGTTGTATGCCGCACGTTCAAGCACATTCAACCTCTTTTCCGAAGTCTTCGCACCCGGCTGCTTGTCGTATGAGCGATCGTACTGGTACAGGAAGCCGTAGCTATCGATGTCGTCGCCATCTGGTGTGTCCAAGCTCAGCTTCGTGAGACGTGCAAAGTCAATCTCCTCAAGCAGGTTCCAGTCTGGCTTGACCTGAATAGACGCATCACGATTTCGCTGTGGCTTGTCGTCGCGGTAGCCTCCTCTTCTGCCACCACGCTGGTTACGCCCACCGCGATCCTGTTGTCCTCCACCTCTTCCTTGGCCGACACGCTGGAAAGTGCCTCGTCCACCGCGCTGTGCCTGGCCACCACGCTGGCCGCCCCGCCCTCTGAAGACCTGAGTGCCACCTCGAGCACCGAAACCACGTGTACGAGTGGTCGTTCTCGTGTTGTCGACGAGCGAGAACGTGGCCTCCTCCTCTGCTGCTTGGATAGCGAACGGATTGCCTTGCTGGTTTGCGCCGTATGCCTGCTGGTCTGGACAATGTTAGCATTTGAAGTATGAGAAATGTCAATCACAATTCCACGCACCTCTGTAGCCTCTGCCGTACTGTTGCCTTCGTGCATCGCGATCTTTGCCCTCAGTCCAGTCTGCCATGCGGCCCAATTTGTCCGCTTTCGAGTACGGTGCATATGGGACACCATCGAGCGTCGTCTCGGTCGAGACCGGTGGGCCCCATCCTTCGGTAGACGGCAGCGCCGACACCAAGTCGAGTAGTGAGGCAGGCATTGTGTGAGCGACCTGTATAAGAGGATGCGTTCTGCGATCGCCAGAAAGTTCGCGGGCTCAAAGTGGGCTGCCAAAATGAAAAATGTGGGGCCTTGAATTTCGGTGATCTCTGCCTTGGCGCGCTTGACTGTTCTTGGATGATCACATGACAGCGCGTCGCCTGGTGCTGTCGTCTGGCTCCAGATCTGCCTCACGGATCCCTCGACTCGAATCTTCAAATTTGTCAACGAAGCTACGCTGAGCCTCAACTACATACACCCTGCGATCTCCAAGTCACAGAGATCGAACTTACATTTCTCACTATCTCAGCAGCCAAGCAGTTTCAGACAAGACCAAAACAATTCCTCATGATCGTGGCGTTGAAATATGGTTCTAGTGAACACACTCGTTCACATCTCGGCGCCGACGACCAGACAAGACGATGACCTCTTCAAAGCTCAAGCCATGGCATATGGCAACTTTCGAGGGACAACTACGCATCGAACAGACTCACCAAGGGCGGAAGCGAGTAGTCCCGTGAGATCTAGTCAAGGCCCTCGAATCACGAACATAAAAGAAGCAATTCAGTCACTTGAAAGTTCACCTATCGTCCCGATTACTACGAGCAGTCAAATACGTCCCAGGAGCAGACAGTCGAATGGCTCTGTGTCTCCCTCACCAACACAGGCCATGTCCTTTCCATTAGCTGATCCAGTGTCGATCGCGAGCGCAGCTTTGCAACTTCACGAAGCAAGCACGCAGCAAATGTTCGATACACAATTCGCTGCGGCCGGTCTCGAAAGTCAGATCTCAGGCATGTCTTCTGAGGACGACTTTCCGATTCCTTCCACCGAGCCATTTCGCTCAAGCAAAAGACGACGGATCTCGGGGGATGGATGCTATCAGAGCACACCGGTTGCGAAGTCACCACCTCCGGCTGTGGCACACACTATCTCTCAGCAATCCTTCCATTCCTTGACGCAGGCGTCTTCCCAGGAAAGACGAGATTCGCTCAGTGCCGAGGTTCAAGTGCCAGAAAACCCTGATGCTCATGTGGAAGACAGCCTGGCACTCTCACCGTCTACCCGAATGGAAGTTGAGATCGATGCTTGGAGACCAAGGCAGGAGGAGACGACACGAGTAATTCCCAAGAACGAGACTGCGTCACCAGGTCAAGATTTCATGGTCTCCTCAATCCTGCCAGACTCGTACGGCCTCAGTAAGAGCGATAGCAGCTCCAAGTCAAGTGATGCGAAACACAGTGGGAACCAAAGAAGTGGGAAAGGAATACACGATACCTTCGGGGCTGCCCAAAGAAGTCCTGAAGATGCGCATCAGCAGCGCTATGAGGACCAGGAGGAATTGCGTCCCCGTGTTCAGTTCCAAGAAGTACTTAGGATCAAAAACACCGCCACAGTCTTTGATGTCGTCTCATCGATGGCGCCGACCCGCAAACAGAGGGCTTCTGTACCACTCTACTCTACTCCCAATGTCGAGGAGACCAGGTCCTCTGTCCGAACGCCTTTGACTCCCTGGCAACCCACAGGGCATACGACCGTTATTCGCGACTTCGCAGATGGCCTCCCAACTCCCACTATACAATGCTCTCCAGCACCGAAGCTGGTGGCAAGGAAAGCACAACCAAAAGCCTCCACGAGAGATGGCACGGCTGCTACGGATCATGATCCTTCGAGGACCGTGATCGATGCACTTCAGAGGTTCCCAAGGCACATCTTTGCAAATGACCTCCCAGGACCATCTACAGAAACTGAAGCTCCAGCCGCAAATCAAGGTCAAGCTGCACGCCCGCCGCAAAGCGGGAGTACGCCGCCTAGCAGCCTGAGTGTCTCACAACAGAGAGCTATCATGGTAGAACGTCACATGCTCTACCGCCGAAAGATGCATCGGACATTGGAGCCCTTTGAACGAGGCTACTGGACTTTCAACATGAGCCAATGGACTCCAGAATCCAAGCGTTCATTCCTCTGCGATGTTCAAACCCACGTGGAAAACAGCCAGTTCGGGGCTGGATCGTGGGTGGATCTCCATTTCAACAAGCAACGGCTTCCGAGCTCCGGGGATTTGTATTGCAGCGCAATTGAGCTTGGTGAAGCGTGGTTGCTGCTTATGGTGCTGAGCAATCGGAAGCTTGCTGAGCATGATATGCATTGGACAGGATGGGATGGTGAGCCTGCATTGACGATGCCTGGGAAGCCTGGGAAGAGCATTGCTGGCTCAATGTAGTGAACGGGCCAGCGAAGAGTGTAGGCCCATCTGTCATTTTCTATTGCAGAAGATACCCTAATCATGATAAGAGTAATGGTGCAGTACTGGGCGTAGTGTCCAACATCTAATGATGTTTGGTAGTCAAGCAACGCAGCGCTCGCCAGAACATTGTTGGAGTGACGAGGAAGCCAGGACGTGGGGTGTTGGGGACCTCAAGCCTATGATGATTCCGCCATGATCCCCTCCTCCTTCATATTGCGCCTAAGCGCCTCTATCTGACTCTCGAGAATGGCCGCGAACGCCACAGCCTCATTGTCGTCCTGCCGCGCAAGACTGAGCAATGCGGAAATGTATGCCTCGTTCAGGTACGCGTAACTGAAGTCGGTGGACATGGAAGCGATCTTCTCGAGGGCCGAGGTGTCCAGGCGCGCGAGCGGAGTCTTCTCGAGCTTATTGCTAACACTTTCTCAGTCCAAAAAGTCAAAGCAGATGATAACAAACATACTTCCACCGATGACAAAAACTTAGACGCTCTTCACGGCCTGGCAAACCAAAGGCGTACTTACGGTCGAACCGTCCTGGCCGTTGCGACAAGCCGATGTCTAGCTTCTCCACTACGTATTCGTGAGCTTTCAGTCCCTTCCTCGATAATTATGTTGCAGCTCACGATGATTAGTCGATCCAATCATTAATATCCCGTAGTTAATGTCTAATCCATCCACCTCGTTGAAGAAGTAGCTTTTCACTTCCTCCGTCACGATGCTATCAATGTCCTCGAATATCAACAAGCAGGGCGCCATCTCCCGCGCATGGTTGAAAATGAATCGCAAAATAGCTTGCGGAGTAGCGGCGCGACTCGCAATCGATTTCACATATAGAGTAGGGACAGACTTGTCTGTCAGAGCTCGCATGATGGATTTGATGGTCATAGTCTTACCATTGCCAGGGGGCCCGTGAAAGATGAGTCCGCGCTGCTTCGGTCAGTACTAGTCTCGATCATTCTGAAGCTCCAAGTTTCAGACCTTCCAGGGCACCCCGTACTGCGCATACTGCTCCCGAGCATCGAAGAAGCCCAATGTGTCTCGCTTGATGGCGATTTGCTGTTCTGCCTTACTAACAACGTCTTCAAACCTGGCGTCGCGTACAGCAATCCAAAGCGCACGGTTTTTCTGCCATTTCCCCTCATCGAACAGCCACACTTCTCGATGACTCTGCTTGCTCCACAGACCGACAGCTCTGATGAGAGCATCGGCATCTTTGCTGATGGAGCGGCCGGCAACTTCATCCTTCGCCGCCTCGCTCACAATATAGCTGCGTGTGTCGGTCGCCGTTGGGCCAAGATGGTTCTGTACATTCACGACGAAGACTCGAAAGGTGTGGTGCAGCCATTTGTAGTCATAACAGCCGAAGTAGATCCTGCTCGTCAATGGGTCTGGCTCTTCATCGTGCCCAAGAGGGTCGTTCGGCGCCTGAGATCCGTAGTCCCGGGAGAGAAGTAAGGGCGGGCCATCAGTGACCAGCTGCATATGTGCATTTCCTGCTTCCGCGAACATTATGAGGTCGGTCTTGGTTGCCGTGACGCAACGGTTCGGATATTGTTGAAGTATTGCATGAGAGATGGCGGAATCTGTGTGAATACGGACGCCGGTGGTGTGAGATTGGTGTGCTTCAAAGATGAGGGTATCTGCGCCCTCGAGTTTAGCTTTCTCCATATCCATGAGACACACAAGATGTAAGGCCTTCTGGAGTCTTCAGGTCACTGCAGGCTTTAGCAACGAAGTAGGGTAGGGTGAGAAATGATGCAGACCAGAGCAGCAGTAGAGAAACTTTTCAGCCAATGCACACGGACGTCATCAAAGGATTGGCTGATCTTCACTGCTTTTGCAAGAGCTGTGGAAAGCTCCACAAGCCAAGCTCTGCTGCATGCATCGTGTCCTCATGTCACCCCAATGGACAACTTCGATCAGGTCCCCACAGTACAGAGATCACGTTCTGACTCAGAGAGGTATCATGCGGAAATGAAACGATCATCACTTGAGCTAATGTATATGTTGGATAATGCTATTTTGCTCGACACAAGCGCCTAAGCCGCGCTTCATTCTTTGCATGCCGCTGGTTCTACAGCCAACGACCATCACTCTGCTTCTGCCAAGAATCACTTCAGGCTACGCGCGGAACTCTTGCGCAATGTGACGTTTCTTGACCTCGTGTGGGCAGGAGGAGAATGGACTGCCCGGAGGGTCGCAATGATTGGTGTTCGGCCCCAGAAAGTAGCAGGTATCTGTTCAACATCATTGTTAGCTGAATGGAGTGCACGGAATATTCTGCCGGTACGAAGTCACCAACCGTCGCCTGTACAATAGCAGTAATTTCCGATCGAGCCTTGAGGGTCCGCCCTGCCGCAAGTCAATGGGCGAGAATTTACATAGGAGACATTGAGCCCATACTGATTGTAGCATGGCCCAACATAGGCCGCAGTAACACCTAGAAGGGCGCAAATCGCGGTGATTCCAGAGACTAGCTTCATAATGAGATAAAGGTGGATGTTGTGCAGCTGATGTACGGATGTATTTTGGTTCCTGGCTCATTCCATGCGGAGGGAGTGAGCCCTTTTATGTTCGATCCTCCTCACTTCTGAATAGCTCTTCTCCCGACTCGGGAGGTTCATCATGCTTTGTCGCACGTTGACCACCTCTGCTTCTGCTCTTCTGATGTGATAAGTCCGCTGATCTTTTCTTTAGCTCTCATTTGAGCGTCAGTACACGGGCAGATCTGAAGCAAACATTGCAATGCAACATGTTTATCGGGTCATGCGTCGTGATTCTACATTATTGGTGGTTGCACAGTCAGGTGCCCACGTTCGCTGGCATAGAAGTGAGTTGAATAGGTGACCCACGGGACTTGCGCTGCTTTGCAGCGTCATCGAGAACACATGAGCGCATGATCCACAACACGGACTTCAACTTTGGCATAAACAGCGCTATGTACCCACTCAAGCTTGATGCACGATGAATCCTTCGAGAAAGACTTTGCTGGTAGTTTCGATGTTGGCTTAGCTATGGATTTAGCTTGAGCTTGGCAGTAGTTTGGTTATAGCGCGCGGCACGGCACGAAACGGGGTGGTGCGATTGGTGCTTGGCGACTGTTCCGACGGTCGCGCAACCGCTTTGGTTGTTCTGCATAGATGAAGATGAGATCTGCGTGCAGATCTTCGGTATGCCGCCGTACACGCGCGATTCTCAAGGATGCCACATCTGCATGTACGTTTAGCACTGGCGGGGATTCGGACCGCCGAATATTTGGGCAAATGATTGCATACCTGATCGTTCATCCTGTCGTCTTGACCAGAACATGGCCCCTTTTACCGTGGCACTGTAACTATAGGTGAGAGATGCTAGGGCTCCGTATCGTGCAAGACAGCCGCCTTTCATGTCCACGGCCGTCGCAATTGTATGCCGCTGATCCGGGCCATAGCTTGCTGTGGTCGAATTCATATTAGGCACTCTGGGCTGGCTTGTAAATCAGCTTCGAGCCTCGGATCTACCGCAGAGGCATCACAGAGCAAAAATGAATCCCGCATGACAGTTGCGGAACCCTGAGAGCGAGCCCAATAGGAATGCGTGGCAATAGATTCTCTTTTTCGACGCCTGCCTGTTACTTTGTCTAGGATCGACGTCGTCGCGTTGGTGCAGGATGATCGCGGGTGCGTTATCCCTCTTATGTGATGTTCGAACATGCCGCTCGCAGTCGAGGAACTGCGCGTTCTTATGCATACCACCCTCCAAGGCGATCGAATGTGGATTCGGGCCTCGAAACAACCGACGTGATGCAACCTCGTGCTATGCTATGCGAATGAGTGGTTTAGAGACCGCGCTGATCAATGTCAGTATGCTCAGCGCAATCGAGAGATGCCCAGCTACAAGAGTAGTATAAAGTCACCCAGCGCGGATGAGACCAGAAGATGCATAGTCCGATCCATGCTTTTTACCAGCACCTTCCAAGAGTCTTGCAACGTCAACATCAATTCGCACTCTCCAGAGATCACCCAAGCCATCGGCTTGTAAAGATGTACTTCGTCAAAGCCGCGGTCGCAGTGGCTCTGTTGGCTTCCTGCCACCTTTGTGCAGCCATGCCTTCGCCACGGGAGAAAGCACCTCGGATGATTTGGTTCGGTGTGAGTTGTCGAGCATAAGTTCAAATAGTGCGTGGCCTCTGATTTTGAGCAGCAATGCGATCCGCCTTCCGATGGCTACCCTAATGGGAAATGCAACTACAACCCTGATGACGAGGGCGTCGGAATCTCAGTGCCGTGTTATCCCTCGTTCAGAGTGAGTCCTTGAAGTTAGTGTCTACCTTGTGACCTGCTGACCACTGTACAGTGTGGCACCCAGAATTTCAGCATGCGAATACAACGATCAGGACCCTACTCGAACAGCTACCTGTAGCTGAGCAGCGTTGATGGGGCGGAAGGTCAGTGCTCGGATTGGAACTGTGACAGAAGTGTTTCGTCCTCGAGGCTTTTGGTTCCTGTAGCTGCAAAGGAAGTAGAGGCCATCAGAGAAGTAAATAGTTTTGGGAATGCCAACTGGTCAAATTCGTTCGAAGGCGGCTTAGACTCTCTTCTTGCTATGACCTTGAGTAAATGATGAACTTGCTCTGCTCGGGAAGATCGACTACACAAATCGCGCTGAACGCTGTAGTGGGAAGAACGGGCCTGTTTCCAGGAGGTACTGCAGTCCAAGAAGTGATCGTGATGGGGTAGCGGGGACGGGACCTGGAGCGGCGAAAATATCCTTTTAAGGCGTAGCTCTGTCACGTGCCAGTCATAGCACCCGATTTGAGGCTGAGCTGGCGACAGGGGCCTGTGGTACCTGCAGCCTGCAATCGCGTCAATGACTGCTCGCAAGGTCCTGAACATTGCATTACTCTCTTTCTAATCTCCCACACTGAATTGCAAATCCTGAGCTGATTTTACACAGAGTCTTTTGTTCCCGCAACCAGCTGCTTGCTGTGTTGATACTCATTGCCACAGTTTGTTATTGCCGTCCATTCGACCACGCGAAGCAGGTGCTATGCTGCAAGCCTTCGAGACTTTGCCATCATGGAGATCGTTGCTCACAGCTGCGCTCGCTGGTAGCCAAGTGCCCCTGATCTCGGACCGCACAAGCACTCTCGACACGCCAGCTTTTGGACCCTCGAAATCATGTTCGCACCCAAGTCTCAGCTGCCAAAACAGCGGCGGAAGCGTCTCTGATACCTGCTGCATGAACTACCCAGGTGGACAATTCGCACTCACGCAGTTCTGGAACTCAGATCCGCATGCTGGACCACCAGGCTATCTAGGCCCAAATAACACATGGACGATCCATGGACTGTGGCCCGATCACTGCGATGGACGATTCGACAGCGTCTGCGATTGCGACAGGAGTGGTGATTGTTCTTATAGCAATCACAAATGCTCTTACTCGTCTTGCAACAAGGATTACTCAAGCATCACCCGCATCTTGGAGAAGTTTGGCGAGACGGATCTGCTGTCTTATATGGGCGAGCATTGGAAGGGCATTAATGGTGACGAGCATCTGTGGCAGCATGAGTGGTCAAAGCACGGCACTTGTGTGAGCACATTAGAGCCAAAGTGTTATATGAACTACACCTCGACGCAAGAGGTAGCGCAATATTTTCATAAGGCTGTGGAGGTTTACAAAACGCTACCAAGCTTTGAGGTATACGCCCCCAAACGTCAAAATCTATGCTTCATGCTAATCATGAAAATACAGTGGCTAGCTGCTGCCAACATCACGCCATCGGCAGAGAAGACATACACGCGTGGAGAGATCGAAGCTGCGCTGCAAGCTCCTCGGGGAGCGAAAGCCATCATTCAGTGCGACTATCATCATCCGGGCGAGCTTCGAGAGATTTGGTATCACTTCGTCGTACGTGGTTCATTACAGGACGGCGAATTTGTCGCCAGCGACCCTGACTTTTCTGGAGTTGGCGGCGAGAAAGATACCTGCCCCGAGGACGGTATCAAATACCTACCCAAGCGTGATCGGTCTGAACGTCCCGGGCCAACCACCACCGGCTCACATCCACCTGGCGAGACAGGTAAGCCTACCGGGAAAGGCCGTCTAGTCATAAAGTTGGAGAATGGCCGCGAGAGAGGATGTTTGATCAGTAATGGGAGGTGGTACAACACTCTGGTCGATTCAAGCTGTGCAACATTTCGTCTCCACGTACAAGCAGGTGGTGACTTCACTTTGAGGTCAAGTAAAGGGCCATGTGGTATTGGTGGGGCGAATAATGGCTTCTCGTGTGGACGAGGGGCACCGAACTCAGCTTTCAAGATCGCGGATGGAAAGCTTGTCTCAGCAGACTCGAAGAATGCTGCTGGTTTGTGGTCAGCGGACAGCATTCCACGAGGAACCGAGCAACGTGAAATACACGACACTGAAGACGGCGATGTTCGGTTTGAGGTCCTTTGGAGTTCATCGTAGCATCGACCTGATATTGTCAATTGAGAGCTCTCGTAGCAATATACCCTAAGTAATGGCATCAGAAGTAGAAATCTGCCATCGAGAAGTTTCCAGACTCATCTGAGTTCTAAGCACACATAATATCAACTTGATCAAGGACTGAGATTGGTCTGGGATCACACTGATCATTTTGACAGGTGACCCGGCATTGTGCTACCGACAATGCGGTCCTCTGTCCACGGTGTTCACACCCATAATCAAAGTGAGTCGAACAATGACTCAATTTTGCCTCGATATGAGAATTTGCCATCGTGGCATGCCAGAAACAGCAGCTCGCTTAAATGTAATGAAGAAGTATTTGCAACGTAGACGAGAAACTTGAATCACGAATCTTCTCGAAAGCGGTTCACTTCATTGTCGATTGTTCAGGAGCGGGCAGGGTACAGGGGCTTTCGCATCTGATTGGCTGCGGGCGCCTTGTTCCGGCCCAAAGCGGTAAGGTGTTGCATTGTGGACAGATTATTAGACACCTGGCACATTTGGCCTCCAGATGTTGCCGCATCGCATAAAAAGTTCCTGCCACTTGTCGAAGGCCACTCCTTCTTCAATCCACTCCCAACCGCCCTCCTCCAGCAGACTTCTGCTTTTCCTTTTACTTCTTGCTTAGGATTCGACATCTAACAGCAAGATCTAATTGTCTGATTCCTTTTCTTTCACATACACCGCAGCCATGGAGGCTTCAAGGGCGAGGTCGCAACGGCCCACCTACATGATGCTCGTCTATCTCTTCCTCGTTCTTTGCGCCGGTCTGCTCACAGCAGCACCAAAGGCAAAGGCTGACAACGAAGTCACCGGTCCCGTCATTGGTATCGATTTGGGCACAACCTACTCTTGCGTCGCTGTGTCAGTAGATCCTCAGTGGCACATCTTCGATTGATCGCTAACAATATCACAGAATGAAAGACGGCCGAGTAGAAATCCTCACGAACGAACAAGGTTCCCGTATCACACCATCATGGGTCGCTTTCTCAGAAGGAGAGCGCCTGGTTGGTGAAGCCGCAAAGAACCAGCTGGCCTCAAATCCAGCCAACACAGTCTACGACGTCAAGCGACTGATTGGCCGACGGACAAACGAGAAGGAGGTCCAGAGAGATATCAAGCACTTCCCATTCAAGGTTGTGGACAAGAAGGGCCAGCCACGTGTGAGCGTCGAGGTCACCGAAGGCCAGCAGAAAGAGTTCTCCCCTGAGGAGATCTCCGCCATGGTTTTGGGCAAGATGAAGGAGGTCGCTGAGAGCTACCTCGGCGAGAAGGTTACCAACGCCGTTGTCACCGTTCCAGCCTATTTCAACGATGCGCAGCGTGCTGCCACCAAGGACGCAGGCACGATCGCTGGTCTCAATGTTCTGCGTGTCGTCAACGAGCCGACTGCAGCTGCTTTGGTAAGTCGGAGTGCAATTGTAATACGTGGACACTACTAACGTGGGCAGGCTTACGGATTGGACAAGACCGACAAGGACGAGCGCCACATCTTGGTCTACGATCTCGGTGGTGGTACCTTCGATGTTTCCATTCTCACCATCGACCAGGGCGTCTTCGAAGTTTTGGCTACCGCCGGTGACACTCACCTTGGTGGTGAAGATTTCGACCAGCGTGTTGTGGACCACTTCGTCAAGAAGTACAACAAGGACAATGGCGTTGACATCAAGGGCGACCCCAAGGCTCTTGGTAAGCTCAAGCGTGAAGTTGAGCGAGCCAAGCGAACTCTGTCCTCGCAGAAGACCACCAAGATCGAAATCGAATCCTTCTACCAGGGCAAGGACTTCTCTGAGACGCTCACCCGCGCCCGCTTTGAGGAGATCAACGACGCGCTCTTCAAGAAGACGCTCAAGCCAGTTGAGCAGACCCTCAAGGACGCTAAGCTGAAGAAGGCTGAGATCGATGACATTATCCTGATCGGTGGTTCTACTCGTATTCCAAAGGTCCAGGCCATGCTCGAGGAGTACTTTGGCAAGAAGGTTCGCAAGGACGTCAACCCCGATGAGGCTGTCGCATACGGTGCCGCTGTTCAGGGTGGTATTCTTGCCGGCGAGGACAAGCTCAACAGCATTGTGCTCATGGATGTCAACCCGCTCACCCTTGGAATCGAGACCACTGGCGGTGTCATGACCCACTTGATCAAGCGTGGCACGACCATTCCAACCAAGAAGTCCCAGATCTTCAGCACCGCCGCCGATAACCAACCGGTCGTCTTGATCCAGGTCTTCGAAGGTGAACGATCGCTCACGAAGGACAACAACCTGCTCGGCAAGTTCGAGCTTACCGACATTCCTCCAGCACCACGTGGCGTTCCTCAGATTGAGGTCATCTTTGAGCTTGACGCCAATGGAATCTTGAAGGTGTCTGCCAGCGACAAGGGAACTGGTAAGCACGAGTCGATCACCATCAACAACGACAAGGGTCGTCTATCGGCCGAGGAGATCGAGCGCATGGTTGAGGAGGCCGAGAAGTACGCCGAGGAAGACAAGGCAGTTCGTGAGCGCATTGAGGCCCGCAACTCGCTGGAGAACTACCTCTTCTCGCTCAAGAACCAGGTCAAGGATGAGAACGGTCTTGGTGGCAAGATTGATGACGATGACAAGGAGACTGTAAGTGCTCGCCACAATTTTAATGCCAGGAATCAATCACTAACAAGCAATAGCTCCTCGAAGCCGTCAAGGAAGCACAGGACTGGCTCGACTCGGACGGCGCCACTGCCACAACGGAAGACTTCCAGGAGCAGCGAGAGAAGCTCAGCGAGGTCGCCTACCCGATCACAAGCAAGCTGTACGAGGGTGCTGGCGGCCCTGGTGGCGATGACGATGATGCGGACATCCACGACGAGCTATAGACGGTAGCATAACGTCGCTTGGATTCGTTTGTGTCATTACAGCATGAATAGAAAAGGGGAACAAGATATCACGGTGATGATATGAGGTACGCGCCGCATAAAAGTCGTGCGCACAGTCATGAGGATCTGGAGTTCTTTGTCCATGCGTCATCATGGATTGGGGAGATGTAAAACGATATGCATAGTCACCTTCCCGTGATAGAAATTTTATGGCGTCCATCAACATTCTCTCATACTCCATTCTCTCGCTCCAAACTTTCAACTGCCGGACTCGAACTCGCCGCTTGGTCTACATAAGGGCAAAAGGGTCGAGTCTTCGTCACGATCCGAGCCGATGGTCAACACTCCTCAGAACACAACTTTCACTAGCGATTCCGCCGATAGCTAGTGATTGCTGGGTAGGGCCAGAGGTAGCGAGATGAGGGCCGCCGTTCGAAACGACGAACCAAGACGACCGCCCCATCGTAGGGTTGGCGATTCCAACCTTTTGCTTGTCTGTGTGAGAGAGGTGGAACTTGGCCCGTGGTTCGAACCGTGGTGGTGAACTTTTTGGGGAGCGCGGTCGCTCCTTCCTCGTTTTGATGTTGACACCGTTGACGGGCGAGGATGTGCCTTCCCTTTTATATCTTTTGAAGCTCGTGTCGTTCCTTCTCTTCGTGCCTTGCTCTTTCCCGAGTAGACGAGTCCATTAATGATTAACTTAGTGATCTGGAAATGTAAAGGCCCGTTCGAGTTCAATCTATCCATTTCATGCACTGCTTGTGGTAATAGTTACATTGAGCCTCAAAGGGCCGCGCACGTTCGAGTGCGCTCAGTCTTTTGTCTATAGTGGATATGCTGAGAAATATGCAGTGTCCTTCCAACGCTCTTGATCCAGCGCCGTGAACTATCCGACCAGAGAAGGACGTCTCATCCTGGTCCTTCTTCGTCCTCATCACTCCTCCGTATGTACCTGGTTGATGCAATGAAAAGTGAGTAAGCTGTCCCGTCAAGGGACATGGTGATGTGAGTGTCGTGATGGTGTTGTGTGAACATATGGGAACAATACAAGTGGTGAAGGTGATGTATGTACCTCTTCTCCCTCTATCATGAGGAGAAGCACCTTACTCCTGCTTCTTCGCCGCAGGAGCTTCGGCCTCCTTCTTCGTCTCTTCGACAGACTTAGCATCAGCGCTCTCCTGTTTTGAGCCAGACGAAGCATCGGCCTCGTCAACGGCGTGCTCGCCCTCTGCAGCGGCACGCTCCTCCTTCTCATCGATATCAGCGTCGTCCTTGACACCACTTCGGCCGTCTCCGCTCTGGCTCTGCTGGTTCTCCTCATCGATGAGCTCTTGCTGCTCCTTGAGCACCTCAAGTCTCTGCTTGTTGGTGGCCGCGCCCTCAGCGTTGTGAACCTCGAGTTCAATCTCATGGAACAGCTCCTCAGGAATGGAGGATAAGACGGCCTGGAGCGCCTCGATTTGAGTGTTGAGCTCCTTGTTGCTGGTGGCATCGTACATGAATGCATTGCTGAGCACAAGCAGAGTTGATGGCACACCGTACTTGAGTCTGAGATCAAGCCACATCTGCAGATCGTCACGAAGACGTGCAGGCGACATGCCGTGAGTGCGCAGGCCACGGCTAGCACATGCGCTCTGCAACTCAGGCACAGAGAGTGAGTCCACGCCCTCGAAGGAGATGGCTCGATCGTCTCTCTTGATCTGCCTCATGCGGTGGCGGATCTGGTAGCGTAGGAGCGCATCTGGCCCAACAGCATTGAGGTTCATGTACCGACAAATGCCGACAAGCTGAGGTCTTGACAAGTTGTCGAGTGTCAAATCATCCTTGAAGATCTTGCAGACCTTGATGACATCAGCCTTGCTTGGGCTCTCGCCAGTACTCCTCAGCTTCTTGAAGAAGTCTGTGAACTCCTCCTTCTGAGCTGTTGCTGCCGTGACAGGCAGACCAGACTCCTTCAATGTTTGTCTCAACAAATCTGAGACCTTCTTGCGTGTGGTCCGCAGCTGGGCGGCTTTGCCTTCTTTGGCAGAGGCGCCCTCGTAGGTGGATGGGAGAAGATTGGGAAAGAGCTTAAGAGCGACTGGCAAAAGCAGCTCGGCGAAGGGAACAATGACAAAGACCGAGAACGGCACTAATCGGCCCAGATCTTGCACTGTGCGTTGAAGCTGGCATGACTATTAGTATTTTGAGCCGGTTGTTCTAGTCACGCGAACGTACCTGTCTGTTCTCTCGCCTCGTCAACTCGTAGCCTGCCGCCATCTTCAAAGCCAGTCTCGAGCTGATCTTGACCTCGGTGGCCAGCAATTTAGTCCCGTCCCAATAGTGAGCCGCCTCCTTCTTAACCTTCTGCCACAAGGTGAGCTTCTTGCGCTCTTCCTCCTTCTTGGCCACCTTCTTGTCCTCCGCTTTATCCTCCGCTGCCTTTGACGCCGCAAGCTCGGTCAGACTCTGTGCCTCGGTGGCGGCGGTTGGCGGATGTACAGTGGGGCCATCTTTGGGGATCTTGACCTGCTCAGCTAGCTGCTCCTTGGTATACGTCTCCGCTTCGGCCTTCTGCTGATCCTTAGAGAGCGGCTTCTGCGCCTCCTTGATGTTGAAGCCAGGTGGAGGGCCATTGCTGCCGGAGTTCGAATGCGTCGAAGTGTCGGTCGCATAGCCCTGGCGTGGCACGAGGATGGCGATGGCCGGGATCTTGGAGGGCATCGAGGGGCGGAAGCCATTGCGAGCCCGCAGCTGTGTCCTTAGGAGGGCCGGTGCCACTCTGGACGCAACACGGTTGGCCGACATGGCGGACAATGTTGGAAAGGGGAGTCGTAAGAGAAATGGATGGTACTATCGAGGCGATGTCATGGATGATGTCGTGGTGTGCTGTTTGGTGTATGGTGTGTTGTTGTTGGAGCTGTGGGTTGTCGTTGGGCAAATCGATACTTTCCTGGGTCCAGATGCGCTGACATAGCGAATCCGTCCGAATTCGTCGCAGGCTCCTTGTGCCTGGATCGACGTCACGTGCAATCAGCGGACTCGGACGCTTTCCCCGCATTTTTCCGAATTGAGCAGCATGCAAGTGGATAAGATCAGAGCGGAGAGGACGAGATCAAGCTTTTGGATCGCAGATATCCTTCCGCCCTTGATCTTCTGCCTTTTCACTCTTTTACCTCCTTCGTCATCTTTCCTCTCATACTTTTGACTCACCCGTGCCTTTGCCTGCAGCCTCACAATGCTTTGCTGACGGACAGGGCGGTCTGTCCGTTGAGGCACTAGTACCTTTCGTAATTCCCGTCGGCCGGACTGCAGTGGGTGCAGTTGTCCCTCATATTCTTCATGCGTGCTATGGAAAGGGTGCACACCCTCAGTCGTGCGGTTCGATTGCTTCTCATTGGAGCGCCAGGCGTGGGAAAGGGAACGCAGACAGAGCGCATGCTCAAACGGTATCCGCAGCTCTCGGCCATAAGCTCTGGAGATCTCCTTCGCGACAATGTGCGCAATCGCACTCCTCTCGGTATGGAGATCGCAGATGAAGCATGAGAGATCACAAGATCTAACGCGCAATAATCTACAGGCATACATGCTGAGACTATCATGAAGTCCGGGCAGCTTGTGCCCGACACGATGATGTTGCGGCTCATTCTCAACGAACTCAACAAGCGCGGCTGGGTGCAGTCTGACGAGCCTATCCAGCCATATACCCTCAACTATGCCTCCTCTGTCCAGCCCGACACGCTGAACAACAACTACGTCGACGACGTCATTGTCGGTGCGCCAGGTACACAGGGGTATACCTACTCGGAATCGCCCAACGCGTCCTTCATCCTCGACGGCTTCCCGCGGAACGTGACACAAGCTTCGCAAGTGGACAATCTGATCCCGATCAATTTCGTCATTCACATCAATACGCCAGCAGAGGTGGTCATGGACAGGATACGAAATCGCTGGGTACATGCACCGAGCGGTCGCGTCTATAATACAACCTTCAACCCACCGAAAGTAGAAGGCAAAGACGACGTCACAGGCGAGGCATTGACAAGAAGAGATGATGACGATCCCGAGATCTGGAAGAAGAGGCTGTCGCAGTTTGAGAAGACTAGCACGCCTCTGCTGGAGCATTACGACAAGAAGAATCTCTTGTGGACCGTCACGGGTAACAGCAGCGACGAGATCAGCCCGAAGCTGTTCAAGGAGTTTGAGCGGAGGTACGCAGCGGCTGGTGTGGATTGAGATACCCAACCTTTCGTCTGTCGCTTCTTCTGTTGTACCACACTGAGCGCGGCGTTGGTGGTGGCTTCTGGCTTCTCACGTTTCAGAATTCTTCACTCTGACTGTGAACGCAGACAGATCCAACTAGTTCAGATCTATGCAATACCCGTTATTCCATTCAGGTCCGTTGGCTCTATGCAGCCATTCGACCTAGCGATTTCCCAATGTCCATAGATTGAACATTCACTGTATATAGACTAATGCACGAAGGCTCGCATCAACAATATTTCAGCTCGATACTACTCATGTTGCAACAGTTTACTCTAGCCTCATCATGTGCTGCACCTAGCGAGCATGCCTGATGAGCTCGGATCGGATGTGAGCGAGCTGACATAAGCCCTTACATCCCTTACCGGCGCCGAACAAGCGTAGTCTACTACGGAGTACAAAAGAGCGCATGTCCAATATGGATCTAGAATACATCAAACTTGTTCTAGCTGCCCGAGGAAGGTCTTCTATGTCCCGATATGCTGTAGTATTTTCCTTAGTCTTAGACACTAATTCAAAACACTGAGCTCTCAGCCGCAATCTGCAGCCGTATGATCGGAGTCGGTGGTGAGAGCATTCGGACTACGCTGTAATCTTGCCGTGTATGTTGCTCCGGCTGAGCAATCCAACAACAAAGGCCATGTCAGTTGATTCTGCACGAGACGAACGGAAAGTGGGGTCGCCAGGTACTTGCGACCTTGGAACCCTGTCAATATCATGGAGTCAAGAATAGAGCAAGCGGAGCATGAAGCTAGACTAAATGATTCACAGGGGCAGTCTGACGTCGCGGAGACTATATAAAGGCTGAAGATGGCACACTGAGATCATTTATTTCACCCGCCTCACATTCAGCTGGACTGGTTGCAACTGCCGGTCGTTCGGATCCTGAGTCGGGTAACCCGTCCCTAACCCCCGCATAGCAAACATTCACGTAGTTGACTACGATCAGAATACCAAAGGATCACTGCGTATCCTATTTACGACGGAAAGGCGTCACAGATCGCCAGAATGGAGTCCAGACTGGATAGCAAGTTCCAATCCGCCGTGGACAACAAGAAAGTGGCTGGTGTAGCTGGCCTCGTTCTCGACAAGAGCGGCAATGTCCTCTGGAAAGGCGGCTTCGGCACGACGAATGCCCTGGATCCTTCAGCCGCACCATTCACAATCGACACACCAACTATGATCTTCTCATGCACCAAGCTCGTCACGACCATCCTCGCTCTCCAGCTCCTTGAAGAAGGCAAGCTAAAGCTGGACGACCCAGTTGAGAAGCACGACCCAGACTTTGCGAAGATCCAAGTTCTGGATGGATTCGACAGCGAGGGCAAGCCCATCCTCAGGGCTCCAAAGACAAAAGCCACGATTCTGAATCTGATGACACACACCACCGGCTGGGCGTATGACTTCTTCAGCCCAAAGACGCTGCAGTACCGTCTCGCGATGGGTCAGACGCCAGCACAGACAATGTCAGCAGGCATCAAGGAGACGTACGGTCCACCACTTGAGTTCGATCCGGGCCAGGAATACAGCTATGGCTACAATACGGACTGGGTCGGCTTCGTGGTCGAAGCCATCACGGGCAAGAAAATCGCAGAGGTTCTGGAGGAGCGCATTGTGAAGCCGTTGCAGCTGAAGAACACTGGACGCAAGTTCGATGAGAGCAAGCCGCGCATGATCCTCCATGCTAGACTCGAAGATGGAAATCTCTTCCCGATTCCTGATAGCAAGCCGCTAGAGAATCCGCAAGTCAACGGCGGAGGCGAGTTCATGATCTCAACTGTGGCGGACTATGCGCAAATCCTGCTCGCGTTATTGAACGGCGGCACACACCCCATGCTGAACGCGCAGATTCTGAAGGAAGACACCGTCAAGAACTACCTCTTCTCAGATCTCATCTCGTCCATTTGCAGCCCAGCGAACGTGGGTCTCATCCCTCAAGCGATTGCTCAGATGACCAACACGGGCGAGATGCTACCAGGTGTCAAGAAGACGTGGTCAGCTGCTTTGCTCTTGAACGAGGAAGACCTTCCCACAGGCCGAAAGGCAGGGTCAGGTGCGTGGGCTGGGTTAGCGAACACATATTACTTCATCGATCCGAAGAGCGAGAGACTGGCCATGTACACAACCAGCATCATACCATTCTTCGACCCAGAGAGCTTGTACTTGTTCGACGAGCTGGAGAGAGCGGTATATGGTCATGACAGCAAGGAAAGCGCGACTGCTGCTGGTGGGAATTATGGGCCCTGGTCACCACCGAAGGCTGCACTCTGATCAGACTAGATTATTCGCTTAACATGCACTCATCATTCATGGACATCCGAGCCACAGCTGTGAACGTTCATGTTTATATACAATGTGTAACTGACCGGGGCCAGACCTAGAGTGAACAATACTCTTCGTGCCTCGGTGGTATGTCCGTTTCGCATGACTGCTTCGACGTCGGCATCGACAAAGACATGACATCTGTGCGCTGGCTGCCGGTGCCTCCCGTCCACACGCGCATGCACGAATGTATGCTTTTCCGGTCAAGCAATTTCAAGATTCTTTGCGGATAGAAGCTCATCCAGCAGGATCCACTGCATCCATCTCAAGCAAATTGAACATTCCAATCGCTGTCACGCACATCTGAGATGTTTCGCAAGCAGCTTTCGTCTGCTCAAGTAGCTTCTCGAATGCTGCATCGAACTCGGCACTCTTGCCCAGCTGTGCTCCATACAAATCCATGATCAGCATCGCTAGGTCTGCCTTCAGACGCATGTACTTGGGATCCTTCATGCCCTTGTTGAGCCATGTGATGATAGGTAGAAGCTGCTCAGCTGAGCGATTGCTCAATGCTCTCCGTAATGACGAGCGGTGTGTCATATGCGTGAGCATTGTGAAGATGGCTTGCTGGTCCCGAGCTTCAATGACCATGTCGAGCGCCTCTTGGTAGTCTCCTCTTCTTGCCGCGGCCTCCCATCGATTTAGCTTCTTGATCTTTCTCCTCTCCTGTCCTTCAATGATGATGTCTGCGCCTTCGCCTGTGAAGTCCATGCCGCGCAATGCTCGGTCCCAGCCACTTCCTCGCTTCTTCTTCTGCTTTGCATCGTACTCCTCGATCTTGCCGGCCACAAGAGCCACCATCTCCTTCTCCTTTTCTCTCTTCGCTGCCCTCGCTTCACCCGACAAGCGAGTCTTGATGCTCAGTACACCCGACTGCATACCAACGCAGAGATGCCGATCTTCCTTTTGCGTTCCAGCTGCGGCGACCTCGAGTGACAAAATAGGCGAGGGGTACTTCATGCCTGCCACAACATTCCACTCTTCAGTGTCCCATACTTTGACATGGCCGTCAAGTGCTCCGGTGAGTACTCTCTTGCCATTACTTGCCGTTGCCAGTGAGGTGATCGTCTTTTGGTGATTCGCATACAGTCCAACGGGTCTTCCCGCCACCAGATCTAAGACAACCAGTTTCTCTCCACTTGAGCCGACAATTGTGGTCCCGCCACCAAGCGATAGTACTGACTCGATCGGCGCAGGCAGCTTGTAGGTCGCGACGCTTTTCGAGTTCTGGCCACCACCTGTCCGTGGATCCCATATCCGTATCGTTTGATCATAACTTCCCGTCACAATCATTTTGCCATCACCCATGAAGGCGCCCGTGCGCACGTAGTCCTGATGACCATGACCCCGCCATATGCTCTGGTCCGATGGCAAATCCCACAATCGCACTGTCCGGTCATCACTACAGCTCATTGCGCCCGTGAGATCTGTAGGGTGCCACTTCGTCACCCAAACAGGCTGCTTGTGCTCGTTCCATGTTTTCAGTATTGACCGCGAGTTCGTGTCGAACGCTTGTATAATGCCCGAATCGCTGCCTGCTATGCATACTCGGCCGTCTCTTCTGATATGTGCGGAGTGAAAGGGTGATGTGGTTCGAGTGATGTTTTTCGAGGCCTTTAAAGTCTGCGGTGACAGTAACTGCAGTCGCGCGCCTGTAGTGACGCAAATGTATGTGGAAGTAGGAGTCGTAGAGGTAGCGGCATTGCGCGTAGCTGTGTTGGAGGACAGGTACGTGATCGGCGCAGAGTTCGATGATGGCAGCAGGACTTGATTTGTAAAGGATTGCCAGTATTTTTCGTCTTTTGTGAGAGCAGACACCGGAACTGGCAGTCTTACGGGCGCCAACGGCTGCACTTCAGCCGCCATGGCTGCGTTGTTTGTCTTGCTAGTCTATGGGAAGTTGTATGGCGCATTCTCGAAGTTCAAGAACTTTTTTGAGGCTAGGATCTGGGGATGCAAGAAAACGGCAGTTTTACGCGAATAGCATCGCTACGACATGCACAACGTATCTGCGGACAGGGTGGAAATCACGCTTGCTACTCACAATTAGCTGGGGCTCTAAATCGGTATGCATACAATGGTTGATGATTCTAGCTTCCAGCACAAATCACTGTATGTGAGGCAATGCTTCGAGAGAGCTGGAGCGACTCATGTCAGATCACGTGATGCAAAAAGCTGACTCGTTGTCATCATCCTCCAACTCTCTTCCTGCTACGAGCAAAAGAGCAAAAACAGATCAAAGTCCCTGCGACTCTATCTTGACATCCCGGTCAATCCATCAACATCGCGAATGAACGGGCCATTCCGAGGAAACCCCGCCATGTACTCCACATTGACAAGTGTAGCAGGCTAGCAGCACTATGGGGAGGCGCGGATCTAGAAATCCGTGTCGTTCATGGCCTGGTCGTCAGGTACATATAGCGTCTTGTGAGCCCGATCTTAGCTGTGCTCTGTTTCTGCGATCATAAGCCTCCAAATCAAATCAACTTTCACCTTTCTTCCCAATATGTCGAAAGAGATTGTGACTACCGCCCACTTGCAGTTCAAAGACAAGGCAGCTCGGGACAAGGTAAAACATCGTCAAACTCATTGCCATTTTCTACGCTGACACTATTGTAAAGGCCATTGGCGTTTTCAAGGAGATCACAGACTATGCTTATGCCAATGAGAACCCTGGCACAAGCCGATATGTGACTCTCATTCCCACCGATGAGTCGAACACCACGTCTCTGTATATGCTTGAGCAGTAAGACAACGACACAATTGGCGGAAAAGGGTGCTGAATATGACTCAGATACGCGGATCAAGCAGCGTCAGATGCCCATCTGAAGATTGAGCCTGTTCAGAGATTAATCAAGTTCTTCACCGATGAAGGTCCCCTCACTGGCGCACCAGAAGTCAACAACCTGGCACCCACCATCGATATGCGAAGGGACATCACCAAGGCTGAGCCAGGCATGATATTCCTATTTGCCCACATGGGCATGCAGCCAGGCAAGGTGGATGAAGCAGTGCCTGTATTCGAGGAGCTGATTAAGGGTGTATATGACCTTGAGCCGGAGTTCTGGGGCTGCACTGCCTGTGCGGACAAGGAGAAAAACTTGATTCGCGTGGTGGACATGTTTAAGAACGAGAGCTTCTATGATAACGAGCACCAGAAGAGCGCGCCTATCCAGACTTTCCACAAGAAAATTGGATCGTACGCAAATGGCGAATTTGGAGTTGTCAAGCTGAAGGTTGTGCAGGGTTATCTGGGACGGTAAGTCTGAGTATGTCGCTCACATACATGAAAAGCGAGGGAAGGTATGCTAACATACTCATTCAAGCGGCGGCAAGGTATCAAAGCTATGAAGCACGGTGCATAACACAGTCATGCAGCCATATAATATTATCCATGATAATCAAGCCTCGTATCACTCTGAAATCCTCCATACTAGTCTCTCTGCGCTGGGCACTTTGCGCCTTAAAAGGTCTAACGCCTTCTCTGCGCGCTCCAGCAAGGTCGGTGCCTCTACCAGAATGGTCCGACTTGGCTTGACCGCACCACTGGCGAGCATTGCAGGCATGATCGTTGTTTGCAGATGCTTCGCAAGAAACTCGTTCTAATAGCTGTCAATTCCTGCTTTGCCTCGGCATGTGGGAGATCACTCACTTGCAGATAGAAATGCGTGCGCACCCCCTTCGCTACAACTCCTTCCGCCCAAGCAGTGGCCTTGGTCACATCCATCTCATAAACCGGCGCGTCTGTCTCGCTGGCATCCTTGACGACGATTGGTAGCATGGTCGCAACGATGCCTCCTGACTGAGCAACCCGCGATATGGGCTTCATGCTTCCTTCCAGACTAGCAATGCAGTCCATCACAAACGGTACACTCCCGCCCGCGGCATTCTTAATTTGCTCTACCACATCGGCATCACGGTAGTCGACTGCGACAGTAGCTCCAAGACTCTTCAACAGCTCGTGATGTCGCTTGCTCCCAGTGGCAATGATGTTCGTGTAGCCGTAGTACTTCAAGATCTGAATCTCGAAATAGCCAACGCTCGAGCTTCCTCCCCACACCAAAATCGGGCTCTCCGCATTCTTCGGCGCCCATCCCTCTGGCTTCGGCCACGGTAGCTCGAGGCCAAGGTCATTGATCGAGCTCTGGAAAGCAGTCACAAATGGGTCCGGCAGCGTGACGGCATCCTCGATCTTCACACCCGCAGGCACTTTACCGAAGAGGAACTCTGGTGCGAGAAGCAGCTCCTGGTGCGCCTTCTCCTTTGCAGACCGCCACGAAAAGCCAAAGACCTTGTCTCCAACCACGAAGCTGCTAACCTCGGGCCCGATCGCGGTCACCGTACCGGCGCTGGAGTCGCCAAGAATTTGCGGGTGTTTGACGAGTAGGCCACCATCTGCCTGGTGCAAGTCGAGCGGTGTCGATGCTGTCCACTCTACATGGATAAGCACCTCGTTTGCTTTCGGTATCGGTGTTGGGACTTGCAGGATCTCGAGTGGCTTTCTTGGGCCTACTGTCACCACGGCTTGATGTGTTTGCGACATGCTTGAGAATGGCTTGAAGTGATTTACGTCTTTTGTGTTTTCGATGTCGTGAATGAGCGATCCGGCCCTTTAAGTATATTGGATATGCACTAGGACATTGCTTAAGTCCGCCTATGAGGAACTTGATCGTACTTCGACGGTGAGGATCTTGAATTCATCTTACAAACTGGCAATATGTTGCGACCGCATAATCTTGCGGCAATACGGCTACGCAAGCAACCAAGTCCTGAGTGTAACGTGCAGGTTGCCCAACCAGCATGGAGCCGCATGTCACGATCGCATGATCTGCAGATACATTTTTCCACAATTGTTCGCCTGCATCAACAAGATGAAGCTTCTAGCGTGAGAGAGCCTAACGTCATTTGTCAGCTTAGTGCTGACCAATCTGGCACGTGATACAGTAGCCAAGCTACTATGATTGGACTGGCACAGCAATGACAGTTTGATGCCGAATGTATTTGGTACTGGGTATTATGCTGAAAACAAGAAGATTGTCAAATAGCTGTTGCAGCTTAGGTTACGCAGCGGACGCCGATCGCTGATAGGCTTAGCATGAAAATCATGAGCATGTTGACCAACAACCACGAGATCAATGACGGCTGGCAGCGAGGGACTTTTGGTAGCCTCGCTCACTTTGCAAAGACGTTGTCGACGTTGCAGTGGGCGACCACCTCCTTCGTGCCACCGCTGAGCAGTGCTATGGCATGATCTCAGGACTTGCTCGTGGAGTATGAGCTTCAGCTTGTCTGCAGTGTATGCTGGATATCATCGTCTGCTCATCCAGAACTTGAAGATCGCTTTCGAGTATGTCCATCTGCTCCAGAAGGCGAGTGTACTTAGCGATTTCCGCATCGATGTCGAGCTCTGAAGGATTCTCGTGTGAGATGGGCGATAGCATGTCGCGCTCGAGCTGTACCACGAATTAGACGTTTGAGCAGCATCTCAAAGGTGGAAGCCTACCAGAGTCCATCTCGACTCCACATTTGCTATCGAAGTGTCAAGCTGCCTTGATAGCTCATTGAGTGCGACATGTGGACCAACAGATGGATCACTTGGAGCCAGCGCTGGCGGGTATGTCGCCTCTTGATCGTTACATTGATGTGAATCTTGCAAAAAGATTTCAATTGCCTGACTTGCTGCGCTGGCCAACAGCGCACGAGCACAAGCCTGATGTTCCAAGCGTCCATGAGCCTCTAGATTCACCAGCTCGTCCCTGAGATGAAGGATCGCACCCCAAGGAATGCGCGTAATCCCCACTGCTATGCATGGGTCGCGAGAGCGAAGGGTCGTTTTCCGATGCAGCTGCTTCCATGCTGGTCTTTCGGCGAGAGCTAAGAGAGCATTTCCTTCCTTCCTTGACCAAAGTCTCTGTGCCATCGGAACTGACGCTCGAGCTTGGAGCCGATCAAGAACCCGGATTGCGATGCTGCTGTCGCTGCTTGCTGGCCCAAGCCAGATAGTCGCACGATCCATCTGTAGTACATTTCAGTATTATTCCACTCTATGACTTCTGTAGAAATACCTTGCAGAGGATTTGCTGCGGCAGGCTCTCGATGGGTTTGTGCCTCACATCCCATAGCAGGAAATAGGACGCCCTGGATGATCCTCGAGTAATTTGGAGAAGTTGGAGCAGCTCAGCCGAGACCGCATCTTGTGTATGTACTACTAACTCAAATACAGGAGCTTCTTCGAGCCCAAGATCAACGAAACGGGTTTCGGATTGCTCCCTCATGACCAGGAATCTGACAGTGCCGGGAGGCATCGGCTGCGAGCCATCTTCGTGTAAGAAAGAAGCCATATTCGTATCAACGCCGTTCCAAGGTCCAGATGAACAATAGATGGAATGCAAAATGCCGTTGAAGATGGCGAAGTTCAGCAATATGGAGCAAGAGATCTGCGCGGAATAAAGAGTGGGTGTCCAGCTGAGACAAAAGCAAAGGCTACGCTGCCTCGTTGACCATGCACATGATGCACACTGTCGCCACTGCAGTCGCGCGTCGGCCCGCAGTACAGCAGGAACTCAAGTCCAAGCTGAGTTAGTATTGGATCAGGCGGACTCGTAATGGGTGGAGAAGATCCAGAGCGATGGTGATGGTGGTGAGTGGCAGCTCATGTGGTTCGCGATTTGGCAATAGCGTGTCTCCTTTTGGACTAGCGTATTATGTGGTGGTGGTTCAGAGCATCGCGAAATTCCGTGTTTGACGCTGACTTCGAATCAATGCTGGAGGAGAAACATATTCGAATGCTATCTTAAAGTCATGAAGTTGTATCGTGCAAGCATCGTAATATGATCAAGGTCATGTGAAAATGAACACCAGCAATATTCGTTCTCAACCATGTCATGGCGGCTCTGCATGGCTGGTTGACGTGACTAGCGAAGACTCAAGTGTATGGAGGCCGCCGCATCTCTTCCAGCGTCTTATCAACATTGCTCAAGACTCGGCTTGACTGCCCGTCAGAGTTCTCTCCATGAAAGCAGCCAGTCTCGGTTCTCCTCAGTGCTAAGGTCTCGACCTGGGGTTTTGGTGATCTGCCGAGGTTCGCCGACGGCTGGATCCACCTCCACATCTGACTTGTCGAGTACTGACAGTCTCAAATAATTTTATACACTTCAGCATCCCCAGATTTTCCATTCAATCTTGGTCTTCAGGTCACTTGAAATCGTCTAGATTGTACCGGAATATCCATTATCGCATAGCAAGATCAGTATCGTACCCGCCGACATGCCTGACACGTATAACTACGAGTACTTCAATGTCACCTTCCCACACGAATATGTGGCACAGGTCGAGATCAACAGACCTGAGAAGCTGAACGCTTTCATTGAGAAGTATGTCCTTTCCATAGTCTATGCCGAGCACGTCAAGCCTTTACAAGAAGTCTTTCGATCAAAGTGCTGTGCTTTGAGCTGGCGTACTGTTCTGCGGTCAGCCTCATGCTCACATGATTTTACAGGATGTGGCTGAACCTCTCAGCAATTATCAAGAAGCTCAACTGGGACCCTGACTGCCGAGCCATCCTCATCACTGCTGCCGGAACCAAAGCATTCACCGCTGGCCTCGATGTTACCGCTGCGTCGCAAGGCACCCTCAAGAAGGCCGAGACCGATGTTGCCCGCAAGGCGCGTGCTACTAGGGAACACATCATCGAATTCCAGGACTGCATCACCGACATTGAGCGATGTGGAAAGCCAGTCGTGATCGCCTACCATGGCATCAGCTACGGTCTTGGTATTGATATGGGCGTTGCTTGCGACATCAGACTAGCCTCGAAGGATGTCCGACTCAGCGTCAAGGAGGTCGACATAGGTCTTGCAGCTGATATCGGTACTCTCACCAGATTACCAAAGGTCGGCTGCAGTTTGTCGTGGGTGAAGGAGGTCGCTCTTACTGCTCGCGAATTTGGTGCTGAGGAGGCGTTGTCTGTCGGCTACATCTCACACATCGGTGCCGACAAGGCCGCAACTGTAAAGAAGGGCCTCGAGATCTGTCAGCTGATTGCCACGAAGTCACCAGTCGCAGTATACGGCACCAAGGAGATCATCAACTTCAGCAGGGACAGGCCCGTGGATGATGGTCTCAAGTACACTGCCATCTGGAATTCTGGCATGATCCAGACCTCTGATGTACAGCGCGCTATGCTTTCGGGTCTGCAAAAGAGGAAGCCAACATTCGAGAAATTGTAGAATAGATCGTTTGATGTTAATTGAAAGTCATGAGAAACAATGTCTCATCTTCATGTCATTGATGCCTATGAAAGCCGCTATTCGGCGGCCCATGATTTTGATGCCCGCTAAAAGACCCGTACCGTCACGCCATAATAGCCTGCACACATTCGCACATACACCCAAGCTAGCAGCGCATTTATCGGTAGCGCCACAGGGAGAGGGTGTTGTTGCGCTTCCAGGCCTTTCTGCGTCCACCCTTCGTGTTGTTGTAACGGTGGCCCTTGTTGAGACCACGCGACTTCTTGCCAGTTGCGGTGAGGCCACGAGACTCGCGGTGCTTGTGGACTGGGTTGACGATCCAGTTGATGCGGGGATCGCGGCGGATGGCCTTGTGCTGAGGGTCGACGAGGATGATCTCGAAGTACTTGTAGGTGGAGTCCTGGTTGATCCAGTAGGAGTTGAGGACGCGGAGGTTGGCGCAGCGGCGACCGACACGCTCCTCGGCAGTGGCACGGAGGGAGCGCTGGTACTTGAGCTGGTTGATACCCTGGTTGGTTGGCTTGCCGTAGGTGGCACCCTTTGGCGCAGGTCGCTTGCGACCACCACGGCGAACACGGATGCGGTAGATCACGTAGCCCTGCTTAGCCTTGTAGCCCTGTTGTCCTGTCAATTGCTGTTGCCATCTTCGTCTTCCATTCCAATTCAACGTACCAAGCGGCGAGCCTTGTCTGGGCGCGAAGGACGGGAGGCGCGGTGGATGACATTTCGCTGACGGTACCTGCACTTCTCAGCTATGTTCAACGAAGTGTAGGCGGTGCCAGATCACAATCGCGAAGCAATTGTAGCGGCATGACTGTCAGACTTACTCCCAGCAACGCTGCGAAAATCGTTAGTGACCACAAAGTGAAAATGTGTACCAATTGACTTACGACACGCAGAAGGAAACGCAGCACATCAGACTGCTTGCGCTTCTGAAGCTCCTCGATGTACTTGAGGGCACCCATTTTGACGTCGAGAAATGTGGTGTTGCGACTGGCGAGCAATGTGTGGTGAAGTTTTCGGTGCGAATTTGGACGTGTGGGTGCACGGACGTCTCGATAGATTTGTGCCTCAGGCATCAACAATGCTCATGACAGATTCTTCCCGATCTTGAGTTTCCCAACATCCGAACAGAAACGATAGTACCATCTAAGGACGGGAGCAGATCACTCATCAGCAACTTGTAACGTTGTCGAAGTGCGTTGAGCATCCGCTGTGATCCCGTTCCTTGTGCTCTTCCGGAGTCCGCAGCTCGCATCAGCTTTAGCAGGTATGTTCTCTCGCTCATTCACTGCAGTACTCGCCGCGATATGATGTGATGTATATCTCAAAGTATTTCAAGACGGAACAGAATCATCTTGTTGATAATCTTCATTCTGACGCGCATTGAAGCTCTTTCATGCATACTTCACAAGATGTTTGGATTGATGCTGACGGCAACTTCAGCTGTGCGTCACTGCACACACCAGGAGCGTGGGAAATTACAACAGGAACTGTATCTAGCAACCTTTCCACCGCATATCATCTCATAATGTCTCTCTGAAGCGAAACGTGTACCAAGATTGCAAGCGTCCATGCAATGCATCAGAACAACCTCAAACGTAACACTCAGCAATGTGCACTAGGCAAGGCAAGACAAATACGGACGACGTCCATAGCAAACACCGTCATCTGTGGTATCGTCAGAGACTCGCCATCGGGGACCCCGATTGTGACACTCACCAAAAAAGCATAACCGTCTTGTAGGCCTTCCAGTATTGCGAAGCACCTCTCTGATTCGAGGACCATCCGGACGTCAAGCCAAGTACCGCCATTTAGGACGACGTCTCAGACTTGCCCTTTGCGAACAGGCTAGACCAGGACGAGTTCATCTTTCCTGAAGACTGAGCCACCGACACTGAGACTGAGACTGAGACCTGATTAGCAATTGCGAATCGGGGTCCCCGATAGTAGGAAACTCACACTCGGATGTCGAGATCGCTTGAGATGGGCCAGTCGATCTCATCCTCGTTTGAGATAAGGATGTCAGCTTGGCTTTGTGCTTGTCCGAGCGTCTGTGCCTGCTGAGTCCTGTAGAGAACTGGTACGACTTGCCGCACGGAATACAGTGAAACTGTGCTTGAGTCTTCTTCGCGGAGTTCCGTCCGTCTCCGCCTCCTCCGCCCACATCGGCAGTATTGCGGGCATGCTTCTTGGTCTTGAGATGCTGCTCCCACTCAAACTTGGTGCCAGCAGTCAGTCCACAGGGAGGACAATGCCAAGTCTTATTCTCTCGATTCTGGTCCCTTGACTTGTAGACTCGTCCAATAGCGCGATCGATGTAGTCGTGGTAGTTGTCCGCCATCTGCTTCTGGTGCCAGTCCTTGCAAGCCTCGCGGTGACGGCGGGCATACTCTTCGACATGAGCAATCAGCTGCTCTTCAGTCAGCTCGAAATCGCCCTTATTGCCCTCCAGAAAAGAGGTGTGCGAGCATAGGCCGTCCCAATCAAGGTCCTCGATTCGCCACAGACAACTATGGGTCATGTTGTAGTCCGTGTAGGCAGCACCAGACTTCTCCGGAGTCCTCATGGCCCAGAACAAGAAGGAAAGAGTACCCTCGAGAGCCTTGACGAACAGACGAGTGATTGGGATGCTCTTTGGGTCTGGAATCGGGATCCAGCAAAGAAGTCCCATGTGTGTGACAGTGTATCCATCCTGGATCGCTCTGAGGGTGAAGTTCGACCACTGCCGATCGATTCGGTACCTGCGGAATCGGGAAGCCACACCGTCGACAGAATCGGTCCCGGACCCAACATACAGTCGCGGTCTACATCCAGGCTTCTCGAGGACCAAGGCGTACACACCCCACTTCTTGAACTCGTCCGTGGGCAGCGACTTAAAGAAGTCAAGATTCGGTGGGGAGTCCTTTCGGACGACGTCCATAAAGCCAGGTGCGAAGGTCAAGTTCTCGAAGCAGGGAACGGAACGGAGATCTTCTTGTGTTGGGACGATGTCGTCGTACAGCATGCTCTTCAGCATCTTTGGGATGTCGCAAATGCAACCCCACATCTGATCCAGCATCCATGCTGAAGCTGACATCGACTGAATCTCAATAGTGTCCTCGATCCCTGGACTCACATCAGTCGCTTGAATCGGGGTCCCTGATTCCAGACTTACATGAGGCCGACTTGAGCTGCAGTGCTTCCGCTGCGACTGAGACTGGTACATCTAGCCGCCCATCAGCACACGAAATCAAGGTCCTCGATAGGGAACTCACGTTGATCGCTCAGCAGTGCCTCTTCGGCTGTGGTCATTAAGGACGACATCCTTGGTGCGCTCCGGATTCTTCAATGGCTATCGTTGAGTTGCGAGCATGTGCAGGCAAGGTGAGGTCAAGATGTACCTTGATGCAATCATGCGAAAGACTGACGGGAATGGGTGGAGGAATGAGAGGGCGAGGATGGGGATGGAGAAGTGAAGAAGTGAAGAAGTTCATGGCTGCGAGGCAGAACTGAAATACTGGCGTCGGTGCCTAGCTCTTGCGGAAGGAGCAGATGCTGAAGTTGAGTTGTGGGAAGGTGCGGCCATGTTGCGCCTGCCTCACGTTTTTCTTGGCCAGCAATGATGTGGACTATCATCACTGTGTGGTGCAATTGGAAAACACGCTGTTCGATCTCAATTTGGTTGTTCAGTCTCAAAAGGCAAGCAGATGGCCAAGCGGACGTTCTTGATGTGTATTGAGGGTGGGCTTGTGGTGTCAGAGGGTTGCAAGCGCCGCATGACCCTGGCCTGGCGGACAAGGCCGGTACACCAGCAGAAGAAGTGATGGAAGGGTTGAGGAAGAATTGGGAGGGAATAATCCGTGGTATTTACTTGAATAGTGAGCATGTCTGACTCTATTCTTCTATTATGTGTTTACGGTCCACCTCAAGTATATTCATACACCATTCGCCCGGATAGCCCTGGGCGGAAGGTCTTCACCCTCGCCATCGAATGATAGTTGGTGTGCAGCTCTTTTGCCTCTGTCTGCAGATAATCAATCCACGTGCCTAGAGACTTCTGCCATACCAATTGCACAGTCGTGCTTGCAGTGATTGACTCAGGCGAGTGTCGGAACGGCGCCCGTGATTCGGTCAGCCATACGTGCCCATCCCACCTTTCGCTCCCGCTCAAGATGAGAAGCGTCATCTTCGGTGAGTAGCCCGACATATCTGCCCACACCTGCAATGCTCGCACTTTACTATCTTTCTGCATACGTTGACATTGCCATGACCCCGGGTAGAAGTGATGATCGGTATCGTTGAACTCGGAGTAGTCGGGATCCTCGACCTCCATGATCTTTGTGAATGGAAGCAGTGTATAGCCAGGTTTGAGGTTCTTCGAAAACATCATTGCACCGTAGTAGTCAAGACCAAGTTCATCGTATCGCTGCTTGCTGCATTCTCCTTGCAATCCTGGCCAATGCCATCCAATGACATCCTCCGTCGGAGTCTCAAGGATCCAACTTGCAAACTCTTGGGGTACCTGCACTTGATTCTCGATCCGACAAAGATACGCGTCTCTATCAAAGTCGGTGAAGAAGGGCTGGAGCTTCTTCCTGATGATTGAGGTCGCGCGATCGGAATTCGCGACATGACGAAGCTGAACTAGCCGTCTTCGTGCCTCTGGTATGACTGTCGAGTCGCAGAGTGCCCGGATGGAGGTGCAAGTATTTCGCGCAATGGCTAGGTCAGAGTACGGAAGCTCCAGCAGGATTGCCTCAATGAGTTCGACGGGCAGCTCGTATAACTCGGACATATCGGCTGTTGCTGCGGTTGAAGTGCTATGTGCCACAAGAGACAAAACGGCGTAGTGTAACGACAGCCGTTGCTAGGAGAAATGCGGTGGTGCTTGATGCTGCTTGGAAGATATTCAAGATGGCTGGTCATGAGGTTGGCGATAAGCGCAATGCATGACGAAACCAGGGACCGAGACCTGGGGAAACACCATACATTGAACTACAGCGATCTAGCTCAAGATCAATACAAATGCTGGATGCACAACTAATAGCTAACATTACTGACAGATTCCATCTCGAGAAAGGACTCTTCCATCGCATCGAAGGCATCAAGTATGATCGGGATCGCATGCGTAGACCGCATCGTCTTAGTCCCTCTCACCAAAGCGAACTCAAGGTGCTCTTCAACCAGTTCATGAGCAATCGAACAGGAGACAGTCCATTTTCTGCGCTACCTTCTAAAACGGACGCACCATCTACTCATGAACTCCTACATGTCGATCCTTCCCGTCCGAATTCTGCAACAGGTCGTCTGCATGGCAGGTCACCGGATAAAGCTCCGGAAATCAATACTCGGTAGGACGATGGACTGCAATGAGTGTCTGCAATGATATTGCAGATCATGTGAACAGCAATATTCCGTCCGTCGTAAGCAGGTTCAGAAGTGTTCTGCGCAAGAGTGAGAACGTCGCCGTGGAGAATGTGGAGTGATAATGTGGGTGCTATAAATAAACACCATGCGAACTGAACGGCCTATCACAACAACGAGGCTCGTGAAGAGCCGCAAGACCATGCGATGGCTCGAGCATCGGTTGTCGACTCCGCGCTTGACCATTCGCCTGGTTCTCGCGCATAATACATCGCCTTTCACCCCGTCTCGACAATCTCTCTGCCGCCTCCAGAAGATATGATCACTTGGCTGGGAGCATCACCATGCTGGCACTTGGGATTCGTGCATACACCAGCGACCTGGTTTTGAACATGTCCAATCAATGCCAGTCTCAGGAGAGGGGCACATTACCGTGTCTCTGGCGGGCACACAGGTGTGCTTAGCAATGCTTCTCATGACTGTATGCAAGTACCCATCCATGATCCTGATGTATCAGAAGCCTGCGATCTGTAGTCTCAAGGTGGTGACACAGATTCTTGTACGCGTTTGAAGCTTAGTACCTCTCACGCGACACGCAGTCAAGTGTACGATCCGATTACCAGGCTCGCTGATCCGCTCCTCACGATTTTGCTCTTAGGTCAACGAAGGCACCTTTGAGGCGACTGGCGCGTGTAGCCTCTGGCTCGCAAGTGGTAGATACTGGTCGAGCATGCGCAGCGTGAGATTTATGCACAATCGCGACCAGACACATGTAAGCTTGAAGAAGCTTGATAATTGCCATTAAAGGCCCCAAAAACAGCAAATTATGCATGAAATGCAGCCTGTCATTGGACCCGCTCGTCAGGGACTTTGGCTCGGCAAGTCGCTGTGAGATGCCCTGCTCCTCGCTGTGTGGCTGTGGATCCCGCCGCGCCGTTCGTCCTTTTCTCCTGGCTGTCAACGCTCTGCGAGATAAATATAGCAACCAACTTTCAAGATCATCGTTAGTCGTGAATTGTGTTTGAGATTCTGCTGCGCGACTGAGAGACATCGTACAACTTTGCTGGTCAAGCACGCGAAGTTGCAGATTCTTCGCCTTCTCGCTAGAACGGTGCTTCACTCCCTGAATTGGCTGCTGAAACATCAGACCGCAATTTTCATCTCCGCGTCGACGGCTGCCATCGACAGTGGAGAGGGACTTGCGTCGCGGGAAGGACATTTCGCGACAACGACACTTCTGGTGTCACCGAACATCGCCCACGCGCATGAGCAACCTCTACGCCTACGATCGTTATCACCGCAGCCATGGGTCGCAGGAAGATTGAAATCAAGGCCATCAAAGATGACAGGAACCGCTCAGTGTACGTGTGAACCTTTGCGCGCCCTCTCGCAGCCAACATCGCATGGCGCATTATATCGAACATCATGTGCTAACGGATGTGTAGTACCTTCCTCAAGAGAAAAGGCGGTCTCTTCAAGAAGGCTTACGAACTGTCGGTCCTCTGTCAAGTCGATGTCGCCGTCATTATCTTCGGTCACAATAAGAAGCTATACGAGTTCTCGTCAGGAGATATCAACGAGGCGATAGGCAGATACCAATACGTATGTCCCTCTATCTCTGTATCAAGAATGAATGGTGTAATGCAGTTGGCTCCATCCTGTGGCCAACCATGGAGTTGAGACAGAATATGCTAACTGTCGTACAGTATGGTGGCGCTCACGAGCACAAAGGTCCAGAAGACTTCATGGACAAGAAAGATGGCAACAGCGAGGATGAAGATGAGGAGGGAGAAGACATGCCCCGAGAATCTCGATCACCACCCCACCCGACCATGGCCCACCATCTCCACGGACAACCGCAGTTCAACCACATGGGCTCTGCCTCACCTCCTATGCCAAACGGCGCATTCCCACATCGTGGACCATCACCACAACCACCACAAAATATCTCAAGACCTGGCTCCAGAGCACACATCAGGCAGCCAAGCACGCATCTAATGCCACCACAGCACCCAGGACAGATGCAAGTCTCGCAGCCTCCGCCTCAACAACAGCCGAGCTATGCATATATGCCAAACCCTCCAATATACAACCCACAGGCGGCAGCAGGCATGCAGTCAAGGCAGCAACCAGGACAGCCCATGCCACCTCAGTTCCCTCCTCAGTTCGCACAGCAGCCAGGTCAACCACACCCGCAACAACATCCTGGCCATCACCCGCAACATCCGCAAATCCAACAGATCTACGCACAAGAACAACAGCGCAGATCCGTTCCTCCGCAATTCCCTCATCAACATCCTCCGCCGCCACAACAACCCCAAGATCAACGGCCAACGCCACAACCGCAAGCCTCGCCTCAGCCGCCACAAAATCAATTCAGCAGTCCTCCATTACCGCAACCGAAGCCACTCCCAGCAGCAGCGAAGGCGCATAGCATATTCACACCCATCGACGACAGCAGATCGTTGTTGGCACAGCATTGGGGAAGCGGACGTGATGATCCTCCTAGATCAGATCCTCCTATCAAAATCGAGGATCAGCGCTCGCAATCAATTGATGTAGCAGCGATGAGTCGGGGCGGCGTCAACGGTATAGCTGCTCCTCCTCCACCACAGCTTAGTACGGCACAAAGCATGCCCATGTCCCAACCGCAACGAACTGCATCGACTCCTGTCATTCCAAGCATCCACGCACCTCATCCTCCCTCTAGAACGAACAGCCTACAGTCGAAGCCGCGCGGTCCAAAGTTGACAGTGCAGATTCCGAACGAGGATGAGGAAGAAGAGGGTGGACCTTCGACTCTATCAGACCAGGCAACAGCAGCAGCGACGAGAACTCCCATACAAAATCCAGGGGCAGTACTCCCACCGCCCTCGCCATCAGCTAGTGCACTGCTATCAGCAGGTGCCACAGGACCACCAAATCCATTCGCCAGACCGCCACCACCATCACAAGTAAATGGCTTCAATGGCGGCAATAGCAGAAACGACATCGAAACGCCTATCTCAGCACTGCCCAGCAGATTTGTATCTGATCAGCTACTTCCTTCACCGAGCAGCTTCTATGCGGACTGGTTCAATGGCAGGGACAACAATATGCTTCCTTCGCCCTTAGCCTTCCCAACTCCTGTAGCAGCGAAATCGTCAGGCTTCGGTGAGGAAGAAGAACGAAAGAGAAAGCTGGAGGACGCGAGTAATACCCCTGAGAAGAGAGTGAAAACGTGAAAGCTTTATTACGATATCTGAACATGGGCGGTCATTTTATATTTTGTACTCGAAGATAGTGTGTAGCATCTTTGGACGGCGTTGTTTGCACCATATGGTCGGGTCATGTCTTTATGAGAACCAAATTTGTTAGTTCTAGAATACTGTTCTTAGTTTCAATTTAATGATCTGCCAGTGAGCTGGCAGTGTCTTGCTTCAAGTTTGCGCATCTCTCGAAAATCCATGACTTCTGAACCGTTAACAGACATGTTCAGGCTCTCCAGCTGCCTGACTCGGACCCAGATCACTCCTCAGCACTCTGCCGAACAGCTCAAGCAGCATCTGGAAGCAGATACCAGCGATTGCCGGGTCGTACCGTCCCTTGCTCAACTCATCTCTGATAAACGCATGCTGCGCATGAGCAACCTCATACCACGTGAACGTCACACCAGCATCATGCAGCGTCTTGCGAATGAGATCTCGTCCCGGCGGCGGCACATGCGTATCTTTCTTGCCAAAGATCATGACGAGCTCGCCCTTGATATCGCCTGCGCGCTGAATGGAATCATCATTCTTACCCGCGCCGAGTGAGTGCGAATGGATATCCGTGGCGAAGTAGCAAACCGTTCCCTTCACTCGCTGGTCAAGCGCAGCGCGGTAAGCGAGGTGACCACCAAGACACATGCCTGTGGCACCGATGGCACCAGTACACGTGGGCATGGAGAGCAGGTGGTCGACTGTCAAGGTGGCGTCTTCGTCGTAGGCCTCGAGCTTCTTCTCGATCTTCCAAGCATTGCCTTGATCCGTGCCGGGGACATCGTAGGCAAGTGCTTCGGGGCCGGTGAACTCGTGGTAGCTGCTTGGTGCGGCGCAAATATAGCCGTGTGAAGCTATCTGACGTGCGAAGCGTGCGACTGGTCCAGTGACTACAATGAAGGCATCAGCTCTGCTTTCATAGCATGGTCGAAAGCCCCTTCAATGGCAATGCTCCTAGCTTGATATCTGTCGAACAGGAGAGAGGTGGGCGATCTCACCTTGGTAGATCTCAGAGAAGACGACAACACCGGGGAATCGAGCCTTTGGATATCCATCGATCTTTGGATGGAAGAGGAATATTCCTGAACGACGTCAGTACATTTAAATGTTTAAGCAGACTCCGAAAATTGCATACTCATGTCCCCACCAGCTTTGGTGGGCACGTCAACGTGAGACTCTTCGATAAGCATTTTGCACAATGGACTGTCTGAAATCGGTTCTAGGAGTTGCAGACGTGAAGACTTTGGTCAATTGAAGATCGCAGTGGGTTTGAGAATTGATCTTCACATCGTAGCCTCCACGATGAATAAGCCCCACATGCTTCCGAGATAGGAAGGAACCGTACATCTTCAGACAACTATCTTATTACTCACCTTGGAACTTCGAACATGAGCACAAAATGGTCTTGATTTACTTATATGAAGAGTTCCTCGAATTGCGAGCTATGTACTTGATCTTGTTGCGATGTTTTGCGCCTTTTCCCGTACTTATCGCGCCGAACTTTTACGTGCCATATCATGACCACCTCCACGCTATGCAAATTGCTCTTGTTCTATGATGCAAGCATATCGCGCTTCCTAGGGGTATCAAAAAGAGAAAAGCATATACTCCGACCCATCGCTGTAAATGCTATGCATGATTGACCTAGTGCCAACCCACTGCGAATCTACGCCACCTCTTCCTCATCATCGACTGGTTCAAAGCCTGGTACTGACCGATACTCGTTGTACTGCGCTTCCACCAAAGCCTTGGTCAACGGCAGCCTGTAGCCATCGAATGGGAAGTATCCACTGAGCTGGAAGTGTGATTCGCCTAGGTTCTTGGAGTTGCGCTCCGTCTCACCGATAATGCTGAAGCTGCCGACGGCCATGGCCATTGACCTCGTCAGACGGATGCGCTTGTTCTGCTCGATGATGTGATCCACGTAGAGGACTTCGAGCTGCCGAGTGACATCTCGGAACTGCAGGACGATCGACGTTGCGCACACCTTGAGTGGGTTGAGACGGCATGCAACATTGCGACGGAACGGTTCGATGTACTTGCTGTCGAACTTGAGATCGTGAGCATCGAAATTGTCCTCGTCGACCTCATCCTCCACGAGGTCCCGCCACCTAAAGCAGAAGATGTACATTAGGCACTGGAAAGATGTGTAGTATGCAGCAAAGCGATTGAGATCAGGTCCAATCCTCTCATTCAGCTCGTGTGACTTCCGCAGCTTTTCCATCTCATACGCGACTGTCTCAAAAGTACTTCGGACCAAGTCTCGTGGAATATGTGCGCCGCGGGCTATGAAGCTTGCTACATACGCTGAAGCTGAGCGTCGTTGCATGGTGTCTGCGTTGGGATCCGTAAGAATGTCGTTCAAGAGCTTTACGAATCGCTCGCTGAGCTCCGGTGCGGTCTGTGCGTAATAGAAGAGCACAAACTGCACATGCCGTCCACCCTCGCCTCTTAGCTGCTGGCGGGAGAACAGTTCGAAAAGATTGTCGAAACTTCGTAACCTTTCCGCGATGCTGGCTCTTGAAGGATCGAAGTGAGGCTGGAAATGGTTGAAGAGAGTGATCATCAGGGCGTCGAGCTTAGCGATCAACTGCTTGTTGATGTAGTTGTACTTGCCCAGCTCGTCGCCGTCAAGGTCGAATTGTTCCAGAGGGTCTGGCGGTACGTCGTCATCGCTTTCAGAAAAGTCGCCCTCCTCTTCTTCTTGTGCTTCGTTCTTGGCATGCTCTTGGGCTATGATCAGACTGATCTGTTCCGCAAGATCTTCTCCAGTTGAATTGTACAGTTCCACATCGTAGGCTTCAATGTCAAGCCTGAGCTCGGCATCTATGCGGCGAACCTTGTCGAAGAGGGTAGCAATGATATCCGACAGTAGGTATGGTGCGTAGGTCGCAACGCGGAGCATGTTCTTGGTGTAGTTCAGGTGCGCCGTCAAAAGATCACCAGTGTGGGGAAACTCGGAGCTGAGGCAATTCTTCAATTCGTGGGTGCACGCAGGAATGCGCTGAATGAGATGCTGTATGCAGCTGTGCAAGCGGTCGAGCATTTTTGCCATTGGTACTCGGGCCTCGTCTGTCATGCGGCCATGGCGGGGCTCAAGGTCGGCGAAGTCGGTGACGAGCTGCTGGAACACTACTGTTGTGTAGCCTCCGTACATGGATATCAAATTGGACAACAAGCTTTGATATATCCGCACGAACTCGTCGTCCCTACCTAGCCATTTGATCTGCAGTATGACCTGCACGAAGTCTTTGCCTGCAGCGCCCGTGCGGCCGACCAGCGAAGTCAAGCTTGTGATGGCGAGCAGATATCTCTTGAGAACTTTCGACGATAGTCGAGGCGCATTCTTCTCTTTCGGAACCAGAGTCTCGCCGAGAGAAGGGAGGGCGGACTTGTCTCCAGCGATTTGCTTCTCTAGCGCTCGCTTGACCTCCTCTTTGATAAGCGATGGTGTTTTTGTGTCGTCCCATCCCGGCAGCGTGTGCACTGTGTTCTCTGATTTGAATTGTACTCGCGGCCTCTTCGGAGTTGGCTGGCCTTGCTGCGGTGAGGATGTGCTTGCTGCCTCGAGGTCGCTTCGTGACCGCTTCAGTGCCGGCGTGGCGGCCGGCGTAATCGACATCATGACGAGTCTACAGCGTGTCTGGCATGTCTATTTGCGACGTAAAGGAAAAATGAAAGCGATTGCGGGGTACGTAGGTGGTGAGAAGTCGAAATGCAGGAGGAAAAAAAGTTGCGGTGGGGAGAGTCGTGGGCGTAACTTGAGCGATCACCACTTTTCGCGCTAATTTTTGTGGTTCTTTTGGTAGTCCGTGCTTTGCGGTCTCTTGAGCTTCACTTTCCAAGATCTCGTGACCATCTCTACATCCTCAAAGTCGATCCCGCGCAAATCACTTCAGCCTCTTAAGAAGAGTCATTCTGACTTGACTCGTTGGCATTGGTGGATCGCACATCAATATTGCCCAACCATGACATCACACTTCGAGGCTTGGGTAGAGATGCGAACAGCAGTTCACAAGGCTTGATTCTTGAAGGCTAGCTCTTTATCTCAATTCATTTAATCACAACACTTCTAAACCCAGTTCCTGTCAAGGTACCAGACTCGCGTTCTGATGACATTGCCGCGATACAATTAAGGATGTTCGGTGTATCCATTTATCTCACTTCTTTCCTGCAACATACTCTGTGGTAGCATGTCAATCTCGTCTCATCCCTCGATGCTTGAAGCGGGTCACTGTTCCTTCCCGATCAAATCTTCCCCGAATGGCGTGATGAAATATTGGGCGGCATTGAGGCAATCTACAAGGGCTAAAAGCGCATTGAGATGTTGTAAGATCCCGAAAGAAACATGCTTTAATATCTGATATCCCCTGACCTGCTTTCGATTTGAAAGCACTCAGCTTCGTCGGACTGTCTAGCAGCGTGTGATACAGATCAATGAGACGTCGGACAGCACTGATACCTGCAATTCGAGCTTGAGTGCCGATGGCACTGTGCGTCAGTTTAAGTGTGTCAGACATGAAGGACATGAGGCAGAATTGCAGTCGAACTGCTTGATATGATTTGTCCAGGTCGGGTTCGAGTCTACAGATAGCTACGAGAACATGATCGACTTGCTGCTGCTTACTGTGGTAGTCGTGAGCGACTGCAGTCTGATAGTGGCCTGGACAAACGGATGCGAGGGTGCCGGCAAGTGAGGTTGCGAAGTCGATAGTGGTGTCGAGCTCCTTGGCGAATGGTATGATCTTCGCGTCAGCCTTCTGGCCCAGCACTAACTCCGTATGGGGCGCAAATAACATGATTCGAGAGATGCCGTGACCTCGAGGACCGAGACAGAAGAATGCTTCAATGCCTACCCCGTCGATGGAGACCTTCTGCAGCTTGCCCGGCACCCGAGGTATGTCCCTGCTCTTGAGAAAGGAGGCTTGGGCCTGACCACTGAAGCAGGTGACCACTTTCGCTAAGGAGGGTATCAGCATGTGTATAAATATGAACCGAAGTGACGTACCGTGCACCTGGACCATAGCCTTTTGGACAAGGTTTCCGTGTTCCCGGTTGGAGGCCTCGGACTGATGTTGATCCCATCTCTTCAGCCGCACTTGTGTATCAGAGTCGTCCGAGTCGAAGACTTTTAATCGACGGTGACAGAGCTCGAGCAACAGCGTATCCTGGTCGAAGCCCTTCTCGTAGAGCCACGCTGTGCAGGCAGTGCTGCGATCAAAAGTGAACCCGCTATTGCGGAATTACGTGGAAAAGGTAGGGTAGTGCATCAACACTATGAGCGGTGCGATACTGGAGCCAGATGAGCGAACAAGTTCGGCAGCTGGCTGCTTAGGACACGGCTGTCTCGCTCTGACGAAATCGGGACCATAACTCCTCGAACTCAGCATGCGTGGTTGTCTTGCATGGAGAGTTCAGCAGGGTGAGCACTCGACTGCTCACTGTGTCAGGGACTTTGTTGTGGGAGCTTGACGCAGCTCTGTCGCAAGAGTTGCGTTTGATGGCGGTGGGATCTGAGCAGGAGGGAGTATGCTCAGTGCATAGATGTCCGGGATGTAATGCAGAATCAAAGTCAAGCCTGATTGCAGTATTGCCTCTTAATCAAGCCCAGCTGGCACAGGATTAGCAGGCCGCAATGCGGATTATACAAGTCGGTGAGAGGCGAAGAACTTCATAACATACGCTCAGCTCCGAGATCAATGTCACCTCCTGCATCTGCATGTTCTCTGCTAGAATTCAGCTGAACTGATGTATCTGTGGTTGCGAAGGAGGCAGGTGTCTAGAAAACTATACGCGCAGCATAGATTGTGCTTCCACCAGCCGTACTCTCGAAGGTATGAAAGGTATTGGTGAGACGTGAGGAAGGAGCTGCTTGCAGGCGTGACGAAAGAGTCCATTTCCGGCGCGAGATCATGATTTTCACGCCGTAACGGTTGGATCGATCGAGTTTGGAGCTTGTTACACCAGCAGATCACAAGGTATGATGCTGCGTCTTCACCACGATGCCGTGGATCGCAGTGCACTCTGACAGGATCTCACAGTACTTTCAGCGCGACTGGCAGAGCTGGCGAGACTTCCATGTCTTCTCGGCCCGTCTGCAGCATGCCAATATCGCTATCCAGTGCCGCAAGACATCAGATTGTGCACATTGGCATCGGCGCGTCGAACGTTGCCCGTTGCCCACAATCGCTGCCGTGAGTGCTGTCGTCAACAAAGGTACGACCGAGGCAATTTTCCATATCATGTACGATAACTACACCTCCTCTATAATGTGTGAGGAGAACATCAGGCCAGTGGTTGAGGCGATAAGCCTGAATTCAGATTAGCGAGTACTTAGAGTATATAGGCTGTATGTACTTCGTTGGATAGTCGATTCTTTGGTGTTGACCTTTTCGCTCACAACGTGTTAGTACGATGTGCCGGCTCGAGTCTAGACCTGCGGGCGTGCTTTATCAAAACGCACTTGTCTGAAGAGAGGCATTGAAGCCAGCGGGACGGCCAAATTCTGGGGTAGCGCCGAATACCGAACAACACCTAGTCGGTCTGCAACTCATCTGCCGTCGACTTCATTCGATTGATCATGCAATCAATCGCTATTGTGTGCTTCGTGAGGTTTTATCAGCTTGTTGAGCCTTCGTGACGTGTGAATTGTCTTGCAGAGTGTTCCGTATAGCTAGAATTATATGACCTGTTAGCGCCATCCACGGGACTGGAAAAGAGCCTGTGTCTTTCGCAATCCACATAATTCGCAACACTATCCGTGCCATCGGATCGTGACCCAAAATCAAGCTTTCGTCAAGACATCGAGGTTTGCAAGAAGCAAGCTTGGGCGCGCTAGGCTTCCCCGCATTCTAGTAGTGGCGTTCCAGCATCTGGATCTGGTGGGACCGTCTGCACGGATGGGGTACAGTAGCCTCATCAAAGCGTTAACTTCATCTGGCATCGCCTTCGACTGACAAGGACCATCTTGACAGCGAAAATCTGCGGTCTCGATCGGAGGATCGCCCAAATCAGGCGTGGTAATACCTCGTGGCAGACACAGAATAGCATCGAGCAGTAATGCGCAACCAATGAGGAATTAGCTTGCGGCCCAATTTTCCGCTGGCGTCTCTTTGGTGACAGTCCGGTGACTTTAGTATGGTTTTCGTTCCTGCCTCGACGTGTTCGGGACCACGTCCTAGCGTGCGCTGCTGCAGAAGCTGGAGTTGTTTCCAGCCATTCCATGGTCGAGATGGCATGTACACTTGACCATCGAATTAAGGCGTCACGATAGCGTCGGCGTTTCGACTGCAAGTGGTCAGTAGCGGGAGAGAAGCCACGTACAGTATATATCCAGCTCGAGTGCCTCCTTTCCAAGAGGTCAGCGGAGTTCTTCCAGCCAATTCTTCCCTCGTTCTCCTCCCACTGTTGCAGCAATAATGGAGACTGTAACTCCTCAAAACACCAAGTACGAGATGTCGGAGAAGCCTCATGATGGCACTGCTCATCTCGAGCAAGTCGACTCTGGCAAGGATACCGAGTCGCAGCTGTCCACTGGCGATGAGCCCATGACCTTCAAGAAAGCAATGGCTCTCGTGGCGATGGCATTCCTCTGGGTGAGTGACAAAACGACTGGTCGAGACCACGCCATTGCGAAGTGGAGGTTTGAGAGCAGATTGATCGCATTCCAGTCGGGCTGCATTCAATATGGTCTTGTATTCCATCACAGTTGCGCTGGCTTGAATAACCACATTATCTTCTGTATGGATCTGGCGCTGACGATTGATAGACTGGTTCGCAAATTCCACTCTATCTTTACGGTGGTGTGCCTCCATATAGTGAATTGCATCGAGGAAGGGTTTTCGACTGGCGTGCTAATAAGATTGCAGTTTACGGCGAACTCGGTGGTCTTGATCGATGGACGTGGTTCGTCCTCGCCAATCTGTTCGCTCTTGGCGCGACCTGTCCCTTCGTTGGCTCGTTGTCCGATCTCTTTGGTCGTCGATGGGTCGCCATCACCGGCGCTCTTCTGCTGATCATCGGCAACATCATCACGTCCACGGCCCATACCATGAACACTTTCATCGCCGGTATGGCTATCGCTGGAGTTGGAGCCGGTATTAACGAATTGACTTCCTTGGCTGTCACATCTGAGCTTGCACCAGTCAAGAAGCGAGGCCTGTGAGTATTCCCTGCCCTCGAAATGTGTAGACTCGCAGTCCTGACTTCCGACATAGTTACGTCAGTATCCTCGTCTTCACGATCGTGCCATTCTGCCCATCGGTTCTCTGGAGTCAGCTCATTGCCTCGTATGGCAGCTGGCGCTGGATTGGCCTCCTCTGCGGTCTCTGGGCTTTCATTGGTCTCGCCCTGACCTTCTTCTTCTACCACCCACCACCACGAGAGGTTACCGTTGGCCTAACCCGCCGTCAAGTCCTGGCCCGCATCGATTATATCGGTGGCTTCCTCAGCATCTCAGGATTCCTCCTGTTCATGATGGCCCTCCAGTGGGGTGGCTACCAGTACCATTGGACCTCGCCGCATGTGCTGACAACGTTGATTCTTGGCCTCGTCCTAATCATCTCATTTTGCGTGTACGAGAAGTTCTTCGCGAAGTATCCTATGTTCCCGGGTGCCATCGCCAAGGAGCCACGAATCCTGCTCTCAACGTTGGTCATCGTGAGTCTTGACCACAAGTCCAAATCTAGCGGGCGGTATTGACGAGCTTTTGCCTATCCAATCGCCATCCTGGCGCCTCTGATAGCAAGAGATTGATGATACCGATTCGCTGTTTGCTGAAGCTCAACTTTCTGACCACAACTTCTAGACTTTCATCAGCGGATCCAATTTCTTTTCAGTCCTTATGTTTTGGCCCACCCAGAGCTACAACGTGTACGGCCACGAACCGTGGGACGTTGGCAAGCGCAATCTCTGCCTTGGTTTCCCAATTCTGGCTGGCGCTTGCATCGTTCTGGCTCTGCTGTCGTACACCAAGGGCCGCATTCGAGAGCTAATGTTCATTTCGTCCATCATCATGACTGCGGGTGGTGGTGGCTTCGCTGCGCTGACCCGGGATAATCTCTGGCTGTCCTACGTGCTGCTGATCATCTCTGGTCTTGGTATTGGCGGTATCGTCGTGCCCGCATCTATCATCTCCACCATCATCTGTCCAGACGAGTAAGTCCTTGCCGACCGTTCTCCAGAGCGTTCTTGCTGATCAGAGTCTAGACTCATCGCCACCGTTGCTGCTCTCACCCTCTCGATCCGTGTCTTGGGCGGTGCAATCGGATACGCCATTTATTGTATGAAACACCTCCTCGGCGTCCATAGAACGCATTGTCTACTTGTGACCAACGCTAACGACTATATCAGTCAATGTCTTCGCTCAGAAGTTCACCGGAAATGCCATCAAATATCTTGGTGCCGCCTGTTACCAGCTCAACATCACTGAACCCGAGGAGATCAAGACAGTCATTGGCATTACTGCTGTCGGTCTTCTACCAGGCTTGAAGCAGCTTCCACAAGTCGGCAATGATACTGCTGCGTACGAGTCCCTCGTGTATGCTGGTCAGGTCGCATATGCCGAGTCATACCCGTGGGTCTACTACGTCTCGCTCGCTTTCGGTGGATTGAGCATCATCTGCTCACTTTTCCTCGGTGATATCAAGAAATAGTAAGTAAAATTGTGGTCAAAACCACAAGTCCAACCCCAGCGTACGGTATTGATAAGGTTTTCCCTACCAAAACGCTGTCCTGGCGCGTTTGGTCGGGTAAAACCTCGGTCATGCCGAATACATGTTTGCTGAAGCTCAAGATTCTAACCATAATTTCCAGTATGACGGATCATGTCGCAATTCATATGGATAAAGTGCCAGAAGGTCATCATCACCTTCATCACAACCACAAGAATGAGGTCAAGGCCTAATTGGGATGGTCAGCTGCGACACTAAAGATACCAGACAGGCACTGACGAATACGAGCTGAAGAGCTCACAATGTACCGTCATGTGGATTAGCAGAGGAAACACACAGTTGCAATGGAAGCATAGTACTGTAGTATGCTGTATACGAAATCGGTATCGAAGATAAAGTGCGTTCAGTTCCCAGTGGGGTTCGATAATGAAGTAGCGATTTGCTCATACATAAAGTTTGCAAGATTAGTGAACAAACAGATTGTGAGATTACTGAAACCACAAGTCTCCTCGTAACTCCACAAAGTCTTTGCCGAATGCCCGGTGGGGTTGTGGTGAAAAGATGGTCAGGAGGGTAGTGCCGATTAGCGCATAAAAGTCAAGATGAGTAATAGGATTTTAGGACGCATCAATGACAATTGAAGTAGTCCAAAACGAGCCAATACATCATTAAATCCTAAAGAGCATGCGCTGTTTTGCAAGAAAGTGGTGCCAGTTATAATCACGTGTTTGACACGTGATTTTGAGCCGGATGCTTGCCACCTTGCCTAATCTGGAGCCTGCTCGTTGAATGTTGGATCTGGCCTCACCTTTCGCAACTCGTGCTCACTCCACGTTCATAACTCCACGCTTTCGCCCCTCACACCATTGCTCAGACACACGAATAATACACAATGTGGATCATAGATTGGTGCGCATGTCCTTTCGCCGAGCCCAACAGTTGCTGATAGGAAACACAGGTTCCGCGATCTCCTCGCGAGCTTGGGTCTCGCCAACAAACATGCCAAACTCCTCTTCCTGGGCCTTGACAATGCGGGAAAGACGACACTCCTCCACATGCTGTCAGTGTGATTCAAGCAAGTTCTAAATCGCGATACTGACGCCAATCTTAGGAAGAACGACAGAGTCGCTGTCTTGCAGCCCACCCTCCATCCTACCAGCGAAGAACTAGCCATTGGCAACGTCCGCTTCACCACATTCGATCTCGGCGGTCACGCACAAGCACGCCGACTCTGGCGCGACTACTTCCCAGAAGTCTCAGGCATTGTCTTCCTTGTTGATGCAAAGGATCACGAGCGATTCCCAGAGGCCAAGGCCGAGCTTGATGCTCTGCTGGCAATGGAAGAGCTGGGCAAGACGCCATTCTTGGTTCTGGGCAACAAGATTGATCATCCAGAGGCCATCAGCGAGGAGCAGCTTCGAAATGTGCTCGGCCTGTATCAGACAACTGGCAAGGGTCAAGTGCCACTCGAGGGCATCCGACCCATTGAGGTCTTCATGTGCAGTGTTGTGCTGAGACAAGGCTATGGTGAAGGCATAAGATGGTTGAGCCAGTACGTGTAAGCGAAGCTGCGCTGGATATAAGAGGATGACGTGGAAAGGATGTGAGTGGCATACAGCTTGCGAACGGACATGGATACATGCAAGCAAGACTTCCATTATGGTGGAAGTACATACTATGGATTTAGCGACTCGGTCGGCGTTCATAGGCACGTAGATGAATGCTCATGTAATCAACTTTGAAGGCAATGGTGCAGAGGACATCAGTTTACTGTGCTCGCGTGACCTGGTCCTTGGAAGCATTGAAGCACGCACCACGATCTTCATCCCCAAAGCGGGCTAGCGAAACGACGAAAGAGAATCCAAGTCACAGTTGGAACAGTACGCAGCTCGATCTTCCAACAGCAGGCTTGGCCCAAGATATCCATGAGACCCCGACGGGAGGAATGGAATCGAAGGATGTTCCTAGGAATACGGGGTCTATTTGAGACTCCATTCTGTCGCAACGCATCATCATGTTCTTTAATCCTGACACGCGAGAAGATCTTTACACCGTCTGTTTGACGCGCTCACGAGGCTCAGAGAATCATTCAAGGTAATGGCAGGCATCAGTCACTTGACTCGGAACAAGGTCTCGCGTCAATGCGATGCTGGCTTGAAGTATTCAATTGTGATCATTTGTTCCGCCGTCCAAATTTCAACCGAGATGTAGATTTCAAATCCTCCTATCATGTCCTTTTCTCCATCCGCATTAAGCAATGATTAATTGTCGTCCGCCAGTCCGACACGAATCCAAAGCAACGGAATATGATCTACTTGACATCAATCACTTTGTATGCAGTTAGGGGAAGGAAGCTGATCGGGTCTGAGCATGAGGGTGAGCAAGAGGAAGCTAGCTGACTCGACCGAGGAAGAGCACCTCCGCTTTTGGCACTCACGACAAGCATAACATCACACATCGTGATGCAGTCTCACGCTTCCAAATGCATGTCCAATGGACACTTGATTGAAGAAAGATGGCAGAACACCTCACTGGAGCACAGCTCGTTGCGCAGACATTGCGCAATCTAGGAGTGACTACTATATTCGGCCTTGTCGGAGTGCCTGTCACCGAAATAGCAGAGGCCGCAATCAACGTAGGAATTCGCTTCATTGGATGCCGAAATGAGCAAGCGGTGGGATATGCGGCCACGGCGCATGGCTATTTGACCAAGCGTCCTGGCGTATGCTTGCTCGTTGGAGGACCTGGAGTTCTTCACGGCATGGCTGGGGTGAGCTCGAACGACATCGCATGAATATAGCAACGCTGACTGACGTTCTCAGATCGGCAATGCTTCTGAAAATGCATGGCCTCTCCTTGTCCTGGCTGGTAGTCATGAATCCTACTTGACTACTAAGGGAGCGTTCCAAGAGATGGATGCCATCAGCCTTGTCACGCCTCATGTCAAACTCGCCATCAGACCGCAAGCACCAGACTTCATTCCAAATGCTATCGCGAATGCGTATCGTACTGCATGGTATGGTCGCCCGGGTCCTACCTTCATCGATCTTCCTGCAGATGTCATCTCTGGAAAGTCTAAGCCTGCGCTCTCGAAGCTACTCTCTTTGAAGGAAGCGGTGCCTCCTCCACCAGTTGCGGGTGTTGATCCAGAACGAATCAAGCTCGCTGCTGAAGTGCTGCGAAATGCCAAAGCGCCACTTCTGGTTGTGGGCAAAGGCGCTGCTTATGCTCGTGCAGAGGGTGTAATCAGGGCGTTCGTGGAAGCCACCAAAATACCTTTCCTCCCTTCACCATCCGGCAAAGGGATCATACCAGATTCGCATCCACTGAACACATCATCAGCAAGATCTACAGCTTTGAAAAATGCTGATGTAGCTCTTGTGCTGGGTGGCCGTCTGAACTGGATTTTCCATCACGGCGAAGCACCAAAGTGGAACCCGAAGGTCAAGATCATCCAGGTCGACATTTGCCCGGAAGAACTTGGAAAGAATGGTGGCGACCCAAATCTAGCAATACTAGGTGACATTAACATTGCCATTCCCGAGCTCCAAAGTGCGTTACGCGGCTGGGTGGTTGATGCTGCTGGCTCGGACTACGCAGCCAAGCTTGCGCAGACGAAGGAGAAGAATGAGAAAGTCGCGCTACAGAAAGCAACTAACGCAGAGCTGCCTCTTAAGTTCGAATATGCTTTCACCATCATCAGAGATACACTGCACAGTCTGAGTCCTCCAGAGGACGGGGGTGTTGTCTATGTCTCCGAGGGGTCCCAGACCATGGATATAGGTCGTTCTATCTTCCCTCTAGAGTATCCTAGGCTCCGTCTTGATGCTGGGACATACGCTACGATGGGGCTAGGATTGGCTTATATGATCGCTGCGCATGATGCGTACAACTTTCCCACTGCCCAAGCATCCTCGGGGCCCGCGAAACGCAAAAAAATTGTCGCCCTTGAGGGTGACTCGGCATTCGGCTTCAGCGCGATGGAAGTCGAGACAATGGCAAGGAATCGGATGGATATTCTCATCTTTGTCATGAACAATGGCGGTATCTACCATGGTGATGCAAAGACGAAGGCCGATTTCGATGCGAAGCAAGCTGAAGCTATTGGCCCGAAGTCCCTGCGATCATGGGCACTCTCGCACCAAGTGCGATATGAAAAGCTCGCTGAAGCAGTCGGAGGCAAGGGATACTTCGTGCAGACCGCCGAAGAATTGAAGCAGGCTACCATCGAGGGCTTCAATGCGAAAGTACCCGTCGTTGTCAACGTGATGCTGGACAGCGGTCGAATCGAGAACAATGTGGTACGTATCGTCACTGTGAGTGATGTTCAGCTCCTGACTAGATACATAGTTCTTCGCCTGGCAAACCATGATGGCAGAGAAGGCCAATTTGTAGCCAGACCAACGCTTGAGACCCAATGTCTAAAGGAAGTCAACTGGGATCTGACGACACAAAATCCGAGTTCTGAGTCTTTGCTCAAGGTTTGATATGTTCTAAGATCCCAACATTCCTTACATCAACCAATGCTTGCTTAAACCTCTGGCTTGCCCTTTGCAAGCATAGCCTTGACCTCTTCTTGCGACGCTGGCATGAGTGCACCCTCTGCAGGCTTGTTCTTGCTCTTGAAGTCGTCGCACATCTCCGAGAATGTGACCCATTCGACGCCTTCATGGCTATTGATATGCTCGATAAGTCGTTCATGGGCAAGGAGGGCATGCGGTCGCCCTGAGACATCTGGGTGTATCGTCATGGGAAAAATGAACTCATCGTATTCACGGTAAAAGTAGTCGAAGTGATCTTTCCACACCTCGAATACGTCTCGAGGATTCACAAAGCCGTGCTATACCAATTATCAGCATATTAATATGCCACTTGAGCTATAGACGTACAGAATTCGGCACTGCCTTCATAAACATCAAGGGCGGCAAATCGTCGATATGCCCGTTCGAAGTTAGTTTAAATGCATGAACGTGCAACGGAGTAGTCATGGACTGTTTTCTTAAAGTCCAGGCCTTAACCCAACCCCCGTAAGAGGACAGGTAGTATTACTCTGCCTCAAAGTCAGCATACTCCCAGGCAGTAGGACCTTGAATGAATCAATCTCACCACCAGCTTGCAGGAATCTCCACCAACCCAGTGTCTTGCCCTTTGATAAGGGGCTTCATCCAGGACTCAGCCTTCTTCTCGTAATCGATCTTGGTCCATTGGTCTCCCGTTCTGAGCCAATAGGCGATGTGATCCTCGTGGCTCATGCTGTGATCATACTCGATGCCATACTTGAGCAACAGCTCCGCTCCTTCGCGGCTGCACTCCCACCAAGGTGCGACTGAACCTCGGGGTGGCTTGCCGCAAAAGTCAGTCAATAGCTTGTAAGTATGGTCTAAAACATCTCTCTGCTGCTCAAGAGACATTGCTGTTGGGTTCTCGTGAGAATATCCATGGAGACCGATTTCATGGCTAGCATCGCGAATCGCTGCACACTCCTCCGGAAAGGTCTCCAGACTATTGACGCATGTTAGCGAGCGTACAGCATAACAGCCGAGCTATATACATCCCTATGACCAGGTATGAACCATGTCGCTTTCTGGTTGTATTTGTCAAACAGTTTCAAGAGGCGGCGAACGCCTGTACTACCAGCAAACAGCCCTCGACTGATGTCACTGGTACTGTCTTCACCTTTGTAGCTTCCTAGCCAGCCAGCGACAGCATCGATATCTACACCATAACCTACCTTTTTGAGCCTTAGTTGAGTACAGTAATAGCAAAGACAGTAGCTTACCAAAACTCTCTTCTTACTCATGGTTGCGCAGTATTTGGACTGATCTAGGTGGTTATACTTGAATCAATCGTCACTACAGGCCTGACCGTGAGATATTTTTGGAGACCACGTTTGAAGTTCTCTGATGTATCACCAGAATACTCCGCTCACAATTATCGGCCCTTGTCGACGATGACGACGTTGGAGTCTTATCGACATAATCCCAATTCGGCAATCATGAGCGGAATTAAGCCGTGAGTCAGTAGTCTTATTCCCGGCGCTCTCAATTCACAACTTTCTCCTCTTCTGCTTCATGATGCATTGGGGGTGATGTGGCATATCATGGTGGGAAAATGGGACAGAGTGACCTCGCTGCAGCGATTCCATCAAATTATGACGTGTCCCCAGGCCCGTGTTGAGATCATGCTGTGAGCTGCACGACCCTTCCTTCACCGAGATCAGGAGAGCTCAGCGACACCGAAACAACGGTGCCGACATGTGTCTGAGCACGTTGTCAGTGCACCGGCTTCATGTGCCGCGACTTTGTCTAAACGAACGGAAGAATTGCCGCGTGCGCATAGCGCTCTACGCGGATGAGCCGAAATAGTGTCTTTTGACAGACGCCTTGACGGTTTGGTGCGACCTGTCAATAAGTATGGCTGATGCGAGGCGGAGTCTGAGCTGAATGCTCGCGGGCATTTGCATTCCTGCAGGAAAACGGTCCTCAGCGTGGCCGCCAGGTGGCCATTAACCCGACCTGTGATCTGTCCAAGAATTGTAGGGATGGTTCATGCACCAACACTCTCTTCGGCCAAAGCTGAGAACCTCCGGAATGGTCACCAGGTCGATGCAGCGATTTGTGATCTCAAATACTCTATTATTGCCAACTATTAGTGCAAGTCTACTACTCCATGCCGAAGACATTTTTGACAGCTGCAGGAGCGTATGCATGGCGCTTCACTAGCGTGCATCCCAATCACATCCCCAGCGGCAAATAGAGGCTTCAACCTTGATCGAGTTCTCACACAGCACTTCAATAGCGCACTGCTCGAGACGTTTTCTCAAGAGAGCTGCATCGCCTTCCGTCTTGATCAGAGTGCTGTCCGAATTATGAGCTCACTCGCTCGATCTCGGGGACTGCTGACGGCCTTATTCGTTTCACTTATTCCCTGTTTTAGATCTCGTTCGATGTTGTCCGTGCATCCGTCGGAGTTTTGAGTCAGGTCCTGACATCTCCAACCTCAATCGCTCTTTCATGGTAATACGATCAATCACGCGCAATCATGCCGTCTAAGCCTGGGAATTTTAATAATTACATCTGCAGTCTTCCGTTTGCAAGCTACCTCGGTAGGGTGGTGCAGTCTCCCGAGAGGCTGCTTTTCAACAGCAAGTACAAGAATATTCACGGGCGATAGGTTTTCTATCTCCAGAGGCCCGTACCGACAAAGTGGCCACGGCCAAAATGCAAGGATGATCCTCAAACCACCGTCAGTCCATGTGGACTCCTTCAATGGATCCAATTCTGTCTAGAGGATCACTCACATTGACATCAGCCGATTGCTCAGTCAGCCGAGGATACAGGAGTTGTAGGTTCCTAGCTGTGTCACTCAAAAGATGCATTCGCTGTGTTGAATCCTTCCAACCTTGCATAAACTGTAGTTCTCCGGCCCTATCCTTGAACATGGATCTCCAGGATCGTTCTGTATCCCAGCACGATGGACGAATTGCAAGATGCGCCATGGATTCGTGCCTGTCTCACCATGTGTGATCTAATTATCCCTGCCAGAATTCCAATTGTGCTAATGTGCTCACCAGCCTTGCAGCCGCACATGCGGTTCCTTTTTGTGATCGCACGGAAACGGGCCTATGGCGTTCGGCCGCGAGTCAAGGATAGATCATAGTCAGCCAACCACACGCGCCGTTGCACCCCTGACAACCCTACGCAGAGACCACTATCTGCAGCTTGACGATCTGTGCGTGTGGCGGCGTTGTAAGCTGCTCCGACCTTCACACAGACGTCCTCTTGCAGTCGCGTTGTCAACATCTTTCCCGAAGACCCAAGCGTCTGGTGGATACAGTCCTGCATGCTGGCAGCGATGGCGTTCGCCATTAGTCTGCTAAGACCGACATGTTCCCGGCTCATCACACTGCTTAATTGTCTACCCCGGTCTCAGAGTATTGCTTGTTGACCCCTTCCAGAATACTTGAAGCGGCCATCATGGAGGCCATAAGATAGCCACCTCGCCGATCAACAGGATCTGCCAAAGCTCTCTCGTTTGTCCCTCTTCATCTCCGGCGTTTGTTTGTTGCACACTTCCTTCTTCAACTGTCTTAAGATCTTCTCAAGGTTATTCGCTGGTCGACCAACCGTTCCCAGAACTACTCGTATCTTGCCAAATTTTCTGCCACATTCACGATGCCGAAATTCCGTATGAATCGCAAGAATCGAGAGGAGAGACAGCTGCCCTCATTCGACTCAAAGGACTTTTGCATGTCACCTCGAGCTCCGCCATCGCCTCCGAAATCAATTGATCTACAACCATTTTCACGCTTCAGGACACCACACGATTCGGCACAAGATCTATCTGAGAGAATTCATGCTTGGACAATGACAGCATCTGAGGGCGGATCAGATACATATCCTCAGCTTAGTCGAAAGGCTTCCATGAGAACTGAACACATGATACGATCACCACAGCCTCCGAATCCCACCGATGTTCTGGTTGTGGGAGCTGGTCCTGCAGGTCTGATGCTAGCGTTAGTATGCGAGCATATCTAGAAACATACTTTCTAACGCCTGTTCAGTGGCAACCTTGTTCGCTTTGGCATAAGCACTGATATCATCGACAACCGATCAGCACGTACGGCGACGGGACGCGCGGATGGACTACAGCCGAAGACGATCGAGACGCTGAAGCAATTGCGCTTGGCCGACCGGCTGCTCCTCAAAGGCGTCAAGGTCAATGAGATCAGACTGTGGAAGTCGACGCAAGCACAGCCAATGAAGCGAGTCGCCAAGCAGAGCTATTTCCCATCCAATTCACTGGACTGTTTGGATCCGTACTTATTGCTAGCCCACCAAGGATTCGTGGAGGACCTCCTGCTGAAAGATATGATGGAGCGTGGGGTGGATGTTCAGCGTAACATGACTTTCGTTGATTATTCCAAAGACACGAAACCTGAGCAGACTATCGAAGTGATGTGTAAGCCTACACATTCGGACGAGAAGCGTACTTACGCTGCCAGCTATGTCATTGGCTGTGACGGAGCGCATTCAAATGTTCGCAAGGCGATCGGCTCGCGGATGGTAGGCTCAACTTACGATCAAGTCTGGGGTGTTATCGATGGCGAGCTTGACACGGACTTCCCCGATATATATTCCAAGACAGTCATTCACAATGAAGAGGCCGGGTCCTGCATCGTTCTGCCACGAGAGCGTGGCATGACACGACTATATGTGGAGCTGAAGCCAGAGCTGCGAGACATTGCCTCGAGAGGTGAGCTGAGTCAGGACTTTGTGCTCAATATTGCTCGAGAAATCTTTGAAGTAAGCTCGATTCGGCCATCAGATCTTGCAAACCATGCTAATGGACAATAGCCTTATCACATCCGCTGGAGACACATCGAGTGGTTTGGTCGATATCAGATCGGTCAGAAGGTCGCAAGCAAGTTCCAGGATAAAGATGGCAGAATCTTTATCTGCGGCGACTCCACCAGACACGTTTCACCGAATGCATCGCAGGGCATGAACACCTCGATTCACGACGCCTCAAATCTGGCATGGAAGCTCAACCTGGCTATTCGTGGGCTCGCAAAGCCTACGTTGCTCCAGACATATGAGGAAGAGCGACGGCAAGTTGCTGAAGACCTGCTCGGGTTCGATTATGAGCATACCAACGCATTCTCGTCGGGTGATCTCGGCGCACTGTCTGAGGACTTCAACCGGAGCGCTCGATTCATTTCTGGGTACGGCGCCGATTATGGTCCAAATGTACTCAACGTTCCTCAGAAGGGCAGCATACTCGGCTCACTTCGAGCAGGCAGTGTCCCACCACCGGCTAAAGTGACCCGGCATTTCGACTCGAATCCCGTCGACATCCAGCTCGACATTCCCCATCTTGGCCAATTCCGCATCTACTTCTTTGCCAAAAGCATTGAGCAAACTAAAGACTTCCTGGGAGTGATCTCTGAGCATGCCCTATCATATACTTCCACGCTTGGAAAGATGACTTGTGCGGCGAACGCCTCGTATACTTTGCAGCCACCGCTTGCAGCTGTCTCCGACGAGTTCACCAGGCCGGAGCGCTACACAACTGTGAGTGGGCTGTTTACCTTCGCACTTGTGTTGCAAACGAAGGCGCGAGATTTTGAGCTAGATGAGCTGCCCCAGCTTTTCAAGGACTCGAGGTATACCGTCTATGCTGACGATGTACCGCACCTTGATACGCGATATATGACATGCACCAACAAATGGCTTGGTGCTATCAGTGGGAGTGAAGTCGGCATAGTCGTGCTACGTCCAGATGGCTATATTGGCACCGTAGGGCGATTCATTGGCAGGTCGAAGGAAAATGGTGCGCGAGCAACAAAGTGGCTTGATGACTACTTCGATGGTAAGTCGTTTCATCATGTTTGTCAAGGCCTTTACTAACGCTCCTCCAGGTTTCCTTCTGTCTGGGTTCTGAGTGGAATAACACATCTTCGTGGGCGTGCTGGGCGGTCATATCCAACTTCAATACCCTGTTTTCGATATATTAGCAAGACATGAATCATGTGTGACAATCTAAAGAATGAAAGCACATTATCCAATTGACAACACACAACATCGTTTAGTTTCTCTGAAATTTTGGTCCACTCATTGGGATCGAGCTATTTTCAGAGCTAGGCTAAAGCTTCCAGGCATCACGAGTATTGTTACATGCTTTCTCCTTCACCAAAACCAAGACTGCCCAGCTATCACTATTCTGCATCAAAACGGACTTGATTTCTTGATCTGAAATCCTGGGAAGGGCCCAGAATGGCTTCGATATCCCATCGGTATTCGATCCGATGGCTGCCCGATTCAGCGTCAGAACCAACGAGCACTTTGGTGCTTACGCTGGAGTCAGGCTTCTATATTGATGTTCGCGTCAAAATCGAACGATCAGAAGGTCCACCACCGTGTCTGCCAGTTTCGAAAGACCCACTGTTATCGCCGCCCACCACACCAGCTGCGCAGGAACAAATTGCATCTTCAAATGATTCGGAAAGAAGTAATCCACTCGATTCGTGGCGCTTGCAGATCGACTGGGCCTTTGCAGGTCAGAGTACATCGACGAATGGGCCACCTCGCGAATGCACATGGCAGCATTGGGTTGACTCAAAGACGAGCCTCATGACGGAGAAACCCTTCGAGGATGCAGGATCAATGTATCCTCGTGATGATGGCATGACGTTGGAGAAGGGAGCTATGGTAAATCCTGAAACAGGAAAGGAGACGGAGTACGAGGAGATCTGGGAGGATCCTGCTGTGACATACCCTGGGAGTCTACAACACGAGTACTACGTTCTCACGTTGGACGAAGTTAATGGTGAGGGAAAGGATCGAGCGCGAGGAGTGATTGTGCAACTTGGGCCTTGGTATCAGGTAGTCTATCGCCGTGATAGGTATGATGAGGATGACAATCTCGTGACTGAATTTCATACTGCAAGATGGAAATTCGACGTGGCGGAAAGCAAGTGGAAGCTCATAGTCGGTCTTGGGCGTAGCACATACGCGGTGCCGGGTCCAAGTGAGACTGAGGCAGAGCTAAAAGCTGGCCTTGTCGGTTCTGGGGCGAGTCTGGAGCTCAATGGTCAGAAATGGACATGTAAAGAGATGAGGACAAGGGAGAGGTCATCGAGCTAGAGCAGTAGCTTCTCAAAGATGCGTGTCCAGAAGATATTCAACATTGAAGCATGTTCGACTCGAATCCTTTAACAGAGAACAACACTTATAAAACCTCCACAGAGCATGCTCGATGGTCCCGTAACAACTCAGAACTGTGCAGTAAGATGAAAGATGGATCGTGCTTCGGCCAAGGTACGGAGAGCTGAGACGTGATTCTTGTCATCGTACAGAATCATTTATGCGATTGCCGATATCATTCGCTATACATTGTGGGTGGAAGCAGCTTGATGCGAGTTCCGCTATACAGTGTTGTTACATCTGCGCGTATCTTCCGACACAGATGTCATCAGAAGATGACATTAATGCGCATTCCTCCTCTCTGAATTCCACGGGCTGTAGAACGGTAACCGCACATATGCGAAACCAGTACACTGCTCGTCCTCTTCGAGATCCATGCCCACTTCCAAGGTGCATGAGGTTTGTCCTGCGTGCACTCGCTTCCAGCTACCGTGACAGAAGTCTTCATGCCTGCGCGTGATCGGCGACGGCATCAGGAACTTGGCTTCTTCAATGATGCTCATCTCTTAGGGTCCTTGCTCTTTTTCTCGTCTTCATCTACAAGCACAGAATGCAGCCATTGCTCTTGCGTGACACCACCCGTTTGCGATTGCTCTGCTTCGATCGCCTTCTCATAGCCCAGCCTATCTCTAGTCCTCCTCCTCAATTCTGCTATGCTGCTGATATCGAATGCCCAGAATGCGCCCCCCGTAATCATGATGCTGAAGCTGACTGCGTTGATAGTTGCGACACTGAGCGCTTCGATCGCTTCTAACGGCGCATTGATGGGCGGTAGATGCGGTTCCATGTTCGTATGGAAGAAAAGCGGTCGTGTCCAGTTATTCCGTCTGGCAATTGCTCTTCTTGTGATTGCTCCCGAGAACAGCATGAATGCTGAGCCAGCTGCCCATATTCCAAGCTGTTTTCGTGATCTTTGTGACCATGTTGATCGGTCGTCGACTGGCGTATTGGGCGGAGGTTTCGAAGGTATACTTTCTGAAGTCATGGTTGCTGCTGAATAAAAAGTCGTCCTTCGTCAGACGCGCAATGCCGGTTTCTCCTGCTCTTGTGTTTGCATACACAGCTCAAGGGTGTTCGCTCGGCCTGTCCCTTCGTGAAGAGCAGAAGTACAGTTGTCAATTCCTTGGTGCTGACTGAGTAGGATTGCAAATGAGCGACAAAGATCTCGATTAGAATGGAGAATGAAAGATATGTCTACAATAATGCATGAACGTGCAATGCCAGATCAACTTGCATCTTAAGTCGCGTGGGAACTTTTTATGTCCCAAATAGGCAATTCAGGGTCTATCGTGCATCTCAACTTCTTCCGCACTGGGGAGCGGAAGCCAAAGCATTCATTGATCCTCTTTCGGATCTTGAGCTAGCTCGCAGAGCCTCCTGTCATCATTTAAATTCCATGAAAACGTTTGGATTGGTTTGTTGATACCATTGTAGGTGGACCTCGGACATCCGCATCGTATCCACCGTAAACTCTTCACCGCACATCTTGGTCACGGTCTCGACTATATGGATGCATGCATGCACATGGCCGCTCAGGGAAGTCGCTTAGACAATTTAGACTTGCTCTGTAGCAAGCCAACTTTGAAGAAGCCTTCGGGCACTTCCCTTTTGCCACTTCTACTAGCAATTCCGGTCACCGCTCTGCTGCCTGGCACGGCCCATGGACTTCTTTATTGGTCCAGACAGGATTAACAGCTCGGTGGTTCGAGTTCCGTCTCGCTGATCTTCTTTTTGCTCGAATTGGTCTCAAAGCAGTTCCTTTCTGCAATTCGACTTGATCACTGCTTTCACGGTCTACCCTAGAGGTCTATCGTAAACTTGTTCCTGATCGTCTCTCCGTAGCGGTAGAAGATCAAGGGCGCTGGCGCCAGCAACACGCTTATGAATGCGAAGACTGATATTCCCAAACCATATCCGAGTTGATCAAACAGTCCAGGTGCAGCTAGAGGCACGATGCCCCCGACAATCGACCTAAACAAGGCTCCACCTGCGACTGCGGATGCGGCGTATTTCTCGAAAGCGTCGATGTAGTAGTTCTGAACGGTGTTGAGGATCTGGAGGATGCGTTAGTAAGACACCCTGTTAGGTAAGCTATCGACGATTATACACACTGTCATGAGTTAGCAAGCCAGCCTTGACAGGTATGAAGGACAAAAGTACCCATAACTTGACCTAGACCATAGAAGAACGTTGCGGTAATGCTGACGAACCAATGAGTGTGCATTTCGACCGACCAGGCGAACCTACAGAGTGTGAGCATCATCATCCGGTCGAGGGCACGCTTGCTTACCAGAACAGAGACACAGGAATCAAGACAGCTCCAATGTTGGCCAACGGGAGTCGGAACTCGGGTCGTCCTCCGCCGTGCGATTTCCCAAGAGCATTGTAGACTGTGTCAATACGTGGCACCAAGAACCACACGGCAGTCAAGAAGCCCAAGCCAGGACCCAAGAACAGCAAGCCAATCTGCTCCGTGTCAAACCCATACTCTCCACCGTAAATGTCCTGCATGTTCGTGTAGATCGAGAACGTCGTCCCAAAGATCAGAGCCTGATACAGCGACATGGTCATAACGATCGGGTGCGACAGGATCTTGAGAGGTCTCTTGAACGAATTCAAGATCTTCTTACACATGGGCCGCTCATCTTCGCCTTCGAAGCTGTACTTTGTGCCCTCTGTGCCTGCTTGTCGTTCCAACTCCTTCTTGCGTCGTGCGAGCAGGGTGGGTGCATAAGTCTCCCGAAGGAAAAAGAAACCGAAGGTGACGTTGAGGGCGCAAATCATGGCGAGCACCCAATAGATCCATCGCCATCCGAGTCTTTTGACGATGATCCCACCAAACAGCGGACCGAGTGTAGGCCTATGCTTGTCAGCTAAATTTAGGCCTCGATAGTGACGAGACCAGGGTTCCCATGGCCGAGCGACCTCTAGCTTGAAAGTTGAGATATCGAGACCTTGCACTATAGACCGCTCGAACAGAGAAGGCATGAAATGAGGAGAAGGCTTGACTCTGCAAAATATTAGTAACAGACGTCGAAGATGTTGTAGCTGCCACATACTACCCAAGCAGAGGTCCAAGCAAGTAGTAGCCAAAGATGCCTGCACGCTCGGCTGGGGGAAACATATCGGACAGCGAGCCACCACCATTTGCGATTCCAACGCTGCCAAAGAACCCCGAGATCGTGCGCATGGCGATCAGGAACGCAACATTTGGGCTTAATGCAGTGGGTATCTGAAGTAGGGCGAATGCTCCAAAGCAGACGATGTAGAGACTCTTCCGTCCGAATGTCTCAGACAAAGGCGCGATGATCAATGGTCCGATGCCTAACAAGATGACGAACCCGGTAGTGGTGGCGATGACCGGCTGCACATCAACGCCAAAGTCGTCCGCGATCTGTTGGATGCCTGGCGTAAACATACTGCTTGCGAGCGGCGATAGCAAGGACATTCCAGCGATAATTGCAACGTTCATCAACTTTCGTTTTCGCGGCCATGCCCTCGGATTCTCTGGGTCGTCGTCCCTGAACGATATTACCTGGCACATGCATTAGTACAGTGCTGCAATAAGTAGGGGATGTGCTTGCCTCTCTGGTGTCAATACTCTCTTCATCTTGTCCATTCTCGCGCGGAAGCAGCGGCGACCTCTCATCGTTGTGATGATTGGGCATAATTATAGGAGCAGGCCTTTTGATGAGAAATGTTATTGAAATTGCAAAAAAGGTAGAGGCTCAACGTTGAATGAAGAGAATGTGTTGTTGCGGTTATGAGAGCAGAAGAGCTCAAATGTGAGATGCATGGTGCACGACGCGCATTCGAAGGGTCTGCGTCATCGATCTCAAGTAAGAAGCCTAGTCGTGGCCGCAACATCGAGACGTCGATCGATTTCTGGGTGTATAATCTTCTCACAAAGTACGAAATACAACGAGTACTATATCTGTGCAATTATCAGCATTCAGCAGGTAGCTTGAATGTAGAAATTGCTTTCAACATTGCCGGTTTATGAAATCGGCCGGCGTCTATGCACCTTTCCGGATCTGGTAATTGGCCTCGTGATCGGCGATACTTAGGTACATGTTCGAGCTAGATACTGCGTTAAATCTGATGCTCCGATCTAGAATAAGGGAGCATGCTAGTTCTAATTTGGCGCTCTCAGAAAGTGCAAGATCATTCAGGTTGCCGAGTACGTATGCTTCCTTTGTAGTGGTCTGGCTATGATCGGACTGACCATGCTTTACATCGCGTTCTGCTGTTGGATTGGATCTTCTCGCTCATTGCTTTTTGTTCTTCGCGTAAATGAAGTTCGCTCCCACAGGTACAAGTCCATTGACAGCAGCCCACTTCTTGACACCCAAGCCTTCCTCATCGAAACCCCAATGCTGCCTCTCTTTCGGCGGGATCAAGTGTAAAGGTGCCGTGGTTCTGTTGGCCGGAGCGAAGGCAATGATCACGTAGCGATGTTTTCCAGTCTTCGGTGGTGGACCGGGCGGCTTGTACTCGACCACTTCGTCGTATGCGTGTGATGACCATTCCGTTGCAGAGATTGAGATGTTTGTAGCAATCCAGTGACACATCTCAGACCACTTTGGATTCTCTCTTGACGGAGCATCTGGATCGGTCATGGCGATGGTATACTTCATATTCCCGGGATTGTGGTTCGTGATGTCAATGAGATCGATCCTGGGAGCGTCTTGCAGCTTCTTCGGCTTCAGAGTGTTTCCAAGCTCGGCAGTCTTCTTCTTGGACCAGGTCACGTTTATTGCAACGGTTGGGTAGAAGTCATCGAGTACGTCAGGGATGATCTCTGCTTTCAACAGTCTGTGAAGCTTGTCAGCTGATTTCTGGAAGCCAAGAGCTGGTGTGCTTTAGAAACGCATACTTGTGCCTGATGTTCGAAACTCCGTTCCCATCCTGACCTAGGACATACTGATCCACTGGGTTGGCAGAGGCAGTCAGCAGAGCCTGAAAGATCAGGACAGCGGTCAACATTGCCTGCACCATTTTTGTGATGCTGAGAGCTTCCACGGATGCCAGATGCGCTGATTGAAAATTCACTGACGTCTCCGTCAAAAACTTGGGCTGCTGTGTAGCATGTTTGGTGCGGAGGCTTCGATCACTTCAGCGTCATCGTCATCGTGCTCAATAGTCGTAAGGCTGAGTCGACGATACTGCGAGTGGCTGGACCATGTCTTTTAGTGGACTCGTGGGGTACCGAGCCGAGAGACCTTCACTTTACCGAGCTTCACCTGATACAGCCTGTAAGCGATCGTCCAATATGTAGCCAGCAACATCTACAACTTGGTTGCTTATCAGCCATAAGAGCTATCTCTAACACGCAGGATGTCATTTCAAGAAAAGAAGAAGCGAAAGAGAAGCGATTATAAGTACTTTCTCGAATATCGGACAAGATGGTCGGACAACGACATGTGTAAGTCTGCTTAGATGCATTTCTTGGATGCCATCGTCTCTTTGCTCTGATTATGGTGTATTGGAACGATTGTGGATGAAATGAATGTTTACGCAGAAGTCTGCAATCTAATCAATTCCAATGCTGACATTGAGTCGCAGACCATCACATGAATAATCCTGTCTACGGCCAGCTGTAGGTACACAGAACACACTTCGAAAAGAGGTACTAAAGCAATCAGTTTCGACTCAATCATCAACGACTATCTCATCAAGCACTGTGGTCGTCGGCCTTTCCATCCTCAGACTAAGGAGAATGGCATTGTTGTGACCTCTCACTGCGACTTCTTTGGCTCAGTCGGCTACCCGAGTATGGTGGATGCATGCATGCGTGTCAACAAGCTCGGGAAAACGAGCGTGGAATACGAAGTAGGCATCTTCGAGCAGGGCAAGGACGATGTGCGAGCTGTCGGTGGATTTATGCACGTGTTCTGCGACCAAGACAACGGAAGACCAATGCCGAATGGGATGAGTGCTCACATCAGGGAACCACTGGAAGCGATCATGGCCGATGAGGAGAAGGAGGCTTACTTCAAGGAGAAGGCGAAGGCGCCTTGGGGTAAAGCGAAGCTATAGTATCGGCATTGCTTGCATGCAAATATTGTTGCTATCAAGGGTATTCGAATGACAAAGCCGTCCAACCCATCAGCGCCTGGCACGAATATCGGTCTTCAATCTTATGCAGGAGACATTCCGTCCTCCGAGCACGAATCGACCTCTGAACCCATGGCAGAATCGACAAAGTCTACCCCGGAATCATGGCGCAAGAGATCGCCACGAGTACCCTCTGCCTTCGCCTCAATTAACGCCTTGCTATCTGAAACAAAACCAATGCATGTCGCAATGTTGTACTCAGCGACCGATTGAGCCGCTGGTGAAGTCAAAGTGCCCGAGCAATCCTTCAGTAAAATGCAGTCCCAGCCCCAGGAATGCGCGTCCGTGATCGTGCTGAGCACGCACTGATCGGTGTTAATGCCGCCAAAGAGAATGGTCTTCTTGCCAGATGTGTTAAGATAGCGGTACATGTCTTCATCTGGAGACCACATACCGCTCATGCGGCTCTTGCGGCAATACATGTCCTCGGGAGCAGTCGCGGCTTTGAGAGGTCCGTACAGGTCGGCATTGTGTGTGCCCTCAAATAGGACTCGTCCTTTACCATTTGCCATTTCGCTTCCCAAATTGACGCCCCAGCCATGATGTCGCTCAGCGACTCTGGCTCGATTGAAGCATCGCAGCACTGATGGGGGCACCTTTCTCATCTCATGCTCATTGGTTACCCAATTGAGCCACACAATCTGAATGCCTTCCCGCCTGCAGCGCTCGATGGTACGCAGGAGTGGCTCCACAGCGGCTAGTCCAGGTGGGTGAAGGCAGTATTCCGGATTGATGAAGTAGTTTTGCATGTCTACAACGACGAGACATGTTTGCAGGGGATCAATTTTGATTCCTTGATATGTTGCAGTCGGTTCGTGATTTGACAAAGTCAATGTCCTGGCAGACTGGCGCGAGAGATCGAAGAGACGCGACTCGGGAAGGTACTCCCACTGGTCCTCCCAGCCAAAGATGACTGACTGTGGATGTTCATTGTCGCCGGGATCAACAAAGATCTTAGTGGATTGTGATTGAAGAAGATCCGCGGCGACGGTGGCCATTCAACGGGCCAGATCTGGAATACGGTGGTGTGAAGACGGGACTGAGTGATATGGATTGGGAGGCGAAAAAGTGTTTCTTATAACTTTGTTGTTTGGCAGTGAGAATTTTCTTTCTCTTGAGTAACACAATCTGGTTATGTGGAGCGTGGCGAGACAAAGACCGAAATTTGGTGGAGTGTTGTCCGGTCGCGCCTTCCTGGGCTCCCTTCCTGCTTTAAATGCCATGGTGTACCTGGGCAAGAGGACGATAAGAGTGCACGTGTGCGGACTCGGCTAGGCACTACCTATCTACTGCGACGTGAAGCAAAGTATTACTTGACATAAATTGTTGTGGTACTCCGAGTCCAGACGCGTGAAGGATTGGCGGGCTAAGAAGGAGCGCTAGGAGACGGCTGATAACGGAAAGTCGAGGCCTGATAACACATTGGCGGTGTGATTTCGTGCAGTCATTCCAGTAAAAGTGCCTGTCTCGATGAGTGCGCGAAGCCAGGGAGAAATCCCGGCACCGGCTGGAGATGGTCGCGTGTCCTTCTTCGTATGCCGAAGGCGAAGGACACGCCGGTCAGCTTTTGACTCAGTCGCTAGACACGAGGATCATCACATGAGCAGAATGGTGCATTGCGCCAGCATAGCTCAGTCTTCGGATCTGTGAGCCTTGCACACGGCCTGCTGCTTGCGATGGAAAGTGGTGGAAGCATGATGTCGTTGTTGTCTCTCGTGTGCCGCGATGACTTGCTTCGATCAAGCCACGCACGTGTCAAGCGATCCGCATACAAATGTGGCTCAGAACAGGGCAGCCCGAGCGAGTATGCCAAGACCTGTACGTAGCAACCGCGTAGCTACGGATCGCAAATGACATCGGTTCTCGTCCATTGAACTCAACTTCAATATCTCATTTCGCGCTGTTGACAGTGATCGTTGCTTGCGACGCATCGAGCGCTGAGCGCTGTCATCAATTTGCTGGTCTCCACCTTACGCATAAACACTCCCAGGGATTCGCGACACCCACTCTCCGCACGGTTAGAAGCGACAACAACACCATCTTCTTTGCTCTCCAACATCCGCAGCCATGGCTTCGCTCGGAGAGGAGCTCCTCCACACGGTGAACAAACTTCAGGACTTGGTGTTCAACACTATTGGCAATGATTCGCTGGATCTACCACAGATTGTTCGTTGAAAAGACGTCTCGAATCAAGATGAATGTATTCTAATGCATAGGCAGGTTGTCGTAGGCTCGCAGTCCTCAGGCAAATCATCAGTATTGGAGAACATCGTTGGCAGAGACTTCCTGCCCCGAGGAAGTGGCATAGTCACTCGTCGCCCACTTGTTCTCCAGCTCATCAACCTTCCCAGCGAAAGCGACAAACCAGGCAACGATGAGATCCACGTCCCCCACACGCCTGCAAGTGTTGCAGGTCAACAAGAGTGGGCAGAATTCCATCATGTTCCAGGTCGCAGATGGTACGACTTCACTGAGGTCAAGAGAGAAATCGACGCAGAAACGGCCAGAATAGCAGGAAGCAACAAAGGCATCAACAGGCAACCCATCAATTTGAAGATTTACTCGCCTCATGTCCTCAGCTTGACGCTTGTCGACTTGCCCGGCTTGACAAAGGTAAGTCAACTATTGCCGTACTAGTAATGAACTGTTCTAATGACAAAAACCAGGTGCCCATCGGGGATCAACCATCAGACATCGAAAAGCAGACTCGAACGCTCATCTCCGAGTATATTGCGAAGCCAAACAGTATCATCCTCGCTGTCTCACCCGCCAACGTCGACCTCGTGAATTCCGAAGCGCTCAAGCTCGCTAGACAAGTAGATCCAATGGGCAAGAGAACGATTGGCGTTTTGACAAAGCTCGATTTGATGGATCATGGCACCAATGCGCTCGACATCTTGTCTGGTCGAGTATACCCGCTCAAATTGGGATTTGTTGGTGTTGTCAACCGATCACAACAGGACATTCAAGGGCAGAAGCCGCTTGCAGAAGCTCTTCAGACGGAACGCGAATTTTTCAGGCACCATCCGGCGTACAGGAACATTGCGAACAGATGCGGCACGCAGTATCTGGCGAAGACTCTCAATTCCACGCTCATGTCACACATCCGAGAAAGACTGCCAGATATCAAGGCTAGACTCAACACTCTCATGGGCCAGACGCAACAAGAACTGGCGAGCTATGGCGATGCTGCATTTACGGGCAAGGAACATAGAAGCTCACTGGTTTTGCAACTCATGACTCGGTTTGCTACCTCGTTCATCACGTCTATCGATGGTACCTCGTCCGAGATCTCCACAAAAGAGCTCTCTGGTGGTGCAAGGATATACTACATCTTCAACTCGGTGTTCGGGAACTCCCTCGAAACAATCGACCCCACGCAGAACCTCTCCGTCCTCGACATCCGAACCGCCATCCGCAATTCCACAGGTCCACGACCGAGCTTATTCGTCCCTGAAATGGCCTTCGATCTGCTGGTGAAGCCGCAAATCAAGCTTCTAGAGATTCCTGGTCAGCGGTGTGTTGAGCTCGTCTATGAAGAATTGATCAAGATCTGCCATACCTGTGGCTCGAATGAGCTCAGTCGGTACCCAAGGTTGCAGGCCAAGCTCATTGAAGTCGTCTCTGATCTTCTACGAGAACGTCTAGGACCAGCTTCCTCATACGTGGAATCGCTGATTGCTATCCAAAGGGCATACATCAACACAAATCATCCGAACTTCCTTGGTGCCGCCGCTGCGATGTCATCAGTGATCCAAGACAAGCAGGACAAGGAAAAGAAGATTGCTGCTTTGGAAGAGAAGAAGAAGCGAGAACGAAGACGACTCAAAGAGCTTAACGGAGCTAATGGGGTTGAAACACCAGAAGACGAGGAGGAGACTGCGGAGTCGGCGGCCACGCTGGCTCTTCCAAACCGTGCTCACCACCAGCACAAGACGAGCAGAAGCATGTCCCCGGCTGTCGGTCGCGGCTTAACAAACGGCAATAGTATAGGCGCACAGCTGAACAGTGCTGCAGCACAGCATGGAGTCTCAGGCGCTCGAGACAGTTTCCTTAACTATTTCTTTGGCCAAGAGAAGGGCATTCCTCAGTCCTCAGCACAAGCACCTGGCTCCTCACTGCTTGCGGATCGGCCAGGGAGCAGACACGTCAGCCAGAATATCGAAGCAAACTTCACCACCAGCTTCCGACGAGGCGACACCAAGGTACACGATCGACCTGTTCCAGAGACAACTCAAGATGATATGGAGATCTCCACGACACAGCATAATGAATATCGGTCGCCAATGGTAAGTCGATCTGTGTCTTGTGATATGGAAGGAGTATACTGATTGTACCACAGCCATGGGACGAGCCTGAAGCTCCAGCCCTCACAGAACGCGAAGCTCTTGAGACTGAGCTGATTCGCCGTCTCATTTCGTCCTACTTCAACATCGTCCGCGAAACGATCGCAGATCAGGTGCCTAAGGCTATCATGCACCTGCTCGTGAATCACTCCAAGGATGTTGTCCAGAATCGTCTTGTCAGCGAGTTGTACAAGGAGAACTTGTTCGAGGAGCTGCTATACGAGGACGATAACATCAAGGCCGAACGCGAGAAATGCGAGAAACTTCTCTCGACTTACAAAGAAGCCGCAAAGATCGTTGGCGAAGTATTGTAAGCAATTCGTCGCCTCCTACTGCGTCTTTAGTCGCCCGAGGCCAATGTACTACCTGCACACCTGTATATGAACGTGTATTAGAAGAGAAGGATGTATTGGCAAAGGTCATTTCACTTGTTCGCGATAAATCGCTTGGCTTTATGATGACAAGTCTCGACTCCTACAGCACGGCCAAAGTGCGCTCGGCTTTTCGGATTCGTTGCCAATCTTGTCTTGGAGGCAAAAGTGTATAGCAGGCGGCGTTTCTCATGATCACGGCTCAGATTTGAGGGAAAGGTCCGGAACGTTCTCTCTCATTGTAGTTATACGAGATCCGACTCTCATGTATTTGATCAAGGACGAATTCGATTTATTGTTTGCCGTAGCTGCTCGGTCTCTTCTACCATCCAGCTGGTGAAGACTTCGCTTGCCATGTCGAAGTCATGCGGATCCAATGTATGTTCGGCCCCATTAGTTGTTTGATCCACTCATCTTGCGAGAACACTTCCCTCAGCGAGCAGACGCTCTCACACCGCCTTGCTACCAGAATACAACGAGGTCATGAAAGACAGTGGGCTCGTCCACGTAAGGTGAGTGATATTTGGCCGCACACAGTGACTGATTTGGTGTTCTCCGGCAGATCTCATTTTGATGTCTGTCGTCATTGGCAGAGCGTCGGTGCTGAACACGAACACAGACCATTGGATACACCGTGCGCGCTTTGACACCACGATTCGAAGCAGCCGCAAAAACGATCTTCGTCACACTTGCGGCCCAAACCTTAAGCTTTGCATGATTAAAAGGCTTCCGAAAGCTTAGGCATTGGCTGGATTTGGCGCACTATTCAATGTCTTCACGCAATAGGCCAGAACTCCGATCTAAGTCCTGTACCCCGCGTGTTTAATCCTTGAGCGGCGGCCGCGCCATCGTCATTCATCTGGTGTAGCCGCGACTCTTAGTCGGAAGCCACCTCGAATGTACTGCACTATGACGGCGCTGTCTACAATTTTCACCTTGAGGTCGTGTCGCGTGCCCCACAGCATCATGGGAGATCGGCAGCGCGAAGCTGTCTTTAAGAATGGAGCACGACCGAATGTTCGACCGCCTCTATCCTCATTGTTGTTTTAAAGGACAGAGACCAAAGCCATCTATTATATTATAAGATATCTTTCTCACTCAACACCAATTGGCTATTTTGTGGCTATCACTCAGATGGCGCCGTACTTTGGGTTGAAGGGCACATGGTTGACCTTCTGGGTCACAGTTGCATGCGCAACTGACATGGCGTTGTTCGGCTATGACCAAGGTGTATTTGGCGGTGTTGTAGTCACGGGCGATTATCTTGATGTGATGAACCTTAGGAATAACAGCGGCCTTCTTGGTACTGTTACAGGTATGCATAGCGTCTGACTTCGCCTGGAGAACTTACGATTAACATGCACTCTAGCACTTTATGATATTGGCTGTTTCTTTGGTGCGGTACTTGCCTTCGTAGTTGGAGATCCGCTTGGACGCAAGAAGACGATCCTGTTGGGAACCACGATCATGAGCATTGGTGCAATTCTGCAGATCACCGCATTCGGTGTACCTCAAATGATTGTTGGACGAATCGTCGCTGGCATTGGCAACGGTCTGAACACCGCAACAGCGCCAGTATGGCAGGGAGAGACCTCCAAAGCAAGCTGGAGAGGAAAGCTCATCGTGATTGAAATGGTGAGTTGCTCTGTTCGGTAAACATTCAGCACCAACTAACATGGCTCGAATAGATTTTCAACATAGCTGGCTTCTCTTTGTCCAACTGGGTGACCTTCGGGTTTTCGTTCTTGGGTGGCGGTGTAGCATGGCGTGTGCCACTGGCACTGCAATTCATCTTCATCGCGATCCTTTACGGCACCGTGCCCTGGCTGCCTGAAAGCCCCCGTTGGCTGATTGCCAAGGGACGCATTGAAGAGGCGGACCAGATATTGGCTGATGTTGAAGACCGAGATGTCGATGATCCATTCATCATTACGCAGTCGAAGGACATTCAGTGGGCCGCCGAGTACGAGAGGGAGAATGCTGTAAAGTGGCTTGATCTCCTTCGTGGTCGGACGGGAAACAATGGAGGCACTTGCACCATCCGACGACTTCTACTCGGAATGGGCACGCAAGCTATGCAGCAGTTGTCGGTAAGTCGTATAGGGTGTAGTCGATATAGAAAGAGCTATCTGTTACATCAGCCCGTTCGTAACTGTGGCTAACAAAACAAACAGGGCATCAATGTTACAAGCTATTACTTACCGACCGTGTTGATTGAGTCTGTCGGACAAACCGAGACGATGGCGCGCTTGTTGGCGGCATGCAATTCCGTCTCCTACCTCTTGTTCTCCTTCATTGGTGTACGTCTTTATCCCAGCTCCATCTACCGAGCACATACTAACATTAATCTAGATCCCGAACGTCGAGCGATGGGGAAGACGCAAGATGATGATGTACGCTGCTGCAGGGCAGTTCATGTGTTACTTGATCATCACCGTGCTCATTCGATATACCGAGAAAGAGGGCTACGCTCACCAAGAAGAGGTTGCGAAAGCTTCGATCGCGTTCTTCTTTCTGTACTACGTCTTCTTCGGCATTGGATGGCAGGGTGTCCCCTGGTTGTACCCGACTGAGATCAATTCTCTTTCTATGCGAACGAAGGGTGCTGCGGCAGGAACGGCGACAAACTGGATCTTCAACTTCATGGGTACGTGCATACATCATTGGTGGGGAGACTCTTCTGACAAAGTGCAGTCGTCGAAATTACACCTATCGGCATCGACACTCTCCACTGGAAATTTGTAAGCCAATGACACTGTTATGCATTCAATGCGAGTATACTAACAATGTCAAGTACATCATCTGGACAGTGCTCAACTTCTCTTTCGTAAGTAGTATGGCTCTGAGAAGGAAACGCTCAGGCTAACATGCACTAGGTGCCTGTGGTATACTTGTTCTATCCTGAGACGGCAGGCCGCTCTCTAGAGGATGTCGATCGATTTTTCGATGAGAACAAGAACATCTTTGTCTTCACAGACCCGAACGCAAAGAGTAACAAGCGGCCAGCGAAGTACGAGGAAAACGAGCAAGAAGAGATGAGAAGGAACTCGAGCGTCGCTGCTGGAGACGCGCGGCGCCGAACCAGCGTCTGGCAGGATAATTCACTGCCCAAGTATCGCTCGGCCGGGAGCGCCCGCAATGGCGACCTTGAGAAAGGAGAAGAAGAGAAGCGATCCATGTAATCAATGTAAAGGACAATGAAATCTGTGCAAGGTGAGCGGAACAGCTCATGCAATGCTGTGTTCGCATGTATCAACAGAAATGATGAGCGCCCCCTCTAAGTCTGACCAAGTCGAATGTACACCAGGTTTAGCAGGTCGTCAGAGCGACTGCACACTTAAAAACTTCTCATGTGAATCTGAACAAATCGACGACCAGTGGTCGACATGATCCTACATAAATCTGCTCCAAGGTTTGCTGCGCAGGTTAACCATAAAGAGAGCAGGCATCCAGGGATCGTCAAACGTTAAACGTCGCTGCACGTACATGCACGCTTTTATAACTTCGAGCAGAGGTCCAAGGATGCGATAGGAGGCGAATGAGGTCGATACCGCCCATTGGTTGCATACACGAGTGCGGAGCCCCAGATGCCCTGATGAGCACCGAAGCATTGAGGGGAAGACGGAGTGCATTGATAACAACCCGCCTTGCTACACTTGACATCTGATATCCTCCCCTTCACTGCCAGGATGCATGATATCATACCCGAATGGCAAAACGAACATCCCGAGCAACGGCCTGCCGTTTTATCCATTCCATATGCATAGCCGAGCCGAAGAAGCACAAAGCTATGCCACCAACCTGGCCGTCGCATCATCTCAAGGGTTCAGATATCGTCAGCTTGCGTTATCGTTGTGTCTTCGTGTTGATGGGAGAAATTATGGAACCTACGACCGGGGCTGCATGCAGGTTGAATTAGGAAGGACGGCAGGAATATCATCGCTAATAGATATGAGGTGGTAGTTTGGTGGATCCGGTATCCATAGAATGGATCTCGACAGCCTTATTGGATGCATAGGGGAACGCGGCGCGACGAACGGCTTAAGATTGTATCTGCGTGTTCCAGGTCGCGACCGGTCTTCGGTCCTCTTTTCTGCATGTAATTCATGTGGATATGTTTGGTGTTGCGGGGCTGTTCCTCTTTACATATGAGCAACCTGGTTCGAGGTACTATCACATGCTTGCAGACGCAATCGATGGTCGATGCAGCTGCACGTTTCTATCTCACCTCCAATTGGAATTATGTACAAAACTTGTAGCTGAAATGGTTGGCTATGTATGCGCTTGACAGCATGCAACAGAAGAATCGACTTCCAAGGGGAGCTTCAGGTTGCTTCCTCAAAACGTCGAGCAAGTAATCGATGGCAGGAAGATTGATGTCGAGAGCCTACACTAGCCGCATGCATGCTCTGCTGATCCCATTGTGGCACTGAATGACATTGCGAAGCTGCAGAGTTCGCCAGACATTGGACAGGTCCTGCAGTGCGCTCAGAGAGTGAGATCGACCATCTTGAGCATGATGAACATGGAGCTTTTCAACCGGGCGCGGGCCGTTCCTGGCGTCCGGTGCACCACTTCTATCTAGGATGAGCTTCTCCTCAGAGATGAATGTCCATCCAGGATATCAACAGCCGATTGACTCTTTTCAGCGTGCTGCGTCCACAAGGCATGGATACATGAGGCGCCGCCGTAGGTTTATGCACCTGCGACCAGGCTCACACGCCATCTGCAAGTCATTCGAGAGGCCCCAGGTTGTCGAAACGTGACAAGGCTGTCTGTTCCGGTAATTTCTCGTAGGACGATTTAAGGTTCCAGACCAGACGTCAGTAGCGCAAAAACCACGAGAAAGGTACGGTCGACCGAGGCTGAGAGAAAAGTGCAACACCAGATCTGTGCCTGTACAGAGTGGCAAAGCTACATAGGCGACAGAAAAGCGGAACTGCATCAGCCGTCGCTCTCTCGAGCCGAAGGACGCCGAAAGGCAATGCCAAGGTCAATCTGTGGTGGCGAAGGAAGAGAATTGCGAATACGTGATGGTATTTTGCAGAAATGATCACCTGAACATAGGATTTTTGTGCGATACCTCCTGTGTGACTACTGAGATCGCTTTCGGAGACGATGAGGGCACAAAAGCATGAGATGTCATTGGATCATGGACGCCAAAGCTGACCAGCCGTGAAGATAATGGCATGGCGTTCGTGGGGATTGTCGCATGGCGCGTGGGGGAGATGCACACCGTTTGTAGATCCCACCCGCATATACTTTCTCGGAACTTGCTTTCTTGTTACTCGAGGTCCAGACTTCAAACGTCTGGAGAGATAAGATGTTGTATTCGATGGTCCGATTGAGAGCTTTAGAGCCACAATGTAAGGAGAAAGTCTTCGCGCTGGATTGAAGTCAATCAGGTTTCGGTGGCATAGCTTCACCACAATCGGCATGGTAGCTGCACTCCAGGGTTTGAATTTCTGCATCTGCCAGGAAGGCATCTGTAGGTATCATGCAGTGTGGCTGCATCTCAGAGACCCGCTGCCTGCCGGGTCAAAGGTCAACCTGGACATGATACGAATGGACCGAAGTGATTGGTCGGACCGATGGTCACCGCCATCGAAGATTACCGTGGTGTCTTCGTACGCCGCTCCAATTCGTGGTACGGTCGAAGAGCTTGAACATCATCCAAGGAACATAGTGCACAAGTCGATGGCAGTGACAACGAGCCAAGGATCTTGAAGTTTGTTGACCAAGGCCGGGCCGTGATGAGCGGCCGAAAAGGTGGTAAGATGAAGAGATCGAAAAGGCTTTGTAGCATCTTTCCGTGCGCGGATTGCACAATAAAATCAAGTTCAGACGGAAAACGATCCGATCTGCAGTCCAGCACAACCTTGCACTGTTTCCTTATCGTCGAGACCCCCTCAGATGTGCAATCTCCAAGTACTTGCGAGGATAAACGCACATGGATGGGACGTTTGAGGTTCTGTCAACAGCTGTGCATTGGTTCCGAACGCTGAGGAGAGGCTAAAAGGAACGAAGCAGGCATTTGGGAAGACCCCGCCTGTAAAAGCTGAAGTGAACCTTAATGCTCCTGCGATTGAACTCAATTCATGATCTACGAGCGATTCTCGAAGATTTGACTCTCACCGCACGGAGCAAGCGCGACGATAATTCTCCTGAATTATTGGACTCCGCACACGAGAGAAATTCCTCTCGCGTAAGGCAAGATCTGCTCCCCGGAAGGCCTAGATGCAAGCCAGTGTGGAGACGGTTGGCGACGAATTGGCGTTCGTCACGGGATAAGGTTACTACTCGCCTTTCTCCGTTCCTCGCCTGCTCCAAGTCTTTCTTCTCTACCACCTCGATTCGCTTTCCCACGGTCCTGGAGATCATTTCAAACAGCATACTTTCGTCATTTCACCTCGCGCGCATTCTTGCATGGCAATTGGAGCTTATTCTGCCTACTCATCATTCGCCACGCGGGAGAGCAGCTAGAGAGGATCCAATCCCAACAAGCTTTTGTGTGCCTCAGATTGCCTTTTGATCCGCTTTTCGAGTACAGTCTGACGCCGCATACGGTGCAAAATAAACATTCGTGGGGCCCGGGATCCTGCTTACCACAACAACGGGTTCTCGTTGGAGCACATATTCGTCACGTCCCACTCAGCACGCTGAGTATACTAGCGATTGGACTCCTCGGAGGTCACTCACTTGTCGAACGGGATCTGGACGACTTCGAACGAGCTCTTTGGATGTCGTGTAGCAGAGAGGACGCCTTGTGACCACCGGGGTGGGGTCTTCAAGGAGGGGCTGTCAATATCGAGTCATCGCATTGGGGTGGATAACGCTTGGTTGCGCGAGACACCACAATGGCCGAAGTCCTCCCAGTCCAGGTACCTGAGGGTCAGGCCTACTTCTCCTCTTCACCCTTACGTCGCTCCTCGCCGTCACAATCGTCCATATTCATAGGATCGCCGTCATATTCTTCGAGAAAACCTACCTATACCTCCACGCCCGACGACCGATTATCCGACTCGCTACCTTCTTCGTCCTCGAACTCCTCCCGCAACTCGCAGACGGACGTCACGCAATCTTCCTCGCTTGTGTCGACAACCTCAAGCAGCTCGTTAACACTCGATACCACTTTTGAGTCAGACGATGGTCTGAACCTGCCAAGTTATGGCGGCTACTACGATGACGAGCAACCCTCACCCACGACGACCACACAGACACAATCGCAATCAGAATCGACATCATCGCACCGCGACACACCCACGAACACACCAGACAAGGCGTTAATATCGGAAGACGATACGTCGTTGAAGCCCGAGCCATCACGGCATGTGGACTACCTGTCGCACGAATGGGTGGAGGAGGACATCTGGTCATCATGGAGGCACATCGTATCGAAACGAAAGATCTATGGCGAACGGTCACGATTAGAAAACGCGTCATGGCGGACGTGGGCAAAACAAAAGTACCAGCTAAGGACTGTGTCTCCAGAGACACTGAACTGGTGAGCAATTTCCAATTTCACCAATCGAGAAAGTGACTAATGAATCGACTCAGGTTAAAAGATTGCGATGTTACGTGGCTATACGGACCTTTGCAAACTGCGAGGAACTACAGTGTGTCAGAACCGCACACAGAGCCAGCGAGCAATCTCTCAAAGAACAACTCATTCCTCAACAAAAAGCCGATATTGAAGAAGCGAAGCATGTCTGAAGTTATGTTACAGAAATCGCTCTCAAGTTCATCACTTGTGAAGCAAGCAGCGGCGGCTGTGCAAGCACAACAGCTCAGACCGAGCCTGCGAAACCGACCACAGCTAGGGCGGGCGCAATCCGACTTTTCGGCGATTTCGTCAAGAACGCTGAGCACGGATACTTCACGTTCATACGCTTCTTCGAAATCAACATCGGGTCTACAGACGCCAGAGCACGGCGAGAAACGGCACATTCGGTTCGATGATCGAGTTGAGCAGTGCATTGCAGTGGACGTCAAGGATGCAGATGAAGACGAAGACGAGGAACAATGGCAAGATGATCGATCGGACTCTTCTTCAGACGATGGCCTCGTGATGATGAAAAGCTCGAACAAGAAGAAGCCATTATCACGAAGTAATTCGAAAACGAGTCTTGCCGAGAACAAGATCATAGAACGGATGGAGCCCACAACACTGAAGTATCGGACGGATTCCCCTGACGTGCCAGACGCGGCTGCTTCACATTCGATAGGCACAAGCTTCTGGAGTAGGAAGGGGAATCTCTCGCCATCACCTTCACAGGAGACGCTACGCCCATCTAACCCATCGAGGAATTTTTTATTGGCAGAGGAGGACGACGATGATGACTTATCCTGGGAGCCGTCCTCCGCATTTCCTCGACGAAGGTCGCCAGACTCCCTTGATCGGCAGAGGAACGCGGAGGAGCAAGATGGCTACGATCCTGATTTTTTAGACCGATCGCTGCCCGGGAGCAGCGGCGGCGCGGGCATGAGACGAACCGAAAGCGGCATGTTCATGCCGTACGACGATGACGAGGACCCGCGAAATGTGGGCATCTTTGGCAGGGTTGTGGATACAGTCAATACTGCCAGAGACATTGCGACGGTCATTTGGAACGTCGGGTGGAGGAGTTGAGGGCAAAGCTGAGCAAAGCTTACCTCGCGACCTGCATATTCAGTCTGAGAATGTGAGGGAAGAGGGTTCGTAATGGTCTCCACAAAAAGATGGATCGGAGCATTCTCAACAGCATGAGTAACCGGACCGACTTGATGGGATTTACACTGTTGCATTCTGCCATTGTCAGGGCTTGTTTCTTGTCCTTGGTACACCAGACCAAGCGAGCTATTGATATCGCCTCAGCCTCACTCGCACACTGCTTTGTATGTGCACAGTGCACGACGCGACGCTTGCGTGGTTTTTTTTCTCTTGCTTAGCGAGTGGATTTCTGCTGTTCATTGCTGTCATTATTCTAGCTTGGGTTTTTCGTTCGCACTGAGCGTTTGCAAGCAACCTCACGCATATCGCACGTTTTGATTTCTGAGCAACTTGTCACTGTTACTGTGGGATCTGGGTTTGGTCAACCTTAGCATATGGAAAGGCATGATAACAACGGCCGATGTCATAAAGGGTACGCGGCTTGGGTTGGGGGCAACGGGAGCTGGAAGGATATTGGCTCTTCGGGCTGGTGTATCATTAGACAGGATCGAATCACTCATGGCTTCATGTGAATTCTTGACATGTATCTTGACGACTACGATCTCGATGTGTGTTGCTTCAGTTTCCCCGGATCTTTCATATGAAGATGAGGTGGTTTTCTCCGCAATTGATGTGCGTGATGTGGGACGCTTGCGCACGTGTTGGTCGTGCGCTGCGATGCGGCGTATCTTCAGGGACAGGGAGATGCGCGACTCGTATGCGAATGTACCTCAGCCATTGAACTGCATCACTCGTTTCAGGACATCTCTTCACTCCTTCAGGAACATCTGTACATAGTTACAATTTCAAATATCCGATTCTCACTGCAGTAGTTAGACGTCATCATTGCTGCAACCACGCGAGCATTCCACTCAATCGATCGCGAAGCAAGGGACGCGCACGCACGCGCGCATACAGCACGAGCTTGGAAGTACATAAAATATGGACAACGTAAATGTCTCGGACCTGGTGACGCGGTTAGCGAGTAATGAAGACAGCGTGCGCAAGATGGCCGTGTTCAAGCTGCAGTCCAACATCGGCGACCCGTCGTTCGCGGACGTCTTCATCATGGAGGACGGCCTGCCGAAGCTGGTGCATCTGACGCTGTATGCGAGTGGGAATACGTTGGCTTATGCGCTGACGAGTTTCTCGAGGCTGCTGGAGCTGGATAAGGGGTGGGAGTATGTCAGTGCCGAGTTGATTGAGCGGGTATGCGATCTCTAATGCTAAGGGGAGGTATACATATTGACGAATTATACTATAGGCAGTCCAGCTCGTCGTCACGCAGCCTCTCGTCAACATATTACGAAGCGCAGTCTCCGTCCTCGTCGCGATTGTCTCGCATCCTTCCAATGCCTCCTCCACACCAGGCAATTTTGGCTTCCGCGCCCTCAAGCCAGCCGTGGCCGTCTACCCACAGTTCCTCTCCATGCTGGTCAACATGCTCTCCTCAGCCGAACACATGCTCTGCGCCAACGCACTACAGCTCATCAACTCGCTAGTGAGGGATGTAGTCACCAACGATGCAGAGACGGAATGGCCCAAGTTCATCAAGAAGCTGCAAGATCTGGGTGTCATAAAGGCAGTGTACATGCTCATGCAGGGAACTGCGTTGCAGGATCTCGCGCAGCCGCTGTTGGAGTTTCAGAGCCTGACCAAAGTCATGCTGCGCAAGTGGAAGGAGGTCAAGGTGGATCTGGAGAAGTCGGACCACAAGCGCGCGCTGAGGAGTATCAGTGCTGCTTCGTACCAGGACGAGCGGTATAAGGACATGGGAAGCAGGAAACACAAGGATCCGGAAAGGTGGCGGAGGGTGGGATTTGAGACGGAGGTACCTGGGAGCGAGTTTGACGACACGGGCTTTTTGGGTATGATGGATCTCACGGACTTTGTCATGAAGAACGAGGATCAATTCCGAAAGCTGGTGCTGGAGCAGAGTACGAAGCTGCCTGAGTTGAGGGTGCCTATTGCGAGGGCGAGCCTGGCGGTGACTTTGGTGCTATACGAGCACTTTGAGATTGACAAAGGAGAGGCGGATGACAGTGTGCGATTGGCTGTGCTGGAGAACCGAGCCAACTTTGAGAAAGCCTTCAAGCCGCTGTTACTGCATTGGTCACGACTACACACCGCAGGACTGAATGCATTCCTACGATTATGGAAGGCCACTGGAGCAGAGACAGAGGACTTCGATAAAGTGGCTGAGCTGGTGCGGATACTGGTTGAACAGGTTGTTGGGCAGTCATCGCGCACGAAAGACATCGCCGAAGCAGAAGCGGATATTGCAGAGTTCGAGTACAACAGGCTGCGCGAGCTGCAGATGGAACTGCTAGACCTCGCGTACGAAGACGCTTGGGTTCACCATCTCAGGTATGCTTGACCCTTCACAACGTTAAGACGACCACTGACCAGTATGCACAGACAAGTCCGCGACGAACTCCAACACGAATCTCTCCAGTTCGTCAAGGAACAACGCATCCGCTGCCTCCTCTCCGGAGCCTGGTTCCCACACTCCACTGCACTCATCGAATCCGGCCCCGTAACCAAACACTCAGTCAACAAGCCGCCACCATCAAACTGGCGCTTCGTCCGTCTGAGCCACAACAGGCGCTACCTGCACTACGCCGACTTCGATGAGAAGCGCGTGCCCGATCCAGCGCTGGATGACTTGTCCGACAAAATCGATCTGAGTCAGGTATCGAGTGTTGTGTCGAATGTGTCTACATCGCCACCCGGAAGTTCGAGCAGCTCGACGAGTACGCTCAAGCAGTCTGTAGCGGGGAAGAAGGGGAGTGGGCATAGCGTGCACTTCCAGGCTGACGCCTCTGCAACTACGCTGAACAGCAGCAACGGCGCGAACAGCGGCTCGTTCAAGAAGAACACCAGCGGGGAAGTGAAACCGCTTCAGAAACCCAACCTCGCCTCCTCAACACGCATCACGATCCACGGATACGTGCCCGCCACAGGGAGCAAGTCCCGCGGCACGGAACAGCATGAGACTGTTCTCTTACAACTGCATCCGCAGACGCACACGCTGGCGTCGGAATGGCTGGATGGGCTGCTCATGCTGCTCAACCAGGCGCCGATCACGGCGGATACGAGTAAGCTGGTCAGTCTGATTGCGGGGTACGGCTTGAAGATACGATTGTTGAATGTAAGGTTTGAGGAGGAGATGGTGAGGGATGAGCGGGAGGTGAAGATGCCGAGTCGGGAGGGGTTGGATGAGGAGTATTGGTATGATATTGGGGGGATGTAGGCGGACATCTTTGGGTATATTGGACGATCGTAGGAGGATGTAGTGGATTTTTGGTGTTAGATACCCCCATTCTAGTTACATGCAATTGACTGGATCACACGAATGCACTTCATGGCACACATGATGATGCTTAATATTGTTTTGGATACAGTCTAGCAACAATCTTTGGTATAGTGACGGCATATTCGTACAACTAAGCGAATTGCACACAGAACTCCTCCTAATCCCGGTGGTCCCCTCTCACAGATGTGAGATGCGGGATCACCTCCCAAAGCGCATCTGCGCCTTCGCAAAATTACACAACGCCCTGAGGAAGACCTGATACCCTACACCCTCCAGATTATCCTTGACGCAGAAAATCTCCGTCAACCGCAGCTGCCACGGCGGGTACCCCTCCAGCACGACCTTGGGCCCAAACACGAGCAGCAGGTCCGGCTCGCCCATGACCGACTCGCTGATCTCGGCGTCGATGAGCTCGGTGCTAATGTCCTCCGGGTCGAGCTTGGACTTTTGCGCCATCTCTGCGAGGGTCTTGGTCAGGTCAACGAGGGTGGAGCGGCCGTCGTCGGCGCTGAGAAGCAGGATGGAGAGATGCGCTTGCTGCGGGTTCTGGGCTTCTTCTCCCTCAGCGAGTTCGGGGGGCGTGTTGGGTGGGCTGAAGGTGGATTGGTTGGGGGCGCGGATGGAGACAGAGGGGCACTTGGAGTAGGGCGTGTTTCCGAAGTAAGCCTGTAGTGTGCGCGTGATGGCGTGGTGCGTGTGCGGGACGTAGCGCTTCAGCACGCCGGTTCGCTCGTAGATGCTCAGTGCGGGGATGCCAGCGCTGGCGCACCAGGCGGAGATCTCGGCTACATCGTTCAGTAGCTTCTCCAGCCCGGTCGAGTTTGCGTCCTCGGGGGACAGCGTGAGGATAACGGAAAGGTGCTGGGGCAGCTTGGAGAGGTGACGCACGTCCTTGCGAATCAGCTCGGGGGTGCGGTGGTGGTAGTAGAGGATGGAGAGGATGCGCTCCGAGACGGCGTGGTAGGCTATCCGCGTGCGCACGTACAGGCCAAAGAAGAACTGGGTGAGGGCGTAGATGAGGATGGCGAACTGCGTCTTGATGAGGTTGCGGATGGGTTTGGCGCGGTGCTGCGAGGTGGCTGCTCCTCGCTTCTGCTTGCCATTGCTGCTGCTGCCACTACTCGACGACGACGCTTTCTGCCCGCCCTTCTTTGGTGGATATTGCTGTGGCTTGTACGTGCTCTTGGGTGGACTCCGCGGTATCTTCTGCGGCACGCTCATGCTGTCGGTGTCGTTTCGTGGATTTGGTAGGATACGCTTGAGCAGCTTCTCTCGCTCTACAGCATCCAATTCTTTGCCCGTGGCTGTCGTATTGCGGTGGAAGGCAATCGATTCCTTCTCCGTAAGGCCCATCTCTTTCCTTTGGGTTGGGGGTGCGCGCTGACTGTGTCAGCTGCACTGCGAGGCCGGCTCGGCAAGATGGTATATACAACTCGTATGTTAAGTTATGTTCAGTGCGGTTGACTCGGGCACATGCATGCAATGGGAGAAGGAAATGAGTGTGAGAAAGTGGTAGCGAGAGAAAGTGTGTCAACTTGGTTTAATCAGCCCAGACGTGAGAGAATGCCAACTGCCAATGCCCTGTTGTTGAGGCGCATTGCTGGAGCTTGGGGGGATCCGCAATTCCGCCGCGCACTTCCCAGACTGAAGCAGCCGAGAGTGGATACCAGCTACGTAGGGCTGACCCAGCTCGCAGTTGCCTCTCTCTCTCCATCCAAAGTGTCGAGGAAGGAGCAGTTCCGCGTACAGAATACGCCGCACCAATCATTTGCCTGCTCGCCCTGGATCTGCCCAGTCGATCTGCACCGCGACAGCTTGCTACGCCTGGCACGTTACGACAGCGCATACGCAAAGGAGAGCGAGCAACGTGTGAGATACGCACACCACGCAGGCGCGCACACCCACACATGCGCACACCCACATGATCCCCAGGTAGCAGCATGAACAGAGGGTCGCGCCTCTCGACGGTGTCGCGCACCACCAACCAGCCGGCATACACGCTCGACACCTTCGCCAGCAAGGACTTTATCGTCCGGGACTTCATCGAGGAGCTGTCCGAGTCCGCCATCCCCGCCGCCGCTCGCCGCTCGCAGCAGCCAGGCACCTCCGCCTCTGCTACCACATCTACCACCGCCGCAAGTGTCTCCGCAAAGGATGCCTTTGATCCCAAGCCGCTCATTCGCGCGTTCGAGACGACGCTGTCTAAATTGGGCTCCTTATCCGAGGATCTTACCGAGCAGGAGACGGAGCTGAGTGGCTCGGTGCGCCGCGCTGAGGCGCAGCATAACCAGAACGTCACCAGTCTGAGCAAGAAGCTTGACCAGGCCATTGAGCAGTTCAACCGCCTGGACAGTACGCTAAATGGCGGTGGGAGTAGTGGGTCGGGGTATGGGGATGGCCCTGATGCTGGGGGCAGCTTTGCGCTCAGGACGGGCGAGAGGCTAGAGGAGCTGGAGAGGCAGCACAAGAGGGCGCAGGATGCAAAGTTCTTGATCATGTGCTGGCTAGAGGTCAGCGAGAAAAACACCCTGGGTCCGCTGGAGGATATGCGCCGGTCGGGCGGCAGCGAGAAGAAAGTGCGCTGTGCTTCGATCGCGCAGCAGTTGCTCAAAATCAGCCACAGACTCGACCCAGAGCAATCGTCGCGGCAGGTCAATGGCTCGTCGAAGAATCTGAATGGCGTCAACGGCAGTAAGAACACCAGACTCAGCTCGAGCGGTAATCAGACACGCGAGACGATCGAGCGGTTCCTTGAGAGCCTGGAGACGGACCTGCTCGATCAATTTGACGATCATCGCAAGCGACAGAACTACGAAGGCATGAAGGAGTGTGCATCTGCATTGCGAGACTTCAACGATGGCGCCAGTGTCATGGCGTCCTTTGTCAACCAGCACAACTTCTTCCTCGACAGGAGTCAATTAGTCACAGACGAGGTTGCCGGCGATGATGAGACGTGGGCGAGAATAGGCGATCCCGATGCTGAACCGCCTGGTGTAGAGCCCGGTCTGCAGGCATTGATCGATGAGGTGAAGCTCGTTGTGCAAGACGAGTCTTTTGATATCAAGCGTGCCTTTCCGTACTACGAGGAGGTGCTCACGAGATTTCTGCAAAGAGTCTTTCAGCAGTCGATTCAACAGCGGTTGGAGATGGTGCTGCAAAAGGCAGAGTCCATATCGTCCCTGGCATTCCTACGCACACTGCAAGCCTCGCGGAGTTGTATCAGTGGTCTTGTTGAGGACTTGAAGTCACATGGCCTCACTGAGCATCCCGAAGGAGTATCAGCACAGATCTCAGCGATGCTTGATCAACAGCTCGACGAGCTCTTTGTGCCGTACCTGGTTGGCTCATCCTACATCGAGCGCGAAAAGAAGTCGCTCGAAGAATTGTATTCATCTCTGCTACTGAAGTTCACCATCTACCACTCGCGGCGACAGAAGAAACCAACCACATATCTAGATCGATTAGGACAGCGAGGCCGACAGTTGATGGACTCGGCACGCGATGCGTACATGGAACGATTAGACTCGTCAGAATTGTCCGTGTCCAACAAAGCAATGCTACAGCGCATTGCTGGCGTCAAGGACGTAGCGGGCGACAAGTCGAAGACAGAGATCGAGGTCACCGAAGAAGACGGCAAGCTCCACTTAGCCACCGCAAAACGTATGCTGCGATGGTTGGCTGAAGGTGTTGGACGCGGCCTCGAATTGAGCAGTGTCACCGAGACACCCAAGGACGTCCAGCAACTGCTCAGTCTCTTACTCACACAAATGGGCGAGATCTACCTCAACTCGGCGCTAGAAGCAGATCTGGAAATCAGCAGCGCGCAGAAAAACAGCAGGACAGAGCCAGACCTGGATTTCCTACCCAGTCTACGGACATCGATATCGATTCTGCATCTCCTCCAAACGAGCATAACGACTATGCTCCTCCCGCTCGCGACGTCGAACGTCACCGTCCGGCGCGACATCGAGAAGACCTCCACGTCCACTCTGACAACACTCGAGACCAAAATCTCCACCATCCTGCACGAGACCCTCGATGCGACTATCGCGTGGATAGCCAAACTGCTTGCCGCGCAGAAGAAGACGGACTTCCGGCCGCGCGACGAGGATCTGGCGAGCGCCATCGAGTCCACGCCCACGTGCATGAGTATCTCCACCTTCTTGTCTAAGCTTGCCAAACTCGCGTCCATGACGTTGGATGGTGCGAATCTATCCAACTTCCTGGGCGAAGTCGCAATCGCGCTGCGCAGTCTGCTACTAGAGCACCTGCGCAAATTCATCGTGTCCCTCACGGGTGGCCTAGTCGTCTCCTCGGACGTAACCAAGTACTCTGAGCTGGTGCGGTCCTGGCCGCTCAAGGACACGAGTTTTGAGCGCGAGGGCGGGATGGAGGTGCTCGTTGAGGTGGCGAATCTGTTTGTGATTGGACCCGAGGCGCTGAGGGAGAGACTGAGGAGTAATGCTGTTGAGGGTGGGAAGGCGGAGGTGGTGGAGTTGAGGAGGTATGTGGAGAGGAGGGAGGATGTGGGGAGTGTGGGCGTGCAGGCGGTGTTGTCGAGTCTGTGATTTAGATAGATACACCTTGTAGCGTTTCTCGGGAATCTTGTCTGTATAACTTTTGAATAGCAGCCGCGCAAGCTCTGAGAAGGTCTAATCGAGCCGTGTCTGAAGTACTGGCAGGACAGCCTCGTGGTTACCCGGGGCAGACCGCCAATGGTGATATCCGCACGAATTATCCAATCAGCGTGCAGCACGGCATGATTACGCCCAGGTCCAGGTAGCTCCTCGGCCGCATCACAATGCGTGGCATCATCTTCTCTCTTGCGATACTCATTGTACAATTATTGTCCCATAGATTCTGCGTTTCAATTTCTTTTCAGAATTACCAGATCTAAATATGAAGCAGTTCTGGGCTTTGCCGGCGTTCTTGCGGCTGGCGATCGCGAGCCAGCATACGTTCAATGTATTCGACGATGTGCTCGCGCATCCGCAGGTATGGCTTGCCTGTGCTCATTGAGCTATATAGATCTAACAGATTATGCCAGTATGAAGTCGTCATGGCGGAGGGCGTGCTGTCGGAAGATCAAGCGCAAAGCGCACTCGATTCGCTGGCGGCGCGCAACCAGCGGAAACGAGACCACGAATCCACAGAGCCGCATCCTACACCTCAGACGTCGCTATACAACATGCAGCAGAAGCAGCAAGATGACAGTGGAGGTGGGTCAGGAGACCAGGAAGGGGAAGGAGCGGGCGAGGACGACATACTCGCCTACGAAGACATGATCCTCAATGATCGTCGGTATTTGTGCAGTATACCACGCATACCACAGGTAGACGTCACAGCAGGGAACGGCACACACAATGCCTCACCCGAAGACGAAGAAAAGGAGCTTGCACGTGCCACAAACCGAGGATGGGAACTGCTGAAGAGTATGGACGGGAACTGTCTGTACTTCTACTCTGGGTGGTGGAGCTACTCCTTTTGCTATGGGCAGGGCGTCAGGCAATTCCATCAGTTGCCCCCTGGAAAGGGTGTACCGATCTATCCACCAGTCGAAGACAAGGGCGTTGAAGCATACATACTGGGCAGATTTGATGATCCTGAAGGTGGAAAGTCGAAGGCTAGAGATGCCGAGGGGAAGGTCGCCAGCACCAGTGGGACGGCGATGGAGACGGGGCTGGCGAAGCTGGAGCAGAAGGGCGATGTGCGGTATCTCGTGCAGGAGCTGAATGGAGGAACCACGTGCGATCTCACAGGCAAGGAGAGGCGGATCGAAGTTCAAGTAACCCATCCCACACCCATCTCACAAACCCACCTTACTAACTCAGAGAAACAGTTCCGCTGCCAACCCAACCAAATCGAGCGCATCGCCCTCATCAAAGAAACAACCACCTGCGCCTACCTCATGATCATCGACACCCCGCGCCTCTGCAACGACGTCGCCTTCCTCCCGCCCCAGGAAACCAAACCCCACGCCATCGCCTGCACGCCCGTCCTGCCCGAGTCCTCCATCCCCGCCTACCTCGCAGCCAAGGAATCTGCCGATGCAGCCGCAGACGCAGAAGACGACCGTCTGACCGCCGAGCTCATTGACGCCATCAACCTCCTTGAGACGGGTCAAGTTCCCTTACAACGCAGCCAGAGGGATGTCGTGGGTGAGATCGAGATTGGCGCGCACAAGTTCATACCCAAAGATAAGAAGATTGAGAAGGGTGCTATTGTGGGCGGTGGGAAGGAGAAGTTCCTGGCGACGATTGCGAAAAAAGGGGGGTGGATCATGCCGGAGAAGGAGCTGCATAAGATTGGGATTAAGGGGGCGAAGCATGTGGAGGAGTTGAGGGAGGAGGTGGAGAGGGCGGCTGAGGGGCAGGGGTGGAGGTTGGATGTTGTGGAGACGCCGAGGGGGAGGGAGTTGAGGGGGATTATCGAGACCGAGGAGGTGAAAGATGCGAATGAGCAATCGAAGCAGGGTAAGCAGGAGGGCGGGAAGGACAGCGCCGCAAAAGACGAGGGGTCGGAGCAGAAAAGGGAACCGCAGGAAGGGAGTGAGGAGGAGTATAAGGAGGAGTTGTAGGTCTACCTATCCTGTATTGGTTATGTTATGAGCGTAATCGCATGTTACCAACATCGTAGTCCTCTTCAAGTCGAAGTTGCGCCAGCTTTATCCCTGCCATCACTCATCGATAGTCCTTCAATATCAGGCAAGTCCCCCAGGTCCAACCTCTCCAGCAAAAGATCAATCTCCATCCTCTCCTGCTCCGACTTGGTCATGTTCAGCCGTAAGATGGTGATGAAAGCGAACAGTTGACGGGCACTCATCCTCTTCATGGCGTCCATGTCGTCCTCGCTCAGCTTGGCTTTGTCGAGAATGTACTGGTGGCCTTCCCATATTTGGCGGAATTTCCTTTGCTCGGCTGCTTGCTGGATTGCTCCGGCGGAGTAGTGGGTGAATTCTGTCATTGTGTGAGATAGCTAGACCTAAACGCAATGAGAGGCTGTGAAAATGTGGTAGGCCTCTGGTTGAGGCGCAAGGTGAAAATCATGGTCATTTGAAGAGGCATCGTAGCAAGTGTGTTCTCCAAAGGCAAGCCCAATCATGAAGAATTCAGCCCCTACAAACATGATGCTTTGACCATGTTTCTTGAAACAAACTGCGGGTTTGCGGACCTGAAAGACGTGCTGATGAAGTGAACAAATGGTTCGACCTCCGATGGACTTTTTGCATGGCTTCTACAAGCGCTCGGCCGCACGACGATAAGGTTCTTTGTGCGTAGTAAAATCCAGACATTGGGACTTTTGCGAGCTGTAAAGCTGATCAGACGTTAGATTGGGCTCCCGAAGGAACATAGTGGGCAAGATTTAAAGTTAGTATCATGGTCAAAGGAGTTCACATGACATGACAGAGCTGCCAGAACTGCAAGCAGCACTGCTCTGGTAGAGAGAAATTCTCAGCTCTCGAATGCGGCTCCTCGAATTTGGCGGCCAGGCACGCTGCGGCAGGTTCCACATCCAAAAAGCCAGAGAATGGTCCCACGGACACCAAACTGCGGTCCGGCCCACCAGCCACGTACGTACAGAGCGACATGCTCGCGGGGCAGCTGTGTACACCCTGACCAACACGTGCTCTTACTCCAGCGCCGTTGATTGGGTTGACGTGGTCCAAGATATCCAAGCTCCATGCGTATCTCTTGGTAATGCTTGGTTTCACCCAGCCTGCTCAACAGCCTCGCGGCACCTTGTAGTCGATCTTCCGGCTCCACGGGTTATCAGATAGCCTCATGCTGTCTCTGCTCTGATCGTTTATTATGGTCTCGAGAGGTAAACGTATCCGTCCGGCTGTGGTGTTGCATCGGTATGGAGCTCATAACGGCTGGAGCGGCGTTGCGCGGGTACCAAAGTCGAAACCACTTTCTCTGATGGACAAAGCACATTCGTCGATCTCGTCTCCCGTCTCAGCTCAGACAAGATGACGACGATGACTTGCTCGTGCCCTCTCATCGTTATTCATCAAGGTATGGTGGATGATGGTCGTGCTTCTGCGAGCACCGCGGTCGAGAACTAGACGTCTAACCGCTTGAAGTTAGCTCAAGGAAGTCTGCCAGTCGCTCCTTCCGTTATTCTAGACCAACGAGGCAGGCACGTTTCGCTGTTTGGACTGCTGATTGGTGGCTGATCAGACGCAGGCGCGACCTCATCTTTCTCCACAGGCAAGAGCGAACGTCGAAAATCTTGCCCGGTCGCTTCCATCGGCTTGATACCCCTTGGCCACAAGAAAAGCTTAGGACATTGGCAGGCCAGCTTGTTCGCCCAGCTGTTCAAAGAGGGAAACTGCTCGTGTGAGGTGCTCAAAAAATAGTGACGAATAATTTGATCAGGTTGAGGTGTCCAATGTTGCGAGGCGAGCAACGCACGAAGAAAACAACAAACATCCTCTACAAGTATTGGACTAGCAGGAAGCGACTTCCCGCTGGAGGCGAGATCGCCGCCGCTGCCGAATTGCCAGAGATCCGACAATGGCCCTTCCTACCTCCGTAGGTAGGGTCGCAATGTCCTAGCTTTGCGCACACCCCAGCAACCTCCAATTCCTGGTACATCCACCTTCTCGCGTGCGTGATAAATGTTTTTTTCTTCTCTCCTCCGTTCCGCTTCTTCTCCACCAGAAGCGCTAGTCGAAGCATTATTATAGCCTGCCCTCGACCCTCCCGTTCTGTCAACAGGCTTATTGCATCTTTAGCCACGCACTACTAATCCCACGTTTGCTCGACGAATCCTGCCTCGAAGCTCGGATCGCTCGATTGACGTAGGTGTCTATCAGGCTTAAGCGGGCTGACAGTAGTGTGGTTGTTGATCCAGTCACAGTTGGTATATTCAAACGTGCTACTCTTCTACATATCTGACGTCTGTTTCTCAAGGTTGTCGTTCAGCGCAATTGGACAGGAATAAAACCGCTCTGCTGTTGAAGGGTATCGAGGCTGTCCGGCATATAAGGAAGGTCGCCGCGACCATTGATCTTCTCCCGGACAAACTCACCATACTGAACTCTTCTGTCTGAGACTAACGAAGACAATGGCGGGCACCGACTCACTTCGCGACTTTGGTGCGCAGGCGCCTCATGGCCCAAACCGGACCGGCCACCATGTTGCGACTGGCGACCTCCACGACATGCACATGAACTTGAACGAGGAAAGCGTGTTCCAAACGATTCTCAAGCCTGACGACATGTACGACACGGACGGCGTCTACTGGGCTGATATGCCTCTGATGAAGAAAATCGGCTTCGTCTCGAAAGTTGATCGCAAGGAGACGAAGCGGGAGGTCGGAGTTGTCTGGCGGATGTTCGTCAAGGATCCTCTAAGTCCTGTCGGAGCATACTTCAGAAACATGGTCATTCCAGGCATGGGACTGTTGCTCGAAGGGTAAGTCAGGTTCATTAGACTATCAAGATTGATGCTAACAATTGCAGCTATGTGCTATTCTCAATCGGCAATGTTCGACCACTATTGCAGGCTGCATTCCCAGCTTGCTGGAAGAACCACGAGATTTGTAACGAAACCTGGACCCAAGCGATCGATTATCTCGAAATTTGCGGCATCATCGTTGGCCAAATCTTGGTTGGATTCATCGGTGATTGGATAGGACGGCGATGGGGTTTGATCCAGGATGCGACTATCATGTTCCTCGGCCTTATCATGCTGACTGCTGCATGGGGTGTCACACAAAATGGTTGGGTCATCTGCTACGTTTGGGCCCTGTTCTTCTACGGCATCGGTGTCGGCGGTGAATACCCCATGACGGCTACCTCAGGAATGGAGAACGCCGTCGGATCTGGAAAGGTCTCCACCAAGGAGGATCGTCTTCATCGAGGCCGAAAGGTTACCAGTGCATTCTTGATGCAGGGTTGGGGACAATTCTTCAACCAGGTCATTCTGATCTTACTTCTCCTGATCTTCCACTCAGGAAGCAGCCCACCATACTCCAAGACAGTCGCGCAGTGGACATACCGAGTGTCTTTCGCCATCCCAGCTGTTGGAACCCTGTGGCTTGTCTACTACCGTGTGTACAAGATGAAGTCCGCCAGTAAGCAGCTTGCGGCCGCAAAGAAGAAGGGCAAGGTCACTGGATACGACACACAATCGCTGAAGATGACCTTCACCTACTTTGGTCCTCGAGTTCTGGCCACTGCTGGCGCATGGTATGTCAACGACATCTTCTTCTACGGCAACAAGCTTTTCCAGAACCAGTTCATCGCTGTCTTGACGCCTGGAAACAGCTCGGTCATGGTCGGCTGGCTCTGGAATTTGGTCAATGTCGGGGTTTCCCTCATCGGATACTACCTCGCATCGTTCCTCATCGACAACAAGCTGTACGGCCGCAAATGGATGATGATCATCGGCTTCATGTGCGACTTCATCCTGTTCGTGGTCCCAGCTTTTGCGTACGCCTACTACAGCAGCGAAGCGCACATCCAGCAGTTCCAGGCCATGTACTTCCTGTCGTCCTTCTTCAACCAGTTCGGTCCGAACTCAGTCACTTTCCTGGTCGCAGCTGAGGTGTTCCCGACACCCATCCGTGCAACGGCGCACGGCTTTAGCGCAGCTGTCGGAAAGCTTGGCGCGTTACATGCTGCTGTCATGTACAACTATCTCGAGACCACGGAGGAGAAGTTCAGGATCGTCTGCTGGTTCGGCTTGGCTGGCGCAATCTTGACCTGGCTCTTCCTCCCAGATACTACCGGCTTGGATCTGAAGGAGCAAGAACGCCGCTGGAACTACATTCGTGCCGGCCGAGAACAAGACTACCACGGTATTGCGATCCACCCACAGCATCTGTCCTTGTGGGAGCGCTTCCGAGGCGTCCACAAGAACTATAACGCCGATTTGGACTACAGGGCGAAGATTGAGGAGATGCGCCAGGAGTGGGAGGAGTGGGAGGCTCAGAAGGCCGAAGAGCACCACCGCAATGGAGAGAACGACGATGACGATGATGAGTGGAGCGAGGATGTCTCCACATACTTCAGAAGGTTGAAATCTCCCAACGCAACACCCATGATGACGGGTATGGAGAAGGACGTTAGCGGATCTGGCAGCAGCGAAAGCGAAAAGGATGATGAGTAGAAGACGCTTGGTGATGCTGCAATTCGCTAATCGTTGGTGTGTGTTGCGCAGGACTTCGAATGCGACGATGCAGGGCGATGGGGCGAATGAGGAGCGCAAGCCTTTCTCGTTCGAAGGTGGTCCAGTGTATCCGGAGACAGCGGAGAACAGCGGTATCGAGCTGCCCAGGCTTCCGCCAGTTATACCGCCTCGAGACGGGCGAAGGCCGCTTGTTCCATATCTGACCTTGCCGAACTTGCCGGCGATGCGTATGAATTTGTTGGATGGACAGACCGATGACGCCAGTGATGGAGCGAGGTGGCAAGGCAACAGCTTAGACGCACTCCACGTGGATTCTATGAGACTGAATAAGGAGCGGATGGATAGGTGTGATCCAGTCGGAGCTCCACTATTCAAGTCAGCGACATGCCCCCCAAATGTCATGGAGACAGTACTTCGCAATGGGACAAATACCGAGACAAGACCGCTTCCACCGCTCCCGAGAAAGTCTTTGACAAGTCCGCCCGCTCTCCCAACATCAATGTTCGCATCAGCAACCAAGTCAGCTAAATTGCTGAAGCTGGCTCTTTTCGGCCAAGATGACCAGACCACGAGCATGAAAGCTCTGCCAGTAGCTTTGCAGTTGCCAGCGAAAATCATTCTGAAGGAGCTTCGTAAAGGAAGTGGGTCCAAAAAGGCCAAATCGAAGCGTGCTGAAATGGAGAGGGCTGTAGTGGAAAAGGCTGAAGCAATGTGGGCTGAAGCGATGCGACGCGAAGGAAAGAAGGCCACGGTTGAGGATGTGTCCGATGAGGTAACGCCTGTCCGTAAAGCTGCTGTTGAAAAGGATGATGGTGCCTCAAAGCATGAGAGGCACATGTCTGAGGTTTCGACCCAGGCACCCTCGCCAGCTGTTGATTCAATGGCCCCCATGGAAAGATGTGGGAGAAAGTGGAGGACTGATTCGAGTGTCGACTGAGAAATGTGGTCATCTCATTGCGCCGTCTCTCACTTCGGCGTCTTAGCTATCGTTTGAAGTCCTGTTGGATGCTTGGTGAGCGAAGAGGATGCGATCGTCATCAGATGGACTGGCGTCTAGCCCAGGGAGCATCACTATATTGTATACATCAGCTGAAAACGCGCAATGAACCAAACGAATGAACGATCATTGTCCATTCAGCTATGTTATGTGTACTTCTTGTCTCGTTTCCTTTCATTTAATGCCTAGTGCTTACTTCAGAAGCCCACAATATCTGGTTGCAAATTCTTTGGTATCATGCCTGTGCAATTGCACTGCATACGATTGAAATCCCAAACGCCGGTCGCTATGCTTTGATGCAATTTTTTGAGGGGTAGAAGAAAATTTGCAGCGCGCCTCACCCGTTTCAGCAGGGCTACTCAGTCTTCATTGAACTGCCTTTGCTGGTCAATCTGTTCCAGCACGTCCTTTAACACATCATCGGACATCTTATTGACGAGCGAGGGAATGAGGACTTTGGCTTCTTCGGGATCGCCCGGGCAGAGCGTTACTGTCCACTGCATTAGCACTGCCATCTTTATGCAGACGTACCAATTATGTACGCACCCAACTGTGCCTTCTCGAAGTCCTCCAGCTGACTGTACGGCTGAAGCAGCGTCTCGATCTGACTCAAAGTGTTGAGTGTCCTGAAGCGCGCGAATGCGTCCATGTACGTAAGCATCTTGGACAGATTCCTGTTCACCTCGTCGTCAGTGCCGTTCCCACTCCTCCATTGCGCCAAACGTACTCAGTTTCCCTCAATTTGCGCCCATTGTTCTTCTTGCGCACCTGCTCCGTCCGCTCGACAATAAGTCGCGCCTCAGATATCGACAGTGCGTGTGCGCCCGACCCCTCTTCGAACTCGCCAAGGTTGATGGTCTCGCCGGCCTCGAGGTCGATGTCGGTTCGCGGTCGTTGGCGTGGGGGGTTGTATGGCACGGTTATGACCTCGCCGGTCGCCTTGTCGAGTATTCTGGTGGTGTCCTTCTTGTCCTCCACTGCACCGCCGTTGGTCGTGAGGGCGCGGTCCATGATTTCTCGCGCCAACCCACGTTTTGCGCGCGACACTATGCGATGGGTGAGATTGCGATTGCAGATGCAGTGCCAAAGACGTCGATGCGGATGATTCGCTGCGAGGGTAGATTGCGGAGTGTGGTTGCGATCTGCGGTTACGCGGTGATGAGTGTCCTTGTCAAGGTGTAGGTCCGTCCTCCACGAAGCGAGCGACTGCTTCGAAATCGCGCTAAAGAATTCTCCTTGGCCCTGCCTGTGAGCCGCAGAGAAGGGACCGTGACCTCGCGATAGCCGCTCGATCACGCGACAAGACACAAAGAGACGCGTCTCACTCTCTGTTCTCCGTCTGCTCCACGTAACAGTCAATTTTGGTAGGCGCCCAGCTGCGGTATTGCTCAATCATGCATGTCCCGCCGAGCGCACTTTTTAGATGGAGCAGACGCCAGAATGGACCAGTGGGAATCCTGGTCTGCTCAGCTAAAATTAAAAAGTCACGAGCTGCACCGATGCAGGGCTAAGATCGGCGGTTTGGTGAGTGCCTTAGGCTAGAGCGCGTGAAATAGACAGCTGCCCAGTACACCGCCGCTGATGAGCAGAGCGTCGCCAGAGACACTGTGCTTGGACGACGACGCGTGCGTCTGAGGCTGCAGCGGTTCTGTCTTTAACTCTCTTTTCTGCTCTACTGTCTGTTTCTCTGCAAATCATTGATACTCCCGTCGTCGCTCTCTTTAGCGTGCTGAACTGCCCATCGCCGCGGTAATAACAGAGCAAGTCCCACTGCATTGCACCCTACCCTAGACTAAATAAAGGGTTGCTACCAACACACCACAACCACACCTGCACACCCTGTCCGCCAGCACTCTCTCTCGCTGCTTCCGCTGCACCACCTGCACCCGCCTCGGCGAGGCCACGACCGGCATCATTGATCGCGCGTCATTCTCCGCCGGTGCTCAATTGCTCGGCGATTTTCTGCGACCACCGGCGTAACACGACCAGCGCTGCCAATTACTCCCCCCAAAGTAGTACGCATAACCACATATTGCTCACATCATTCGCCGCCACGACCGCCAGCCTGTTGTGCGACCGACTACGACCGCAATTCCGCTCTCCCATAGTACCACTGCCGCCTCGCCTCGCCACCGCAGAAGAGCTGGACATAACGTAGCGGCGTCATGGTTAGCCCGTACACGGGCGGACCACCGACGAATGGCTCAGGCTACCCTCCTCCGCAGCGCTACGACTCTCCCTCCTACGACCACGCCCGCAACAACGCCGCCGCCGCTATGAACTCGCGCAACATGCCCGCCGGTAACTACGCGTCGCCGCAGATGGAGCCGAATGCGTATGGCTCGGGCAGGCCTGATCCCGCGAAGGCGCCGCGACAGCAGAACCAGGGCGGATATCAGCTCAGTGACCCGCAGTCGCGAGCACTGCCTCCTGCACCTGGAGGATACGGCGAGCAACAAGTCATGACCAGACCGTCGCAGGAGAGGCAGAAGAGCTCGACAGCAAATGGGCAGCGGAGACCGAGCGGTTCACGTATATGCGGCAAGTGCGGTGAGCCTTTGCAGGGACAGTTCGTGAGGGCGCTGGACAATACATTCCACTTGGACTGCTTCACTTGCCATGTCAGTGCAATTCATATGGAGGGTTATTGCTGAGATTGCTAATGAGGACTCCAGGAATGCGGCAAGGTGGTGGCATCCAAGTTCTTCCCTGTGCCAGACGAGGGCCCCGACCAGTACCCGCTCTGCGAAACAGACTACTTTCGCCGACTAGACCTTCTCTGCTTTGCCTGTGGTGGCGCCCTCCGCGGCTCGTACATCACCGCCCTCGATCGCAAATACCACATTGAACACTTCACCTGCTCTGTGTGTCCTACCATCTTCGGTGCTCAAGACAGCTACTACGAGCATGAAGGAGATGTATATTGTCATTATCATTACTCAACTCGCTTCGCGCAGCGGTGTCACGGCTGTCAGAATGCCATCCTGAAGCAGTTCGTGGAGATCTTCCGCAATGGGCAGAATCAACACTGGCATCCGGAATGCTACATGATCCACAAGTACTGGAACGTGCGACTGTCGAACGCCAACAAAGATCGTAATGCCGAGATAGAGATGCCGCGAAGCGAAGACAACCCGCAAGACGTGGTCAGGAACTCTGTAAGAGACGAGGAGGAACGGGTCGAAGAGAAGGTCTTGTGGATATGGCGGACACTATCAACCTTCGAAGAGCGATCAGCGACGTGCATATCGGACATGCTGCTGCATGTCAGCAATGGCGTGTATTTCGACGGCATCATGGCGGCGAAGAGATTCATTGTTCATGTGGACGTCTTCTTCAAGTGCGCAGACGACCTGGACCGCATGCTGGCGTCACAGACTGGCAAAGGTATGGCGTTTCTACTTCTGTCCAAGAATCGATCAATTGCTAATATGAACCAGGTCTCTCATACAGCCGCGAAGCCAAACTTCTATGCAAGAAGGTCGTCTCATTCTTCTCCCTCCTCTCAGAATCATCAGACGCAGGCGTAAGACGCTTGGGCGTAACGCAAGAACTGCTATCCTTAGTAACTGGATTGGCCCACTACCTCAAACTTCTCATTCGGATATGCCTTCAAGGAGCACTGAAGCTGGAACGCGAAACCAGCAGTGCAGATGGCTTGAACAGATTTCTGAACCAGATCAACTCCCTCGACGAGCGCCTAGCACAGAACGAATCATCAGACCCGATCGCAGAATCGTTACCCTACGTCCGAGGGGAGTCAGATCACTGCCCTGTGTGCTCGAAGCCAGTCGAGGACAAATGCGCGAAGTTCGGGGACAGATGCGTACATCTTGGATGCATGCGTTGCAAGAGCTGCAGTCGTGAGCTGGCAGAAACCCTGAATGAGGCATGCTTCAGCCCTTCAACCAGCAACGTGCTCTGCTACGACCACCGAATGCAATATGCGGATGGAAAGCAAGGCTTCATCTTTGTCACGCGACTGCAGCAATATGTTCATCTGCTGCTTGTAGCCCATGCGCGCCTGCTCGCCACATTGCGAAGTCAAGGCGCGCTACCACACACCTCAGGTAAGCAACGGCCAAAACAAGCGCGAGACTCCTCCGCATCTCCGCAAATTAGTGTTACCAAGGACCACGATGCTGACTTCGCTTCAGATGACCCAAATCTTGCTCGCTACGACTCAAGCCAGGGACACCGCCTTGGTGATTCGAGCGTGCTGTCGCCACCGATGCTCAGTGCAGATAATCGCTCGAAGTCATTTGCAGGGTCCACTTCAGCATCAGCCGAACAAGCTCGCAATAATCGCGTATCAGCTTCGTACGAACAAACTCTGGGCGATATCAGGCGACTGCGATCGACACGAATGGAACGACATCTCTCGACCACGCAGCGTCAAGCAAGAACGTCAAGAGTGATTGAAGGACCTGGTGGAGGAGTGCAAGCAGGTCCAGAAGACAGCGGGCCACGAAATAGGAGAGAAAGCACACAGCCGGGCGACGACGCATCTCTTGCTTTTGGCGCCCAATCAATAGCGCTCGATGATATCCCACGTTTGGTGGCTGCGGAGCAGGCACGTGAGCAGCGGCCGAATGCGTCCAAATACGCCCGAGGCAATCTCATGCGCGAGCAGCAACCTAGATTGCTGAATGGCCATCGCCGCGACATCTCTGGAGGTAACGAGCTGGACAGAGCGCTAGTAGAAGGCGGACCGCGATCGAGGCGATACTTCTCCGAACTGTCACCCCTGGAATACTTCTTCGTCCGTCACATCGCAGTTCTCAATATGGAGCCACTGTTGGACGGCCACTTCAATCAGCAAGAACTGCTCAATTTGATTGAAGCACCCGAAAAGTCTGGGACAACATTCTGGGCTCGTTTCGGCAAAGCACTGAAAGGTGGCGGAGGCAAGAACGAAAAGCAGAAGAAGGGCGTCTTTGGCAAGCCGCTCGAGCAGATCGTGGAACGTGATGGAGCCGAATCGACTGATGGTGTTGGACCTGGTGCGCTCCGTATTCCTGCTCTGGTCGAGTGCGCAGTAGCGGCCATGCGTAACATGGACATGTCTGTCGAAGGAGTCTTCCGCAAGAACGGCAACATCCGACGTCTGCGAGAGCTTAGCGAAGAGATCGACACCAAGGGCTGCGAAGCTGTTGATCTCACCAAGGAGACACCTGTGCAAGTCGCTGCATTGCTCAAGAAGTTCTTGCGCGAGCTCACCGACCCTGTCATGTCGACCAAGCTCCATCGATTATGGATCACGGCGGCCAAGATTCCCGATGAAGAGAAGCAGCGTCGTGTCCTCCATCTCACCTGCTGTCTTCTGCCAAAGGTCAATCGCGACACGATGGAGATCTTGTTCAACTTTATGAACTGGGTTGCCTCTTTCCATACTGTCGACGAAGAGACGGGCAGCAAGATGGACATTCATAATCTGGCGACCGTCATTGCTCCCAACATCCTTTACTCCGATATCAAGAGTCCTGATATGGACTCCTCTTTCTTGGCTATTGAGGCTGTGGCATCTATGATAGAGTGCAACGAGATGTTTAGTGAGGTGAGTGATCTCTCTCATACTTTGACTTGAGACGATAGCGCTGACAGTCGATACACAGATCCCAGAAGATATCACCTCGTTGCTCAATGACCCCATCTTCGAGAAAGAAGCCGACGTCACCACCAAAGAAATCCTCAAGCGCTACGGCGACATGTCCAAAGCATCTAAAGTCGCCATCTCCCAAGGCCACGGCAACGGCTCGCGAGAAGGCCGAGGCGCAATCCAGCACGTCTCTGACGACCTCCCCAACAACTGGCCTATGGAGACATCTGTGCGCCACGTTGGTGCCGGTGGCAATAACAGCGCCATGAACACACCACCTCCACACTTCACTTCGATGCAGCAGCAGGATAATGGCTCGCCGAATCGGCAGAGCCAGTTTCGGTCTTCGGGCGTGCCTAGGCAAGGGCCTGGACAACCACTCGGTATTACTGGAGCATAGGTTGTGATTTGAAACAAAATTCAATGACCTTGCGCATATCCGTATCCTGTCTGGATTTTCCTCTTTTCTTACTTGTTGATGTGTAGGAGCTGAGGTGGTGTCGGCATCGTATGCACCCCCCATCATGCTTGATGAACCAGCATCAAACGGCCACAAGAGTTTTTCATTCTTCAAGATACGAGTCAAGCGCAAGAAGCGCAGCAGTACTGCAAGTGACACCTTGCTCACGACTCGGAGTGCGCCTACCTGAGCTTCATTTCTTCCTCGACACGCATCGCTCATCTGGGTGGTCCTTTGCATTTTCGCGGTATGTGTTCTCCTTCCACACCATGACTGTCATAGAAGCTTACAGTGCCAGCATTTTTATACGCATCGGCGTCGATTCGTCACCATATCTTCTCGGTGTTTCGGGCGTTCCTACTCTATCTCCAGGTAAGAAGAGTCGTGCATGCCTTATTTTCCACGATTCGAGGAAGGAGCATTCGAGCAGCAGCAGCGGCAGCGGCATAACGGCAGGTGCGAGGCACCATTCCGGATTCTGGACGATACGCATTTGGAATTGTTCGACTACCTCAAAGATTGTTCTGCCGTCATTTTGGGCCACATGCATTTGGAGCCTCAACTCTTGGGCCGCTGGGGTGGTAATGGATGGAGGGGTTTGTTGGGGATTTTACTTTGTTGATACCAGCCGAACAGGCGAGAATTGAGATTGGCTTCGATTGTGGTTATAGTAGCTGGGAGAAAGCTGTTTGCATCAGACATTACCAAGATGTCTACACTTTTGAGTGGCATGGGACAAATGGAAAGCAGATGGCATTGACCGTCTTTGGCTCGTACGCATGGACATACCGCTTTCGCAATAAACGTCCTTCTACTGCTTTGACCATTCAAATCCCCTCCTTTATGCTCGTTTACGTCAAAGTTCTTCTTATCTCTCCTCCTCATCTCCCCAATGGTCTGCAGTAGTTAGCAGTAACGCGACGTCGGAAGCCTCGCATGAAACATCAACCGTCAGCCTTGTGTCCGTACCGGCCCTTCTGCTTTGGCAACTGTCCCGTCGATAAGCCAATCCCGATTAGGCTGTTCCAGGCGAGCTTGCACCGGGGCCGCTTGTGAGCCTTGTCATCTTCAAAAAGTGGGTTCATTTGGGGAAGATTGATGATGTCGCCCACGCGAACTGTGCGCGAATGCTTATCTTCCAGGCGTGTGTGTCTGGCTTATTAGGTTTGCTTTTGGGCAGCGACTATGCACTTCGCTAGCTGATGCGCCGACGATTGTTCTTCGGACGCTCGAGCTGTGCACAACAAGCAAGAATGAAGACGAGGCGCGCGCACAAGACCACGCTCCCAAGCCCGCAACCTCGCTTGCCGTGCAGGCTTGCATGTCTCTTGTCGCCGTCAAGAGTGGCTGATCCCGCTCACCTGCCCCGGGGCCCAGATGATAAGAAACGCCAGATCTTGAGGTGTGTATCAGTCGCGTGGCGTGCCTCTACATGACCCTTTCCCCGCTTACAGGACTCGGCGTCAACCTATGACACGGCAGCGATCACCACCAGAAGACGGAAAGTCCACGCTTGCGGGCTTGAATGTGCCAGGCCCGCTGCCCGCCGCCAAATGACATGCAAGACCAAGTATGCGGGTTCTTCCCTTGAGGAAGAAAAAAGGCTGCCGCGCAATTCGTTCTTTTCGTGCATCAGCGTTTCTGCGACTCTCTTATCAGTGGTGTGTGGTTCCGCCTGCAGCTAGCTTGGTATGGTTGGCTCGGACCCTATCTAGCAATTATCTGCCCGCCGCTACATATATCGACGATTTGCTCCTTCGTGCGGAGAGTATCTCTAGGTCTTTCATCCATTGTCGTTGCGCGTTGTGTTCTTCCTTTTCACGCGCTATTGTTATACCTTTCGTGGATGCGATCTGCTTTCACGATATCGCTGTCCATTACTACTCCATGAGCACGGCCACTAGGCTCTGACGAATCATCACTCGACGACGTCATGGCCGATAGAAGCGCGAGCGTAACGTCCGCGAACCACCATCGCAGAAGCGTGCGCGAGGAGCCAGTGACCTCTGTACTACCCCAAGGCGATGTCCCATACGACCCGGAGCACGAGTACGATGCCGATGAGGAAGTCCTCGCAGCGCTCGGTTACAAGCCGGAGTTCAAGCGTGAATTCAGCTTGTTCTCGACGTTTTGCGTCAGTTTCGCTGTGCTAGGCTTGCTGCCGTCCTTTGCGAGTACCTTGTACTATGGCATGGGATATGCAGGAACTGGAGGTGAGCCATCTGAGTCTTGGTGACTGCTTTGGGAGTGCATGGTAAGCTGACAGCCTTGCTATAGGAATGACTTGGGGCTGGATTGTTGCCATGATTGGCGTGCAATGCGTAGCCATGAGTATGGCAGAACTTTGCTCATCTATGCCAACCAGTGGAGGTCTCTATTACGCAGCAGCGGTTCTCGCGCCGCCAGGATGGGGACCGCTAGCTGCCTGGATAACCGGCTGGTCGAATTGGCTTGTCCAGATCACGGGTGCACCGTCGGTCAACTATGCAACTGCTGCGATGATGCTCGCAGCTGGCTCGATCTACAACCCAAGCTATACGCCTACCAACTACCAGACCTTCCTCCTCGCGACCTTCCTCATGATCATTCATGCCTTCATGTCGTCTGCACCGACGAAGATTATTGCGCAGATTAACTCATTTGGATCAACATTCAACATGGTCGCGCTCGCCATTGTTGTGATCATTATACCAGCCGCAACGAACCGAGAAAGCCAGGGTCTACCCAAGTTCAATTCGTCTGCTGATGTTTGGGGGACCATTGAGAATGCCACAGACTGGCCAGATGGAATCGCAGTCCTCATGTCCTTCATTGCTGTGCTCTGGACGATGAGTGGCTATGATGCGCCGTTCCATTTGGCTGAGGAGTGCTCGAACGCGAATGTGGCCGCACCACGTGCCATCGTCCTCACGTCGTCTTTGGGTGGCATCTTTGGTTGGTTCTTGCAGCTTGTGGTTGCGTACACCGTTATCGACATCACAGCGGTCATCGACTCGGATCTCGGCCAGCCATTCGCTGCCTTTCTCAATCAGACGCTCGGAAGCAAGACTGCTATGGCTGTGCTTGCATTGACCATTATCGCTGGCTTCTTCATGGGTCAGGGTTGCATGATTGCTGCCTCACGAGTCACTTTCGCATACGCTCGCGATGGCTGCTTCCCATTCTCGCATCTTTGGGCTCATGTCAATACCCGGACGAAGACGCCCGTCAATGCTGTGTTCGCCAACGCGACGATTGGAGTCTTGCTTCTGCTTCTTATCTTCGCCGGCGAAGTCACTATTGGCGCACTTTTCAGCGTCGGTGCAATCGCAGCAGAGATTGCATTCTGCACGCCCATCTTCATCCGAGTCTTCTTCGTTGGTAACCGCTTCCGACCCGGTCCATGGAATCTTGGAAGGTTCAGCATCCCTATTGGCGTGGTTGCGTCGGCTTTCGTAGCTCTCATGATTCCAATCTTGAACTTCCCAGCAACACGAGGATCGAATCTGACGTAAGTGCATCGTTTCGTGCTTTCAAGTTTCCCATGCTAATGCTTTTTACAGCGCCGAAGACATGAACTGGACGGTCGTCGTGTTCTTTGGGCCAATGTTCCTGGTTATGATCTGGTGGGTCATTAGCGCACGAAAGTGGTTCAAGGGACCAAAGGTCAATGTGCAGCATATGATGCTTGGACGTGAAGGAAATGTGCTCGAAGGTGCTGGCAAGAGCCAGGATGGTGACAGCTCATCCGATAACGTTGTGCGGGCAGGAGACATCAAGGCTGTGCCGGTGGAGGAGACGACCAAACCAAAGTCCGAGATCGCATGAGGGACGAAAAATGTGTTAATGAGCTCGAATCTGTTCATGAATCATAGATTGTTGAATGCGCAAAGGCAATTGCTAGGGTCAGTCTCTCGGGTTGACCAGTCTGTATCCCAGGTCCGTCTTTTCACATCGCACCTGTATTTTCTCTGCGATTTCGTCCGCCTCTTCAGGTGTATTCACATGCGCCAAAACTTCTCTGCCATCCTTGGTCAAAGGGTGGAAGAAGGTCGCAAGGATGTCCGACTTCCACAGCATAGTGTCCTTGTCTCGGGAGTCTTTGATCGCCGTCATGATGAGGAAGAGAAGCGCGAGGAAGATGAGCACCACTGGATAAGCGATCCAGCCCCATCTGACATTGACGTACCTGCAGCCCTAGCATTAACAGACTGTAAGAGCTAAAGGCCTGAGGACTTACGGCAGATCTTTGTATACGGTTCCCAGAGCAGTTGCCTCACTTGCACTTATACCGATGCCTGGTGCCTGGCGCATTTGTTTGGTCATGCTTGCTGCTACGCTGGCCACCATTCCCGCGATCTGTGTTCCGTTGAGCAAGTTCAAATACGCCGTTAACTCGTTCGATGGGGCTGGTGGGACCACATAGTTGGTATCTTGGAAAACGGATCCCTGCCACAGTGGTCCTGAGTTGCCTTGACCTTGAAACAGGCCATTCAAGGCGAACATAGACTCTCTCGAGACCGAGTACTCACCCTCATGTTGACCTCGCATTGCGGCCGTCCATTCTTCTGGCGGAGTGATGTACAGTGAACGATTAAGATCCGAGACCTGGCCAATGTCGCTTTCATTCAGGAATGTGCCCAGTAAGGTCTCCGTGAAGACATTGGTTTCCACTGTCCCGTTATAATGGTGGACACAGATGTCCAGCCCACATTCGGTCGCGTTGGCTGAAGTCAAATTGCTGTAGAGACGTGTCTCGTCTTCAGGTGGAGCACGTGCCCATGTCCCTCTCATGATCGTAAATGACGAGATGTGAGAGTACATGCCATTGCTGAAGTACGAATCGCCGCCAGCTGAAGTACCATTGGCGAGCAATGTGATCGGTTCGTCGCCCGTGATCTGAAATTGAGACCTCCCCACAATCGTCTGCCCGTTCGGTAAGCTGTAGTTGCAGTACGCGATTGGGGCTCCGATCGTTGTTTGATTGATAACATTTCCGTTCTCGTCGGTGTTCTGTGAAACGTAGTTCCAAGTCGAGCATGTCGTGTTCTGCATGCATAAGCCCCATACCAGTATACTTGTGCGGCTGCGGGCAGACTTACTATCAGGTAGGACACGTCTGAACAGCGAGAGCAGACTCCAAGAGAGGCATAACCTGCAGTCCAGGAGCAATTGCCCGTGAGGCACTGAGGTGTAGTCAAGAATTTATCCCCTCCATAATTGTATAGTCCATAGTACGCTGCGGCGAACATCGAAGTATCTGGAGGAATACCGAAGTGATTAGTGTTGTCGACACGGGTGTTGCTATACAAGTTCGTTCGTGCTGTGGCAAATTGTGAGCTTTGGTGTATGTAGTTCTTCTGTGGTTACATACGTATGGATGCATCGCCCACCGGCGATGGTCTTAGAGGATAGGTGACCAGTTGCTGCAATGTGAAATCCAGACCCAGCGCTGCCAGAGTGAGAAACGCTCCAAGACATGCCAGTCTTCTGCCGCGCAAAGACCAAATCAAAATTGCCGAACCCAAAGGGCCCTTTCCAGCACTGTCGAACTTCTTGAAATCAGCTAACGGATGCTCCTGGCGGAAGTGCAGCCACTTGAGTTGGTGCAGACTCGCAACAACGGGGACCAAGAGCGTGGATTTGATAAGGGTCGAGAACAATGCGATCACAGAGTTGATAGTGACCGTGAATTTGGTCTTCACATAGCTGCTCTGGATGGTCCAATTTGGTACAGGTTTATCCTGGGTTACAGCAAGAATGATGGCTATTGCCGCAAGCCCGGTGGCACAAAGGATCCATGCAAAGCATTCAAACAGCCATAGTCTGCTCATGAGAGACGGCCGTGCTCCATGGTTTTCGACAGGTTCGACGGAAGCGACTGGGCCTCTTTTCTCTTGCACAGCTTCTGACTGCAAGCGTCCAGCGCTCTTGATGTCGGCGCTCGTCCTATCCATGGTAACAAAATCCTCCTGGCGAACTCAAAGAGTGAAGAGAAGTCGGACAACCCTCTCACAATACTGCAGCGCTTGGAGCTGTATATACAGCTGAGGCTCCGAGTTGGTGTACCGTACGCTTATGCAGTATACCACACATCTACCAAGGTGTTCGGCGTGACTTAAGTTGAAGCGAGAAGCCCGTTCCAGCAACATAAGGCCGAATGTCGCTCAATTCGTCTTTAAAGCCATCTTAGCGCGACGCACTTCAGCCGCAAAACGCGTCTGATAGGTGTGCGCGTAAAAGGGAATTCACTAAATCCCATGTCCCTGCTGTGGGAACATGCGTCTCGAGCGAGGCTCTTCTTCGGTTGTAGGTCTAGATCTTCTAGTGGGGGACATAACCGCTGCATTGAGCATAGCTATCTGCAATCGCTTGGTGTCGTGTCTATTTCAAGGACCACGAGATCAAAGAGAGCCTACAATGATCAGTCGGAACTATCTTCTGAAAACGATACACCTGTAGCCAGACTATCAAGAGGTATGGATTCAATCGTCATTCGGTGCATGGACAATCACCATTCGAGCCAGCGCCAGCTGGAACATACTGCCAAATCTGACCTGTGAGCCGGACGGTCAATGATGGAGATGTCTTGAACCGATCAGAGAAGTTCAATAAAGCTTCGCAATTGCAGATGGATCCTTCATCTCCAAAAGATAACTCAGGATGATTGTGGTCTCGAAGAGATGGGACAAGAGAAACCAATCCCAGAAATCGTAGGCAGGGTGCGACTAAAGTGCCGCTCTTCCTTGACAGTATAGTCATACCCGACCGCTTCACCTTCGTCGCAAGCTGATACTCTACTGTCATAAGAATCTTCCAACGGCATCATCAAAGGGTGTTTCAACACGATTCTTTGATGTTACGCAAGCGCAGCATGATCGATCTCCACATCTGCCCAAGCTGACTCAATGTCTTCACGTGCGCTACAGAGTCCACTGCTCTTTGCACTTTTACGTGATAGCTGCTACCAGAACGAGCATGGCCTCGTCGAACATGCATGAAACAAACAGCGTCGTAGGTAGTGGACACTCTTCTTCGGCTGTTCACGATAACCAGCAAATTCTCTTCCGTATTTCCATAGCTCTCATGGGACCACTCACTCTGAACATCTAGTACAACAACATGGAGGAGAAAGTTCTCGCGATGGTGAGTATTCCTTTTTGCACGAGAGCACATCCCAGCTAGCTCGATGCCCGGCCGTTTGGTGGTGCATCTGCTTGGCCCCTCAACTACATCATAGACTTCACCAAGTCGGAGCTGTCATGTACCTGAGGTGTCGGCCTCGGCTGGCTGCCTGCGAAGCCTATGAAGAGGGCGTTGGAGTTTCCTCCGCTTGCGAACCCTGAAATGTTGGCAACTTGCTAATCGATGTCGCGCGACCTTTGCGCGCTGACGACAGTCTTCACAGGTTCAGGACGCGATGCGGGACCCGTTTCCGATAGGTACGTATGGTCGTTGCTCTTGATGCTGGTCTGAATTGTTGTCTGAAACAATGTAGGCCCGGCAAGCCTTTCGCGCTCTGTACGACCGATATCGAACTATCTCGGCCTCACGACTCTGCCGCTGCATATCCATGAGATCCTCTTCGCCTACGCTCTATACGAAACTGCGTTCCGCGTCGTCTCTCCAGCCCTCTCGTGCAAGCTCTTCCCTGCTCGCTATGGCAAACTCAACAGGCGGCAGCGTCTGAACTGGGATGCGCACATGGTGTCCATGTACCAGGCGCTATTCATCAACACCGCTGTGCTCTGGGTGATCTTTGCAGATCCGGCAAGAAGTGTGCAGAATGAGAGCTGGAACTGGATGGAGAGGCTGTGGGGCTACAACGGAGCAGCGGGCATGTGCCAGGCTTTTGCTGCTGGCTACTTCCTGTGGGACTGCATCGTGAGCAGCTTGCATATCGATGTGATGGGCGCAAGCAGCTTGATCCATGCTGTCTCTGCTTTGGGCGTGACCAGTATCGGATTTGTGCGTCGAGCCTGATCTGTCATGGGGCATTGGTACTGACAATGCGCAACAGCGACCATTCGCGAATTACTACGGGCTGAACTTCGTGCTATACGAGCTCTCGACGCCCTTTCTGAACATCCACTGGTTTCTGGACAAGTTCGATATGACCGGCACAACGGCGCAGCTGATCAATGGCATCCTCCTACTTGCCAGCTTTGGCGGATCGCGACTGGTGTGGGGCTCATATCAGTCGTGGTCGATCTACCGAGACATTTGGCGCGCATGGCATGCGACTAGACCCTCTGAGCCAGACTGCCTGAAATATGTGACGAGCCAGTACACTGGAGATGGTCTTGAAATTCCGACTGACTGCCGTGCGCTGCCGACGTGGCTTGCCCTGGTGTACGTGGGTGGGAACACAGCTCTGACAGTGCTCAACTTCTACTGGTATTGGAAGATGATTGCAGCTGTGAAGAAACGATTTGTGCCGAAGGAGAAGAAGGCTGAAGTGAATGGGAAGAAAGAGGAATGAGACCACAGGTATAAGAGCTTTGCTCGGCCTAAGTAATGTTTATGATTTCAAATCACGAATCTCGTATTTCAATACAAACGACCGTGTGTGTCCGTTAGGGGAATCCCAGCCAGTTCATACCCTCATGAATCGTCGCATCCTGTCTATTCGTCCATGACTGCTAACCGCAAGCGATTCATCGTTCGGCGCGGACCGCAGCATATTTCCACCGTTAGGAGCTGCAGGCAGGTTCCCAATCGAGGCCGCACTACTGCTGCGACCGCTCTCGGATCCCTCACTACGACCTGCAAGTTGGTCTATCAGCCACTCACTATTGTGTTCAAGCTCTTCAAAGGAGACGTCATACCCATCCGAAGCTTGATCCTCTGAGCTGCTGCCCGGGTTGGAAGACGCACTGTGACGCTCGTCGTCCGCATGCCCGCCGTCTGAGGATCTGGCCGACGTTGGATAAGGGGATCCAGGACGCCGATTCCTAACGTTTGTGCTTTGGTGAGAGCCACTGCCTGTGCTGGCTGCGGATAAGGGTCGGATACCCATCGAGCTTAACCCAGCACTAAAAAGAGCACCTCTCTGCCGCCCCTGCTCCACACTTTGAAGACTCGAGGGTCCTGTGAGTTCCTTTTCCATGATGACCTCCTGCGACACCAAACACTTCCGTCTAAAAGTCCTATCCACGATGGAATCTGACCGTCCAAACGGAATATCTCGCCCTTCCCGTTCCGCCTTTCTGTCGAGTTCAAAGCGCAGCTTCTCCCATCTTCCGTCTGACTCCCCGCTTTCATCGGGTCTTTCGTGTGGCTCCTCCACGCCATCAAGAGTCTCGGGTTGTGCTGCCTTGGCCTTCTGTTTCTCTGCCATGGTGAAATAGATACCGGTGATGAGGAGAACGAGGTGGTAGACGACGATGATAAATACAACAAAGCCAACGAGCAGCCAGCTGAGATCAAGTGGTGGGAAACGACGAGTGTACGTTCCGGGCATTATCTTATGATCAAGCTAGAGTATAGCATAGTGCTCATTCGTTTGCGTTGTGTGTCCTGAGCTTGTGGATGGGCTGTTGGCAGTGTCCTTATGTATACGTACTGCTCGATGTGCAGATGATGGCGTTGGTATGGAAGGAGATGGACTGTTACGATCTTAGGGTCGCATCGTTGTCGTTGGAGACTAGATCTGGTACTATCGATTTCGCCATTGATACAACACAGTCATGATATCCTGCGTTTGCAAGCGAGATATGACAACTTCTCATCACTATACCGGAACTGCGAGAAACAATGAGTCAATTACTGTAGCTCGATGAGGTGGTCATGCGAATGCTTGCGGCATGATTGCAAAAATGCGTTCATCAATAATGCTATCAGCAACGTCTATGTTCCGATCTCTGCTCAGACAAGGGTTGACTCTCATTCGTCCTAAGAGGAGTGGTCCATCAAGCTTCATTGCAATGCCCAGTCCGACCACGGGACTGATGAGTGCCAAGTGCCGAAGTGATTCCTCTGAATGATCTCAGAGCCTCCAGCAGCTGGACATCCCCTGACGCAGTGATAGTGACTGAGGCCACAATACGGTGAGCACTGAAGGAATCTTGTCGCGCTTGCGGCTTCGAAACGTGGTGATACCCACATGTGCCATGATGGTCTAGGATAGACCGGAGGGACCCAATTGCTCCAAAATGTTCCGAACATGATCGGGGTTTGGTATCTTCGAGTTCCAAACCTTTGGAACCGGAGCTCTCGCTGGTCTTTGGGTACACTCGGGGTGCGATGCTGTGCCTGTGGTGGGGCTAATGGTGATGATGGCTGTGGAGTGTCTGCATGTTTCTATTGCTTAGCCATCTCTTGCAAGCACAAATTTTTGTCTCAGCCAGGAGTCGAAGCTGCAGCCGCAGAAGCCCGCGCACGCTTACGCCCACTCTTCTCAGGGTCAGCTTCACCACGTTTCCGCTTCGCCGGTCGTGAGCTGCCTCCTTTGGGTCGGTATGCTTCGTCGTCCTTGGTCCGCTTCCCTCTTCCACTAGCCTGGGCTTTGTCCTCTGCCACCCACTCTTCCTCAGCCTCTTCTCCCTCTTCTTTGCCATGCGGACCTGGCGTGCCCGTGTTAGCAGCGCTTGTGATGGTCGCCATGCTTGAGCGCTTGCCGCCTCCACCTGCGCCACCCTTGCTCTTTCCCGCTTTCTCAGCCGCAGCTTCCTTCTCTTGGATGAATGTCTCTGGGTGGTACCTTCTCAGCCACGAAAGCACGGACATCGGGTTCGCATTGAGTAACTCCTTCTCTGCAGGTAGAATCCGTGACCGTGGTAGCTGTGCTAGTCGGAAGCCCATCTGTTCTGCCTCTGGTGTTGCAAGCTGCGCATCCATGTTGCTGACGTACTCATCTTCGTATGCGGTGGAGAGATAGCCTGGCGGTGCGTCGCCGAGCATGTCCGCTGGCCAGTTGCTCGTGTCGTCTGTCAGCTCTGTATGCGGTACACTGAGGAGTGAAGCCAGTGAGCGTGGACCGTCGTGATCAAGCGGTGGCACTGCTTCTAAGCTGGGTACAACGTCTTCGTGAGGATCGCCGAGGTGGTATGTAGGAACGCGTGCCGTCTCATTGAGGTGCAGTAGTGTTTCGAGGAATTGACTGCCGTGATGCATCAGTAGATGTCGCATTCCATTAGTGCGCTGCGACATACTCGTTCTCTTCCTGCAATCGCTTTGCCAGCGCGTCTAACTTGTGGCAGTCCATCCAAAGTGTATTGCTCTCGTCCATTGCCTTGTCGAACTTGAGCTTCATCTTGCGGTACTTCTTGCGCCATGATCGTAGCGGCACCTTCTGCTCCTTAAGCACATCGTCGAACTTTTGCGCGTCCGGCGGCGTGGGCGGCTTCGGATTCATAAGACTTTCGAGTGACATTATGTTGTGATGTTCAATGTGTAGTTGATGGAATAGTGGTTTCTGAAGTTCATCAATTGGCGAGGCGTGGCTTCTGCTGGATCCAGGTACGTGTTCCAACCCATGCGACCCGACGCGACCAAAAAAGTACTGGCCCACCCTAAGATGGAAGCATGCATGCACGCACGCGCAAGGCAACGTCACAAGGTTCAGATCTAGAGTCCCGGATCTTTCTTGAACCATCACCCCATTGTTACACCGCTGAGCACCAGCGACACCGAGATCCGCCGTCTTTGTCTTCTGCGTTCTCTCCTGTATACAAGCTTCGCCCAAGTTTCTCGGCATCGGAGACCGGCGCAGCGCTCAACGCTTCCAGAACGTGAAGCTAGCAGTGGCCACTTTCATTCGCGTACGTGGACAGACACATGCAGTAGTACCCGTACCCACTTCTTCCACCTGCCCATATCCTACGCAGGCGGTCTTACCTACGCATGCTCGCAAAAAGCTTACTACATACGCGCAAGTCACGCAAGCATCGCTGACCATGTCTGTCCTGCTAGAAAACCGCCCTCCGCTCCCACGACTACCTTCGCAGACGCAGATCCTAGCCGCGAATCATAACCCCAATTCACACCTACGACGGAACACATCATACGACAGCAACACCGCCAAACTGTCTCCCATCATCCTCAACCGCAATCTGCACGTCCCGCCCTCCGCCTATGATCGCACCATGGGCGTAGACCGGACAAACCGGAAGCGGAGGTCGAGCAGCATCGTCTACCACGAGCCGCCCGAATCGATTGAGCAGTTGAGCGACCAGGCAGCGCTGCCGAATCTAAACGCGGAATGGGTGAATGCTAAGGGTGAGTGACGCTATACATTATCTTCATATGCAAAAGAAGGAGCGGTGGGCAAGATCCGAATTCTAAGAACCGCGACATCGCCTCCTGGCCACTCCGCAAGTTAGATAAAGTACAGCAGCTAACATACACGTCCCTCACAGGCGCCTGGTTGATCCACCCGATCCTCATATTCTGCCTCAAGATCCTCTTCGACATCGTCCCCGGCATCACGCAAGAAGTCTCCTGGACGCTCACCAACCTCACCTACATGGCCGGCAGCTACATCATGTTCCACTGGGTGCGCGGCATCCCCTTCGACTTCAACTCGGGCGCATACGACAACCTGAACATGTGGGAGCAGATAGACAACGAGCAGCAGTTTACTCCGACCAAGAAGTATCTGCTTTCCGTGCCGATTGTGCTGTTCCTTGTGAGCACGCATTATACGCATTACGAGGTTGGGACGTTCACGCTCAATTTGGTGGCGACGATCTTGGTTACGATACCTAAGCTTCCTGCTGTGAGTCTTTGCATGCTTTCACAACGACGTTTGCAAGTACATAACTAATGTACTCTCAGCTCCACCGACTACGGACGACGTTCCTCTCAGGCCCGCCGGAAGACAGGTAGTCAGGCGTGCTTCTTCCCAAAGAGATACCCATCACACTTGCATAGATTCTACTCTTGTCGTTACTTAGCAATGGAACGGAGGGCTTGAAGCGTGGCATATACTGGACTGGACTGGACTGGGCCCGTCACAATGGGTAATGCAAAATGTGTATGTATGCAATGGCGTTCAGGTTGTCTCTCTCATTATTTTGATCATGCATGAATGCTTGAGCTTACACTTGTAGGCTGGTGAACATAGCACAGCCAAGCTCAGTCTCAGATCTCTCGTCATTCCCTCTGCCATCATTATCATCATCAGATAACCCACTTCGCGACTTGTTGTCAATATAGCCACCCGTAATGATGTTTGTACAACTACACAGTCCAGCTGCATTCCACCTACACCCTCTATCATCGCCACCGCCCATCTTCACCATCGCCCTTGCCTCCTCTGGCCCAGCCAGCCATCACGGACTCTTCTGCTCCCTAAACAGCGTATCCAGATAAGCACTTCAGTAACCCCCCTCCCTCTCCACCTCCTCCCTCTCCCCCATCTCCGGACCCGAAACGAACCCACGCCCCTTCGTGTTCGCAAGCGTGACGTTGAGCCGCGCGCACCGCCGCCGCCCCTTCATGCTGTATTTCTTGAAGCGGTCGTTGCCGCTGAGGCGGTGGAAGGGGATGGCGAGTTTGCGGGATGTGGCCGCGGTGGCGGTCTGCCGCTTGATGGCGCGGATGGCGGTGGTGTGCTTGTTTGTGGCTTTCTTGCCACTGCTGGAGGAGATGGTGGTGGTTTTCTTGGTTTGAGGCATTGTGTGTGGTTGTTCGGAGGTGTGGATTGTGTGAAAAGTAGGTGATTTGGTTTTGTTCTGGTGATGTGTGAAGTTGGTTGAGTGTGAGTGGAGGGAAGAAATGTGAAGAAAATGGGCTTGATATGTGTTTTTCTTTCCTATTGTCGATTTCAGGCTATTGTACATCCACATCTATTGTCCATATTCTATTCATGAAGCCAAAGTCCGGATTCGTCGTGGGGTAGCCAGCTCGTTTCAGCGAATATCACTTCGGCTTCACTTGACTTTACTTCGTCATTCCGTGAGGCAGTTTGATCAGTATTGCTTGTAGCTCACATATACGCTATACCAATTGGCCTCTCCTTTCTGCTAAGTTTGCTTGAAAGCCTCGCTGTCTGCAAGAGATATTCTGGTGGATGAGCAGCGGCACAAGGCTGAAGTAAACTTCGCCAAGCCTCGCCTTTGGGCGTCAATGGGGTGCAGAAACACCATACCAGATCTCTTTGCTATCACCATCAAGGACTTCACTCCATCAGAAACACCTTTTTTCGCTTTCCTTCCAGATTGTCCTTGCGCATCTCGAGGTCGTGGAAATTGGAGAGGCTAACACGGTAGCTCGGATATGGCAGGGATCTCCAGCCAATCAAATCCGATGTGGTAGTCGCATCATCGATCCCGAAGATCCAGGTGTGACCGCTTTTGCATCTTCAGAAGTTGCTGAAGTGCTAAAAGAACGATGCTATCCCATCGAAGCTAACATTTGCCTGTGTTTTGTTGCGAGGCTTTACTCAAACTTGACACCAGAGGCTTCACAGCGCCGTCAAACTCCTGTGTCGTCTCCGAACATGGCGTGGAAACAGCTTGAGCCTACGGTTGGTCTTCCGCTCATTTGGACAGGCATGACTGACCTCGTTGACAGCCGGCTCACTTGACATACATTGTATTGTCAGCCTTTTTGATTCTCTATGCACTGTTCTCTGCATTCATCAGGAATCGTCTGCATATGTCTGAGCCTCCATTGGCGACGCTTGTGGGCATCATATTCGGTCCTCGAGGCTTAGATGTTCTTACTCCTGTCAAGTGGGGTCTTGGTGACAACTTCGTGCAAGAATTTGTGAGTTTATGATGGCCTACCTCCTTGGATCATGTGCTAAGATCAATAGACACGAATCATTTTAGGCGTTCAATGTCTCGCTGTCGGAGTTCAGCTACCAAAGCAGTACCTTGCGAAGAATTGGAAGTCCCTCTTGATCTTACTCGGACCAGTCATGACATACGGGTGGCTCGCTTGTGCCACTCTCATCATGTTGTTCCTGCGCATCGGTTTCCCGTCAGCGCTCGTGATTGCAGCATGCCTTACGCCAACAGATCCTGTGCTTGCTGCCAGCGTGCTATCGAATTCACAGTTCAGCGATCGCATACCAGCTCGTATTCGGAATCTGCTCAGCGCAGAGAGCGCATGCAACGATGGAGTCAGCTTCCCATTCTTGTACCTTGGCTTGAGCATTCTCACACGAGCCACATTGGGAGCTACATTCAAGAAGTGGTTCTTGATCACAGTACTGTGGCAGTGCGCACTCGGATCGATTGTTGGTGTGATTATAGGGCATATCTTCAACAAGCTACTGCGCTGGAGCTCTTCACGCGAATACGTTGGCCGAGCCTCGTACCTTGTTTTCTACCTCCTACTGGCTATGCTGTCCATCGGTATAGCAGCTACTTTGGGAATTGACGACTTTTTGGTAGCGTTCTTTGCCGGTGCTGCGTTCTCACGAGATGGCTGGTTCGCGAGCCAAACTGCTTCCAGCAATCTCGACCACATCGTGGACCTACTACTGAACAGCGCAATGTTCGTCTACTTCGGCGCCATCATACCTTGGGACAAGTTTAACCTCTCCTGGCCCGAAAGTCCTACGAACGTACTCATCACTCCATGGAGACTGCTTGCTCTCTTCATACTCATCTTGCTGTTCCGACGGATACCAGCAGTTCTGGCAATGCAACCATACATGAAACCTCTGAAGTCGTGGCCTGAAGCATTCTTCACAGGGCATTTCGGACCGATGGGTGTTGGCGCACTATTCTTGGCCATTGAAGCGCGAGCACAACTTGAGACGGACACGAGCGAGCCTTTTCCGAAACCACCACCCAAAGGTGAACTCGATGGCCGCAATGAGAGACTTGTCGAGATGATTTGGCCTGTTATCTGCTTCTTCGTGCTGGGCTCAACTATGGTTCATGGTCTCAGTACGTTGGCTGTCAGTGTCGGACTGTCAGTCAAGCGGCCGAACGGCGAACGAGCACCATTGCTTGGTGCAGAAACAGATGGGCTTGAGGGCATGATTCACTCCGAGACAGAGGAGAGTGATTTGGAAGACTGATGTGTATGTATAGTGAGCTGTGAAATTTCAACTGTACATAGACTCGAACGAATTCGACTAGATCGCAGCTCGCTTAGCGCCAATACCCTGAAGGATGGCAAAGAGAGACAGGATAGTGCCAGTGCCTGGGTCACCACTGCGAGCGTAGCTGGTGCCGGCACCAAGGAGCAGAGCCGTGAAGAGACCCGCGATGCTCTTGTCAGCCACGTCAACAAGTCCGGCATATGCCCACTACCCACAGATTAGCATACATGCGAGCCGATCCATTTGTTTGACATGATTACCTTGTAGTTCAATGCGCCTATGGGTAACATATCAGCAAAGGCACGTTTTGATTGGATCGCAGACCAGCTTACCCAGGATAGCGAAGAAGACGCTGCCTTCAAACCAGCCCGTGATGAGCGCGCCTCGAACGACCTTGGGAATCTTCTCGAGCGAAGGATGCGCCGCTAGCTCCTGACCTTTGGCCTAGTCTCATGTCAGCCTGCTATTCATTACCTGCGCCGAACGACTCGTACTGTGTGGCCCAAGGCGAGCAATCCGTTGATCGCCGCCGCGGCGAGAAGAACTTTCGAGGGCTGCGCTGACATTTTTGAGTATGCTTTACTGTCAATTTGTGACTACAGAGAACAGATGTTTGTATCGCGAGTTGATTGCTAGCGCAATGAAACACGTGAGAGGGGGATCTGCATCTTCAGCCTCGGCAGTGTGTCAGCCAATTCGAGCATAGCGAGCACAAGCTGGACCAATCATGTTTGCTCACTTGGCAAGGCTGAAGGGGCACTTGAAGCAAGCTGATGGAGGATAAACGTATCTTGAACGTCGCATACATGCATAAAATCGGATGGTGTGGACTCATCAATATCTAATTGCTATCATGCTACATTCCCAAATTGGACCACTTTTTTGTGGTCTCAAAGACACGCTCGTTCAACGTAGTAATTGTAGCCACCAGGTCCTGCTTCGAAGCCAGCCCCCGTAGATGTCAAGTAACAACCACAGACGGGCGAGACCAGCACATACCGTAACGCCACCCAGTTAGGCAAATTGGTATTGCAGAAAGCCAAACATGCATCATAGCTGCCGCCCTCATTCTGCGTCACTGCGTCACCTGGTGGGCCAACGTATCCTTTCACATTGCAGATGGGGGCAGCGCAGGTAGGGGTCACAGTCGTTGTCGAGGTCGTCGTTGAGCCGGGCTTGGTGGTAGTGACCTGGTTGAAGACGTAAGCATGAGTACTTTCGGTGCATAGAGAAGCATCAAATCGGTAAGTGCATGATAGCGCAAGGGATGGATGTCACGGAATGGAAATCATGCCACTCACTGTGATGGTCTTTGGCTTCACGAAAGCACGGCAAGCCTGCGTGACAACACTGCAAGCAAACGCGGCAGCAGCCGTCGGTAAGCCTTTGATGTTACAAGCGGGCGTCGATGCTGCTCGAGCGGCGATCGCGATAAGAGCTTCTTCCGTGCGCGTGGCAGTGGCCATCGTCAAGTCGGCATTCTGTCGCTTATGCTTTCCAGCTGCAGCCGGCGTGCAAGCAGCGCTGACTGTAACCTGAGTGCTTCCGGGAGCACCTAGTGATGTTGAGGTCCGGGTAACATCCGTGATCCCCACGACAGAAGAACAGAAAGGAGAGGCTTTCAAGATACTGAGGATCTTCGAGAGGTCGCTCGGCGCATCACGAGCTTCAAGGTCTCGCGGTATGTTCACAGCCTGACCTGGTGTGATCAGAGAGACCGAAAACCCCAAGAATATGGTAAAAAGATGCATGATGTGGAGCGTAATGAGCGAATTTCGAGCGCTGATGACCGGAACAGTATGCTGGACTCCGCTCAGGAATGCTCCTCACTTATCCGTGTGTAGATGGCCTTGTGCTCCTCGAGGTTGGCATCGACCTGACTGTCCACCATGAGTGACAGCTCTATATACATGTTGTGCTTGCACTAAGAAATGGAAGTCAGTGCGCAAAGAGTTCAGCTTTCAGCTTTCCGCGGCCGCTACGATGTCTGCTGGCACCGAATTGTTCGCTGGCGCGCTGCCTTGCAGCTTTGAAAGTCCTTAAACCCCGAGCGCTTTGTTGAGAAAGGCTTAAGTCGAGTTCCAGAGCTACCTTTCCATCTCAGCCGGGATCGGAAAGTTGCAAATCTGCATATATTCTCCTGATGCGGACTTCGACAGGTCACTTTGGAGTAGTTCAAGTCGCTAAATTCGTGGTGGTTGATGCTAGTCCTGCCGCTTGTTCAATATCTAGTTTAGCCCAAGGCTGAAAGGCGATAGTGGATTCGAGTCCGGAGCTGCTCATTGGAGGAACCGCCGCTGGGTACTGGGAATGCACCACTTCGTTGAATCTCAGACGAAGTTGGGTCCGTGGCATCTTTTGAAGATATTGATACCAGGCTTCAAATCCTGCGCGATGATGGAGTTGAGACTACTCTGCAGCTTCTCTGGTTGCCAATGCATTCGTTGATCGAGCCATAGGCCAGTCGTTGCCGCACCACATAGTTCTGGGCCTTGGATGCACATCAGACACGTGGATCCGAATAGTGCATGAAATGTGGATACATCTACAATAGTGCTGCACCGTAGTTAGCAGAGTAGAGCGACCCCGAGAATCTAGCACTTTACACTAGGCAGGCCTTCTGATCGACCTGTGAGCTCCATTCCAACACGGGCAGGTCTGAGATTCGCCAGGCTACTGGGACTCGGTTGCGGCGGTGGGCAGGTGCTGAGTGCGATGCGTTACCTGCCATTCGACAGCGAGTCGAAGGCTAGCTTCGTCCTGCCATCCATTTGCTCTGCCACGGTGTTGCGAACCACATGCGCAAGTTCTTGTGATTTGAAAGCAGCGCCCAATTCCTGACTCGTGTACCAGCTGGCTCTATCCATATTCCCGCTGCCCAGCACTGTCCACTCATTGTCGACTATCGTGAGCTTCAGATGCGACTGCACAGGTTCATCTGGCGCTCTTTGCGACCCCGCTTTCGGCTGATAGAATTCCACCTTGAGCTGTCCGATTGAGACTGGCCTGCTTTCCACATCGGACAATCGAGCCGAGGACGCTGCTCGCCTGTACAACTTGACCAGCTTCTTGACGCATCGAGCCGTGGTCGTACTAGCCGTCACCAGTTGCTCGAGTATCATGAGTTTTTCGCTCGTCAAGATGTGTACATTGACTCCTCGTCGCGATGCTTGCAGCAGTAAGCTAAGAACCGGTGGGGCCGTGACATTTGGCGTCTGCATATAGATTGTCGATCTCGCGGAGCTGATGAGCTCTGTGACGAATGTGTTGAGAGGCGTTGGTGGTGCTGGCTTGTGCACTTGCCATGGGAGGCTGAATGAGGGATTCGCGTGATGCGGCGATGGAAGGAACAACGTGTATATGGAGGACAGGCCACTGATATCGATCATGGTATGCGCTGATCCGAACTGGAAAGGACCTGTGTCTGATCTCGAGGCTAGACCGTGGCTGCTGGATGCGCTTGTGTCGTGCGCGATCTCCAGTCTCCCTTCTAAGCCGAGCCAAAATGCTTCCCAGAACGTAATGAATTGTGTGACAGCAGGACCCGAAAGTGTAATGCATCCTTCGAACCAGGACTCCCACGAAACATTACATGATGGAAGGAATACAAACTTGCGATCAATGATTACAAACTTGGGATGCATGACACTGAAGGGCAGAACGAAGATGCTCTTGATCTGAATGTCCAGACCCGGAAGCTCAGACGCATCTGGTAACCACAGCTTCTTCTTCCATTGCGTTGTCGGATAGATCTTGCCTTTCGGTGATCTTGTGTGGAAAAGCTTCTGTAGCGCTGATAGGGATGAGAAACCGATAAAGACTCGGATCTTCTCCAGGTTGTTCTTGACGACTCGATCCGAGAGTGCTCGCAGTGATCTAGACACCATGTCCAACGAAGAAGAGCGCGCCCAGAAGCATGTCACAAGAACAACTTCGGACTCAGCTTTCTCAATGGCCGGACAGATATGGCTGTAGATATCCTCGCCATTTCCCACGATGAACGATCCTAAGTCCGCTTCACTCTGGAGGGTTTCGGGGTTTGACGCGAAGTAATTAGGATGAGCAGTCTTGTTGGCGTTTGCATTCTTCATCATGGCTTGCCACCAATTGCTGACGAGGCCGAGCTCTTTGTGAATCTGGTGATCCATCTCGATTGATATGCTGTCGAATTCAATTGGCGCTGATTGTGTTCGTGAACTGTGTGACCTCGTGATCCCTGGAGTTGAAGTTGTCGTTGTCGCCACTTCTTTCGACAACGACCCTCAAATATCACCCTTTTAGGTCCGAGGTTTCCAGTGAGCGCATATCGTTGAAGACTTGATGATGCTTGTGCATGATGTGATGAAAGATCGATGCTCCTTGATGCGTACAAGATCAGCCTCAAACGCACAGTCCACCTCCACATTCGATCACCAGATCCACGCCAACAATAATGTAATCGAGCACATCAAACAGTCCTACAGATTCATTGCACTTTCTGCTGGGCTACAACAAGCTCTATCTATTCTCCAGGTTTATGATAACTCCCCCTGGAGTAGCTCGTTACCTAATACTTCGCCGCGAAAAGATGCCGAGGTGACGATCACGAACAGTGCACAAGAAGTAGCAACACTAGTCGGGAAGCGACTAAATCATCAATCGCATCGTCGAATTGGCACCACTGTCATTCTTTAGAACATGCTGTTCTTGTCAGGAGGCTCAGCACCTGCTGTATCAACAGACATCGACTCTACGCCGTTCACGCTCGATCTACAATTTCGAGGTTTCATCAAAGGATCGATACTGCGATCGAAGTCATCCGGCAAAGAGCTATGTCGCTTTATAGGTGGCCTGCCATATGCACAGCCTCCAGTTGGCCAACATAGATTCCTTCGACCTCGAGAACTGGCTCCATGCTATCAGTATGGCACGAGGGCAAGTCCTGGCGACTGCACGACAGGATGCAATAGATGTCCTCAAGCCAAACGATCAGGGAATGACAGCGAGGATTGTCTTCAGCTGAACATCTACATACCTCCGGGGACGCCGCCAGCCGAAGGTGGGGAACTAGTTTAGATTGCTGTGCTGATTGCTAACATAGGACACAGGATGGCCGGTTTACTTCTATATTCGTACGTCGACCAGATGAATTATGATGCTGTGCTGACTATGAGTAGATGGGGGATATTTGCAGTTTGGCGGAGCCAACGAAATCAACCCGGTAGCTATGCTCGCAGAAGCGTCCTTTGGAGCTATCTTTGTCATGCCCGCGTATCGACTCAATGTCTTTGGCTTCCTAGCATCGCACGAGTTACTCAATGAGCCGGCCAATAGATCAGGAACTGTCGGAAATTTGGGGTTCTGGGACCAGCGACTTGCACTACAATGGACATACACGAACATCAGCTATTTCAATGGCAACCCAGCGAAAATAACAGTCGCTGGCTATTCGGCAGGCTCACACTCCGTCTTCTACCAGCTAGCTTACGATCTCGATTACCCACCAGCGAAGCGAATAATCAAACGAGTCTGTATGCATGCCAACGGTCCTGGCGTGCAGCCAAAGCCGCTCGAGGAACATCAAGAACAATTCGACGAGCTTCTGAACGTACTGAAGATCTCAAACTCGCTACCTGCGAATGAGAAGCTTAATCTGCTTCGCGAAACGACACCTGCTGCCTTCAGGAAAGCCATCAATAAGATGAAGCTGCACCAATTCCGAGCAGTCACTGATGGTCATTTTGTTAAGACGAATCTGTTCCGAGAACTCGACGATGGTACATTCGCGAAGAAGCTACGAGAGTCAAATGTACAAGTCCTGATCGGCGAGTCGGCGAATGAGCATTTCATGTATGCGAACCATCGAAGCCCGAAGAACAATCCTGAGGCTGTCTACAAACGGCTGTTGGCGGACTATCCCAAGTGGGCGGTTGAAATACTCAAGGACGTTTACTTCCAGGATGGGAAACTACCTTCGGGATCAAGCTCATGGAGAGAGTTGTTCGGCCGTATCTATGCAGATATACAGGTCCATGCCAGCGAGCGAGGCTTCGTGGACGCATTAATGCGCAGAGGTGCTGGTCATTTGGTTCATCGTTATCATATCGATTGGCGAAGCGACGTCACCTGGTCAGACAAGAAGTTTGGGGCAACGCATTGGTCTGACAATGTCATATGGTTCTTTGGAGATGGCAAAATTCTGCCAAAGGAAGAACGAAGCACACTTCGAGCAGCTTTCTTGGACGACTACGGCAAGTTTGTGAGAGGCGAGCAGGTGCAATGGGAGATGGCTTCTCCAAAGCAGGTCAGGCGGTTGAAAAGTGATGGTGAGGTCGACACATGGGAGGACGAATGGTGGGACGAGAAGCTGAAAGTATGGAGGGTACTCCAAGACGCAATGCCGAAGCATGTGTCCTCTCGCAGACAATCGAACCTTTGAATAGTGTGTGTGAACAACATGATCTCAGCGTTGAAATATCGAATGATCTAGGAAGAAGCATAAACTCACACTCGCACATGAGACTGTCATTGGCTCAGATACGGCCTCTGTATCACATGATGGCGTTGTACGTGCTTAGAAGCAGTCGTCCAGTGCGACGGGTATGTGCAAGCAGACCTTGCAATAGCAGAATTCGTGTTGTGATAGTAGACCGATCGGTCACGTCTGTGTTGTTTTTGCCCCTGTACAGAGCAGAGCCATGACGAAGATCATGTTCACATGGCATCCTTGCATACGATGGTGAGACCTTCGATGAGTTGTCCTAAATATCACGACGTCAAAGAGGTCACTCGGAGGACTTTCCAGATCTCGGTCCACTATCAACATCGCTGCTGGGGAACTGCCGACGTTCGAACATGCCGGCACGAAAGTAGACCCGCAGTCCAGCCTGCTGGGATATCAAGAGCAATTGATCTGTATGTGTCCCACAACCCGGTCGAGCCGGCTTTCAGCGCTTACGAATGCCTGCCATCGATGTTGTTGATCTTCTCTGTCCGGGCCCAGAACTTGAGAGCATGTTTCAGCCCTCGCCACCTGTACAGCAGAGCATTGGAATTCGTGTTTCGTTTCTCCTTCGCACACACGCACACGCTAACTAGAACAAAAATCGAAATTCAAGCAAATCGAACTTTCGATGACGCCGGAATCCAGATAGTTCGTCTTCTCAAAACCTATCTTCTCATGCAAGCCCCGCACTCTAAGACCTTAAATACGGACACTAATACAGCTATTCGACGCCTAGAGGTTGCAAAATAGGAGCGCGTGCATGAATTCGTGCATGGATGTGTGGAGGAGAAGAGCTGTTGGCAGGCAAGCTGTGCGCAAGCGATTACGAGAGAAATCTCGAGATGCTCTTTCCAAGAAGCGATGGGCAGGGCAGGGCGTGCGTGAGTGAGATGGAAGGATTCGGGATTTCCGAGCGCAGCGTGTGCGCATGAGCAAGCCATGCGAGGGAGGGTCAGCGTTTGTGTGAAACCAAGGTGCCTTGTACGAGACAACATTCCGGTTGGTCTGCTTGTTGTCACACACTCCCTCACACAGCAGCGAGGGAGACTAGCCTGCTGGGGCTGTGAAGCCCATTGGCGGAGACTCGAGGTGAATCCCGCGCCGCTCTTTGGAGCTGTGAAGCCGGGTAGACGGGAGCTGCTGAGTAGATGAGTATTTCTATCTCAAACAAATGTGTTCAGCTTCACGACGGAAAGTGTGTAGAATCTGCGCGATCTTAGCATGGCGATGGAAGGAGATGGCTCCTTATCAGCCACAACAGACCATCCCAATGGAGACGATAAGATTTGAGAACCGTTCTCGAAGCCGTGAGACGCTGCGCTGTGATTGGCGAGGCCAGCTAGACGGGAGATCCATCCTGCATCCTGACCTGCCAGGTGACTACTACAGCGACAGTTTGAGCCAGTCCCCACTAAGGCCGACCGTGATCTTTTTGGCGGCCAGAAATAATTCCTGAGAAGCACAACAACACTTCATTGATTGTGTGTCTGGCTACATAGACGTGCTTTGTGTGTCGTGTGTCGACCTGGCCGTGCCTGACAAAGAAAGACGCCGCCTCGCTCCTTCAATCCTCGCATTAGCCGCTCTCGCTCTGCCGAATATCCACCGCTGCCACGACACGCTGACCCCAGGTGCGCTGCCATCGCCCATCATTGCGGTCATCCACCATGGGCTACGCGTTGCTGGCCATATAGACGACTGGGCTGCCCTTCGGCGGCAGCTACTCCACGCGTTGGCGCTACAATTCCCTCATGGGCGACTCCACCATGGCGGCGAACGCGCAGCAGCAGCCCCTCAAGGCCCCTGCTGTCACCGCCCTCAAGCAGGAGGCGCTCGGCAGCGACATGCACAGGAACAGAATGGAACGCAGCCTCAGCGAAGACTTTCGCATGGAAAGAGACGACCTCAAGGAGGCAGCAGCACACAGTCAAAATGTCATTCTCGATCTCGGCTTGGATTGCATCGTACGCTTTGTTAGCCCATCATGGCAGGATCTTGTGGGCACGCTACCGAGCGAAGTGCAAGGCAAAGCTATCGCAGACGTGATGCCAGAGAACGAGACCATGTTCCAGGAAGGTGTCGAGGCACTGCAAAAGGACGACTCCAAAAGCCAGATCATTCGATTCACGCTACCTGTCGGCCCGCACTCGCTTCTGCGGAGAAAGTTGGAACGAACAAAGTCAGACCTCACCGACATCGACGAGCAGCAGGCGGAAGGCACGAGTGCAGAAGAGCCTTCGATCACTCTGGAAGCACAGGGGATCATGATCTACAATACTGACGGGACCGCATCACATGTACGTTCTGATCACTGCGATTATGCGACTGACATGCTAACAATCTGCTAGACTATGTGGATGATCCGACCCTATGTTGTGAGGGAAGTGACGATTGACCTTCCTGAGGTGCTGGTGGAATCACTCGGAGTCGGCGCGGAAATTCTCGCCAGACACCTGACTGAGCTTGCCGCCGGCTTCTCAGCTGAAGACCCCGAAAATCACCCACCGCCAATTCCTGTCCTGTGCAGAATCTGCGAGCGACAGATCACGCCATGGTGGTTCGAAAAGCACACTGACCTGTGCTTGCAAGAGCACAAGGCAGAGATGGATGTACAGCTTGCCCACGAGGCACTATCCGACCATCGAGGCTCCATTGTCAAAGTGTTGGACGCACTAGAGTCTCAGTCCCGGCAATCACGTACTCTAGCATCAGGCGAACTGGCTCCTACGACCAGTCCTTCACTGCCGGAGTACAAAGGCATGACGATTGGCCCAGCTTCAACGCCATCTTCGGGCCCGTCGTCAGGTCGATCGACACCTGCATCACCTTCGAGAAGTCGCGACCGATCATCAGGTTTCGGCCACGCTAGAGCACGCTCATTCGCAGTGCGTCGACCTGTGGCTCGCATCATTGAGCTCGTGCTTGACCTTTGTGACACAGCACTAGAGATCAACACACCTTCGCTTCGAACACAGCCTGACGGAGAATTCCGCACCCAGTCGCCGCAGTCAGAAAATAGGATATCTCAAGTCCTGCAATGGGAGAAGCCTAACACTAGTACGATTGAGCAAGAGTCAGGCCTAGCGACGTTGTGTGAGGATACTGCTGTTCTGGCACGAACGAAGGTGGAGGCTGTCTTCAGGCATCGTCGCATTCTGGAATACGCTGAACGAATACGTGTTGAGTTCGACGTGCTCGTCCAGGAATGCATCGAGGCAGCCCTCCACAAAGCCGCCAGAATTGCCAATGGCGACACAAGCGACTCAAGCTCCGACACTGAAAGCCAAATGGCGCCCGAAGACTACCAGCCTGACGAATCAGAAGCCGAACTTCAAAGCCAGGACGAACCAACTCCTGTTGAGGAAGGCATTTTCCCTGCGTCTTTTGAGAAGCAGTCGTCCATGTCATTGGCTTTGCGTAATGCTTCTGACTTGTCACTGAGTCAAAGATCAGATGCTCGATCTGATCGTAAGGTCTCTTCTACTGCTGCATCCTCTCGCTCGAATAGCCCGCGAGGAGCTCAAACACCACGGTCGCATGTTGGAACCAGTCTACCGCCACCAAGCAAGCGAGGCTCAATCTACTTCGAAAGCGATACCGGCGCAGACAGCGATGGCAGTATGGCATCATCAGCCATGTCGCTGCAGCGGAGGGCAGAGTCACCAAGCTCCGAAGTTAGCCTGGCGCGTGTGCATAGTTCTCGAGAACGAAAACGGCGCAGTCTCATTCTCCCCAGCGTCATGTCCAGTCGTGGACAATCACCGGCTAGAAGCATTCCTGCGCCATCCTCACCTCTACGAATGGCTAAGCCTCGACTTCCAAGCGGCGCAGACCAGCTGCAATCACCGATCACATCTCCAGTCCTGACACATAGCGAATTCTCGTCGCCTTCGATCTTTCCACAGCACCTACACCACCACCATCATCGAAGACAATCATCCGCCGCTTCATCGCAAGTGCTTGGACCTCCAGTATCGCCTCGACTTGCACCTGTTGCCAGCAACCCTCAACCAAAGGCCGTACCTCCTTCCATCAAAGACTTCGAGATCGTCAAGCCTATAAGCAAGGGAGCTTTCGGTAGCGTCTATCTCTCGAAGAAGAAGTCTACGGGAGACTACTTCGCAGTCAAAGTGTTAAAGAAGTCAGACATGGTGGCTAAGAATCAGGTCACAAACGTCAAAGCCGAGCGAGCAATCATGATGTGGCAAGGCGAAAGCGACTTTGTTGCAAAGCTCTACTGGACGTTCTCAAGCAAGGACTATCTATACCTTGTCATGGAGTATCTGAATGGCGGCGACTGCGCTTCACTGATCAAAGCACTTGGAGGCCTGCCAGAAGAATGGTCAAAGAAGTACATTGCGGAAGTCGTCCTTGGTGTCGAGCACCTGCATAGTCGAGGGATTGTGCATCGTGATCTGAAGCCAGACAACTTGCTCATTGATGCTAAAGGCCATCTGAAACTTACCGATTTTGGTCTTTCGAGAATGGGTCTCGTTGGTCGTCAGAAGCGAGCGCTTCGGAAGCACGATGAACCACCTGTACCTGATCTCCTGAAGCAAGGACCATTCCAAAGGGCTGTATCCACAGCATCATCTCGATCGGCATCGTTCGATCTGCACGGCAAGGTCTCACCATCCGCTACACCAAGTTTGACTGCCTTGTCTGCAGATGACGAGCAGCCGTCTTACTTCAGCCTCACGCGCGAATCGAGTCGCAAGGTCTCTGGCTCGAAGCATGAAAGCGAAGCCAGCGATAGCCTACAAGCCATGTTTCGACGATTCAGCATCGCAGACGATGCCATGAGCCAGTCAAGCCAGCCGATTGATGACGAAGGATCGGCCACCGACACTGGTTCGCCCGATCCATGCCCACTCCAGCACGTTGCCACCAATGTCAGCCAGGGTGCCAGCAGCACTCCACCAGCAGCTGCATCAAGCATGCTCCCACCTACAATGGCCTTGTTCGATCCAGCAGATACGAGTCGAAAGTTCGTCGGCACTCCAGACTACCTTGCACCAGAGACAATTAGCGGTGTCGGCCAGGATGAGGTTAGCGATTGGTGGTCTGTTGGCTGTATGATCTTCGAGTTCTTGTATGGCTATCCTCCATTCCATGGCGAGTCCCCCGAGGAGGTGTTTCAAAACATCTTAGCCAGAAACATCCACTGGCCAGCAGATGAGGACTGCCCCGTATCGGAAGAAGCCAAGGACATCATGAACGCACTCATGTGCAGTGACCCTGCCAAGCGACTTGGGGCGAACACCGAAGACAAGTTCACTAGTGGCGGCGAAGAGATTCGCAAGCACTGCTGGTTCGACGATATCAACTGGGAAACTTTACGTGAGGACGAGGCATCGTTTGTCCCTGCGCCAGAAAGTGCAGAAGATACCGAGTACTTCGATACGCGAGGTGCCACATTGCAGAGCTTCGCACCTGAGTTTGAAGATCAGGGCACTTCGTCTGGTGGCACGCCTGGTGCCGACTATGCTGACCGACCGCATGATGCGCTGTCTCGGGTCCGAACGCAAATCAACTCGATGAAGCGAGGTTTGATGCCCCTGCACATCCCTCCACATGTTCGAGATGGGCGAAGTAGACGACTAAGTGAGCCTGTAGCTGCGGACGATTTTGGCAGCTTCTCGTTCAAGAATCTACCGGTCTTGGAAAAGGCCAACAAGGACGTGATCCAGAAGTTGCGAGCTGAAGCTATGCAAGCTCAGAACAAATCTGCTGTGGGGTTCCCAGCTGTGAGTTCTCCAGCACCATCGCTAGAGTCCAGCCCAGTCCTGCCTATGCCACTCAAACGAACACTGTCATCCACCAAAGGGAACAGGCCTTCCTCACCACTGCTCTTCCAATCACAACCTCCCAGCGCATCACCAAACAGAATGTCGCAGCCCTCTTCACCACTGCTTGTCCAATTCAGTGCTCACAGCAGCGAGAGAAGAAAGACATCCAGTGGATCATCCAGTTTGTCGCATCAAAGCAGCAATTCCCTGCAGCCTGGCAGCTTCTTCGATGCTCCGAAGATGGCTAACTCTATGAATATGAAGGCTTCGTCCGCGGCTGTCTCGCCTATCAAGTTGGCCAAGTCGCCTGCTGGTGCACCGGGAGAAAAGAGCACATTGCAGAAGCCAATGCCTGCAGCCACTGCTGCGCTGTCATCATCGCCTAGAGCACGATCTCACACGGTCAGCTCTCAAGAGAGCGAAGATGTCATCAGAGAGCTGATGCCGAAGCATCACAAGCGCCGTAGCCAAGCATTGGAGATTTCGCCCTCCTCGTCCGACACGGAAGAGCAACGTCAGCAGACTCTGTTGAGAGTGCAGCGGCGCAGGCAGAGTTCGCGGCGGCTATCACGAATCAATATCTTCGAAGGTCCATACTTCAGACCGCTCGATGTGCTCATCTGCGAAGATCATCCTGTCTCCCGCCTGGTCATGGAGAAATTGATGGAGAAACTGCGATGCAGGACAATCAGCGCCCAGAATGGTGCGGAAGCTTTGGGCTACGCTATGAGCGAGGTTAAGTTCGACATTATCTTGCTTGAGTATAAGTTGCCGCGCTTCAGCGGTACAGATGTCGCACGTATGCTTCGAGATACTCGCAACGTCAACTCAACCACTCCGATCGTGTGCGTCACTGGCTATCTGAAGGACCTGCCGCCTGATCACCACTTCGATGGATTGATCGACAAGCCTCCAACTCTCGCCAAGCTCACGGACATATTGGGCAAGCTTTGTCAATGGGCTCCTCCACCACCGGGCTGGACACCAGCAACTCTCAGCTCCTTGCCGTTGCCTGGACTCAGATCCGCTGCGAAGACAGAAGATAGCCCGACGTCCAACTCGTCCGTGTTTGGCTCTCACATGCCATCGAGCAGTTATCGTGGCTCCAGTCGACAAGACTCAATCAGCTCGAGCTTCTTCGGCGACAATCAGAGCCAAGCCGACGACGTGCCCGTGCAGATCAAGGGTGCCTCGCCAGATGCTTGGGGTGAAGGCGAACTTTCCTATGCGTTTGGTGGCTTGGGTATTTCTGAAGTCGCGAGTGAGCCAAAGCCAAAGCCTGCTGCTGTCCCATCACTCCCAAGCCAGACATCCGCGCCTGCTCAACTGGAGGTCGAAACTGCCGTTCGCAAGAAGCCTTCGACAAACAAGAGACGATCAGCAAAGGGCCGAGACTCCGCTGAGTCTGGTGATGATGAGGACGAAGAGCTTGGCAACGCGCAAATACGGGCAAAGAGCCCCAAGGCTGGACGCACTCGTGGATCTTCGAAGCTTGGATACGAGATGTTGCGCACGAATAGCCGTGGTAGTGTTATCTCTGTTGAAGACGCTGCTGGTACACTCGACACGACCTTGCCAAGCTCACCTCCTCCAGCCATCAAAGAAGTGCCGAAAGAAGAAGACAAGGCATCCCTTACTCCGCCCGAAGTGTTCCCTCGACTACCAGGTGGTGACAGCGAGGAGATTGATATGGACTCTGATGAGATCACGACACCTCGACCTGCTCCACATGACAAATCACCGGATCCAGATCCAACACCAAGACCGTCAACGGCTGGTCTGCCACCAATTGGTGAAAGCTCACCATCACCACTGCCGAATTGAGCAGTGGGATCTATTCTTCTACACAACACACAACTTTCTATTCTCCTTTGTCAAATTGGTGTGGTACTTTCAGCGATACATGTCATGAGTAATTACAAGCGCGGCGTTATCTGGGATTTGATGACAACTCCGAGGCGAGTTCTTTTCTTTGAACTTTTCAAATGTGTCCGCATGGCTATGCGAGAGGCGTTCTACAATACAATTCAAAGGAGGGCTGGCAAAAGAACACCAACAGGCGCATCGAGCCGCTCTGCTACTGCTTACTTTACACAAACTGTCTTTTTCTTTGAGGGGTGTGAGATTTTGTACGAGATGAGGTGGGTGAAGGACGATAGCATAGCATGGCGCATGAAGAAGGGATCTGATGGATGAGAAGCCGGGCGGGCGGATATGGTTGCATTGCATGGATCTCTGCTCTCTACTTCTCACATTCGATTCTCTCGCGCGGCTACGCTATAGACGGTTGGGTTGGAGTGTATGTGTGGTAAGGCTGCATTTTGAGGATGGTCGAGCCTCCTCCTGTCTGTCGTTTTATGCAGCATATCAGAATGCCAGATACCGTTCGTGCGATGCAAGATGCTCGTGTGCCAAAGTCGATGCTATTCCCGATACTGATGTGAAGCGCAGAGAGTGATGCAAAATAGCACATATTTTGCGGGATCTTTAGACATACCGATTGATTTCTATCTACTCTAGAAGTATTTAATACGTCCTGAGATCCTACTCTCTGACGTCCTCAAGGCTGCTATTCAGCCTTATGATGCCGTGTCTTGGCGGCATGGCCCTGGTCATTTGTCTGGAAGCTTCGTCATTCTGCGATCGAACATCTGCACACGTTGCGCGCATGCGATTTGACTTCTGCGAAAACTGACTGTCTTTCTCTCGAGTACTTCAGACATTTCGCAGCATCCTATTGCCACCATTTATACCCGATTCCGCCCGAAGCTCGAACCCTACGATCCTCAGAAACCCACTAGTACTCCTCCAAATCCAAGATGTCGACTGCTGTAGTGAGCGCCGACGATGACTTCGGCGACATGTCGCCTACGCTCGAGTCTATCATCCACCCGAACAGTTTGCGCTGGATCTTCGTGGGCGGTAAAGGTGGTGTAGGCAAGACCACGACATCATGTTCGCTCGCGATACAACTGGCAAAGCACCGCAAGTCAGTCTTGCTGATATCGACGGATCCTGCACACAACCTCTCAGACGCTTTCAATCAGAAGTTCGGCAAAGACGCACGGTTGGTGGAAGGTTTCTCGAACCTAAGTGCTATGGAAATCGACCCGAATGGAAGTATTCAGGACCTTCTGGCGGCTGGTGGTGAAGGTGCGGATGAGGCTATGCAGGGTATGGGCGGTATGGGCAACATGTTCCAGGATCTGGCGTTCAGCATTCCTGGTGTCGATGTGAGTGTTCATGATCTTTCTCTCTCTTTGGTTTCGTGATTTCCGCATCGTGGTGGTGGTGGTGTCCCGGTGCTTGACCAAGTGTGTGTTGTGGCTTTACCTGTATCCTCGACCATCAGCACCACAACTCCATCTATCGTCACAACACAGATTTGAGCTTTGACTAACGACGAGTCCAGGAAGCCATGGCGTTTTCGGAGGTGCTCAAACAAGTCAAGGGGCTGAACTACGAAGTGATCATCTTCGATACCGCACCAACGGGTCACACACTCAGGTTTCTCCAATTCCCAACGGTCATGGAGAAGGCTTTGGCGAAACTGTCTCAGCTCTCGACACAATTCGGCCCTATGCTCAATTCATTTCTGGGGGCCAGAGGCGGCTTGCCAGGCGGCCAAAATCTTGACGACGTTCTTGCTAAAATGGAGTCCTTGCGGGAGACAATTTCCGAGGTCAATGTTCAGTTCAAAGATGCCGACCTGACAACATTCGTGTGCGTGTGTATCCCCGAGTTCTTGTCGCTGTACGAGACAGAACGCATGATCCAGGAATTGTCCAGCTATCAAATCGACACACATGCTATCGTGGTCAACCAGCTCCTCTTCCCAAAGAAGGACAACCCATGCGAGCAGTGCAATGCGAGACGGAAGATGCAGAAGAAGTACCTGGAGCAGATCGAAGAGTTGTACGACGAATTCAATGTGGTCAAGATGCCACTGCTGGTGGAAGAGGTGCGAGGAAAGGAGAAATTGGAGAAGTAAGTCATTCCGTGTTTTCAGGATATACAATGCGCTAACGTGAGACTCAGATTCAGTGAAATGCTCGTCAAGCCATTCCAGCCCCCAGCATAGGGACGGCCGTCACCCGAATACGAGATCATGGTGTGAATGAAGCGATGTGGGATGATTATGAGGTTATGTCTTAGAGGAAAGACAGTTGCATAGCATTAACACAACCCTGAGAGCGTCTCCTGTAGCACGAATGCAACTCTCAAGCACGGAGGCAACACACTTGGTCAACATGTCTACTCCGCTCAACTCCGCTTGCTCCTCGTCACCGTCCAGCGAAGCGCCACCTGGGATCATAGCACACACGACAGGGTTTGGAAAGCATCCGCAAGCATTTAACGTGTTCTAAGATCCCATTGCAGCCCCGAAGACAATATTAATTGTTCTTACAGAATTGTATGTCCAAGCGTTGCAGGCACAAGGCTGTCTCACGTGGACGGCGAAAGTTGAAGACGTGTCAGCTCCACGCTATCCAATAACCTTCCACATCACAGCCAAGAATCCGACCTCACCACGAGCAAGACCCCTCGTGTTCCCAGAATAACCTCCATTCCGTGTCCCTTGCTTCCGATCCGACACGCAGTCCGATCTTACGTCTCTGTTTTGCTGAATGCAGCCTAGCGACTGCCACAGTGGCACAGATCGGGCTTGAAGTACGAGGTTGTGTTGTCCTTTTCTTCTGGTCAACACGTAAACCATTGGATGGACTGGATACGAAAGATCTCGAGTTGTGGAGAGTGCAACTTGAGTTTGAGGCGAGAACAGAATGCGCTGTTAGTTCGCGGAGGGAAGTCGCGACTTTGACTTCGGCCTATAAGAGCACATGGTAGTCACGACCATGCTCAGAGCTCCATCTACAGCCCTTGACTGAAATCCTTCACACTCATCTACTTAATCGCAAGGGAAACACCACGAACCAAGATGCAGATCCTTAGCACGTGTCTGGGTGCCCTGCTGGCTTCAGCGGTGTCAGCAGCACCACAACAAGATATCAAGCTTGACATGGGCAGCTTCACACACGGAGTCAAAGTGCGGCCATGGAAGACGACGACAACGACGACCTCGACACCTCCTGTGCCGACACTATTTGAGTACAAATCATGTGGCGGCTTCAGGATTCAACCAGTCTCTTGCCCTACCGGCTACGAGTGCATCGACGACCCAAGAAAGCCTGGCTGTGGAATGGCATGTGACATTCCAGGTATTTGCGTGAAAGATGCCGAGTTCTGCGGTGGTTTTGCTGGAGTAAGATGCCCTAGGGGGAAACAGTAAGTCGAGCCATAAGCCGTGACTGCAACATTGGAACTAATATATCACTTTGCAGGTGCTATGATGTTCCTAATGACGCGTGTGATCCCAAGAGCGGCGGCGCAGATTGCGGTGGAATATGCTTGTGGCCGAATTAGCTCAGATCATCCGCATGTACGAAGCACAAATCGAGGTCCGTAGTGGTCGCATCACTGTGGAGCATCGATCAGCTGTTGGCACCGACTGAAATAGAGAACGCCACCAAGGATGTAAGGGCATCCGTCGTCTGATGATTTGTATCTACAAGAATCTGCTGGCACAAATTGATGCTCGATCGTGCGCCGTGAAGAGCTTAGTGCTCACAGAAGAAGAATGTTTCCTGCCGACGTCAGCGCGATCCACATTCATTTCACAGAGTCTACTTACATTCTGGAAACCTTCATTAAGTTCGTCATTCATGGCACCTCGCTCATCCATGAGCTTCTGCCGCACCTCACATTGATCAGCATAGTTGAGAGGGAAGCCATCGACGCCCTCGATGATTTCGTCAAAGACCTCTTGTGGCAGCTCTGCAAACGGAGACACTTTGCGGACTTCTTCTTGCCACCAGTCTCTTTGCTGAGGAGGGACGTTTGCGGTGGACAAGACCTTGATATGAGGGTCGACCAAGAACATGGCTAGGATCTTGCGGTGACCTGGCTTCGTCTCGTCTTTGAGTCGGAAGTTGTGTACGCAATGCTGCAGCACATTGGGGAACGCCAGCATGCGGCCCTCGCGAGTGAGAACTTTGCCAAGCTCCTGAAGAGCTGGACCGTCTTGCTCGACGCCGTAGTACATCTCAAGCGAATTGAACTCGCTTTGCGCAGGCTTCATGGTCATTACCTCTGCGTCAATCGACTGGCGGAAGCTGAGGTAGCTGTCTGTGATGTTCTCTTGATCGTAGTAATACAGCGCTGTGGCGCATATGTGCTCGTTCAAAGCACCTTCCACGTGCCAGGAGCCGCCTTCGTACTCTGGGTTCTCAGGGGTGAGAAGAATGTTGGCGAGCTTGAAGATGACTTGAAGTCCTGAGTTTGCGAACTTTTTTCGCAAGTCGATCGGTTTGGCCCCCTCCGGATGTTTCGCGACATTCTCTTCGAATGAGATGTATGCCTCGGGCTCTCGATGTCTTATGACTCGGTTGTTCTCCTTCCAGTCACGATATCCGTCATCGTCCCACCAGAAGTCAGAATCCTCTGAATGATCACTAGCGCCATCGTACTTCATACCTTCAGGGATGAAGAAGTCCTCATCGCTACAGTGGTCGACCTTGATCCTAATTCTGTCATGAAACCAGGACAGTGCTTCATTCCATAGTGGCACCGCCCGATCGACGAATTGCTCCAAGACAGGATATAGCTCGGCATTCTTGGTCGGATGGAGGCTATTGACGTAGCTGCGAATGGACGCTGTGCCATCTGTACCAAATTGAATGTCTGCTGGAAGCCACTGGAAGCTCCCCCAGGCGGGCAGACTGACATTGTTACCCCACCCATTGAGCTCAAGAGTGTGGCTTTCTAGTTCCGTCTCTTCTGGAACGACCTCGCCTTCTCCGCTGTACTGGCTGCAGTTTTTCAGAGGTACTGTGCCAGATGGTAACACTCGAGACCTTCCGTAGATCAGTGGGCACATGCTGGGATGGACGAGATCGAGGACCGTCCCCTCTTGACCTGGATGCCAATCTTTCTTGTGCTCTGGAACATTCTCAAGAGGCTGGACACCACGCTTCAGTGCCCCCGTGAGCTCGGGAGAAACCATGGAATCAGATTTGACGACTGTTGCCTCGGCGTCCATGACCGCGATCAGGTTGGTCTTCTTGAACTTCTCCGCCTTCTCACGAAGTTCGGCCATACACTGTTTGATATCAGCAATCCTTTCTATGTATCTCGTGGACCACGGTCTCACAAATTTGAACATCTCCTCGGACAGAAAGTCATCCTCAATATCTTCGTGGTACTTGCATGCTTCATCATGCCACTTGGCCATGATAGTCTCATCAAATACTTTCCTGTCCCATTCTGGCTTCTACACAAGTGATTAGCTTAATCTTGAACATCGTTCCAGACAAGACTGCCTACATCTGTGATCTGATTGATGAATTCCAGCATACGCCGTTCGCGGACAGTTACACCAGAACTGGCGAGGGCGTCTGCAATAGCATGCGGGAATCTTGCCCATTCATCATCACCTCGATCCCAGTCCGGCAGATACGTGATCTCCTCGCCGAAGCCAGGGAGACGAATTCGATTATCGTCGTCCATGCCGGTCATCTGCGTGTCAGTAGCCATTGTCCGACGGTGCCAGTGGAAGAACGACTGGATAAGCGAGTGAACAGTATGAAGCAGCTGCAAGAGCATACACAATTCGAATTGATTGTATGTACTTTTGAAACATTTCAGATGGTCAAACGTGCCTTTTAAGGTCCCGCTCCTGGTGCAAGCCACAATCCCAGCCGTCACCGCCAATCTCGCATGGCGGCTAGGCAGCGGATGCAGCCTGCCATGGGACCACCAACGAAACAATCTGAGCTTTGGTACATCCAGGTATTGATCAGGATAGTACGCTCAATAAAGGCGTTGTTGACTGGAAGGATGCGGCCCTCACGGCGAAGTCGAGCCGTGTCCTAGTCAAGGCAGCCGCGACCATGGCTCCACATGCCCAGAATTCACGACTCGAATCGATCAGAAATTGTGAAGGAGGGCAGCTCGTGGACCGTCTTGACGATCGACTGAAATTGAATCATGAGTATAATCCTGATCGAAGCGTTGTTGACCTTATTGCTTTGTCACGTGATTTTGGCTCGTGCTTTGCAGTACGCGCATTGTGCGCAGTTCTCGGTACCGCCTGCCAACACTCTACATAGTCGTTCTTGCCCGCGCTGTACTCGTCATCTGGCATGTTTCGTCGCACAACATATAAGCTGCCGTCCCCTCAAGAACGCAGCGGCTTTCGATTGGCTCCGTCCACAGTGGAAGCACGAACTCTCCATGGCCAACGAAAGGACTCTCGTGGCGCAAAGCCAACTCACGTCACGCCTCTTGTCACTTGCAGACGAACTCATCCTCAACATCATAGAGCAGATCGATGGAATTCAAGCGCTTCGGAACTTCGTCCTGACATGCCAGAAGGCTCAGGGGATGGCTGAGCCGTACTTGTATCGCGATCTGGTCTTCTACGATGGCGATGCGGTCATGCGCTATTTCATGGCGCTCGATGAGCAGCCTGATCGTGGAAAGCACGCCCAGTATTTGGATGTCAGATACAAGGTCGATGGACGTAAAGGCATAGTCCTTCTCAATGGCATGTCACGATGGCTTCCGAACTTGAGATCATGGCGAATCGAGACGCCATGTCCGAACGACAATCTGGCATTTAGCATGACTGGCGATTTTGGTTCTGGAGCTGGGATACTAGAGTACTGGCATGATGTGCCCAGACTACATCATCTGCAGTCCAGTAAATCTATTCTCTGGATTCAGGCTCCATAAGCTAATGTTATGTGCAGTTCGCATACACACGCATGTCCGTGGAGACATCAGCAAGAATTACTTCGACCTATCTGATGGCCAGGGAGCGATCATCTTCAAGAGTCCATCCCTGAAACACATTTTCCTGTCCTGTACCGACATTACCGCAGGCAGCGTCCGCATTTTGAAAGATTGCGCACACAAGACGCCGCTGGAAACACTCGAGTTCGAAGAATGCAATATCAGCACCGAAGCATTGAAGATGATCCTCGCACGACCAAAAGCTCTCAAGCGTCTGACCTTAGGCGAACGACTCCATCACTTCCATGATCCTACTTCTGGCTATCTGCCCGAGAGTGGGGTAGCCTTCGTCGAAGCTCTAGCCCAACAAGCCGAGTCTCTCGAATACCTCAAGCAGACCCAGCAACTGACCCGTGTACTTCTGCACTGGACAAGCACAACAATGTCGGAACGCAGATCCATCTTCGCTCTGCCTTCAGAAATTCCGGACTTCCAAAATCTAGCAGAACTCGACGTCCCATACGCGTCGCCTCTGCAGAGTGTTGCCGCCCGATTTCCGCCGAAGCTAGAAAAGATCAGGATACACCACTTTCACGAGCATCTCCCAGCGGCTGCGATAGATGCCATTACGAGAGAATTGGGACTCTTTGAAAGGAGCAGTCTGAAACATCTTGAGATTGTTCTCATGGAGGTCCGAACCGATCGAGAAGGAAGCGAGGACGAGTGGCTGGAAGAGCTGGTGGGACCAGAAAGCCACCGGTGCGTGCTGGTCCACGAGTGGAAGCGAGCCGACCTTTGGAACTGTGGGAACAAGCTGCGCAAGATGGATATCCGGTTGACGGTCAACTGGGTTCGAAGCGCAGGCTACATCCCGCCATTCATGCATGGCGAGATCCTACCGACAGAATTCACCATCTACGACTCGAACTCGCCAGACTTGTTTGGTCATATTCCTTCGGGCAACTTCATCAGAGATGCTGATTGTGAACGACGGCTGCGCAAAGAACCCCATGGCCCTAATGGTGGGAGCCCAAACTGGGCGGAGGCGGGGTCTGGCGATGACGAAGAATTTGCAGACGACGCGTATGCCTTTATGTGACGTTCCGGGTTGACCTGCTGACTGGCATGACCTCCGGTCATCAGTAGTACGCACTGTTGCTAGCATAGTCAGCTTTCGCGCCAAGGAAGGCACCAGGAGGCTCAGCGGCAAGTGTTTCCGCGTCAGAGTCGTCTGCACTGTCGACCTCATCGCCATACGCCTTCAGATCGCTCGGTTCAGGTGGTGCTCGCATCTGTGCGAGGACATCTTCTTCCAGGCACGGTGGCTCGTATGGCTTTGGCTGATGATACTCTCTTCCTGAAGGCATATTGGAGACAAGAGGATCAGAAGATGGTACAATCTGCACGCTGACCTGATTCATAGGATTAGTTCGGGATAATGCAGGCTGCACGCAGAAATTCACGAACCGTATCGTTGACTTTGTCCCATTTCATCTTTAACATTTCCAACACTCGACCTTCCTCGAGACGGCCAGCATCGCTACCCCATTCCGAATCACCTTTCTCAACTCTCTTGTCTTCGCGCTTCTCTTTCCACGAGTTCTTTAGCTTCGAAAGGCCTTTTGATCGTCCTTCGTCCTCCGCGAAACCCAGTTCCCTTCTTGCAGCTTTCAGCCACGCGATTCCCTCTCCGATCTTGCCCTGGGCTTCTGCATCAACGCCAAAGAATCGCATTGCCTTCGCTCTTGACGTAGCTTTCAGATCTTCCAAGTATGCGACGAGCCTCTCGTCTACGCCTCTTGTGTTGCGAACAGCAGCTAGACCTCGTCCAGCATGCTCTCCAGCTGCCAGACATAGCCGCGCAAATAGGTGTGCTCGCACCTTTGGCATATCTACACCCTTGAACATCCAGTCCCTGTTGTTCGGATTGCGCTCGTCAGCCACGGCGCTCGGATATGGGTCGTCTTTCAGCACTGTGATCAAAGTCGCTTCTGCCAGAGCGGCACTCGCCAATGCACTGTACACAGACGACGTGATATCCGCAATTTGCCCCCCCTTGCCAGCGTCATACTGCGCAGCATGCGCGTGACTACTCGACCGTTGCAGCAGGTAATTATGCACGGCCTGCGCCTGTAGTAAATAGCCCATCGCCGCTGCAACAGCCTTCTTCCTGCTCTCCTCATTCAATGGCGCGCCCGCACGCTCGTACAGCGGTCGCAACTGCGCTCGTGCAAGAAGCGAGTATGTGTACCCCAGACTGCTGAGCACGAAACCCAATTCGCCTTCCAGACTCTTCACCTTGACTCTCTGCGCTTCCCGTGCAGCTACAGGACGGCTACTGAGAGTTGCGCGCCATAGTCCCTCAACTTCACGCATGAGTACTACGTCCACCTCTTCCCCGCCGACAGAGCCATTGCTTAACCCAGCATCGAGCGCAAATAAATACGGTATATACCCATTGAGCGCGTTGAGCACCGTCTGTAGATTCGCAGGCTGCTGCGCAGGTGGCAGTCTCTTATGTCTTTTGAGCGTGTCGCGCACGAGGGAGCGTTGTGAGGTCGCGGCCGTGGGAAGGGAGGGGTGTGTCGAGCTTGTGAGGGAATTCGCGAAGGAGAGGTGTGCCGTGGTGGGAAGCTGGAAAGGGTAGACCATATTTACTGTCGGAAGGCGCGTCTTTGTGGGTCGAGACGCGTGGTAAAGAAGGTTAATTCTGGGAGCATGGGGAGATCGATGGGAAGACACATCAAGGTATCACGATGAAGCGTCATCATAGTGGGGCACAAGGCTGGGCGCAAGGCGGACGAAGAGCAAGCAATTCGAAACTCTGATCGGATCCTGAATTGGCGACCAGAAATCACTTTTGACTTGGGAACGCTGCAGCCAGACCATTGATTATGAGCTGTCTAAAAGCACAATATAATGCCATCGCTACATGCTCAACCGGCCCTCACTGCTCTGGACCACTTGAGCGGGCAAAGCTCAAAGCCGTTCCAAGCATTGTGAATGCCAGGCCAATACGATCACATAAGAGACTCGGTCTATCGAAGAACTCGCAACTCAAAGCAAAGCAAAGGCCGCCCTCGATCGGGACCTTGGGTTCACAAACGCCCTACTCCCTTCAATCCAGAAAGCCATCTACACCCTTCGAGGATGCTCTCTAGGTGTATAAAGCTTTTACACAATGCATGAAAATGCTGCCATAAAACTTGACTCATGTCTTCTCTTTTGGGTGTGTATCGTCGTTCGTTCGTCAATTCGTTTACTGCGAAGCGCACTGTACACGCTCGGCGCCGGGGTGCATGTCATCGTCATCCTCGTCCATGGCGTTCATGCCTCGCCTGCCACCGTCGCGCTGTGGGTCATAGTCTTCCAATGAGAAGTCATCCATCATGGCATCCGGTGGTGGCGCGACTGTCTGCACGCGCGGTGGGAGCACGCTCTCGAGAGCCTTGATTTGCTCGGGGGTCATAGACTGATCCTCCGCGCCCTCTACACCACCAAGTCGTGTTGGGAACTTGACGTCGAACTTGATGTAGAGGTTACCATAGTCGTGGTGTCGGAATGATGGCATACCCTGGCCGCGGACAACCTTGATGGCGCCTGTAGATTCGTTAGTGCTAGTCCTTCGAAAGACATGCCTCCGTAAGAACATACCTGGTGCGATACATTCGCCTGGAATGATCTCGACGTCCAACCATCTGTCGTCGAGGTGCTCAATGTAAAGTTTGCCGCCAGCAAGAGCTGTTAGCAGGTCGATCTCGGCGTTGTAGATCAGGTCGTCTTCCTGGCGGTGGAAACGTGGGTGAGGTTTCTGCTCAATCTCGAAAACAACGTCACCAGGCTCAGCTCCTGGTAGTTGATCACCCTCTCCTCTGAATTCGATCTTCGTGCCTGTTCGCACACCGCGGTCAACGTGAACGTGCAGCACCTTGCGCTCGACGATCGTCTTCTTGCCAACGCACTGCTTGCAGCGATCCTTCTCCTTGATGATCTCGCCCTCGCCCTGGCAGTCTGGGCAGACTGTCTGGAAGCGCTGAATCATGGGACCCATCTGGCGCATCATGGTCTTCATGCCGCGGCCGTCACAGCCTGGGCACTTCTTGACCGCGCCTTCCTTGCCGCCGATACCGTGGCACTTCGGGCAGATGACGGACTTCTGGAGGGCAAGCTTCGAGACCTTCCCCTTGTAGATGTCCTCGAGGCTGACCTTGTGGACGTGGGAGATCGTGCGCGCCTTCTTCACGGCTGGCTCGCCTCGCATACCACCACCGCCGCCGAACATGCCGCCGAAGGCACCTCCGCCGCCGAAGAACTGTGCGAACAGGTCCTCTGCGGCCATGCCTCCACCGCCCATACCGCCTTGCTCAAGACCTTCCTTGCCATACTGATCGTATAGCTGGCGCTTGCCAGGATCTGACAGGACTTCGTAGGCTTCCGAAATTTCCTTGAACTTGTGCTCGGCTTCCGGACTTCGGTTCTTGTCTGTGTTATGAAGTCAGATGCCTGGTTGTGCTTGGCCTCAGATCTGGCGGTGACATACCTGGGTGGAATTTGAGGGCGCCCTTCTTGTAAGCGGACTTCAACTGCGAATCACTCGCATCTGGCGGGACCTGTCCATGTCAGTACGCCAATATTGTACTCACTTCTGCCAGATACATACCCCAAGGGTGTCGTAAAAGCTCGTGTCTTTCACCATGGTGAAAATGTGTGCGTATGGAGTGTTGTGTCGAAGTTGAGGTGGAGGAAGAGTGGGCGACGGAAATGGCGAAACGTTCTTGTGTACGACAAAGTGTAGCCGGCGCTAGTCGTGAATCTGGCCTTCCGATGTGTGTTGGACAAGGTCTTCTTAAAGTCTGCGATCGGGGGAGAGAGAAATTAGCACATAGAACTCGCTAGAAGAGCGCACAAGGCTGACGAGTGCGGGCGGGTATAAGGCAGTAGGTGGTGTAAGAAAAAGTGCACACTTGTGGCGGAGGGCAAGAAAGTCCGCAGCCGGACAAGGCAGTTGGTGCAGGCTGGGATGGGAAAAGGCTCAACAAGAACCAAACTCACTCACCTTTTCAAAGCGCAAGTGAAGGAGGCACGGAGTTGCAATCGCGGCCTCAGCACAAGATATCGATTTCAGCGGGCAAGCGTATGCGGCTAGGGTTTGGTTGGTGTTTGCGATTTGAATTCAATCGGCATGGGCCAGTTTTGTATGAACGTTTTGTATGCAGCTTGTGATTGGCCGACGGGCTTCTTGTGGAAGGTTCTCTGCCTTTCTACACGCAATTCCGCTCGTTGACTTCCGCTCCGCCCTCATGGCTGCGGTGATCGGAGCTTGCGCAGTCCATTTTGCAATCAGTTCAGTAGACTCGGTCAAGTCGTTAAGAACAGCCTATTAGCCGTGAGCATCGTCGAGACGAAGATGGACAGCAGTGGATGATGACCAAGCTGCGAAGTGCGGACATGGTTGACCCGTTCCAAGGCTTCGCTCACGCCTGAGGCAACACAAGGGTTATCAATCGTTATCGGTCACGATCCTTGCTAGCAGACAGGATCAAGTCGGTGCGATTGCAATCGATTATACTTACGATTCTCAAGTACAATTGACACATGGAGAACGATCTCGGGTTCCAAGCAGCCATCGAGGAGGCACGACAAGGCTCGAAAGAGGGCGGGTATGAGCACTAAATGCACACGTTCGGCGTGCTCAATTCACTCACACGAATAGCGTGCCAATTGGCGCTTGTCTGGTGGGCGAGGATGGCAAGATATTGGGTCGAGGTCACAATATGAGAATACAAAAGAGCAGTCCAACACTCCATGTGCGTTCAACACTCAAGCTGCATTCACTTCTAGTGATCTATTGACAGCGAAGTAATGCTAGGCTGAGATCTCTGCCTTGGAGAATGCAGGCAGATTGCCCGGTGCTGTGTACAAAGGCGCTACCATGTACACGAGTCTGAGTCCATGTGATATGTGTACAGGTGCCTGCGTCATGTACGGTGTCAAGAGGGTCGTGATTGGTGAGAACAAGACCTTTCTGGGCGGCGAAGCATACCTCAAGCAGAGAGGCATCGATGTTGTTGTACTCGACAACACGGAAGGCAAGGCGCTTATGGCCAAGTTCATCAAGGAGAAGCCGGAGGAATGGTACGAGGATATCGGAGAGAAGCCGCCCAAGGATTGATCCGGCTGATCACCTCGATGTTAGTCGCTGAAGCTCTTGGAAATAGAACTTTAGATCATCCGGGTTCACAAATGGTGTGATTCCGTGGCCAAGATTTGCAATCCAGCCTCCCTTTCCGCCACCAAACCCTGCTACCATTTCTTCCACAACCTCTGTGATAGACTCGTGGCTTCCATACAGGACTCCGGGATCAGCATTTCCTTGCAAGACCTTGCCGTATGATTGAGCCAGCTTGAACGTTGCAGCTGGGTCATGCAACCAATCCAGCCCTATCACATCATATTTTGTCTTGCACAGATCCTCTACCGAGTACCATGCACCTTTGGCGAAGACGACCATAGGCACCACCTCAAGGTCGAGCTCTTTTAAACGTCTTGGCAGGTTGTCCGCGATGTGTACGAGGTATGGTAGTGAGAACTTCTTGAAGGAAGCCGGAGAAAGCTCGCCTGCCCAAGAATCGAAGACTTGTATGATCTGCTGCGAGTCAGCGAGTGCACCCACTCTGTGTGCCATAGTCGTACCTGAGCTCCCGCCTGTACTTGCAAAGCCAAATATTCCACGCAAAGCTCAGCAATCTTCTGTAGCAACGCTTTACTGGCATCGCCGTACTTGTATATCCACGTCTTGACCTCTTTGAAGATCTTGCTCCCACCTCCTTCTACCATATAGCACATGAGCGTCCAGGGCGCTCCGCAAAACCCATATAGAGGCACACGCCCAGCCAGCTTCTCTCTCGTGAGAGTGATTGCCTTGTATACATAATCCAACTCTTTCGAAACATCGACCTTTTTCTGCATAACCTCGTTGTACTGTGGATCTTCAGGCGACTTCAATGGGCTTGGAAAATGTGGCCCCTTCTTGTCTACCATTATTACCTCCATACCCATGGCTTGTGGTATGACGAGAATATCCGAGAAAATGATCGCAGCATCGACGAGTCCTTCATAGCGTTCAATGGGCTGGAGCGTAAGCGTCGATGCGATTTCTGGTGATCGGCAGCATTCGAAGAAGTCGTGATTGCCTTTTGCTTCATGGTACTCGGGCAGATATCGTCCAGCTGTTGCGCATCAGCACCCAACTTCGTTGTCATCTTAACCGAGCTTCTTACCTTGCCGCATCACCCATACTGGAGCTCGCTCGACTTTCTCGCCTGAAGACCATTAGTAAGTGATTATGTTCATGATACAAGAGGAGTATACCTCGAGCAGTCCGCAGCAACAAATCGTTCTTCAAAGGCTCGAATTGCGGCGTCATGATGTATGGATAGCTCGAAGGACTGGATCAGCAATAAACTTTCGGATGGCAGATGCAAGGTCCAATTCTCCCCGCGGCATCTAGCTTGCGCCAAGATTTCGGCGGCACCAAGCATGAATAGCTCAGCCTTGTCCCGATCTGGTGGTAATAGAGAGGTTCGTGACAGATGGAGCCATCCCTAGGTCGCGACCAAGGAGGCATCACCTTATTCATTGTCCAGATGAGCTGATGAGACGAGGATTGAGCGCCAGCATTGCGCGGCGTATTCGAGGGGCGCAATTGAGATGTCTGCATGGTCAGGCATTGGGCCCTCGCCCATCATGGCGAGCCCCCAGAAGTTCATATCAGTTGCATCTGGGTAGCCAAGTCCAGACTCGAGGAGCAAAGCGAAAGACGACGGTGGCCATCAAACCCATACCCCAAGGCCTATTGCCAGCTCGATCAGTTGAAGACGAAGCGGAAGAAGATGAACCCATCTATTCAATCACGATCCAGCAACACATCAGCAACATGCGCAAGTATCCTGATTGTGTCGTGCTTACCAAATTGGGCAATTTCTACGAGATGTATGTCGAGCAGGCCGAGGAATTTGCACCACTGCTCGGGCTGAAGCTTGCCAAAAAGCCAACGAAGCGCAACAAAGAAGGCTTCGTATACATGGCTGGCTTCCCTCTCCATCAAATGGACCGGTACCTCAATAATCTTGTCAATGACCTTGGAAAGCACGTCGCCATCAGTAATGAGATCCGCAATGATGAGTCGGAGAAGATGAAGAGTAACGGCAACATGTTTGATCGCAAGATCTTCAGGATCGTCACTCCTGGGACCTTGATCGATGAGAAGTTTATTGATCCATGGGCCAATAACTTCCTGCTCAGTATACATGCTGAGGAGGGCAACGACGACGTTGGTCTTGCTTGGGTTGACTTGTCATGTGGCGACTTCTTCACACAGGAGACCAAGATGAGCGCTCTGGCATCTGCTATAGCGCGGATAGGCCCGAGAGAAATTCTGCTAGGTAAACAATACCACGGCTTGAAGGCGTCTCGGCTGCTTGATGTCATTCAACAAGGGCAGTACGCGATCTCTTTTAGTGGGCCCGAGAATTCAGATGTGGCTCAGAAGCATTGGGGAGAACTGTTCGAAGACAGCAACACGAACATCAGCTCGGGTCAATTTTCAGAGCATGAAGCTGCTGCAGCTAAATTACTGCTTCAGTACGTCGACAGAACACAGCTGGAACAAGAGGGTACACGCCTCCAGCCTCCGATCCGGCGACAGGACAATGACTTCATGATGATCGATAAGCACAGTTTACGTGCATTGGAGATCTCTTCGACACTTCGAGAGGCGTCGTTCAAGGGCAGTCTTCTTCAGACCATCCGGGCGACTGCGACTCAAAGCGGTGCGCGATTGCTTGCCCAACGTCTCAAGGCACCATCAATGAGTTTGAACGAGATCAACCAGCGCCTGGACCTCGTGCAAGAGCTCATCACCTACTCAACGCTTCGAGACAACGTGACCATTTTGCTGAAGCGAGCTTACGATGCTCTTCGACTAGTATCTCGCTTTGCATTTGGCCGAGGTGAACCTGATGATTTGGTCGACCTGGCGAAGACCATCAACGTCACCTCCCAGATAGCTAGAGTCTTGAAAGAGCATATCCGCACACGAGGCATGGGAGTTGATGAGCATTCCATGGAGGACTTGCTATCTAAACTCTCTCTGGAGCAGCCTGAAGCTCTGGCCAGGCGCATCCTGGAGAGCATTGACGAGGAGCGACTGGATCAAATGCATCGCATCGAAGACCAGCAGGCACGCAGATATCTAGCTCTTGCAGATGATATACTGGAGGAGGCTGGGGAGACAAAGTTGCAAGGCGCTCCGAAAGAGGTTCAGAAGGCTGCTGCTACGCAGGGAAGGGACAGCACATCCTTGAATGACCTGTGGATCATGCGTAGTTCTGCCAGCGCGCGGCTCACTGCGCTGCACAAGGAGCTTGACAGAGCCTTTGAGCAAAAGGACAAACTCGAGGCCAAGTGGAGAAAAAAAGCTGGAACCAAGAAGCTGAGTCTGAGATGGATGCAGCCTCACGGCCATGTTGTGCACATCTCTGGTGCCAAAGACAAAGATTTGGATTTCTCAGTCCTAGGCAAGACTTCAATAGCGAAGTCTGGCTCGACAACGAAGTCGCTGTACCACTCGGATTGGACCACACTCGGCAACAAGATCGAAGACATCAAGAGGGCTGTCCGGCATGAGGAGCAGAGAGTGTTTGACACACTGCGCAAGCAGATCGTGAAGAACATCGTCAAACTACGCAATAATGCAGCCGTGCTTGATGAGCTGGATGTCGCTTGTGGTTTCGCCGCACTAGCAGTGCAGAAGCAATGGGTACGTCCAATACTGAACAACGGAACTGCGCATCACATTCGCGGAGGCAGACATCCAACAGTCGAAGCAGGGCTTCTCGAACAAGGCAAGCAATTCACGAGCAATGACTGCGTGGTCGGCGGTCAGGCTAGGATCTTACTCATCACTGGACCCAACATGGGAGGCAAGAGCACATTCTTGCGACAGAATGCTCTAATTTCCATCCTTGCACAGACAGGCTCGTATGTCCCTGCAGAGTACGCTGAGATTGGTCTGGTGGACAAGATATTCAGTCGCGTTGGCTCAGCCGACAATCTGTATCAAGACCAGTCCACGTTCATGGTCGAGATGCTGGAGACAGCACAGATTCTGAAGCAAGCCACACCAAGGTCTTTCGTAATCATGGATGAAGTTGGGCGAGGCACTACCCCAGAGGACGGAATCGCGGTTGGCTTCGCATCTCTATCGCATCTGTACAATGTCAACCAGAGTCGTGCACTATTTGCCACGCACTTCCACGTGCTGGCGGACATGACCGCAGATTTCGAGCGGCTTGCTTGCTACTGCACCGAGGTTGTAGAGGGAGCCGATGGCTCTTTCTCGTACGAGCACAAACTGAAGAAAGGCGTGAATCGCAATCCGCACGCGCTGAAAGTTGCTAGACTTGCAGGTATGTTATTGGACGAGGGTTTACGCTTCACGGTGCTGATTATATACAGGGATGCCAGATGAGGCCGTTGCTACCGCAGCGAAAGTCCTTGAGCAGCTAAAATTGTACAATGGGGAACACAAGTTGCTACCAACAGTCCATGAAAGCCCGAAGCTCGCATCTGCAGGTTGAGAGCACGTCGTTCGAGCATACGCTACAGCTTTGGTGGGCTCGAGTCGTCCTTGAACCTCACTAGACCATCTTGAATCGTGGTTGCCAGATGTACACCAGTCTCGGGATCCCAAATTCGACTCCTATGCAGACCTCGACCACCCTCCGCACGGTCCGTCCAGACTTCTTGCATGTACCATTTGCGCTTATTCGAGCTAGCATCGGGTGCATCGGGTGCTCCGCTCGCTCTCTCCGTCAGTGCGGCATTCTTCGGCGAGTCTGCAGGCTCATTGCAGAACAACAGCTCTTCGAGTCCAACATGGAAGATGACTGTATGTGAAATGGTCGCAATGCGCCTTGCATCTGCACTAATCTCGAGGTGGTCGCCGATAACAAATAGCGAATTGCGATCGGATGCATAGATGTGCGCAATGGCGTGCAGATTAGCTTCGCGACTGTACTTCGGCTTCTTTGCTTTGAGCACGGAGTCGGGAATGTGTGGCATGCTTCCTCGTGTCGAATACATCATGAGCCGCCTTCTGTCAATTGGGTTGCGGTATTCGTTGTAAGGTCTCATGTTAAGCTTGCGAAGGTGGAGGCCACCCAGCGGGTTGAAATGGTTCGGGTTCTTTGGCGCGTGGACATTGTGGAACCACCAAGAGTCCTGAGAAGGCATGTCTGGGTGCTCGAACATGTCTTTCTTGGAGTCGATGAATGGGCCGTACTCCTTCTTGATGTCTAGTTTGTGTTGGAATCTGAAAGGCGAGGGCTCTGCACGCTTGAAGGACATGGTGGCGGTGAAGCAGACTCCCTTTTCTGCTATTTGCGTGACAGTCACGCTTCGAACGCAGTAGTTGCCGCCGTCGCGAATGCTGTGTACCGTGTAGACAAAATGCTCTGTTGGCATGCCTCCTAGCGTGAACCAGCCGGTCATGTTCTGATAGTCGTCGTCAGCCACCACGCGAATGCTCAAGGATAACAATTTATTACATGAATTATCATTCCCTTCGGCACCGTCTGAGCGGCAGCCCAAGCACTCTGAGCATATACATGCCCTCCGTAAGCCCCATTCTCGCCACCGGTCGGCGCATACGCTTTCACTCGTGATCGAAATGTCCTCGAATCTATTCTCTCCAAGCTCATAAGGTCCGCGAATGTGACCACCTCGCGAGCATCGTTGTAGTAAGGCTTCGGCACCATGTTTCTAATGACTATGAGATCTTCTCAATCTATTGAGTACGCTCTTTCGACATTATGTTTCGCTACGGATATCGATTGAGGCTCGACATCAAACATGCGGCTATATGCACTGGCGTCGGTCTCAAAGCGGAGGTACCGAGAGTTGCCGGACTTCGCTCACCGAACCGAGTCAGCTGTTCTGGAGGCTACAGCATTCGAGAAACTCATAATGATGAAGTCGCAAACTTCCTTCGCTGGACCTGCGTGGCGATGTTCAAGGACAAAAGTGAGGCTCCCGTGTGCTGCGAAGTTGTCGTCCGTGAGTAAGATGGCACGATTTTCTTTTGCGACTTCAGTACCCGTAATACCCATGGCCGAGCTGACGTTGAATTGACACATCGCCAACAGTGATGCAAGTGGTAAATACAGCAATTATCGAAGTCGACAGTCCTTCTGAACACTGCACATGTCAAGAACAATACATGATCTCGTGAAATCAGAGCACGGCGAGACACGCATGGAAGCAGCAATTCATAGTGCTACGCCCAGGAGACCTTCAGGTAGCCACTGTCGATCATCCAGACACTCTTCCGGTCCCTGCGAGCGACAAGCAGCACTCAAGAACAAAGCATTCGTAAAAGGTGTTATTGAGATTAGCCTTCAGGTGGCCGTCAGTCTTGCTCCAATGTCATCGTGATTCTCGTATCAACTACAAATGAATAGATCATAGCAGTACACCAAACCTGATATCGCACAAAAAAAGCCTCGCCTCTGCTCTTGGGCGTGCAGATCATGCACGCTCATCGAGGAGGTCAGGAAACGTGAACGCTGCGGTGAATGAAGAACAGCGTCGGGTATCTTGTCAGAAAGGTCGAAACGCAAGATGCAGTAACGCAAGCAAAAAAGTCGTCCAAATGCTCCCTCATCCATCTTTCACTGCCGGCCGGTATGGTGATGTGAGTCGTGATGCCTTTAATCCAACGCCATCACGTATGTCCAAAACGCCAAAAAAGGGCATGCCCCATTCCCCGGGTCCTGTATCCTGTAATATCACTGTCTCCCATCGCATCTTAGCGACGGCGTCGCTGTCCGCTCGCCGTTGTCCTGTTTGGGTTCATGTCGCAGGTGGATTCATGCCTCCTGCAATTGTCCTTGCGTTTCTGAGGAGCACCGCAGAACTGACAGCTGTATCGATATAACTCAAGGTGGACATTGTCGATGTGGCGGGTGAGATCCTTTTCCTCTTTGAAGCTCCACTGGCAACCCTCGTAGGTGCATGGGTGCATGGCAGCGTTGGGATCATGCTGACGAGCCCAGTGACGCTGAACTTGTCGTTCATCGGCATTGACGTAACCGCATCCCTCCGGGCAGGACCACAAAAGATGGGCTAGATCCACTGGATCTTCCTGCGCGCTCGCGTTGAATCCAAAGTCGGCAGGAGGGTCGGTAATGTAAGTCAAGATATGTTCAAGTCCATCTAAGTGGTCTGAGGTTCTAGGTGTATCTGGCGCATAGTCGGCCCCATTTTCGCTGCTTTGAAGCTCGGAGGTTATGATGTTGGTCGAGGAAGAGTCGTTGAAGAAGTCGCCAGCCCGGATCTCATTTGGGTCAAAGTGAGATTCCGCCAACGACGACTGCGGATAGCGATATTGTGAGCCATAGTCTGGCTGGTCGAAGGTGGTGCCTTGATCTTCAACCATTGACTCGAACTCGTCGAAGACATTCTCGTTCGGATCAAAGATGGGCTCGGCTGAAGATGACTGCGGGTAGGCGAGCGCAAATTGGCCGTGCGACTGATGAGTGTCGAAAGTGTTGGCTTCGAAGGCAAGACTAGTGTCTGCTGTGCCATTCACGTAGTTGGCCAGCAGTTGCATTCGAATGACATCTTCAGTTGCCTGGCGCTGGAAGTTGTTTTCGGCGCGACTGATGTAGTTCGGATCGTAGGTGAGACCGACATTGACTTCAGCATTGCCGACGGCGTCATCGTAATCGCACTCCTGGCCTGGATCTTCGAAGGCTGGTGTAGGGTTGCAAGTGTGACGCGGGACGATATCGTGGGCGTAGTCGTTCTCTTCCTCCGTCTGCGAAATCTGCGCACGACGTCGGGCCATGATTGGCAGAGGCTGGCACGGGAAGTCAGCAAATAGATGTCTTGACATTTTCTACGATTTCACTGACCTTGAAGTGCTTGATGAAGAGCGAAGTGGGTAAAGAGTCGTGACTATCTGCTTCGCCGTGAGATTGTCCAGCAGATCTGCGAAGCGAGAATTGAAGTGCGAAGAGTGAGAGAGATTGGAGTAAATAAAGGGTGGTTTCCGGGATCGAAGGGCGGTAAAAGGGCGATTGTATGCGTGAGTGACTGCTAGAGCAAGCAGAGAGTAATAGGGTGCAGGTGGGTAACAATGTAGAGCGGTATGCGCTGATCGTGACGGCAGCGGAGCCAAAAGACTAATAATATAAGATCAGTAGTAACAGACGTGGACTGACGCCCTCTGAGACATAGTAACTCTGAAAAACAGAGGTTACGGAACGTGAAGCACATCTGGACGACTGAGCGAACAGTCGACCCCAGTGGATCGCGGCCTCACTCACGTGACTGCCTGACTGGACGTATGAAAGACTTGGAGCTCGAGCATTGCTTGCTTTCGAGTGACTCTTTACCGCAGCTCCTCTTCGGGCATAGATCAATCATGGCGCAGTGACCAGTATTGCCGGAGGGCCATATGTGCGAGGGGCAGATGGGAGTGCGCAGATGCGCACTTCCTCCGTCTTTGTCGCGAAATTTCGCAGACACAGCACTGGGCTGTCGACGAGGACAAGACGCTCGCGACAGCGGGGCTCCTCGAGCTCTTTTATCGCTCGTCTTTTGCCCCTTGCCCGGAATTGGTGGCTGGTCTAGCCGCTGATCGTGACATGCTTGGTGCGGCACACGAACCTTGCTGGGCCTGTAGTGTTTCCACACTTGCTGCAAGCTGATGCATGGCAATGCAACCTGCAACTCCAAGCATGCAGGACTTCATGGATCGAAATATACTATGAAGCGTCAAAGACTTAAGAAATGGAGGATAAAGAGCATGGGAAAGAGGCCATATATGAGTCTCCAGCTGATCAGGCTGTCAGCGTGTGGCGGCTGAACTTACGAGGCCCTTCGGGTAGGTGACCGGCGTGGGTCACCAGACATCAGGCTGTCTTACCCCATTCGACTGATGATTCGATGATGGATGCGAAGGTCCGCTCGATGGGATAATCGAGTGCGATGTCAAGTTCTGGACGAGATGAGGTCGTTGTTAAATATGGTCCAATCCTGCGGAACGATCGGCTGTTGACCTTGCGTTAAGGTACCGGCCTGCGTAGGGCTACCAAACAATCATGAGACCTGTATCAAGGAGCATACCGCGGCGTGCTGGTCTCACAGGAGAAGTCAGGATAGACCATGTTGATGACTTGTGGACAGCTGTTGATAAGTGAAGCAAGATTCATCATCAGAGCGAATCATATCGATAAGATGCCATTAGGCCCGATCCCAGCAGGTTTACATGTGTCCACTTCTTACTCGATACAGAGCCAAGATAGGCACCAAATCGCGCTTGTTGCCTTGTATACGAACATGCAGGAACATGGTGATGAGAATCCCTATGTTTCGAGGCCTTGCTAAGAGAGCGGGCTCCCTTTTTCGCTGATGGATGAGATAACTTCCATCTCCCAAAAGTGCGCCTACATGTACTGCTATTTACTAGCGACCATGGCATTCATATATCTCACACGGCTCAGGTCTTAAGACCCTCTAGCACATGCGGTGTCAATGACGCCCCTACGATCAATGGACCGGGTCCCATCAACCAATCTCTCACGACCTCGGCTTCCACCAAACCTCTGATATACAGATGCAAGCTAAACGAGAACCAGGTTAATGTCCACACGGCTCCAACAGCTTCCTCAAAGCGCCGGCTCTCCCTCGATCCACCGCCTTGAAACTTCCTCCATATATACTGCACGAAGTCTTCAAATGTGATAGCTAGTGGCTGAGACATGAAGAAGGCAAACTCGCCCATGTCTCTTCGTGTCACGTTGAACATCTGATACTGATGGACGAGGCAGCTGATGGCGAACGTGAGGTATAGATGCGTGTAGCGTGAGGCAAGACTGCCCTTTCGTAGACAGAGCAGACGTGTTATTCGCGTTGCTGGTTGGGAGAGCATCTGTGGCCTTCAATCAGCTCCATGTAATTTAATCGTGAGGAGGAACGAACCCTTCGGAATGTCTGATGGTAGACAGCACTCCACATCTGCCTCACACTCCAGGCTTCGCTCAGGGATCCCATCAGTGGCGGCCATTCCCACGTTTCGAACATGCCGATCGCTACTGTCAATGCCGCAACAATACTATATGCGCAGCACAGCCTGTCCCAGACCCATACTGCTCCTGCCCATCCGGTGACCGCATTGAATGTAAAGACCTCATAGTTCAGTCCTCCATTTTTAGACCGCACGCCATCACTCATCTCCTCCCGCATCGCTCCGCTCCATCCGAGCACCACAAGCGCGACCACAGATTGGAGGTAGTAAAATATCGCCCAGCCCACCTGTGATGTAACGAACTTCCATCTTGCGTAGTCTGCGTAAGGATTCTTGGGCACGCCTTTGACCTGCCAGTTCCATCCGATACCACGGTGCGGCGCCATCATCAACCTTGCAGCCCACTTGACACGTGCCCACGTGGTGTTGAGATCCTGCCATCGCACTTCGGAGCTTTCGCCTGCACCAGTAGGACAGGACACGGGTGCTCCATCGCCTTCCCTTGGTGTGCAAAGCACAAAGTCAATGTACCACAACAAGATGGCTATGAATGGCGCACTGTTGTAGTAGTCGTCCGATGAGTTCCCGAATGTGTAGTTTGGCTTAAGCAGACATATCCCGAGGATGACCGGGAAGCTGATGCCGATGGCGACTTGTCTGTTTGAGATGAGGAATGGTAGTAATGACAATGAAAAGCATGTTGGTGCGTAGTAGATAGGCACAGACTGCCGCTGGTCAAGCGGTGCATAGAATGATGCGGTGATGGACTCCATGCTCTAAGGGTAGTTTTACCGTGAATTTGAAAGATGGGTGCATTGGAAGCGAGTCAAGCTTTCCATACCATGAGTACTGAATTCACGGCGATGATGGGAAAAGATGAAAGTTGAAAGAATGAATCAAGACGGAGGTCATGTCTCGTATCGATGAGAACGCGACTCCACCCGTGGCCATGCCAACTTCATCATCGTTCTGAAGCTCAAGTGCTATTGTTGTCAATACAACAGTGCTACAGGGGATATCCTATGATCCTAGAGCATCTTCATGAAAAATAGAGCACAAATTGCCAGCCATAAAAACGTTTCGTCTCTCACGAAGTCATGATGTCACGCAACCGTCCATCATTTGCTTGCGGTACTTGGAGCATATGAACATCTAAACCCAAATCTGAGCAAGATCGAATAACTAAAGCATCGAAGGATTGAGCAAAATGGTCAAAGACGACAATACCGTGATTGAGTGAGTTACAAACATTAGTCAAATCGAGGTTCGTGGATCTAACACATGTACTGAACAGGGAGTGGAACGAGCTGGTCAACATGACACCGGACGAGCTCAAGAAATGGCTCTCAGGCTCTGACTCGCAAGAGTCAGGCTGGTCCAAGGATGACGGATCCGGCGAGAGTGTTGGCCACGAGGTATACCACCATCCCACCTTCTTTACCTGACGGCTACTCACAAGAATCCTCGCACAGAGCGGCCGCAAGATCATCGAGATCCTGGAGAAGAATCCAAAGAAAGACCCTGAGAAGTACGATGAAGAAGACCTGGCCCACATGCGCAAGGTCGTTGCGTACTGCAAGAGGCATCTGGCGCAGGAGGAGAAGGCGAAGCAGGACACGAATAGCAAGAGCTACAAGAGTCTGAAGAACTGGGGTCACGACCCTCTGAAGTCTTAATCAATTAGGTCGGCTAGGATACGTAGTAGGTCAATATAGGTCGTCTTCGAAGCATGTCCACCGAAGTCCTGAGTTCAGTCTTTAATCCTCTGGCTCTCCTCCATTCCTGTATAACCACAGTCTCGAGAAATCCTTCACCTTCAACACCCTCGCCGCACCTCCACGCTTCGGCAAAGCAATAGGCTTAACAGCCGCATTAACATCTCCAACAAACGCAACACTATTCTTCTTCACCGCATCGTCACTATCCGTTCCCACGAGACTGCTAAGCAGGCTCTCGCGGTCGCCATCCTCCTCAACGTCATGCTTGTTGAACCGGACCTCCATCTCCATGAAGTCGTTCGTGTCTGCGCAACCCGTGCGTTCTGGGTTCAGGGCGAACATCTTGTACAGGTAGTGCTGGTTCAGGAGGTGGCCAGATCCAGGGGAGAGGAACAGGCGGCCCATGAACCGGTTCTGGATGCGCGTGTAGTTCAGGACACCGAACTGGGAGACGAAATCGCCGGCATTGGTGTAGTGCTCGATGTGGCCAATGACCTTGGTGCGCTCGCGTCCACGAGGATGCTTCTCAGCCCGCTCTGCTAGAACCGCCTCGGCGATCTTCTTCTGCCCGTACGTGGTATTGGGATCATACAAGTCTGGATTGTTGAAGTGGTTTGCTGCATTGCCGAACGTGTATACCTCCATTCGCTTCAGTGCGTCACGACTGACTTCAGCGAACAGCCAGTCGAGAATGAGGCCCCCCTCAATGCCGCCTTGAGAGTGTAAGATGAAGACGATTTTCTTGATCTCCGGGTCGAGAAGGGCTTCTTTGATGCATGCGTACGCTTCGCGAATGTCTTGCGTCGCGTACGCGAAGTTTCTTTGCAGAAGACACTGGAAGAGATCGAAAATAATGCCAGAGGTGCCGTTGTGTACGCCAACCACCGGGCGACCGAATGTGAGCGACAAGCGATTCACATTGGACTGGAGCCAGGAGCGTCTGGCGACTACGTCAGCATCATCAACGAGTACGGGTAAGGATGCAAGCTCACCCAACAGAGACACCATTGATGAAGATCCAGTACTCGTCGTTGAACTTGCCCTCGGGATCAACGTTGACCTGTGGCAAGATCTTGAGCTCTGTGCCGTTCAGAGCAATACTGACGAGTGTGTTGAAGAACATGAAGCAAGCCACGTAGCAGATAAACATGGCGATGGGTGTGAAGATGTGCCAGGGAAGTGTCATAACGAAGATCTGAGCGAGCGCCAGTCAGTGTGTCAAGAGTATTGTACGGGAAATGCTCACAAATTGCGTGACAATGAGGATAGCGTGAAGACCAATACTCAGCAAATTCCGCCCATTCGGGTACATCTCGTCAAATGGATCGGCATCCTTGCCCAACCGCCACGGCCTCATGACACCCATCGCGCTTGGCAGATGTCCCAGTATAAGCTGGATGTCATACCACATAAGCCTGAAGGGCGTCGCAGTGTACGAGATGGAGACTTGGTCCGGGTTCCCAACCTGACTCGGCATGAAAGTGACGGTCTTGCCGATGGGTTTGAGGTCGCTGGGGGCATGCTCGAGGTCGGGCTCGACGAAGGTGGGCTGTTTGCGTCGTAGTGGTGCGATGTCTCCGATGTCCAGAGGTTCGGCTGAGGGATCGAGAAGGTTTTGCGCTTTCTTTTTGTCCTCATGGATGCGATGTTTGGCATCGTGCTCGGCCTTGCGAGCCAGATCCGCAGCTTTGAGTGCAGTATTCATGATGCTCTAAGCCGCCCGTGCAGTCGAGGCAATCGATGTCTTGCAGAGATCGTCGGTGAACCGTCTACTGGATGTCGTCGAGTGACGAACGCAGAGTCGGCGGATCTCTACTCAAGGTCAGAGCCACCGCGCGGCGGTAGATATGTCAGAAATGCGAGTGAGAAGACGAAGGTACGGGATGATAAACTCGAATGATACCGAGAGCCACAAAAACCGGTGCTTGTTGTGGTCGGAGGCCAGCCCGTTGGAGGATGGGAAGGCGCGACCTGCTTAGCTGTGCGTTCATCATGCATCATCAGTCCGACATCGAGAAGGCAAGAGGAGACAATTTGCAAGTGATGACGGAGACACTATATGGGACAAAAGAAAGCTGGGCTTTTCTTCGAACTATATAGACAGAGTTGTAGTTGCACAATCGCCCAGTCTACCTCTCCCTCACGAAATCGTCTATGCCTTCTGGGAAACGAGTCCTGCATCGTTATTAGCATCAATGTAATCTCATGGATAGAAATTGACATACTCTCGACATCCTTCACGCTCTGATCAAGGATCTGCTGGAGAACCTTGGGGTTGCTCAGCTCCTTCTCAACCTTGGCAATAACGCTATCTGCCAGCTCCTTCTGTTGCCTCTGCTTCACGCTCTGCTCATATCGGACCCACGAATCGAGAACGCTCTTTGCCTCGGAAGCAATGGCGGTCTTCTGCTCGAGCTCGTATGCCTGAGCCTCAAGCTGGGCAGTTTCCTATATCTCCAATTTAGCTTCCATCCTCACCAACCCCATCTCAATTGACCGATTGACGCACCTTTGAGACCTCGAACAGGGTCTTGGTGATGTCAATGACACCGCCAAACTCCTTGACGCTCTCAATGCGCTCCTGCACAGACTTGGTGTGGTTCTCCCTCGCCTGGTTCAGGATGCCCCTCATCTTGTCCTGCTGGCCCTGGGCCCACTCCGCGTAAGCTGGGCCACCGTACTTGCCGACGCCATAGAAGACGGTCAGCAGGGCGAAGGCAACGATGGTCTCCTCATTGAAGACGTAGAGCTCGTTGCTGATGGCCGCGATGGACAGACCAGCACCGGCAGAGAGGATGGCGGCCTTGGAGGCGAGCGTGGAGCCGGGTAACGAGTCGAGGATGGACTGCGCCTTCTTCTTGGGGTCCTCGGCGGGCACGTTGGAGTTGTAGCGGGCGGCGATGGATGGGAGAGCTCGGGAGGTGAGGGCCGGTCGGAGACGAGTGGCGCCTGCTGCGGTGGAATTAGCATCTCAATGGCATCGCAATTGCTGCGGACGTGATGCGACGTACTAATAGCGCTCCTCGTGAGACGCGCTGCCATGACTGCGATGGGGTTGTGGGCGGTAGAGAGATGGGAGCTTCGTCAAAAGTCGACCTCAAAGCAGAGAACGGAGAAGCTCAAGCAGGCCCGGCTAAACTTCGGCCCTGAAACTGCCGATACCAGATCGGGCGCGCATCATGAAAAAAGTTGACCTGCAAGCGAGCACGAGATCACGAATTGGATACTTGCGCAGATAATCTTGCTAGACTTGTCGTTTGTTACCTTGTTCTCCGGTTGCACCGCTTCCTGCTTTGCTATGAGCTACTGAGATTGTAGCATGCCCTACCTCGACATGGACTCGAAAGCGGGCACGAAGCGCAAGCGACCAGCAGCTACGAGAACGAAGCCCTCCAAAGTCGGAAAAGCAGAGTCCAGCAGCGATGATGAGGAGCAGAACCTCGAAGATGAGATCCTCGAACTAGAAGCGCAAGTGCTCGAGTCACGGAAGCACTACAACAACATTCCCAAGTTGCTGCTGCTCGCACGCCAAAGGCAAGGCACCTTCATAACCACCGACACGACTCTTCCTGCGATCGCGCTGTGCAGGATCTTTTGCCGCCTGTATGCGACTGGTGCGCTGAAGAAGAGCAAGGAAGATGGCGGTTCGGAAGATGTTATTGGTAAATGGCTCAGAGAACGGTTCCACGAGTATGCAGCACTGCTCGCGAACAGTGTCTGCAATGGCAGCCCAGACGTGCAGTCGTTGGCGATGAAGTTGGACATGCGGCTGGTGAAGGAGCAGGTCAACCATGATGGACATGCGCAATGGCAGACGGGCGTCTTCCCGAATCTAGTCTCCGGCCTCTTGCTATGCGATGATGCAGACGAGCGCGCTGAATTCTGCACGTTGTATTTCAATGATCACGACGACGTGCGGGTCTTCACGCTGCAGCATATCACCGAAGAGCTGAAGAAGGAGGCCACCGAGCAGCTCGCTGAAGCAGCGCTCGAGATCTTGGGACAGCTGGGAGATCCGAACAACAACGACGGCGAGATCAAACTCTTCGCAGAGGCTGCGGCAAAAGACGTACAACACATGCTGTCCAGCAAGAAGCAGCGAAAGGCAGTCCAAGCAGCCTGGCTCGCCGTCTTGAAGTCTCCACTCTCAAAGCCCCAACACAAGGCGATCCTGACCATCCTCGTCGACAAGATCGTGCCCTGGTTCAACAAAGTCGAGCTGCTGATGGACTACCTCACCGACTCCTACAACGTTGGCGGCGCGACGTCACTTCTCGCCCTGTCAGGTCTCTTCCACCTGATGCAAGAGCGCAACCTAGACTACCCTTCATTTTACGAGAAGCTGTACTCTCTCCTCGACGACGACCTGCTGCACTCCAAGCACCGCTCGCGCTTCTTCCGACTCCTCGACGTCTTTATGGGCTCGACGCATTTGCCTGCAGCGCTGGTCGCGAGCTTCATTAAGCGTCTCTCTCGCCTGGCTTTGCACGCGCCTCCAGCAGGTATCGTTGTGGTCGTGCCCTGGATGTACAATATGTTCAAGTCACATCCGCAATGCACATTCATGATTCACCGCACCCAGTATCCCACCCCAAGCGACAGCGATACCGAAGGCTTCCAAGACCCCTTCAAACCGCATGAGAGAGACCCTATGGAAACGAATGCGATCGACAGCTCGATCTGGGAAATTCACACGCTGCAGAATCATTGGCATCCGAATGTTGCGACATTGGCCAAGATCATCAGCGAGCAGTTCACCAAGCAGAACTACAACTTGGAGGATTTCTTGGATCATAGCTACAACACCCTCGTGGAGGCTGAGGTGGGCAAGGAGATGAAGAAGACGCCTGTGGTCGGGTGGGAGATTCCTAAGAGGGTGTTCCTTACCGAAGATGGCGAGCGAAGTAATGAGTTTGGAGCACTGATGAGCCGGGTCCTCGCGAGCGCAGATGCATAGAAGACACAAATCTATTATGAGAAGCATGTTCAGTCCACGAAGCCTCAATCGAGCACTCCTTCCATCTTCAGTATTATCATTATTACGCTTTTCTATAAGCAATGCAACGTGAAAACACACACAGCAAGAACGCAGTCAAGTCAGTGTATGCACAAGAACAACACACATCCAACTACACTCTCCAAGCGATCGCCTGTCCGTCCGTCCTCCTCCTCAAGAGGCAACATGCAACACACTCGTCATGCTACAAGCACCGTCCTATCACAAACCCATCAAGATCGCCATGCGCCTGCGCCGATATGTCCCCACCTCCTGAGGCACACAATGCATCGATGCAAAAGGAGAATAAACCGTGCACGACCACGCCCGACGCCGTCTGCGAAACTGCATTTTCCGTCTCCGCATTGGGCGCCCTTCATTGTTTCCATTGTCGTCGTCATGGTCCTCTTCTTGCTCGTCTTCTTTCTGGTCTTCGGTATCATCGCTCAAATCTGATCCAAGAGAATATGCCAATCATGTTAACCAAAAATTCGTTTCCCTTTTTGTGTTCACCCAGGTCATGCAAAAAATGGCAAGGGGCCAAGAGCAGATAGGGATAGTGTCTATCAGTCCTTCATGCCCAACTTGCCGAAAAGTCCCTTCTTGTTCTTGGGCTTGTCGCCGCTGCCATTCTTGAGTGCAGAGGCTGCGGTGCCTGTACCGCCGGATGCGGCATCCTGAATGATGGCTAATCGCTGCTTGGCGCGTTCTTCGCCTTGCTGTGCTGCACGAACGTACCACACATTTGCTTCGAGAGCGTCCTGCCGGCAGCCGATGCCAATCTCCTTGAAGTAGCCGACAGCGTATTCTGCTTTCGCGTAGCCTGTATAGACGTTAGTCGGGAGAAGTTTAGTATGGTGGGAATGGGCGTACCGAGATCAGCAGACCGCTTTGCCCACTCGAAGGCCTCGTTCTCATCCTTGGCCAAAATCGGCTCCGCACCGAACAAGTACCACGCGCAAAGGGCCATCATAGCTTCAGGCACACCAGCCTGCGCAGCACCATTGTAGAAGTGAATGCTAAGTGCAGCATCCTTAGGGCACTTCAGCATGCCGTGCTCGTATGCCTTGCCCATAACCAGATTCGCCTCTGGGTGTCCGAGATCAGCAGACTGAGTGAACAGCTGCGCGGCGTACACTTCGTCCTTGAAGATATCGTCGCCGTACCCGTTCTCGTGTAATCGACCAAGCTCGTATGGTGCGGCATTGTACTGGAAATCTGCTGATTCGGCCGCGCGCTTGAGCCACTTGATGCCTTCTCGGTAGTGGTTCGTCAGGCCCATCGTGCCCTCCAAGCATGCCATGCCGAGTCGTGTTGCAGCACCTGGGTGATTCTTCGAAGCAGAGGCACGGTAGAACTGCACAGCCTTCGCGTAATCCTTTCTGCAACCCCAGCCAAACTCATAGCACAGCGCTGCTCGATAGCCTGCCTCAGCGTGACCGTGTTTGCTGGCAGCGACGAAAAGTGGGAATGCGCGATCGTAGTCCTCTTTGCCCTTGTTGAACAGACCAGATGAGAAACCATCGCCAAGGTAGTATTGCGCGAATGGATAACCTCTGTCTGCAAGCTTGTGCAAGATCTGTCTCGACTCTTTCAGCATGTCCTCCTTCGAATTTGGTCCCTTCTCGTCCGGCAGATCCATGGCAATCTGCACCATGAACACCGCGAACTCGTACTGCACGGCCGGATCTGTTGTCTTCTTCACGTTCTGACGGTACATCTCGAGTGTCTTGTTGTGGTCGAGAAGCGAAGCATTGCTGCCAATTGCGTTCTTCAAGGATGAGTTGTCGAGGTTTGCGCCAGGCGCGACTTGCTGCGCATATGGCATGGAGAGCAAGTCGACATACGACAACGGCCGATTGTCTGGCGAGTAGCGTCCTTTTGACAGATTGCGGCCATTCTGCGCCGGCGAGCCACCAGGTGATATTGAGCCAGCAACTGAGAGGCGGGAGCGATGTCGTTCGTCTGAGCCGCCAGAGCCGACAGTCAAAGTCGACCGAGGCCTCGTGAAATCTTCGACAGGCAGATTGATTTCAGGCACAGGCGAGCCCGTGTGCTGGACTTCGCTTCGTATTCGTGGTGGCGGCGCATGGTGGTATTGCAGTTGAGGATACATCTCCTCAGGAGCCTCCTGGCTCACCTGCTGCCCATTGGCCTGATCTTCCTGCTGTACTTCATATGCCAAATGGCTAGGCGCTGGTGTACTCGTCGTTGATATCTCCGCTACCTCCGATGGTGCGATGCTCCCTGACGGATCTCTCAGGTGTCCTTGGTGTGCAATGTTATGCGTCGGCGGCATTGTGTATGTCGAATTCTGGTAATGGCCGGGCTCTGGTGTTTCTAGATCTCGTGAGGCGATCGACTGGCTGTCCGAGTTGGGCGTCATGGACACTTTTGAGTTGCCATTCACCGCATGTTCATTCGCGACTGCATTCTTGTAGCGCGCCGGTAACGAGAAGTTTTGTGAGGCGGCACCGATTGGCTTTCGATCTATCGTCGACGACCGCTGTGGGTCCGGCAAGGCTTGTGTAGACATGCGAGGCGACGTGGAACGACTGTCCTGGCGTTCGTGAGGATTGAGGTGTGCGGGTGACGGGCTCGTTGGAGGCAGTGGCTTGTCCATGGCTAAGCTGCTCATGACGGAACAACACGGTGCCTATGCTGGCCTAGCAGCAGCGGCAACGTGGGCGGCGGGAGAAATTGAGGCTCCTCTTGGCCCCAGTTATGGATGTGGGTAGGAAATATAAAGTCGTAGCGCTGCCTTCCGAGTGCCGTACTGGTGCCCCACTGTGGACAACCTCAGCAGATGCCAGAGAAAGACTCAGCAGTGGCTTGACTCGCGATGCAAGGCTGCGTCGTAAGCGAATGTGAGACAGTCGCAGTAAGAAGTGCACTGCAGCAGAAAGACTGTCAACAAAAAGTGTGCCTGTATCGTATGCTGGCTAAGAGGATTCGTGGACGTTGATGATGATGCTCGCTGTGTATGAAAGGGACCCAAGATTTCTTGGAGGATCTGCGGCACGGGTTAGCTTCGAAGCGATGCTCGTTATAATTCGAGCAGGAGCGCGCCCTGAGGCTTGGTCTCGATTCGGATGACAGCATCAAAGCACTTACCAAGACCGACCTGGTGGTGCGCACTTGTCTGCCGGAGCCAGTGGGAAGAGCGCCTTCGCGGAGGTGTGCCTGGCTAGCTGAACTTGAGCTGTCGACGGCCGATGTGTGTCCCTCACCGAGCTTCCGGGCATTTTTCTACATCACATAACGGTGCATCTGCAAGCGCGTTTTTTCTCTCTCTCGTTGATTTAAGCAGCGGCAGAAGATCGGCCACCAAGCAAAGCACCCCACAACCAGGCCGTCACTGGTCGTGCTGCGTGCATGGACTGTGCAGGCAACCTTGCTGCACGCCTTTTAAACCAGAGCCTGCTAGAAAACCTGGTCACCTCGAGCACGTTGTCTCCTGAGCGAATGGCGAAGGCGAATAAGGACCCCCAACGACGTGTAATGGCGAGCTGCGGACCCGCTGCCCACCATCACCGACGCGTCCGTTTTCATTTCGCGCTGAGGAATGTTGAGGTGGGCACCCCTTTTGCTCCTTTCTGCAGCAACTGCACCAGAGGGCCTGTGCTAGCCTTGAGTTCGTCCGCCGAGGGCGTCAAGACCTTCATTTCGCAAGATTTGATGAAAGGAGAAAGTGCAAAGTGTTGACGTAGTATGTTCTGTATACGTGCGACGCGAGAAGGAGCAGAGGATCAGATTTTGACCTTCAGCTCGCGTCTGCATCTGTCCACGGCTTCCTTAAGGTCTGATCAAAGTTTAATTAGATTGTATTGCTTATCTAGGCCTTATCGCTTCTAGAGGCCGAATAGGGAAGCACAAGAGATACACATATCCAGCGGAGAGGCACAAATGCATCTTGCTTGCCATGATAGGTGCCACTTCAATGGGATTGTCGATTTGCCATGTATCATGGAGCTTGTTGCGCCATCTGGCGGCTTGGAACACTTCATGATCTTCTAGAAACATGTCTGGTGATATTTGGCCTAGTCATACTGCTCTTGTATTCTGCTTTCGTGCGCTCTCTTCGTGATACTCGCGGCCGATACGTCGAGTACATCTACCCATTGACACTGATCAGACTCTGCTACTTCTGACCTTTGGGTCTTGGTCTGAGACGCATCGCGTGCTGAAGCCTCAGAGAGAATGGCCTATTGAGATTGCTCGTACACGACTCTACAATGTCAATCGGCTTCTTGCTCTCCCAACATGCAATTCCAGCGTGTCGCAGGGTCTTTTCTGTTTGCCATGTGTTGCAGAGGAATCGTCTCCGTAGTTAGAACGTGCTCGTGGTACGTTCCTGCTCTAGCTGCCGCTGTTCAAAGGTGCATCCTGTAAGGGTCACGCAAGCAGATCCTTGCTCGCAGATCTGGAAAAGCAGGAAATGAATCCTGCAAACTCGCCAACACGGATCGCAAGAGGAGTGTCAACATCAACAACTGGAGATGCTGCGATGTTCGCACCGCACATCGAAGGCGAGCCGAGTCTCTTGTCGTCCGCTTCAAGACCTTGGCCGCATGAAGTGAATGATGCTCGGGCAAGCAGAATCTGGCTAGTACCAATAAATATTACGCACAGCTAGCGTGCATGATGGTTGCCCTGGTCGACGGAGCGGCTGTGGCAAAGGCCGAAAATAGTCGAAGCTAAACCAGAAGCAGGCAGACTTTGTGAAAATCGACGAGAGGGTTGATCAGGAGAGAGGCGTCGTGATTTGTGGAGGCGCCCAACGCCCAGAAGCGTTTGAAAGTGTCCTGTTCCTAGGACCACCACAGCACCTCACAGCCGCTCGTTTGCTGGAACACTCTCACTACACTCACACAATAATCGTCAGCCTGCTGCTGCTTCCTGCCTGATCGCTAGCACGGTTGGCACAGTGACGTTCGTGTGTCATACAACATTCGTTGACCCTACACACTTTCGCTTCTGTGCCTCGCAAACTTCCGAGGACGTGGCGTCGACAATCGTCCATTCGCTGTTCATACTGCCTTTGTTTCACATACTCGACTCGGACCCGTCTGTCTGGTGTTGACCTGCGTCAGTTCATCAGCTGCAGTTGCATAGTCTTTGCATAGCATACGATAGCAGCATATGTGGTGTCTCTGATCGCCCGAGAGGAACGACGAGTACAATATCATTTGGGGAGGAGGAGAAACCGAAGAATCTAGTCTGGCGAGAGCCGGCTGTGATATCCCACCTTGTAAGGCTCCTGTGCGACGATGAGGAAGTCGCATTGGAATGGAATCTCGGTCGCTAACACGCACATTCCGTAAACAGAACCATGGCGTCCAATTCACCGCGCTACAGCCATAGGGACAGCCGCACTCCTCGCCGCCGCCCCGAAGACCTCGAGTCACGACCGCCAGTATTTGCTAGCCCCACGACTCCAGGCTCGGGTCCGCGACGCAGCGGCTACCAGTCTTACGCGCATAATTACCCAGCATCGCCAGGACCACGACCGTCAGATGATCGCGCGCCCATGATGTCGTCGCACGCCCGGGATGGAAGTGACGGCATTTCACGCAAGAAGAGCTTGATCAGGCCGGAAAGGAGGAGAAATGATTCTGATGACCCCAATTATCATTACCGCAAACATGCCCAGAGGATGGCGGTGCATCCGTCAACGACCGGCCACGATCCAATTACGGAGGATCACGATGTCAGCACGCTTCATTCTGACAGCACGGACAGACGGCAAGCCGGACGTGGGCAGAACTTGCACAGGACATCGACCTCGCAAAGCCCACCACTGAAAGAGAAATACGACAATGTGCCGCTGGGAGGAAAGAAGAGCGAGGGCAAGCTAAGGCGCAATCACACGCAAAGAGAGCTCAAGAGGAGGCAGGAGCGCGAGATGATTGAGAGAGATCGAGCTTCAGTCCGACCACCAAGTCTATGGAACGTCTACTGCGGCATTGTGACTTTCTGGTGCCCAGACGCCGTCTTACGCTGCTTTGGCAAGCCTCAGAAGGCGCAACAGCGAGCATGGAGAGAAAAGATGGGCTTGATCAGCATCATCATCTTCATCTGCACGTTTGTTGGTTACCTGACCTTTGGCTTCACGCAGACTGTCTGCCCAGCTGGCTCTTCGAACAGAATACGCACAAACGATGTGGATAAGGGGTTCATGGTTTTCCACGGAAAGGCGGTAGATCTGTCGCGTTCGCAGCATCCTCTTGCACGAGGCATTCCCGACGGCGCAAATGTTTGCTTCGACATTGTGAACCCTGATGGAGGACTTGGATTCGGCGGATACGATGGCAGCTTTCTGTTCCAGAACGTCAATGGAGCCTGTAAAGGCCTGATCACGAAGAAAGCAGACGATGTCCCTTCCAACAACAACGGAGATCTCGCCTGGTACTTCCCGTGCCGTCCAATCAAGCAAGATGGATCGTCGCGACCAAATGACACCGAGCCAGTATACCCAGGCTACGCATGCCATACCTCGCGAAACGCTCGTGAGTCCTTCTACGGCCTGAACGTGTACGGCGATGTGTACTTCACTTGGGATGATGTGCGCAATGATACCCGTCCACTAATGGTATTTGGCAGCGATGTGCTCGATCTGTCGCTACTTGACTGGATCAACAAAACTGCAGTCAGCTATCCGCCAAAGTTCGACGAGATCCGGAACAACACTGCTCTGCGTGGCCTGGATGTGACGCGATCGTTTTCGGCCGCAGAGGATAGGCAGATTGGCAAGTGTTTGTCTCAGATCGCCAAAGTCGGCTCCGTTGATACCACATCCGTTGGCTGCATCGCGTCACAAGTGGTCCTCTACGTGTCGCTCGCATTCATTCTCGCCATCGTTGGTGCAAAGTTCTTCCTCGCATTAGCTTTCCAATGGTTCCTTTCCCGCAAATTCGCGGCCGACAAGGGCGTGCCAGACTCGAAGACTCGGAAGAAGCAGATTGAAGATTGGTCAGATGACATCTATCGTCCACCACCGAAGTTGACCGACCCCGCTGGTGGCTATGCTGACCGAACGAGCAAGCGAGGCAGCATGCTTTTCCCGACCACTTCGAGGTTCACAAGTCCGTATGCTATAGATCGCGCAACAGGCCGTCCGGGTTACACGACAATGGCAAGCCAAAGCTCAACAGCTAAGCTACTACCGGGCAGTGCTGGTTTGTACAAGCAAGGAAACCAGAGCCAGGGTACTCTCCCGACAGGTGATACACGTTCTAGCATGGTACTGGACTCCGAAGGCCCAGGTCCTGCAGGTTTCATACATGAAGCAGTCGTACCACAACCGCCACCAGAATGGCAACCCTTCGGTTATCCCTTGGCCCACACAATTTGCTTGGTCACGGCGTACTCCGAGGGTCACGAAGGCTTACGCACAACGCTGGACTCGGTCGCGACCACAGACTATCCCAACAGTCACAAGCTTATTTTGGTGGTGGCGGACGGTATGATCAAAGGCAAGGGCGAATCTCTAGCCACGCCGGATATTTGTCTTGCCATGATGAAAGACCACGCGACATTGCCCCAGGACGTGCAACCGTTCTCCTACGTCGCCGTTGCAAGCGGGTCAAAGCGTCACAACATGGCAAAGGTGTATGCCGGCTTCTATGACTATGGCTCGGATTCGACCGTTCCTCTCGAGCGCCAGGAACGCGTGCCCATGCTACTAGTCGTCAAATGCGGTACTCCAGACGAGCATGGCAAGAGCAAGCCTGGCAACCGTGGCAAGCGTGATTCTCAGATCATCCTCATGTCATTCTTGCAGAAGGTCATGTTTGACGAGCGTATGACTGAGCTCGAGTTCGAAATGTTCAATGGCATCTGGAAGATCACGGGCATCTCACCTGACTTTTACGAGATGGTGCTCATGGTCGACGCCGACACAAAGGTCTTCCCCGACAGTCTGACGCACATGGTCTCCGCTATGGTGAAGGACCCCGAGATCATGGGCTTGTGCGGTGAGACGAAGATTGCGAATAAGCGCCAAAGTTGGGTCACAATGATTCAGGTCTTCGAGTACGTTACACAACTGCATCCCCGCACTCTTCCCAAGATTGGTCGTCTGCATGCTAACTCGCTTCGCCCAGGTACTTCATCTCGCACCACCTTTCCAAGTCGTTCGAGTCCGTTTTTGGAGGTGTCACCTGTCTTCCCGGCTGTTTCTGCATGTACCGCATCAAGGCTCCCAAGGGCGGCCAGAACTACTGGGTGCCCATTCTGGCGAACCCAGACGTGGTCGAGCACTACTCAGAAAACGTGGTTGACACGTTGCACAAGAAGAACTTGCTTCTCTTGGGTGAGGACCGATATCTGTCGACCCTCATGCTGAAAACGTTCCCGAAGCGCAAGCAAGTCTTCGTTCCGCAAGCTGTATGCAAGACGACCGTGCCCGACGAGTTCAAAGTTCTGCTGTCCCAGCGTCGACGATGGATCAACAGTACAGTGCATAATCTGATGGAGCTGGTGCTTGTTCGCGACCTGTGCGGCACATTCTGCTTCAGCATGCAGTTCGTGGTCTTCATTGAGCTTGTTGGAACATTGGTGCTGCCAGCTGCCATCTCGTTTACCATCTACCTGATCGTCATCAGTATCATCGCGGCCATTCAGAACACCGCTGCGCCAGTCATTCCATTGATCTTGCTGGCATTGATCCTTGGTCTACCAGCTGTGCTTATTGTATTGACTGCGCACCGCTGGTCCTACGTCGCCTGGATGCTGGTCTACCTCATTTCCCTGCCCATATGGAATTTCGTCCTTCCAACGTACGCGTACTGGAAGTTCGACGACTTTAGCTGGGGTGACACGCGAAAGACGGCCGGCGAGAAGGTCAAGAAGGCCGGCTACGAATACGAAGGCGAGTTCGACAGCAGCAAGATCACCATGAAACGGTGGGGAGACTTTGAGCAAGGTAAGATGCAGCACTACATCGTTCATGCGGACCCACCAGGCTGACTTCCTTCTAGAACGGCGAATGAAAGGTCCGTCGAGTTCTGTGAACAGTTGGCCAATGTCAGCGAACACGCATCAGCACGGCTATGAACCGTATCACGACATGTAAAAAGAAAGCTCCTAGGGGCTAAGAAACTGCATGCATTGTTCCGTGGCGCACTTTTTGGGTAGGAGATCGAGATCGGCATCATTCGTTTTGGGCATTTGCATTTGGCGTTCGCTTGCTGTGCATAGATCATGAACGCAGCTGAGCGCGCGCTCACGGCGAAGGATATTGTAGTCAACGTGGGCAGCAGGAGGAGGTAATCATAATTTAGCTGCAATAGACCAGATGCTTTATTGTGTATGCTCCTGCGACAGATGTGTTCGCCACTGGCTGTTTCGTGGGGCTCGAGCTGCAACGTCCTGAATGTGTGACCTCTGAATTTCCTTATTAGCCATCAAGTATTGCATAACGTGCGAATCGAGGACCGCACAGCATACCAGCTGAACGGCTTGCTTTGTGATTGGATGGCGCCAATGAGGCCCGCCTTTGCATGTCCACAGACAGATCAGCAGATTTGGCGCCGTATGCAGGTTGTCGTTGTACAGCGCACAGCAGCAAGAGAACGGAAAACGCGCTAATTGATGTCGCACAGCGGGTTTGGCACACAGCAGTGAATCCAATTCGGAAAGGAGTCTTTGGTTCCTCCTGCAAGTGATCTCAAGTCGACCAAAGAATGCGCCGTTGTGTCTCGAGAGTGAATGTTCAGCTCTTGTTGTATTAAGACGAATACCAAATTATATCTCCGTCATCGGCAGCGACACGCGAGCGGAAGCGATTCCATCTCCTCTTCTCGAACTTTCACACCCTTGAAGGAAGCCCTCGTTCCCGAGAAAAGCGCAATATCGTGTGGTAGCACACGAACACCGTACGACACTAATGCACGAGGCCATAAACGTGTTTTTACGGGACGTTATTCGCTCATGGGATCCCGCTGTCCTCCTTCCCTTGCAGTTCTTGGGCTCCACAGCCTTTACTGACCGTCTCTTGCATTGCTGGCTGTCAAGAGTTATCTGATTTGCCCCCAAACTGCGGGACAGATCATTGCCATCCTGCGTTGATGGGTCTGTCTGTCCGCGCTCTACTTTTGTCCTGACTCGACGCTCGCATCGCGTTAATTCACCATGCTTCTAGCTTGAAGCCTGAACCCGACGGACCCAGCTACACGGGCATCAACGCTCGGAACCTTTGCTCTGCCTGTTGCAAGGATACCACAATGCCTGCCGGGATCTTCTTCGTCTATCTTTAACACATACGAAGGTATGAATTGGAGTTGAATGCTTCAATTTTGATGCTCCTGTGTGGATACTGGTCTGCTTCGACTACTGTCTTCTGATACTTCATCGCTGCACTCCTGCTCGGGTCCAGGTCTAGCTCGCCTCGCCTGCCGCACCTTCCTCAAAAAAATCCTGCCATCCTGAAGTCAACCACGACCTGCAGCAATACCCCCTCCATTTTTGGACGTATCAACGTGGCTTGCCGAGCCGCTGCATATAGCCTTGTCATTGTCGACGCCCATCACTGGCATTAACGATAGCCGGATAACAGAAACGGCCTGGAACAAGACCAATAAGGGTTGCATGATTCGCAGCTCCTGCCACTGATTCGTACTTCATCCAAACGCTTGACCTCTACCGAAATCACCCGGTCACCAGAGCTTGCTTTGCTCACCGTCTACTGCATTCCTTCACTGCTGAAATGTGATCGGTCCAGTGAAGCATCGCCACAAAACGAAGCATTTTATTTCGACGATTGCCACCATCGCTACCATCATAAAGCTACTCTGAGACCGGTCTCGTGCACCGATTCGAATTACGAACGACATGACAGAGTCTGAAAATATTGGCTCGTCCAAGCTTTACATTTTCTGATTCATGAAGGAACGACTTGACCATGACGCCACTACCGATATCGATCCTCGGAGACGATTGCGGGATGCCACGCTTTGGGGAGATGATGTTCGACTCTGGTACCGAACATCAGAAATACCTGACAAGCGCGGAAGTAGCGCGAACCACGCTGCAAGATGCTTCGTCACAGCCTGAAGAATGGTCAGATTGTAATGCGCCCACGTTCTCTGTTGCTCTAAACGAGGGAATGACCTCGTCAGCCTTACGAGGTCGGTTACTGCAACTGGAGTCAGGCCCTGGTATGGAACAGGGCACCCCTTCAGAAACATTCGCACGGAACTCTATCTCATTCCGGCTCCATGGAGAAGGGGCACATGGCCCATGGGTTTCTCAAAGCACTTATGGCCCACGTTCCGCCGACGAAGCACTCCACCATCATCTATTCGACCACTCGATGGACACGACCGATGCGGATACACAACATGCTCTCGACGAATATGCGACCCCGGCCCAGCAGCTCGTATCTACCATGCCCACGTGGGAAGTGGAACGACCATGCCGACCGAATCCAAACTCAACACACGATATGGCTCTCTTTCTGGCGTCATGGAGGATTGAGTATGAACATGGCAATGTGTTGAGTCACATCAGCGAGCATGTTCGGGATATCCGGCAATTGTCTCGAAGACCCCTCATGAAGAGGCGTCACATGCCCGACGGCTTTGATATGCAAGGCATAGACTGGGCTTCATTTGGTACAGAGTTCGCAGAAGTCAAGGGAATCCGGAGAAGATACCACCAGCATCCTCATATTCGACAATTTCCTAACTCCGCGAATGCAAGGTCCCTCCGTCCGACAGGCAATCACTTCGTTTTCCAGCAGACTAACACGGTGTCGAGGCCTTGGATTGAGCATTATCAGCTCAGGAATCTGGTTGCCACGACCTCATTTAACGATATCCACTATGTCTCGCGATCAAAAGTCATGTCCATTGGTCCTTCGACAAGTCAACCTATGTGTGTTATGGACCTGGATTGCTCATCGAACCCTGACACACTCGCATCAGATTTCCACATCACGTCTCTGGCTTCTGCTGGAACAACACTCATCGCTGGCGGTTTCAAAGGGCAATATGCTGTGCAGAACTTATATTCGGAAATCGGAACCCTGCCCACCGTTGGCTACGTTTCCCACCAACCACACGCCATCACGAACCATATACACAGTATGAATACTAGAGCAAGCGGTCGACCTACGGCGGTGTTCTGCTCAAACGATCGGCATCTTCGTACTTTAGACCTCACCACGAATCGCATCATCAGTACCATCCAATATAACGACGTCATGAACTGTGCGGCTACGTCTCCAAATGGACGTTTGCGCGTGCTTGCCGGCGACTTCGAAGGGGCATTGATCACGGACGCTGACAGTGGGAGGATTCTCCAGGATGTTCGTGGTGGTAGTCGGGGCCACGGATTTGCATGTGCATGGGCTGACGATGATATCACGGTTGCGACTGCTGGTCAAGATTGTCAGGTCCTTGTTTGGGACGCGCGAAATTGGTCTCTGCCTCTTGCTGCGATTGCCACAGAAAATGCCTACCTGACTTCGCTGCAATTCTCACCCGTTGGCGGTGGCGCACCCGTGCTCATCGCTGCCGAATGCGCAGATGCAGTCAACGTTATCAACGCAAGAACGTATGCCACGAAGCAAACCATCGAGTTCTTCGGCGACGTCGCAGGCACGGCGATATCTGCTGATGGCTCGCAGCTGACAATCGCAAATGGCGACCGACACCTTGGTGGACTCATGACATTTGATCGGTGTGATTTCGAAGGGGTGGAGGGAATGGACGGGTACAGCGTAGATCAACGAGGAAGATTCTCATCCCAGCAAAGGTTAGACTGGCTTCCAGATTGCGAGCTCGACTTTCATCCTCGTGTGAGAATCGACGCTAAGGCTCGCAGGCGGCGGGGACTAAGGTTGGGCGAGATGCTCTTTTGATACTACGTGCGACTTCAGCATTCGGCTGGTGCTCTGTTGCACGTCTCTTGTGTTGGACGTTGTCGACACCGGCTACATTGCACCACTGTTTTTGGCTCATTGAAGGATGGGTCGACATTTGGATACCCCGATTTGCCTTTCGCACCAGCATACATACCCCGAGTGAGCGTTTCTAGCGAATTATAGTCGCAGCATGAGTCTTGTAAAGGTAGGCGATCAAAGAGTTCGGGCGTTGCCATTGACGGCTAATCTTTGCTTGCCGGCATGCTGTGGACTTGGGATCATTCTGTTTGATCCTCACGAATGTTGGACAAAACAATCATCTGCTAATGAAGGCTCGAACCCACTGCTTGGCTCATCGTTATCGTAAGACGTGTTTGATCAGTCATTCGCTTAATCATTCCTCTTATCTCCTAATTTAAACACATTCGTGACTGTAGGCCGCGTCCAGTGTCATCGCCTCATGAAAATATAATACAGCCCTCATTGCAACTCGAGACAGTGCCAAAGGATAATTACAAGGGGTACATAGGACCTGGCATAAGAAAGCTTGGTCCCGGAGGAAGTATACATCCCCAAAGATCTGCACATGTACAACCACTTTTGATCTTTGGATGGCCAGAGTCCTGCTGCATCCATGAAATGACTCAGCAGAAAGGGGAAAAGAGATGCTTTTCAATACTGTGAAGGATCAAGCTGGTAATCAGCCCTGGTCAGCACGTGCCAGGAGGTGAAGGGCTCTTCCATATTCGTAGAATTTCAAGCTTGGACCCGCCAAGTTCGAGACAGAAGGAAATTTTGCTTGCTCCGTCGAGCGACTGGGAGCTCGCTGCCTTGCTCGTCTTCCAGCATGCCTGCTGAAGATTCCCGTTCTTCATAGAGGTCAGCTTCCACAGCAAAGCATAGCTGCCAAGACGAACGAATGTGTTCAGTTGCTTGTGACTGTCAACGTGCAGAAGCTAATGGCTTGCGCAAGATGTGCGGACTGATGGTCCGACAGGTCGTGATCGGTGATCCCCGTGAATCGCTTGGTCTTGTGAGGGGCCGCAGACCAGGGACGGGCCTTGCGATGGCCCCACTCGAACTGACTTGAGCGACGAGTGCACTTCAACCTCTGCACCGGGATGTGCCCGCGGTTCAATGATCCTGATTGCCGGGCCCTAGCGTACAGCACGCACCCACATGTCAAGTACAGAGTTGGGACTTAGTGGGTACGCCCGTCCAGATCAGTGCTGCATCAAGGGAGGCCGCTAGGGTTCGTTGCAAGGGAATGTCTCGTGAATCGTTCACGACGGTCACCTGCCCTGCGCCAGGAACTTGCAAAAGCGTCTGAATTTGCACTAACCAAGGATCGTAGATCACTTCCTGGCAGAACAGGGCGATAGGCGGATAATTGTTGCCGGTCTTGAATTTGCAAGCAGATCCGGCACCAGGGCCCCTGTCCTGACCTTCGACAGTGCGCAGTCACGGTCGGATGGAGATTGGGAATACAGAGCCTATCGGCAAGCCCCTGCAACTCTGGCTCAAAGCCACGTCCGTTTCAGCTCGTGCGTTCAGCGTTTACAGCGGCTCTAACGTTTCCGATCACCGTTGACGTTTTGACATCGCATCCATGGACATGCTTTGTCCTTGGCCGCCGGAATAGTCAGTCCACATGCGCTTGCGGCCGTCGACTAGGGAGTTGGCGACAACCTGCTGCCACATGCTTGGCGAGACAAATGAATTCGTTTGTGCGGGCGCGTAGCCTCCCGCTTGCTGTGGTGGCATATTGGCCTGCATCTGCATTTCCGGTGATGCGTATGCGGCCTGCTGAGGATGGGCATTGTACTGGGTCGCCATGCCATCAGGCGTGGAGCGCGGGTCATAGCTTCGAGGCACCGGTGGTGATGGTTGTGATGCCGTTGAGGAGGCGGGCGTGCCAAAGGCTGCGTTCCATTGGCTTCACAAAGTAGTTAGCGATCCATTGCCTAAAGAGGTTTTGATAGAATTCGTCGTACTCAAATATCTTCGTTGGGTTCCATTGTTGTTGATATCCGTCAGGCGATTGCAATGCCTGATTCGCTTGCCCTTGAGGCCCCATCATCGCCAAACCTTGTACTACGGGAGAATCAGCCTTGGGCACTTCATCCGTAGTCGACACCGGGGGCGATATGGGTTGTTGAGGAATAGCAATACTGTAGCTGACCTGGGCCGGAGGGTCCAAAGAGGCTGGCACTCCTTGACCTACAACGGGCGGTCTTGAAATTGCATGCTGTTGCTGAATGTACGCACCATCGTTGATTGGACTCGAATCTCGTAGAGATGGGCTCCCGAACGGAAAGCTCGGCTTCAAGTCGAACGGCTTAGTCGTGTCCGCAGAGAAGGCATCTCGAAGGCTGTTGACCTGGGCTTGAACCTCAGGCAAGGGCCAGTGCGGGATACATTCTTCCAGTATACGCATATGGCGCACGAAGTAGTCTCGAGCTTCACTATTCAATGCGGAGTCCGGCGAGGTAATCGAAGCCTGGCAAAGGATTAGCTGAATACTCATGTAAATGACAGCGGGACTTACCAGGTGCAGCATGACGCAGGTGAGAACGCAATAGACAGTAAAGCTGATGCCTCGCTGCATGCACATCATACCTGGGAGACCATAGTTCTCGAGAATCGCCTCCTGTATCCTGCATATCTTCTTCGCCGCATCATGGCAAATGATCATGTGGTGTTGCCAGTTTCCGTCGGTCGCTGTCAAGTAATGTATCTGCGGTCGATGCTGCATTATCACTGCGAGATAATGATAGCAGTTCATATTTGCTGAGAACGGACTCGGCAAGTACGGAGAAGAGCCGTCTTCAGGGTAAACCACGTGGAGGCTTTGTGGGAGTTCACGCAGCCACTTCGGAAAGGCATTGTCGTGTCCAACAAATTCGGGATCCAGATACCAATCCTTCAGCCTCTTGACTTTCGCGTATATTCTGATTATGTCCCGTACATTGTGTACCAAGCGGGCCATGTAGACGAACTGGAAGGAAACTTCAAATTCAGACTCATCCAGACCGGGCATTCTGGCGGGCGGATTGAATTCGACGGTGGTCGGATCGACACCAAAGTCACGACGACCTGTTCTGGGTGAGCTGGCGTGGCATGGCAGGTGATTCCGCTAGTGCATACCTTGAGGTCCCCCGATCATACCTTCAAGCACGTATAGTAATTGCCAGGTTCTTGTCTTCGCAACACAATCATATACCGAAGAGCTGCAGGGGAGGCCCGCGTCATGATCAGCCTTGTGTTCATGCATGTTGAGATCTTTGGCCATCGCCACCACGTTGACCACAGTCATCCATGACCGATAAAAGTACCCTCTCTTCGGTGCGCCTTCACGGGCCTTGAGAAGGATGATCGAGGCTTGAATAGTGCTCAGTCGTGGGACGTCCTTGAAGCTTTCTTCATGCTCTAGTACTGTGTTAGCCTTGTCTAGCCAAAATAAGAATGAGAACGTACTCGTAGCCAGCGCAAGCCACTTGCTGCCTTGGACATGGTCCTCGAGGGTCATTGTGGTGCATGCAAATATTGCTTCTAGCAGGAGAGGTGAAATCGAATCTCGATTCGAAGTCCATTGCTGATAGAATGATTGTCGATTTAGCACAGGAACATAGGGGTGAATATTCGCAAAATAGAACCGGAAGTACTGCAGCGCTTGTTCATCGTTCGGCATCATTTCTTGCGGGATCGCAAGAGGCTGGTCAGGGTTGGACTGCTGTGGGATGTCGATTTCGTATTCCGCCACTGCTGGTGCATCTGCCAACTTGTTCCTGTCCGCGATATATGGAGCTACTCAATTGTCAGCTAGGCCATAGCCCTAAGATGATACCAACGAACCGATAGCGAGATGATCGATCTTTAAACCGCCCATAGCTTCTGCAAGTACTTCAGCTGAAGGCGAGACTCCAGAATCCGATTTCCAAGTGCTATCGAGCGAGCCTTGACGAAGGGCATGCCCATCCATATTTGTTCTCGGCCACGAGCTGTCAAGCGAGTTTGCGCGATGTAGGGGAGGGTTGTATGCTTCATCTATGGATGCCTGTCTTGGCTGCGTAGGGACTTGGTGTGAGGCATAGCCAGTAAAGGCCGCCATGTGATGGTTTGGCATTGTGGTTGCTGGGAGCCCACTGAATTGCGTCTCGTGTGCCGTAGTTGGTGTCATATATGCCGAGGACGTGTAGCCGGCCATGGGCTCATAGGTCTGCGAAGGAACATGGTGCATATTCGTGGGTACTGCATGGAAGCTGTTTTGATGCACCATTTGAGGACGCTGGTAATCGCTCATTGCTCCCACCGCCATGGCCGGATACTCGCTGGGCCGTTGTAGCTCAAAGGTGTGGACTCCCGGCTGCGTTGGGTCCTTTTCATAGCTGACTGTTGGTGGTACACAGTTGAGCTTCAGGCGCGTACATGCCGCGCATGGCCATGAATTCGTAGTGGCAGCATCGCATTTGATCTTTCTTCTTCTGCAACCCTCACATGCTCGCATGACCTTCAACCTCTTGTGTCTGTTGTGCTCGTCGACGAATACATAATCTAACATCTTGTCAGCGCATCTCCAGACTCGCAAAGCGGACATTCCAATGTACTCCTCTGCTGTGGCGCCTCGCGAGGCGCGATTCCAGAGTTTGCGAACTGGAAGCTAGAATGCTGTGCAGACTGTGGCAGTAGAGGCCGAGCGCCATTCGCAGTGTCAGCCATGTCGGGTAACGACATCGATCTGTAAACGCCTGCAGGAGGCTCTCGGAGGATTTACGGCGGCACGATGTGTATGTCAAACTCCAAGCCGTGATGTGGTGTGGGATTTGTGAGCGATGCGACCGGAGAGCTGCTTGCTTATGGTAATAGAGGCCGGCAACCAGGGACGGACGATGCTGGGCCGAGCAGTTGCGTACAGTAACCTGGCTGCAGGGCGGCGACCATATATGACTCGAGGTCTTACTCCGTGTATGCGCAAGCCGGGGAGCATTGACTTGGAAGGAGATATTGTTTAAGATGAAAGGCGGTTCTCGCAGCAGGCGGCTCCGTGGAGCCGTTCTTCTGACCCTTGTAACGCCAGAGCAAGAGCAGAAGCCACTAAAAGATGAAAAGCTATGATATCAACAGCACCCCGGGTTCATGGGAGCAGCGATGTTTTGAACAATGTGGGAATGGGATTTGCAGCTTGTTAACCCCTCAAACGGTCAGACCGCGCCAGACAAGACCAGGCTAAATGCGACATTGTGGAGCCGTCGTCTCTAGATGCGACCCAAACTTTCAGAACCGTACACCAACCTTTTGCACGCGCCATCTCCGTATCAGTCGATCAGCCTAACGAGGCAGGTGGCCAGCGCAGTTGGGCATCCTTCTTGCCATCATCGTCAATAGATCTTGATGAAGACTCAACGCAAGAATCGATCATTTATTCGCTGGATGACAAAGCTTGGACTCATGCACCTGCATGGGCTACGAGTGAAGGCAGCTCACACAGAACATGCTTGCATGACAGTAGCCCCTTTTGCCGCTTTGATGTGAAGAAAATTGTGAAGAAATTGCGCGTCTTGCGCGCTGAGATCATGAGATGTGCGTGGCAAGCGGCGAAGGAACATCCATTGGTTTCGTTCATGAGATAGTCAACCATCGAGTGGCTCGAGGCTGAAGCATTTGCGCTGGGCAAGTCCTCTCAAATGTCGCCAATTGGACTGAAACTTGACCATCGCAACGCCATGTTTGCCGCTTGGTGCCTCGTTTTCAATTGCCATCCTCGATTGTCAGAGACTAGTAGTCGAATTGAACACTTTTCAGACTGTTTTGGTCCTCTGAGGAAGAATTTGCCGGCATAGTTCATCACAAGACGTCGCCTCATCAGATAACCACATGAGCCACGAACAGCCTTGATCGCACAATGCTTGGTGTTCTGGAAGGAGCGCCAGAAACTTGCATCGATCATTGTTTAAGGGTGTTCCGATGTAACAAAGATTAGTCAGTGTCGATTGTAACCTACGCATGGCAAGGGTAGCTAGCCCTGTGGGCATAACTAAAAACGCCAGCCGAGGCGATTGTCCTGGTGGGCACCTTGCTCAGTGTGTTCGCGCTCGACACACAGGATTTAGATGGAGACCGCTTGGTTCTTGCATCGTTGCTTCAAGCTGAGTGCGTGTGAAATGATCCATTTGAGGCTGCGAACGAGCGACCTGGAGCAGCCCCAGAATGATCGCTGCGGCTGCATTGATTGATTGTGAGCGGCGGTGGATTTTCGTGAGCCTTGCTGACGATCACCACCAGAATGGCGTTTCTAACTGTATCACGTAGCATGAGATGCAACTGCCCATGCTGGGATTGCTGACAGCTCGTAGAGTGGGTCTCATGCAATCAAGCTCGTCATGTCTTGAGTCGCCGTGTTGAGTGGACGCGGGAACTGCCGTTTGCTTGCTCCCACACCTAATTTTCTGGTAATCTTCAACTCGGTCCAGGGCACTCGTGCGGGCTCGTCATCCATGCCTTTGGTAACGGTGGCGGTAGAACAATCGATTGCTTATCAGACAAGGAACATGACTTGCTCCAATCCACGAACTTACATCTCGGCAATTAATATTGATTCCACAAGCCGGGGCCTTCCCTCGTAGAGTGACCAAGAATTTGGTGAGCCATGGAAGGTTCTTTACAGTCTTCGCCGTTGCTTGGTGCCGCGCCTTCGGCGTCCCTGGGAGACTATGCTCAGAGTGGAAAGGTTCGAGAACAGCACGAGAGTGACCTGCGTCAAGAACGTGCTCCGAGCACTCGCTAAAGAAGAGATCCCTGCTGGCCTACGATACCCGACGATGCTCTCCCAGGTGTCACTGAGATCGATGGCAGGTAGGAGTAGCCTTTCACAACGATATTTTCCATCAAAGCAACAAGTGAGCAAAAACCTGGGACCTCCGTCTACTCCCTTGCCATCGTTGTATCATTGGGTACGTAGTTGTATGCGCGGCCGGGAGAGATTTTCAAACGGCGGACATTTTCGTAAGGTGTCAATGCCGCCGAAACCTAGTAACGATCGGTCCGATCTTCGAGATGTCATGGCTACAGTCTTCCGCCAGGTATCAATTCTTTGCCATTGAGACATTGCTGAGACTCAGTAATGAGATGTTCATCGCCCAAGTGTTCAATTCTTGGTACACCGCTTGCTGCTAGGGCACATTGTACCTTATTATGGGACGTGCTCTTGTGAATCTCATGATGAAGAGTTTGTGGTCAGTATTGAGCAAGCTTTAGTCGCTCGATTGTTTCAATCTGTGCGTTACCAATCTCGATTAAGAAATGACCTGAGAAGATTTGGAGAAACAATATTTATGCTTGGTAGGACCACAGACCACTTGAGCTTACGTAGCACGCAAGCACAGTTCAATGTTCTTCGAACAGGTAGCAGACTCGCTTAAAATGTTTTCATTGAAACAACAAGCGAAATAATTCAAGAGACGCTGAATCATTGCAATCCACTGGAAGATACGGAGTAATCAATCACGAGTGTTGAATGAAAGATGGCCCACACGTGACGGTGGCGAGCCCTGCCGATGTCGGGCCATCCCTGCCCTCTCATTTCAAAGATTTCCATTCGATCATGACCACAGATCAACTGAACGCCGCAGCAGCCAACCTCAGAATGGACGGAGACGTACAGAATTTGAATCCAACGATATTGAGCGCCTCAGACCTACCGACGCGTCGGCGCCCGAGCACCACGCAAAAGAGGACAGATGGCGGAACGGGCCTCTTCGACTCGCTTCTTCCAGCTCACGGCTACCCATATGATCCGTTCTCACCTCCTTCTTCATCCACTTCTTCAGATATCGATGCCGAGGACGAAGCCGAAGAACCAATCGATGAACAGGAGATTTACGACCTCATTGCACCCATCTCCGACCCTGAGCATCCGCTCTCACTTGGGTCGCTTGCTGTGGTGAATCTGCCAGACATCTACATTACGCCACCCTCGAGTCCTAGATCGAACATCAGTACCGTGCTAGTGGAAATCACACCGACCATCACGCACTGCAGTCTTGCTACCGTTATTGGCCTTGGTGTTCGAGTTCGCCTAGAGCAAGCACTTCCCCCACGCTTCCGAGTTGATGTCAGGATCAAGAAGGGCACACACAGCACGGACGAAGCTGTGAACAAGCAGCTGGGCGATAAGGAGCGTGTAGCCGCCGCACTGGAGAACGGTACTCTCATGGGTGTCTTGCGCAAAATGCTTTCGACATGTGAATGAACTTGCAACCCACCCCGCATTGTTGGTGGTGTGTAAACGTCTCATTCTGTGTAACAGCAAGTCGAGGCAGTCCATGGCTCTGCTTGAATACTCGAACATTGGCCCAAGTGTCTCATAGCGGCGAGGTCCGATAAATTAGTCCGCTCGCCGGTCTATCTCAGTCCATGCGAAATGCGATCAGCAGGAAGGTTACGTCCCGATTAGGAAGGTTGGAAAGGAGTAATATACATGCTTGGACATGCTTTGGCTTCCGATAGCCCGTGCATTAGTCTGCTCCAAGATCGCCTGCCTGTACAGACGAGCAAGAAGCATGAAGAAGTCCAGGTATCCGTGCGGGACTACGATGCTGCAGGTGATGAAGCGAAGTCACTCCAGGTCCATCCTTCATGACAATGGTCAAGGATGCTGGTGTATCGGCATCTGCCTTGACCAAACCTTCTTGTACGATATAGGGCGAAATCGAGACGAGACGAGTCGTTTGCTTGACATCACACGGAGGTCTTGACTTATGTCCTGCTTACTTAACGCACAATGATTCTTTCGACACATGCAGCCCACGTTGAGAAATGATGCACGTCCTGCATTGGTGCTTCAAGTCGCTTCCCAGCACCAGAGTAGGGAAAGTGAGTACAACTTGCTTTTGTGGCTTCAAAGCACGCCCTTGTCTTCATCTCAGGCATTGACCACCATCCACACGATATCAGCTCCTCCGCATCGTGATCTACGCGTGAAACATCTCTCCGCGTTTTGACTGCGTGAATGTTCCCGCTCTGGTCTGCGAAATGTGCATAGTGGCTTTTCGCGCCTAGAACTGCCAGATCAGGTTACGTGGATCACAAACCAACACAATCCCCGTAGTGCCATTTACACGCCTTCGTGGCGAGCAGTATTGTGATACTTCACAATCGTACGTTCGTGGCGTATACTTTTGTTGCCCAAATTATCGTGAGTAGTCCGGACGCAACGTGCAGAATGCATTGACGCCAATTACGAGATCTCAATCACAATTCAGAAGGAACGCTACGACATGATCGCACGACGCGGAAGTCTCGGTTCACGAAAGATGAGAGAGATTTGACCAGATGTGTGCTTCGATGTCATGTTGATTCTATTCGACCATAACTCTCGCCTGAGCGTCTTACGCATGTCCCGTGGGTGACGAAATGGGTATCCCTGGTTATCCTCAATGCACACTCTTGCCGCATTGTTCTTCTCTGTCGTTCGAATGGTCGTGATGGTCGTCTCTGTCGGTATGTGCTGCAGCTTCGTCCTTACAATTGCTTGAGTATCTCTAGTGACTAGTAAGCTCTGTCCCGGTCCGTGGTTGCTGTTATGCTGTTCATTAAGAACAATGATTGCGCTCTCACGAGGTGGAAGTCAGCATGCGAACTCTCTCATCGTGGACTGGATGCCAACTTACCCTGTTAAGAATTCCTCACTGCAGGTTCTTTCTGTCAGCGAAAGCCCCCGTCCCTGCGGAGTTGAAAGACTCACAAGCTCAGTGTGATATAGCCATCTCGATCATCATCATATTTCTTGAAAACATCTGTCATTCTCTTCAAGCTTATGCACGCCTGCACGAACAGATCGAAGCTCATCGCATTGTCGCCCTTGCGATCGTATGTCCGGAACAGTAGCTGCACGAACTGTGGACTCAATCTGTAGCCGAAAGATGTCAAAGCCTCGCTGAACTCGTTTGGATCAATGTTTCCACTGCGATCTCTATCAAATCGGTCGAAAAGGTTTCGCCATGCTGCTAAGAATCCCCAGAGGCCACAGAATTCATCGAAGCTTATCGTTCCAGAGTGATCTGCATCGAACATGCGTATCATCATTCGCACAGTGTGGGGATCGAATTGTGACCAGTCGCCATTGACCAGAGCCCTCTGGAGCTCACGTTCGGTTAATTGACCGCTGCCTGCTCATATAGATCAGCCCACAATTGTCTCCTGATCACAAGTATAGGCTACAAAAGCTTTCGCTAGACAATGTCTGAGTGTAGAGGGCACACATACCATCTTTGTCCACAGCCTTGAAAAGTGGCCACAGAGCATCTCGGTCATTTGCGTCTCGTGGCGGAGCTGGTGTTGGCGGTGGCCGGTTCGATACTGGTGGTCTGCCATGACTCTGATGCGGAGGTGGTCCGCCTCTGCCATAACCATAGTTCTGCGGAGGCGGCGAACCGTAGTCGTTGTACCTCTGGTCTGCTCTTGGGTCTGGCCTGCTGTCATATCGCGGGCTGTGACCCGCGCTGCCTCCACCGCTGCCATATCTTGGATCTGGTGGCCTACTGTCGTATCTTGGACTGCTGCCACTGCTGCCATGGCCACCATCGTGAGGTCTACTGTCGTACCTGTCGTTCGGGCGCAAGGCTTGTGAGGGCAGAGGTGGGGCGGGTTTGTCCGTTCGCGGTGGTCGTTGTGATGAGGATGAGTTTCCTGAGCCTAGTATCGCAGCAGCCTTCGGAGTAGTCAGCAACTTGATCAGATCACATATCCAGCGATGTACGCGAACCTGCTCCGGTTCAACATGCGCCGGCAGCGCATCGGGATTGTAGCGCTTGTTGTACGCCATCACGCGTGTATGTAGCCGTGATGCTGTTGGAAATGGCAGTCGCGGAGGATGAGGAGAATGAAACAGAGTGTGACTGGGAAAAGAAGTTCTGATATGTCCAGCCTTGTTGCGGCTGATCTAAGTAGTTGACTAGGTCGCTACGAGCTCAATCGCAACCGTTTGCTGTGTTGTAGTGGGGCCAAGGACGCCTTTTCAGGCACAGCCCAGTGAGCTTTTCGTTCTCGGATGTCTATACGACGTACAGCGATCCATTCGCACCTTGAAACACAACTATCAATTCTTCTTCGCAAGAAGAGGGCTGTATTAGGCGCTTGTGCTCCGAATGAGTCCTTACGCGCCGGCATGATGCTGTGACGTACGGTTTGCTGACCCCAGAAAACCCGGCTGACCTCACGGCTGGCGGAGTCACTGATCAATTATTTATTCATCCAGCAACAGTCAGAGCTGATCCATTCTTTGGAATCTCATTTCGGTTCCTGCTGGTGGGCCACGGGACGGCGCCGGGCTGGCTTGCACAAGAACTGCGAGTGCAAGCCACCGACTTCAACAGCCGCATTCAAACATCTTCATACTGAGGCCTCAAAGCCATGGATAAGATCCGGTCCACAGAAGAAGCTGTCGAGAATCTAGAGAATGATCGCCAAAATGGTGCCCGCGTACTGGCGACCAACGCTCTGATTGCCTTAAGAACTCTCGTTCAGCTTTATGATCAAGCAGATCTAACGTCTGACAACCTTTGGCACAGATGTAGAGTGGACGCATACAGAATGGCAAGAGCACGACCAAGCATGGGATCTGCAATCACAAGCACACTCACATCCGCACTGAACAAAATACAGATGAAGTGGAAGGACGAGACGGAGGCAGGAGATGATGATGCTGGCCGGATGGTCCATCTCGCTACCCAGGTCTTGGACGAGCTCATCTCTGACCGAAAAGCCAGTAGTGACAGACTCGCCAGAAGCTTCGAGGAGCAGCTCAGGACGCTTCCAGCCGTGAGCAATCGTGGACAGAAAGGCACAGTAAAGATCCTCACTCTGTCATCTTCGTCAAGCCTCGAAGCATGTCTGTTCCACGCGGTCACAATCTATCGCCATGTTCACTGGACAGTCAATGTACTTGAGTCCAGGCCCGCGATGGAAGGTGCATCGTTCGCGGGCAAGCTCTTAGGCGATTTGATAGATGCAGGTTGTGGAGACAATGTCGAGGTCGTACTTGCACCTGAATCTCACGTCTGCATTCTGGCACGAAATATCGACATTCTTCTCCTCGGAGCTGATCATGTGTCAGGCGATGGCGATGTGAGCAATAAGATGGGCAGCATGAGCGCAGTGCTTGCTACGAAGACATGCTCAAAAGGTAAAGTAGTGGTAATTACAGAGTCGGACAAAATAGCTCGGCCAGGATCGCTCGAGGGCCACGCAGATGAGGAGGGTGATCCAAAAGAAGTTATCGATGCATGGCCCGCGGACACGCAGGATCGGCTCAGGCGTTTGCAGGCCAACAATCTTGTGGTCCGGAATATCTATTTTGAATGGATCGCGAAGGAATGTGTCGATGTGTACATCACGGAAATGGGGCTGCTGAGTACAGACGACATACATGCTGCGTCAATAGAAAAAGGGGAGTTGGAAGACGAGATATTCGATGCCAGCATTAAGAAGAGCTGATCTTCTACCTGAGAATGTGGCATTATCTGCTTATAGCCGCCTCAGAGTGCAAGAATGATCACTCGTCCTGAATATGATGGAGTAGAAGTAAGTCTTCCCTTCTTATCGTTGGCCTCTGTGCTGTCCAGTTTCACTCTGGAGCTGGACCCTTGTTTTCTGCTGCCTGGACAGCTGACTTCTGCACCTCAATTCTTACTTCTTCACATTACAAGAATTACTACAACATCTTGATCAAGCTCTTGCTCGCTCGCTCGCTTTGCATCATTTTCGAGCATCACTCCGCTTGATTCGATCGCTAATCAGTACCATGCAGATACCTAGAAGACCTAAAAACCCGTGGTCAAAACTATCAACACCATGACATCGTCATCATCGCGCAACGACGGCACTTTGGACGTTTATGCAAAGCCTTTCGTTCAAGAATGGCTCCGCGCCATCAACAGAAGTCCGCCTCTTCAGATCCACCCGCTACAGATCAAGACCGCAAGAATTGAATTTGCACAATACGTCCAGTCTTTTATGGGCACGGATTTCCTCGACAGACCCGGTCCGGAAGAATTCAGCGCTCGAGACTTCGAGCTTGTCAAGAGCGCCGTTCTGGACCCACAGAATTATGGTAGCCATCTCGCAGCCTGGCTCAAAGCGGAAAGCGACGCGATTCGCATTGCACAAGCGCAATTCGAAATGTTCAAGGTTCCTATCGTCTTCGAACAGTTGCAAACGAATGTCGGCATGCAGCTAGCCTCCACATTTGTCGTGCCCGGCCTTGGAGAGAACAGCCCACACATAAGAATCGGCGACATCATTCATCTCCGCCCGCTCTCTTTTGACCACTACGGAGCACCGCTGCGATATGTCCATTCCTACAGCCATGGATCATTCTTCAGTCCAGACATGTACATGCCTGGATGGAATGGCGACCTGTTCCATTGCGAAGTGCTGGCAGTGGACAAGCGGTCAGAGAAACTGTCGATCAGAATGGTGATATCATATGATGTGTATCAACTTGTGCAGACCTACGTCACGGGGGGCATATTCAATGTCCAATTTCCACCTAGGCAAGAAGCACGCGCATCTCTCAGGACAGCAGTCGAGACAACTAGTAAGATGCTCAGAGCGAAGTCCAGTACCTTGAGAACCGGCCCTGATGCTTCAGCTGGAACTTCGGTCGGCCAGACAAGTTGGGTCCAGCAAATGTTGCTTCCTGCTCCAGACTTCGGACAGATGCAGACCAAGCTGAATTCCATACACTTTCGCTTCAAGCCCAAAGACGAGCAGCTGAACCATGAGCAGCTTCGGGCAGTCGAGTCAATCGTCACGCAAGAATACGGCACGATACCTTACCTCATACACGGACCACCTGGAACCGGCAAGACGAAGACTTTGGTTGAAGCTGCACTTCAACTACTCGCCACCGGGACTGCAAAACATATCCTCATCTGCGCACCGTCAGATCCCGCCGCCGACACCCTGGCTATAAGATTGAAGTCTTCGCTTGATCCTTCTGCAATGCTGAGGCTGAATCCGCCTTCGAGGACCTTTGCCGAGGTGCCTATGGAGCTGCTCCCATATTGCTGTATCAATGGAGTTGCCTTTGATCTGCCACCCTTCCGACGAATGATGCAGTACAAAGTGGTAGTCACATCGTGTCGAGATGCAGACGTACTCGTAAAAGCCGAACTTGCCAACAGAAGCTTGATGAAACTCGAGAAAGAACTTCTGTCGTCGCTGCGCAATGATGTACTACCGTTGCCTGATCCACATTGGCAAGCCTTGTTGATCGACGAAGCTGCTCAAGCTGCTGAGCCAGAAGCCCTCATTCCGCTGACCGTTGTTGCGGTCATAGCATCAGCAAAGCCACCAGTGTTTGTCATGGCAGGCGATCAAAAGCAGCTCGGGCCCAGAACCGCATCGCGAGAGGCACATATCCGCACGAGTCTATTTGAACGATTACTCGAACGTCCATTGTATTCGGAGCATCCTTTGGCGAGACACAAGCTCAAGTCGGGCGTATCTGCTGCGTCTTCGTTGACCAAAGCCATGTTGCCAATCGTCAGGCCACCGTTCTCGAATCTCATACGAAATTATCGCTCACATCCAGCAATCCTTGCGGTGCCGAATGCTCTCTTCTACCACGAAACTCTGCTCCCAGAAGCAGCTGAAACAAATTCGCTGCTTTCCTGGGACGGCTGGACAGGTCCATGGCCTGCACTTTTCGGTCATCACGATGGGAAGGATGAGATAGAGACGGATGGTGGAGGTTGGTACAACCTGTCGGAGATCAAGGAAGCGCAGGCCGCGGTCTTCTCGCTGCTGCGTTCGAAACTTGCGACCCAGAACGAGATCTGCATAATGAGTCCTTTCTCTGCGCAAGTTCGCCGGCTGAGACAGCATTTCCGTTCAGTCGGTCTGCACGATGTGAATATTGGCCCAATGGAGGCCTTCCAGGGTCTCGAGAGCAGGGTCGTGATTCTGTGCACGACAAGAAGCAGAACTCGATTCCTGGACCAAGACCGAACACGTGACTTTGGCATCATTCACGAGCCCAGGCGATTCAATGTCGCGATCACGCGAGCGAAGCATGGACTAATTGTGCTTGGAAATCGCGAAGTCTTGTCTGTGGACCCTTACTGGAGGGCGTTTCTAGACTTCTGCGCTCGGAATGGCTTGATGAGTGGGCAAATTCCTGACGAAATGCTGGAAAACGCGCAGGCAGCGCCTTTCACGAGCTTGGAGCGCATGCTGAAGCAGTCTGCAAGTCGACCTGAGCCTCCTATTCTGGGGCTGACTGGAGAACTCGATGATCCGATGTGGATGCAGAGCGCAGCGGATACATCTGAGGACGACGCGAGCGCTAGTGACGAAGAGTACGGAGAAGGCTACGGGGAAGAACACTGTGCGGAGAATGGAAGTCAGCAGTATGCTGGGGACGGGGGCCAGGATGTGGAGACCGTCGATCAGTCGAAGCTGGAAGACAATGGCGGTGCAAGTAGCCATTATGGTGCTATCGGGGAGCCATTGGTGACGCGATTGAAAGTGTCCAAGTAGTCGGTGCCAAAGCTCATGTCGCCGTGAGTCTTTGCCTCTTTCCACGAGACTGTGTCGAGTAAGAGAGCGGAGAAGGTGTTGCACGAGAGTCTCAATCGGGAGGTATTTCGAAATCAGCAAGATTGTGTACGCATTTCCCATATATACCGTACGGCTCGTTTGCACCGGCCGGCACTCATGTTTTACACTCAGTTGTGCGAGGTAGAGCATAAATGTTCAGACTGCTGACAGCTTCTTCGAGACTAGAATGTGATGCCATTCGACCAGCCATTGGCTAAGGTACCAGTGCCATTCAGACTTGCGCCGTCGTTACCCAGCATTGCGTCACCACCGCCCATCATCATGTTAGCATCGAAGCCAGCGTTGAAGTTCATAGGGTCGAAGCCACCCGTGTTGACAAAATCCAACTCTTGCGGACCCGCAGTCCATTCAGTCGATGTTGGATCAGGATCGTTAAATTGCAAAACCATCTTGTCCCAGGTCATCCAATCCATGCTACCAATATCTTGGTTCTCCTGGAGCATGTTGCTAATTGGCTCGACTGTCGCAGCATTGCCGAGAGGGGAGCTGCCAAATGCTCCACGGATGGGCACCATATCCGCTGGCGTCGTGGCTATAGGCGTAAATTTGAATTCTCTACCCGTGTCGGGCGTTGCTGTGGATGTACCTGCGGCTTCTCTAAATCAGCATGAATAAGACTGGTGCCAGTGGGAAAGCATACCCGTAGATGGACTGTGCACTTTCTGTAAGATCGCCTCCATAGCTTTTGCTGCCTTGTCAGTATCCGCGAAGTGATTCACAGGTTGCTTCCAGATATTATAGGACTTCTCGATCAGCAAGCGCATCTCGTCTATTCGTTCCCGGTTTGGACCCGCCAATGATGGCGAAGGTGCGTTCGAAATCAGGTGCAATTCTAGGCACAAGATCATGGCGCCGAGAAGGAAGTCTGCCGCATTCATGGCAGCAACATAAAAGCGTGATGAGCTCAACTGGCCACCATCTTGAGCTGCAAGGAAGATAGCTTCGTGATGTTCCATTATGCGCATCGCAGCTTTCACACAGATCTCCCGCGATCGTTCCCTTTCCGTACCAACACTATCTTGAGACATGTACCGCCGATGGAGGACACATCGCGTCTTGTGAAATAGCAATTCAAGCTTGTATTTGTTGAAGATCATACCGGGCGTGTCCAAGATCGCTTGGCTGATGCCCGCGAACTTCAGATTCGCTGGCGTGTCTGCTCGTATCTCTTCAATCTGTCTTTCCAGTCTCATCACCTCCTCGTAGTCGGGCGGGTGGGTCATGTTCGACATGTCGCAGGCTCGTGCGAAAGTCTTGCTCAAACGGTTCTTGATGACACGATACGATACGGGCTGCACGTCGCTCGGCGATCTAGCCGTAGGAAGCTCCGTACTGTCTGGACCGAAATCAACATCAAGTAGGTAATGGGGTGGCTTCGTATCGCTGAGGACCTCCAAAATCATGCTCGGCATTCCTTCCTGGTAAGAATGTAGCACATCGAAAGTGTACATGATGTTCCAGGCCCGCCGACGCATTTCCGAGTCAAAGACACTAATGTTTGAATAGTTGTCTCCATCGCGGTGATAACCCATTCGCAAAGCTAGGCGTATGATGTAGGATAACATCAACCAGATGTGATGTCCGCGGCCGAAGTTCATGTATTCACAGCTGACCAAGAGCATCAGTGCCTCCAGAACATATCTCTGAGGTTTCGTGTAGTCAGCCAGCGCCATAGCAGATGCTGCGAGCTGTTGGAGCTTGTCGGGATTCAGGCTGGGATGAACTGTGCTTCTGCGTTCGTTGGTGATGGTGAACAACGCGATCTTAGAGCCAAGCGACAGGATACAATACAGCAGTGCCAACCACATTGTACTAATTTTGTTTGGTTTCGACCAGAGCATGTCATATTGAATTAAGAACGTAGGCTGATGAATCATCCCAAGAGCAGGGTCGGTGGAGTTGAACCAGTGCCAAAGAAGACGATCAGCGACGTGCTTTGGGGGCAATGAACTTATCAGAACATCTCGGGTCACTGGAGGAGGGACACCGACAATAACGACCTTGGAGAAACTCGAGTATTGTTCATCCTTGGTCAAGTCTTCGGGTATCGAATCGTCCGCCTCATCATCGTCAACACTGTCGCGTAGATCTGCAATCTAGACTCATCAGTAGGCGGTCCTGACTAGACGCCATTGCGTACTCACAGAGTCAAGGATGGCCTCCCTATCAAAGGACAGCATCAGTATCTCATCACAGACAATACAATTGAGGTTTGCTTACCAATGAGTGCCACCACGATAGCTTGCCTGGCCGCTGCTATCGATCTTCAAGTACGTGAGATCTTGAGAGACAGAGTCTATGCTTGTGTCCGATTGCGGGCTCTCTTTTGAAGCCGCACCATTCACATCTTCTGATGGCCGTGAGTTCCTCGACCGAATCGATGCTCCATCTTCAGAACCGGGTGGACTTGGGCCGTTTCCGCCCTACATGATACAGGTATATCAGCGCGATAGGTTCTTACAAACACATTAAATGCAGAGGAACGATTTATAGACCCAGGTTCGTCGTCACTTCCGTATCTAAGAAGAGTGTACCGGATCACGGTGCGAGAGAGACGGCTTACCCTATTCATCAATTGTACAACCAGCCCCTCGAGCTGCGCTATCCGATCCTTTGTGTTCTTGTTCTGCCGCTTTTTCGCAGGCGGCGGTAGGTAATGGCACTCATGATCTTTTGATCGCTTTGTGCACTGGTCGCATGGATGCTGCCGATTGCACTTGAGCTTGCCAGTTCGGCATGCCGTGCACGACAACTGTTGTCGCGCTCGTTGCTGCTTTTGTCCGCTGGCTGCGTTTGAACTCATGTTACCCGGACTGGCTTCGAACGATGGGATTTGAACATGTCATCACGATTGTGGAGACTTCTGGCTGAAGTAATAACTTATCCATGCTCTAATTAGGCTTAGTGTGCTTACGAAGCAGATGACTTCGCCTCCCTTGGCTCAACTTCATCTCCAAATCATCAATGCAGCCTGACCTTTCCTGAAACATTGTGTCCAGATATGTTCATTCGCTTCTTTCGATGTGGCTATTCAATGAAAACTCTCATGCAGTTAGGACAGCCCTGTACCTCATCTTCCCATCGTTTAGCGTCTTGAAAGCCTCCTCGATACCGTCGCTTGACAATGGGAAGCTTTGCGTGATGGGCTTGATGCCATGAAGTGCGGAAAACTCCAGCATCTCTCGGTGTATTTGTCGAGCTGCGACCATTGAGCCTTGGATCTTGTACCCTCCTTGGATTAAGGGCATGTACGGGAAGCTGATATTCCCGCTGTCCACGGTCAGTGGGTAAATCGTAGCTTGCGGAGCCAACACCGGGATGAATAGGTCCCAATCCGGTGGCGACGCTGAGGTCACAAGAAGATGGTCGATCTTCTTTTCCAGCTCGAGCTTGGACTTTCCTTTCGTCACAACAAACTCTGTCGCGCCCAGCTTCTCTGCTTCCTCCTGCTTGCTTGTGGTACCGGAGAAGACGACGACTTCGCATCCCATCTTGGAGGCGTACTGGATCGCGAGGTGACCCAAACCACCAACACCAATGATTCCCACTCGGTCCGTTGGTCGAGCATTGTACATCTTGAGTGCATTGAAGACTGTTGCACCACCACACATCAATGGCGCTGCGTGCTCGCTCGAGATGGTTTCTGGAACTTTGAAAACAAAGTTCTCGTCCCAAATCGCATGGGTACCCATACTCCCTTGGTGCAGGTTATGCTCGCCGTATATCTCCCTCTCCGGACAGAAGGTTTCCGTTCCGGTGAGGCAGTATTTGCAATGTCCACAAGAGTGGTTTATGTAACCCCATCCCACTCGATCGCCTGGCTTGAACAACCGAACGTGTGGGCCAACTTCTTTGACGATTCCAACACCTTCATGGCCAAGCGCAATGTCTGCATTCTTGTAGTGGACATCGGTGCCGCAGAGACCGGAATGTGTTATTTCGATCAAGACGTCGTTGTAGCTGAGTTCCTTCTGGAATGATCCTTCCATGATCTTGCCATTCTCAGAACCGCGGAAGGTTTTGTATGCCACCATCTTTTACGGTGCCTGTTTCGATCTGATTGTTGTCTGTGTATACGTGCTCAATAGTAAGCAGTGATGACTTGGAGTGCGGAAGAGAGAGGACTGGGGGTGAAGTGGACAGTTGCATGTTCATCCTGACGGATACTTATATTGGCATTCCAAGGCTCCGGCCTCACGACTGATTAATCAGATGTCGACCGAATGGGTCGATTCTAACTCCTGCTTGCCTCATCTCTTTGCCTTTCCCATTATCAGAGATGATAAGACAGCCTTGAACGTCATTTAGTGGACATTGCAGAAGATTTTACTGGCATCTCGGAGTCTTTGTTCGCGTAGATCATTCCATTTTTGGCAGAAAACGCCCTTTCCGGCTAGTCGGGAGACTGACAGAAGAAATTGGTCAGCTGTTGCGGTCGCGAAAGACTCGATTCCTCATTGCGATCCGTTCACGAGCCTTGGCCACAGAGTGAATTGGCTTGCATATCATATTTCACTGCCGCTGTCTCCATCTGGATCCCGAGTCTTCAGAACACTGAAGTGCATCGCCAGGCATCCGCACGGCTGGTATCGAACATCGAAGAAGCCAATGGCATCGAACTCTCCGACTTTGCCTGCTATGTGTTCGATCTATGCGAAATTGGAGTTTGTGTCATCACAAGCAGAAACTTTTGAGACCCTAGGAACTACAAATGTTCGAGAGATCTTCTTGAGGGCTGGGTCACTTACCTGTGGTTCGGCGCACGTGGCAAGACAGGGGACAAACCACCAGCATTGATGGAATCGCGCGATCTAAAAATTGTCCATTCAGATCGCTAATTTGATCCCGAGCATAACAATTTTCAGCGGGGCAAGAATTCGAGCAATCCAATAGCGTTTTGGACTGGATTGTGAAGATGTCGAAAGGATGTTTCGAGGATGACGCGGGTGGCGTTTCAAGCTTTCTTCTTCCGAGGTTCTCACCAACCACACCATGAAAACGGAATGCTGTGCAGCGCTTCTCGCACCCCAATCCGTGGAGCACACGCAAGCATAAAAGTGTCCGGTGACCATGCCGACCATGCGAAAGTGTTTGCCTTTGCAACCAGTCATAGCCACGCTCCGTGCACGCCTCAGCCACTCATTCCTCGCGTGAAGGAATACCAGACAGGGAACGATGAGCTGCGGCATGGACGTCGTCGTACCGGTTCTCCGTAATTTGCTGGACTCGGCGAGGCTTTGAATGGAATCTCAGCGCGATGGCATGCGTCATGTCTTTGTCCACGCGCCTGCAAATAAACGCGACAGGATCCTGCTTTAAGATCGTGAAGACTCTGATCCATCGCCAGAATCCGTAACGTTCGCGAAAGATTTACTCTGCATCTTACGCAGCTTCTCATAACTTCTCTGTTCTGTTCTCCTGCTGCGAAGAATTGCCAATATCGACAATGGCCTTCAATTTCACCCTGCCGCTGCGCGTCGCGCAAGCCATACTATCGATACTGGTTTTGGGCCTGACAGCATATGTCGTATCCCTTTGGGCGCCCAGCGAAGTCAACTTCTTGCTTTTCACGTCCATATGGACATTCCTCGCTCTCGCGTACTTGATTGTCACGCCTGGCAAATTTCCAGAGGCTGCACATAAGTATGGTGTAAGTTTCAGCCAAACACCCGCCAATGACATGGAAAGAGCGAATATTGATGGACTGTTCCAGATCCTTGCAGCCGAAATAATCACTGCAATCTTCTGGTTCGCGGGCTTTATTGCATGTGCTGTGCTCTTGACAGACACTGGCTGTCGTCGTGGTAGCGGATGCCGCTCGCTTCAAGCAGCGACCGTCTTTGGCGCCTTTGAATGGTACAGAGATCAAAGCCAAAACTCAACAGAGCAGCCGGCTAATCGGATCTAGGGTTCTCTTCATGGCCACTACGATCATGGCTGGTCTTCACGCTTGGAGGACGAGAAACTCATACGATGACCGCGCAGACCCTCAGATGCAGGTGAACCCAAGCGTCTAAGAAATAGCCAATGGACAGAGATATGAGCAAGTCATTCAATGCCATTGAAGCTACAGATCGGTGGAAGCAAAGCAAGATTGCGTCTAACTCTTTCATGTTTCTTGATACCCCTGGGAGGTCGGTTGATATCTCATTCGAGCATGGCGATATGTTTCCAGGCCTGAAAGTTGATCACGGCCATTTATGCAATGGAAATTGAGTACCAACAGTTCGCATTCTTCAGTACCCCAGTATCCCCCCGAAGCTCACATACCAGCCGCGTACCGTGCGCTCCTCACTCCTCCTCAGAAGAGCTGGACCATATTTCAGAGCTAGGAATTGATGAGTCTTCGCTAAGGTCCTCATCTGATTCGTTGCCATCACGACCACGATCGTCTCTATGTCGTTTGCGAAATGCATCCATGATCTCAGCATGCTCGCGGTGGAGGTGCACGAACTTCCCATTGCTAAGACGCTCAGCTGGCTTGAAGTCTTCCACCGATCGCTGCACCTCTCGACGTTTCTCCTCCCCACTCCGACACTGACAGATCATAAATGACATCGCTCCTGTGCTAAGGACTTTCCACCGCTTGAGAGCCAAGACCAACTCGTTGCGCAGCATCATGACTTGATATTGAAGCAGATCTGCTCTTCGGCTTTCCAACGTCAGGGCATCCATAAGAAGATCTTGACGAGCAAGCATGTCATCGAGTTTTTGGAAAGCAGGCGTGGACCGCGATCCTAACGGAGTAGCTCGTTTAATTTTTTCCAGGACGCTCTCGATGCCTTGGCTTCCCGGCACAGAAGGCAGTTCTGAGATCTCTTTCGGGAAGGAAGCGAAGGCTTCGTCGCGCGTGATGCCGATCATGTCGATGTAGTCCAGCACGCTGCCCTCTTCGAACGCCTCCAACCGATCTAGAATAGGACTGTCGCTGATCAGCCCGTCCACGTATGTCTCCAGATCAGTTCTCGTGTCGATGAGCCTCATTGGCGGGTCACTCGCATCCATACTGGCATCAATCCCTTCCTCTCTATGATGGAAGCTGCTTCTCCTTCGTCGCTGCGTGTCGTCGCTCCTATGCTTCTTGTTTTTGCGCTTCGTCTTTCTCGCCCTCTCTTTCTGACGACCTCTTGGAGCCTCATCATTCGGTTTGGTCTGGAACATCGATTCTGTGCCCGCCTCTACCGTCCAAGCTGGAAAATGAGTGACTTGTGAAGATCGCGTGTCAGGCACCTGCCCGAGAGAACGGCTTGATTGAGAAACGGTCTGCCCTCCACGTGCTTTGGTCGCTGCACCTCGATGTCTCGCAGACATGGACGCTTGAAGAACGTGCTGCGGGTCAGCAGTAGCGATCGCGCCCACCGGAAGTACTGGCCCTGCTGCTGCCATGATGGCTAGTGAAATGAATGTCGCGTGTCGTGCATCTATGCGTGACCAATCTAGGAAGCTGCGTTTGTGCAAAATGAAAGTAGGTTCAGACAATGCAGCAAACGGAAAGTGACAATGATATGACTAGACCGCGGATGATGAAGAAAGAAGCCATCATTGCGTTGCACAAAAGCTTGTTCCCCGACTCTGGCAAGAGCAACCAGATCCCGCCTCAAAAGCTTAAATGCAAAAGGTCCGGAGACGCGACCGACGCGAAGAAGGTGCGAATGCGTGAAGCAAGAATTGTAGGATCATGATGTTGTGCATTTTGCCTTTATCCACAGATACACCTACAAAACCCAAAGGCGTTGTTCTGTCTGGCTCCAACGATGACGCCAGGAAGAAACGAGATCTTCTCTCAGATTGTAGAAACAACTCCTAAACGCGCTGCCGTCGCCATGTCATATGCAATGATGAACGCCAAACCACTTTAAACATACGAAAAGGTTGGCCTGTCGGCAAGCGAGGACAAAATAGTGTGCGTGAAAGTACAGCCATGAGACCCAAAGAACCGAATGTGTGTACCCATGATATTGCCCCGTCTCCAAGCGCAAAAGAGGGGCCCAAAAGAAGAATAAAATCAGCAATGATCTAGGTGTACTGTCATCGTCCGTCATCACCTGTCGTCGATTGTCTGTTCGTGAAACCTGCCATGCTCCAGCGTTCTGCTGAGCTGAACACTTCATGACTTCAAGCTCTCTCCGCGTTGCATCTTATTCAGCAGCGCCATTACTGCCACACCTATCATTACCACGCTGATGGCGGAAATGTACGGTGCTGCTTCTGTGACTTGCAGATCTCGCCGTGCAAATAGGCTTTTCCGCGTGTCCGATTGATCCGAGCCTTTGGCACCTGCTTGACTGACTACCGCATGGCCGTTGATCGCTTGGAGTGCTTTCTTCTCGAGCGAGCCATTTGCGACTTCTTCGTGACTCTCGGTAGCTTCGTCATCGACGGGACCATCCTCTGCGGCACCGTCTCGGGAGCTCATTGCGGTCGCTTCTGTGGACTTCGATCTTGATCTTCGTCGTCCTCGAGATTTTCGCCGTGGGGATGAACGCGCCGCCTCTTCCGATTTGATCTTCTCGATCATTTCCATCAGACTGATCCGCTGCTCCTTCTCTTCGTCGCGCTCCTTCTCTGCCTGCTGCTTCTCAGCTCGCCACTGCTCAGCCGCAAGTTTGTACTCATTGAATTCAGCTAAAAGCAGGTCAAAACGTTCTTGTAGCTTCTTTGGATCGGGTAGGTCGTCCTCAGGCACGTCCTGCTGCACGTCTTCAATTGGTGTTGGGCTCTCTTCAACGATGGCTGGAGTTTGCGGAACCACCAGACGCTGTGTTTCAAGCCTTTTCGCCCTCTCTTCAGCGTCCTCTCGCTTCACACGTTCCTGTACCAAGAGATCCTCCGTCTCTCGCAGTCTTGCACGCTCGGTTTCCACTTCCTGCCGTGCCTTATTCAGTTGCTCCATCAGGTTTGCGAATTGAGCCGCGTTCGCCACAGCTTCAGTCGTAGAAGGTGCATTGGCTTTGGGTAGAGGCAGCTTCGGCTTCTCTGTTTCGCTTCGGGTCAAAGTTGGCTGGAAAGCACCCGTGAGTGCGCTAATGCCCCGATGCATAGCCGCATCTGGCTTCTCAGGTAATGGTGCCTGTGGTGGAGGTGCTGGTGGATCCGAGAAGCGCCCTCGGAAACTGTCTTTCGCTTTCGCCTTTTCGATCGGAGATGTCTTTTGCGAGACATCTTTCTTCGAGGGCGAATTTTCGCTCGCCAGTATTGAGTCGATGTGCTGCTGTGCGCGTTGCAGATCTAGAGATTGTTGTTTTGCGGCTTTGCACTCCGCCTTTGTGATCGTTAGTAAAGCCGCAAACACGAATCATATCTCTTGACTTACATTCAGTTTTTGTATTATCTTGTCCATGTTCACTGGCGCTAGCCAAAAATGAGGTGCCCTTTGCTGGATGTTGCTTGCATTTGTCGCGTTGCTGGTAATGCTCATCCTGCCGTTACTGTTTATTGATGAACTGCTGTTCGACCTTCTGACTTGGCCAAGAGGCTGCCCAATGTTGCCGTTCATCAATCCAGAGGTCCCAGAATTGTCAAAATCTCCAAAATTGAGATCCATCACACTGTTGGGCTCGTAGAACCCAGCGTGTTCTACACGAGCAGCAACCTTGTGATGTACCACCGTCTTTTGATCCTCGCTGACAATGTCAATGCCCAGTTCCAGCATGTCCTGTTCACGAAGCTCGTGCGGATCTGAGTCCTTGTTCTCTTGCGACAGACGCTGTCCATTGACAAACGTGCCGTTGGAGGATTTCACATCTCTGATCCAGATCTTGCCGTTCCTATCCGCCCAGATCTCTGCGTGCTGTCTGGAGAGGACTTTCGAGTCGAAGAAGCCATTTGTGGGCGTTGGCACTGTCTTGTTGTTCGTCTGCCGACCTATCCGTAGTACGTCCGGGTAGAAGGGAACGTTGATCGTCTTCCTTTCGAAAGTACCATTCATCGGCGTCAGATACAGCACTGCGGTCTGCTCGCCCTGCCGCGGCTTTCCCATTTGTAGAGCCCCATTCTGCTGCGTCTCTGGCTGGCCCTGGTGCGACATGCCGTTGGGATTGTGCAATGCGGAGATAGCCGACGCGGCTGACGGGCCCGACGTCGCTGAGTTGACAGACTGCGGTCGCGCAGTGGATATGCCTGCGATTGGTTCCGACTTTGACGGCTGCCAGATACCACGTGTAGTTCGTTTCCGTGCGCCCCAATCCCCATTCACTGCCCCATTGACGCCATTAGTCTTCGGTGCTGTCGATTGTGCGGATACGGTCGATGTACTTGAGGTGGAGGATGCGAGGGAGTTGAGTGATGAAGACGAATTTGAGCGCTGCGCCGTCTTGCGAGGCATCAGCATCCTTTCTACGTCGGCGCTCATGGCGTTGACACCGTTCGGAGCGCCGTTAGGGTTGCTCCATCCCGATCTGTTGTTGGCCAGGTTTATGGGAGGCGCGACTGCCGTCATCGAGGATTGGCGAGGGCGAGCGGTAGGAGCAAGTGGGTCTATCTGTCTGTTGATGTGGAGGCTCCTCTGGTCGCAACTACCCCGAACCTATACCGACACTTGGCGCAGCCGCAGCCCCGAGCAACGAACGACAACCAAACAACAAAGCAGACAATGACGGCGCTGGAAGACCTCTCATGAATTGGTCTGCCAATGTGATCGGCGCTGGGTCGCGACAGGCTCGCAGCTATCGAGGCCCAAAAGTTGAGGGTCCGTGTCACGAAAGTGCTCGTGTGGCCTGCGCCAGCCGCGACGTCAGACGGCAACAGGGTCGAGAAGAACGGCGTAATGATGCGAGTAGGCGATGCAAAGGGCGTCGTGGGAGGTTGAGTGGAGATTGGCGAGGTGTGATGGGTGTCGAGAGCGCTGGAATTGATGGAGGGTATGGCGTTCTTGATGCTGTGAGCAATGAGGAGGTCCTGACGAAGGGTGCCAAGCGCGGTCGCTTAGTTTACTTACTCAGGTGTCGCTTTTTCCGCAGCTGGAATTCGCGCGCATCTACGCCACACTTGGTCACTTAAAGGTTGGCTTCTTGCGATTTTTGGTGTCAGGATGCCAGATTTGCTCTAGAGTCAGTCATACATTGAATTATCATGATGCTAACTTTCGTATGTACAAAAGAGATATCACGTGAGTTCGCTGCTCGAGCTCGGACGGACTTCACTGCTCGGTCACTTCCCAATGTAGCATAGTATATTCCGTGCGGACGAGCAGCTTGAGCATCTCCAAGTCCCGCTCGACATCAGTTGCACCACTTTGGCTCGCCATTCGATTGATCAAGAAGACTCACAACGATGCCTCCTGTACCAGCTCAACATGGCGGCGCCGCTGGTCCATCGACTTTTGACAAAGGTATGCAGGTCATGAATGTATACATTTGGAAATGCTAATGCGCCTACAGCTAAGATGGGAGCAATGATGGGCGGGAGTATGCCGTGTCCGAACACTTCATCTCGAAAATAGAGTACTAATTGCCGCAAGGTGTTGGTCTTTGCATCGGTCTGATCTTTGGTGTCACGAACATTGTCAGATTTGGCCCTGGCCCAAATGGATTTCTGCGAACTCTTGGACAGTACATGGCTGGCTCGGCCGCCACCTTTGGGTACGCACCAGTGTTTGACAATTAGAGGCGTTGCATACTGATGAATCGCGTAGCTTCTTCATGGGTATTGGTACAGTGGTCAGGACGGACTCGGAACGAAAAGCATTCGAAGAATTCGCACGCGCTCGACGGCGACCGCTGATCCTCCCTGCGGAATTCAGATACCCACAGTCAAGGCAGATGAAGCCAATGAATTGAAGTCAGAAGCAGGATGTGTGAAAGTAAGGCATGTACAATATCGGTGAATGGGCACTCAAAGAGATGGTCTGTACAAAGTTCAATGGAAGGCGTTCAGCGACGGGCAAAATCTCGCATCCAGTCCCACGGCGCATTTGCCAATGATGTCCACTTGGTCGGTAGCTTTAAGCGCAATCGAGAAGAGCAAAGATTGAATTGATTGAGGAGAATGCGCCATGCTGAATCTTGCAGGTGCGACCCTGAATCACCTGTCTGCTGCTCCCTCGCACCTTCCTCGCCTTCCAAGGCAGCTGCCCCCCCTGGATCTTCCACTCCGCAACCCATCCGCCCCCGCGCATTTTCTTCTTCATTCATGCGCCATTCAACATGGCTCCAGTCGCTGATGGGTTGACGGGGAATACTGCAGAATGCGGCTAATGCTTTAGACTCGCACATCAACGAGAGATTCGCAGCACAGGATGCCAGCATCGCCGACCTAGAGCTCAAGATCATCAACATCCTCGCAGATGCACAATTGGTCCGCGAACAGCAGACGCGCAAGCTGAAGCAAATCACCGACACCCTTGACGAAGTACGCGGTCAAGTGGAGCAGCTCGATGCCGTGTTCGATGCTCTTCAAGGCGATGTCAACCAGGGCGCGAACGCCGTGTTGGATCTCGAGACTAAGGTAATGGCTGCGGAGTCTCGTGTCGAGCGACGCACCTCCAAGACTCAATTCAATGTTTTGAATGCCAATGTTGACGAACATCAAACAAAGACGGCTGGAATTCAAGAGCAGAGCAAGGAGCTCTCGCGCGTCGTGCGTGGTGTCCAAGAACAAGTGTTCAATCTGCGAGATCCTGCCTCCACTCGAACTTCATCGGATGTCGTCATTTCTGACGTTCTGTCCGATCTCGATATGTTCAATTCGGCGGTCGAGCATCATCGGCGTTTGTCTTCGGACAGTGACGAGCACAGTGGCGGGGTTCCGACGCGAGACCGACCCCAAGCACCTGTCGAAAGCCGCTCGGGCGAAGTCATATCGAGCTACAATGCAAAGACGCCGATTGTTGAGATCCGATCCAAGCACCGCGAAACTCAGAATAACGCATCTTTGGTAAGATTTACAGTCACTGCTTGATAAATAATGCACTGAATCTCCTACGTAGGGCATGAAGAAGCCACTACCAAAAGCCGTCAGTGTACTGTCCAGACCGATAAGCACTTATGTGACGCCATCGACACTCAGGAGATCTCTTGCGCCAGGTTCGGAGTCCACCATTTTGGAGGAGATGCATCCTCTTCGCAAGCATGAACAAACGCCACATAAGGCACTGTGGACAGCTTTGACCGCTGGTGCAACTCAACGAGCATCAAGCACAATCGCCGACAGTGACGACGAGCCGATTGACGATGAGTTTCCAGAAGAGCCATGTCAAGAGGGCGGCATTAGTGGGCAAGAAGCGGCTGACGAAGCTGACGCCACTGCCGGCGCATCTACATCAGATGAAGACGTCGTGGCGGGCGAAGCAGAGGACACCGAGAAGCGAGTGCTTGACGATCGTCCCGTCACAAAGATGGATCGCGAGCTTTACATCGACCAATGGCATGCTGCAGGTCGACCGATGCCCATTGAGGATTACGTGCGCCATCGGCGGGCTTCTGTGAAGCTCAATGAGGATGGTGAATCCTTCTCCCCACATGCATGCATATCTGTCAAGTCTAACATCCTCAGCTCCCCACACCCGCGACCAGCGACGAATCAACTACAAGCTGAAGGCCCCTCCTAAATTACGTACGAAGCGCACATCGCGAGCAAAGCGGTCTGCAGATGATGACCAGCCAGGGCCTAGCCAAGCATCACGAAGCACTCCCAAACGCAAGAAGAACGGAGGAGAGGCTAGATCGCTGCTGAAGTCGTTCCAGTCTCCGACGAAGCAGACCAGAGTGGGTGTTTCCTCTCAGCGAGTTTGATACACCAGGCTTCACAAGGCAGGGCTCGTGCAGGGACGTCTGGTCGACTTGATCTTGGACCAGTCGTGCTCGCTGACGTTGCTCAAACCACATCATTTCCCATTACATGTCGGAGATAGTCATGTCGAGATTTTGGAGGGAAAATTGCTGTGCTGTATCTTCTGCCACATGTTCGTGAGCGTTGAGGTGCCAGAAGAAAAGACCTATATTAAAGGGATTGCATGCATGGGTATCATAATGTAAAGCAAAATACCGCCTCGAAATAAGCACACCGTACCAAATCGCATCAAAGCACAGCAACTCGTAAAGTGAGTACGCTGACGCTCCGTGCTCTGCTGTCCGGCACTTCTTCCTGCTCCTCCTGCTCTTCTTGTCCTGCTGACTTTCCTTGTCCGTCTACATCCATTTTGTCTTGTATATCCGGCTCGTCAATCTCAACATCGTCCACAGCCCACCAGCTGCCGGTCTCCAACCTCACTCTGACGCCCTCTTGTGCTCCTCGATCCTGTAACCACCCAGCTATATCAAGAACTTTTGTGATGGCCTTGCCCGTGCCTTTTACGAGTACCTCATCCTTAGCGCTGCCCTTCGCCATGACGGCGGCATCCTGTCGATCCAAGCTCTCAATAGCAGCTGCCAATATCCTGTCGCCTTTTGCCTTGTGTAGAGGAACCGACCCGCGTTTGGACGACGTCGCAGCAACGGATTGCGAGCGTCGCTTTTGGACCTGTGAAACGTGCTTGCGAATACGCGTTATGGCGGACATGAAAGGCGTCTTCGATGAGACATATATGATCTGCTCCTTGTGCGAGGAAGACTTGGAGGTGATGGGCTGTCGCGTGAGGCGTCGTTTGGATACTTTTGCATCTGTTCTGAATCAGTGATGGAACACGCGCTTGATTGTAATGAAGACCTACTCGGAGGCAATTTGGGAAGCTTGTTGTGCTTCACATCTTGTTCACTTGTCCCAGGCGCCATTTGTCCCACTCGATGTGCACACTCAATTGAAGCGGTGCCGTTGGTGTCGCGTTGCAACTGGACCCCAGTTTTGCGTGATGTGGCTTCGGAGTTGTTCCGACAAGGCTGAACATTTACAGCCTCATCGTCTCGATACCCGGGAAATATCGAACTGAAAACCTCTAAATCTATACGGCGTTGGCAGCCTCAAAGAATGCTTGAAGCACAATGGTGCTACACCAGACGATCCCCCCAGATATCGAATCTCGAGAATTTTCAACTACGTTATGTAAGTCATGCTGCACTCTCAGACAGGAATTCGCAAGCGTGGTCAATGCTGGACGGTGCGGCTAGATCGCACACAGTACACCCGCGAAAAGCAGAAATGGAGTTGTACTTGACAGTACCTCGTGGTGCATACCCCACAATAGGTTTTCATCACAGGACTAGAGATGCACGAAGATTACTTCCAAAGAAGGAGCAGAGAAAAGGCCAAAAGGGCTCTTTTTGTTGTTCAGGATTTTTGTCCCAAGTTCGAATTCGCAAGCCGTTTCCCCGTTTCCGCGCACTTGTGATGTTGTTGTGATTCATTCGATTTTTCGCCTCCCAAGGAACTCGTACCAAGAACTCTAATGAATGTGCATCTGAGAGAAAAGAGCAGATGTCCAACTGGATCACATTTTGCCGGTATTACCGTTGAGTGCGAAGACAACAGACAGTCCCAGATGATCGCTTGCAAAGGTCTCGCCTCCAGCCTTAAGGATGTCTTCTTTCGCGGCGTCCTCAACCTCAACACCCTCCCCAATACGTTCCAGCGAGATAGCCTTGATGGCACCACAATAGAAAGCCTTATCCATTCTGCTGCACCCGAATTGATCCCGAAGTGCTTTTGGAGCCTGTTGACCCCAGGTAAAACCTTCTTCCGTGTCTTCCCGCCCACCAAGCTCAAGGAATGCGTCCTTGAGACCATTATCGGAGTGTAAAGATCGATCAAATGGCTCGATGGCATTGAGATCCCCTGCAAGGAATGCTGCAGCAGCATCCTGAGCCTTCATGAGCGTGGCAGCTCGGGCGACCTGAAGGGGACGGACTGGTGGATTGGCTATCAAGGATTCCAAATGTACATTGCAGAGTCTTAGCACTTGTTCGCTGTCCTCGCGTACACGCAGATCAACGAACAGCGCATCTCTGGCGAACCGGCTTGGGACTACGACTCGATATGGGGAAGACGCAACATTCAGTCTTCGGTCGATCAATGTGGTCGTTCCATACGGCGGCCCGAACTTGGCTCGCGCCCAGTGCTGACCGTTGCGATCAGTTATAAAGAACTGCTTCCGTACCCAATCTGACTCCGAGATTTGTTTGATGTCAGACTCGCTCATCTCTTGGAAGAAGATGACGACGGGCTCGGCAGATGAGGTGACCAGCTGCTGGACGTGCTCCAGCGCTGCCTTCATTCGAGGTTCTCCTCCAGGTGATAGAACATCGATGTTCCAGGTGATTAGTCGTATGCGCTCAAGATTTAGTACGCTCACTTGGTGGAGCGATCTCTCGCCAGCAGGCACCCATTCTGCCCCGCTGAATTCGTAGTACGGTTGAGCAATGGGCTGATCAGACACTTCTTCGAGCGGTGCTGACAGCAGCCTTGCGATCAAGCTTTGTGTATCTGTAGGTTGTGACATGGCTCTTGATGTATGTGTAGTGCATCTGGAAGCTATCAGGAGCTTGTGTGTACCAACACAGACGTTTGTCCAGCAGGGTAAGGACCGAGGTTGACACGCATGTCAGACGGACGGAATTTGCTTTTCAGACGCACAAAGGAGCTCTAGAACATACATACAGAAGGTCATGAAACAGGAGCCGCCTTTTCAGATCAAGGTCGTAGAAGTCAAGTTCTGTATCTCAAAGTTGTTCTTCCTATGTTCTTGAGGAGCGCTCTTGAGATCAAACCACTTTGTCCCTTCACGGAATCAATATGTGCGGCATCATGCGGCTCCTCCTGTGCAGAACCAGCTAGCTCATAAGTTGCAGTAGTGTTTAGCGAAATCAGATCGAACACGATGATGAGGATGAACTGTAGATAGGTTATGCTGGTGGCGATATTTCAACTTCTAGGGGCCGACCGGACCACTAGGAGTGCCACTAATGGTGATCTTGCGCAGTAGAATGACCCCTACCGCCGATCGTCGTCTCCTGGGCTGTTCATGCTCGCATTTTGCAACAGCCTGATGTCAAAATCAACATCATGAGAGTGTATTGAGGATTCATTCCCATCACAACTTGTGGCGTTCGTTCATTCGTCCACACTCCCTATCAGCTCTATGATTGGCGATGCTTCATGATGACAGGCAGCGGCCGCACCGCCGCGCTTCCACAGTGTGCGTCTTAGCCTTTATCTCACCACTCGTGCTCGCCATTACCTTGTTCTTCCTGTTCGGACTTTTTACGTCTGGTCTCAAAGGCTTTCGTCATATCGACGTCCCACAAGATGGTGAGCCTTCGATCTCGGCCCAAAGGCGAACAGTCATCGAGGACACTTTCACATTTGCTTGGACTGGCTACTTCGAGATAGCGTTCCCTCACGATGATCTGAAGCCGTCCACAAACGAGCCTGGATACAGCCGGAACGACTGGGGTGCAACAGCGGTGGACGCTTTGGGTACCGCTATTCTCATGGAGAAGGTTGAGGTAGTGAACACCGTACTTCAACACATCCAGAGCATCGACTTCTCAAAGACGAAATCGCCCATCTCGGTGTTTGAAACAACAATTCGATACTTGGGCGGGATGCTGTCCGCATACGATCTTTTGACTGGCCCATTCTCGCACCTGGTGTCGGACCAGACATTGATCAAGGCGTTACTTGATCAGTCGGAACGACTTGGTACCATTCTGTCCACGGCCTTTGTGCCTGGCCACGCTTTGCCGCATGGCAGGTTATCACCAGATGCAAAAGGCGTGGTGGGTGATGACAATAGTCTCGCAGGAGCTGGCACGCTTGTGAGTACCGATCCATTTCCCAAATGCATCTGCTGATCTTGCAGGTACTCGAATGGGGGCGTCTGTCTCATTTACTCGGTAATTCAACCTTTGTGGACTTGGCCCGATCAGCGGAAGACCACCTACTTGATCCTCAGCCTCCAGAAGCAGAACCCTTACCAGGGTTAGTAGGCACGAAGCTTGACGTTGTTAGTGGGCACTTCATTGATCATGCTGGTGGTTGGGGCGGCTCTGGAGACAGCTTCTATGAGTACCTGATCAAAATGTACCTTTACGATCCAAAGACCTTCGATCACTACAAAGAAAGATGGATACTTGCAGCAGATTCGACCATGGCCAATCTGGCATCTTCGCCGAAAGGACTCCCAAACATCACGTTCCTTGGGAAGTTTGCAGACGCTCGGTCGATGCCCGAATCTGGACATATGGAATGCTTCGCAGGCGGCAATTTCCTGCTCGCTGGGCAAGTTCTGAATGAGAAGAAATACACCGATTTCGGCCTCGTACGTGACACGCTTTGTACCGCGTTTCTAGCAAACACTGACGTGATCTAGACACTTATCGAGGGCTGCCACTACCAATATGAAGCTACAGCGACAAAGCTTGGACCTGAGGCCTTTCGATGGATACCAGAAGCCTGCGACGATCCAGCAAATACACGTTGGCTGTGCGACTGGGAACCAAAGTACACAGACAAGTACTTTAACGATGAACACAAGTTCTGGATCGTGGAGCCTTCCTACAACCTTCGACCAGAGACCATAGAGTCGTACTACTATGCATATCGGATGACGAAGGACAACAAGTATCGCGACTGGGCATGGGATGCCTTTGTTGCGATCAATGCCACAACGAGGTTGGAGCATGGTTTCAATTACTACCGTGACGTCAGACAAGTGGACGGCCTGACGGGGAACAATCAAGAGAGCTACTTCTTCTCGGAGACCTTGAAGTATCTATGGCTCATCTTTGATGATCGAGAAGAGCAGGGCGAGTGGCATGTGAATGCTGGGTTCAAGGGTGAAGATAAATGGGTGTACAACACGGAAGGCCACCCTTTGCGTATCAAGTGAGGAGGAAAAGCGAGGCTGCAAACATTGCGAGTTTGCCTTAAGGCATAGACGAGAAGATCACTCTCAGTTTCGAACATCCCGCGGACGGCAAGCTGATTGCCTTATCTCAAGTAAGTATATTGGTGTTGCCTTCTGAATCACATCTCCGAATGTGAAATGTCGTCCACGGAGCTATCCATGGTGCTAACGCAATACAGATAGACGAATCTCTATTCGCTTCGCACTTTTAAAGCGATACCGTCAACTGCTGAGGCCGCGAGTCACTGCGATCATCTCTCTGTATACCTTCTGCCGTCTCTGTCCACTATCCACCACCATAGTCACGAGCTATGAGATAGCTTCACTATACCCGTCCTCGACAACTCCAGCCGATCTGCGAGTATGCCCGCTGTGACTCCCGTCTCACACTCGATGTACTTGTCCAACCAGGCACTCTGCAAGAAGACCCTCTGCAGTGGAGGCTCACAGATCTGCAGGTCCCTCCAATGAGCATTAACTGTCCGCCATCGCGCTGGAAAGTTGACCGTCGTGCGCAACGGCCACACGCCATTTACATTGTCGTCTTTGTGAATGAGGTTTAGCGAATTCAAGACTGGGTTGATCTTGTAGATTTGTGCCGTAGAGATCCGTTCATGCACGGGCATTTGAGGTCTGGACATGGATGTGAAGCCGACGTGTCGCTTGAGCGTAGGTGAGGTCAAGATGAGGTCACGCCAGGTTTGACAGACGTATGTTTGTCGCCATAGCGCTGGACGGGGAAGGAAACCGAGGATGATTTCAAGAAGTTCTGTTGTACGCAAAACGGCATGATGAGCTGCACAGTCCTGGCCTTCGAGGCTTGTGCTTGCTAGCGCCTCCGTGACTTCCGCTATGTTGTCTTTGACCGCAGTCGCTGACTCTGAGATTTTTCGTTGGTGATATAGATCGGCCACTGCCACTTTGGCGCCGTTTCGGACCGTGTTGTCTGCTTCCACAGCTTTCTTCTCTCCCTCAATGGTCAAGTCGCTGAGTGACCACTGCTCTTCTACCACGCCAAGGGACTCAGCGGGCAGAGAATCGTTCAGATGCAGTATGGAACGGTCGTGATGTGCCACATCCTCGTCTCGCGTAGGTGAGAGCACCACATGGGGCCAGATATAGTTTCGAGTTGGAGTGTTCGATGCCATGTTTGTTTGTTGGAGTAAGCTCAAGTGGTAAGCGAAATGCTGACAGTGACATTGGGGAAGTTGGTGGTTTCCTACGAGGCTGTGACCAATGTGGACGACACCGAGTTGATGACAGTGGGCAGCTGGAAGTTGATCACGGCGACTGACTTTTGGTCTTCCAGTGAAGGAATTTGAATGCCCTTAGTGGCCAGCTTTTGCTCTTTAACATCATGAATGCAAGCCACGGTGAAGAAAGAGTGAAGCCACAGCACATTGCTCAGCCTCGTCATATGGCGCTAGGCCAAAAAAGGCAAGTCATCGCCTCGCACCAGCAACAGCCACCAACGCAGACCGCGGCCAAATGCTGATACTGGAAGCGAGAGGACGTCGAGAAAGGTGCACAGCGCACCTGATGGCGTCTTGTAGCGAACAACGCCAGTGCTTTGGCCGACTGCGTCTAATGCTTGGGCTTGGATGGCTTAGTCACAATCAAGCAAAGACCACATCCAAGCGTCCAGTAAACAAATTTCATTCCGCCTGGTTGGCTTTGGAGAGCAGTATGTACAAGGAGCCACCGAGGTCAGAGCCCAACTGCTCACTGTAGGATGAATAGGAGTGTTATCGCCCCAACGCCCAAGCTAATGATCTAACGAATGCGTCTGGCAGTAATAAAAAGTAAGCAACAGCAGAATGCCATGCGAAGCACAGGCCGTGGCCAGCCCAAGTGCAGCCAAGAATGCACGGAGTACTCGAGAAATACCCAAACAGAAGCCCGTGTCCTCCAGTCCTCAATCATATCCAATCGTTACAAGCTCATCAAGCATGGACTAGTACTAGCCGTCCTCCGCGAATTCCCTGATCTTCGCGTAGAAGCTCGGTGCGTAGCTCTTGATCTCTTCTTCCGTCGGTGCGGGTTTGTTCTTCGCGGCGAACCGTCTGGCAACATTGCTAATGATCTGTCCGAGCAGCTCTTCCGATATTCGCAGGTCGTTGCTTGCTTCTGGGTACATGAAGTCGTTCTGCAAGAGCTCCTCGATCTTCGGTCTCGCCGCTGGATTCCTATTGAGACAGCCCTTGAGTGTCTTCTTGAGTTCCGCTGGAACTTTGACGTCGCCAATGCCTGTAGCCGGGTACTGGATCTCGACCTTTGGATTAATGATCGCCATGACGCGATGGATAGGATTGCCGATGTGCGCAAAGGGAGGCTTTCCATATACCATTTGGTACAGAATGCATCCAAGACTCCAAACGTCACTCGGCTTCCCAAGTTTCATCAGCTTGCCCATGCTGACCTGAACATTGCTTCCTGACATGTCTTGTTGTGCAGCCTCTGTGGCGCTGCTATCCTGTAACGACTCCGGTGACATGTAGTTCGGCGTTCCAATATGCGAATCTCGGTGTACGTTGACCGTGTTGTCAATGTCGATAGCGTTCGCAATTCCAAAGTCGATCAATTTGAGCATTCCGCCAGCGAGAACAAAATTTGCAGGCTTGAGATCTGAATGCACAATGTCGTGTCGGTGAACAGCTTGGACGCAGGTGAGCATCTCTTGCCAGTAGTATCGCGTGAAAGGAATATCAAGTTTGCCGTTCGAAGCATTGCTGGAGTCGCCTTCGAGCTTGAGTCGTAATACTTTCGCCATGTCCGTTTCTCCAGACTCCATGAGCTAAGAAATGTCAGTGGCTAAAACATCCAGGGAAGAATTCAATCTGAACATACCACATAGAGTCTTTGCTTTTCCTCATCCACCATGTAGTCAAAAAGCTGTACTACGCGATCTTCGTTCTTCAGCTTTCGGAGAAGATTGATCTCGCCTTTGTATCCCATGATGGCACTCTCGTCTGCGCCTTCCAGCTTGACCACCTTCAGTGCAAACAACTTGCTGTTCTCAGCCATCACAGAGTACACATCCGAGCTGCCGCCTTTGCCCAGTCTGACAAGCTGCGTATAGACTTTGCCATTGACCCTATACACTGCACGTCTCTTCTTTTCCTTTGTTGTTGATGCGCCAGCATTCTTTGTTGCAGCATCCAGCACTGACATCTTCGGAGGAGGTGGTGGAGGTGCCGGTCGCAAAGGCGTATTGGCCGACTTTGGCGCAAGCGGTTGTGGTTCATGTTCTCGATCTCGGTCTCGGTGTACGGGCACTTTCTTTATCGAGTCTTGTACTTTAACAATAGATCCTGGATCAGGCTTTGCGAAGTCCTTCGCGCTCGGTCGTGGTACTGAAATAGGTAAGTTCTCCTGGTCCTGAGAGGGTGGAGGATCGTAATGCGGATGCGGTAGTTCGTCTTCGCCCTGGGGTGTGCGCCTTGCTCTTCTCACTGGAGGACCTTGCAGTCCTACGCGCCGTACTCTCAGCGACGGCGCGGGTGTGGTTGAATCCTGTTTCGCGGGAGTATTCGATGGTGACCTCGATATGCGTATTTTCTGTGGTCGGATATGTCTCTTCGGCGATGCATCGCCATGCGACTCGCCCAGCACTGACCGACCGAGCGCACTCAAGACTGGAGGTGGCTGGATGTCTCGTGTGTCGTCATCGGAGACCTCTCCCACGCCCATGCTCCTCAATGGCAGCGCGCCAGAGGAGAAGCCTTGTGAATGCGAGAGCGCAGACAGCGGCGAATCTCTGCGCACCATTGGGCGTGTCGGTCTCCCGAGTCTGCCATTGCCGTATGCGTGCAGCGGCGTGGGTGAGACGGCAGCCATGTCGTCCAAAACGCGAACGTGCCCAAAGTCGCCTGTGCCAAAAAGCGTGTCGTCGGTCCTAGGGAATGCGAAAAAGCCGTCGTCACCTGTCCATATGATGTCGGAGCAAAGTTGAAGTCGTATCGATGTTGTTTTCCCGGCCCAAAAAGTGGTGTGTCGTGCGCAAAAGTGATGGAGAAGAGACGGGAGGAGCTTGGGAGGCATTCCGTTGCCTGGGTAAACAACGCGAACTATCCGCATTCGGCAGTCCGCTTACCTTTCGGTCTGCAAGATCTTGCCTTGTACCCTCCAACATCGGATTTACGTGGTCCTTCGGCTCCTGGAAGGGACAAATGTACCTGAGCTTTCAATTGATCGAGCGTACAAAGCGTCGTGCCCTCATATTGATCTGATTGCACGCGTTGACGATAGAAGTCACCGGGATTCTCGACGCAGAACTCGCCGACGTCCCTCTCGAGATGCCATAGCTTCTCGTACAAAGCTATTCGAGATGCACCACCTCTTTGACATCTTGACTTCCTCTCGATATCGCCTTTTCCACCTTTGCAGCCTCGTTTGTTGGTATCTCGGGGCTTTTTAGCTTCACGCTTTCTGATTGGTCAAGCTGCCGATGCTCCATTCACTCAACACTGCACGTGCCATGACACCTGCCAACCTTAACACTTCACCACTCAACTTGACACTTTCTAATGGCTTCGAGTATCCCATCAGTAGCAAAGCAGAGTCTGCTGCTTGAATTGTGAGCGCGTGCCATGTCCATTTGATCTTTGCTCATCATTTTTCAGTGCAAGCCTGAAGCATGCCTCTCCCGAAGGCCTCTATGTTACAATAACCCCAGGAGATCCTTCATTATGGTCAGGCGTGCTCTTCATTCGTGAAGGTGAGATCAAGGCAAATTGTCGTCCCAAGATACCATCTGACTATCGTGAAAGGCCCATACAAAGGAGCAGTGCTTCGATTCCAGATCTCATTTCCATATCCGTTTCCCACTTCGGCTCCGCTGATAACCTTTGCATCGGACATCTTTCACCCACTATTGACGCCTTTGACGACTTACACATACACGACAAGCTCTTCCGATGCAGATACCGTCAGCGCGACAGATTCGGAGAGACTGCCTCCAGGAGGGTTTAGTCTGCGACATGGCTTTCCTCAATGGTTTGGCCGTGAGCGCAAAGCTTCTCTCGAATCCACCAGGTCGCCAGCTTCAGATAGTGCAGCACGAGCTACAGGCTCAACGTCTTCGCGGCCAATGATGGATGTCACTATGTATGATGTGCTCGAATACATGCGGAAAGCGTTCAGCAGCGAAGAACTTCTAGACTCCATCCCACTCGCAGCTGCTGCCAACCCTGGCGCATACCATGCGTACAGATCTTTCAGGAGCATTGCGTCGGCTGCGCAAAGCCGTACGACTTCGCCAGAGCCATCGACAAGCCGAGCTAGAAGACCAGGAGAGTGGAATTGGGAAGGAGTGTGGGAAGAGCGCATCAGGAGAGGTGTCCAGAACACTCTGACTGAGCCTGTGCTCTTTGGAAACGCCATTGCTGGAGACGATGTCGTATGCTCCTTCCAAATTCCACGCTTTGTATACCAAGACTGATTTCACGCAGATCCGCTTCAATGAACTCCAGGATGACGCAGTGCAGCAGATTAAGTTTCAGATGCTCAAGTCATAAGTCATCGAGCCTAAATCCTGAATTCTTCAAGACCACGTTCTCGGATGTAGAGCGCACCTGCCTCGAATCCGAACACATCGGTGCATCTCGTTTATTGGACCCACAACGATCTTGAGAACTCCTTCCAAAACATCTCCTGAAAACGGCAAGGTCGACTCACAGCCATCACTCCAAGACTAATCAACAAGAACGACCAGTAGCAGACCATGTCTTCAACATCACCATCATCATCAAACACCAGCATGTTGAGCGAAGAGAACGACACCGATTGGGTTACCTTCGGACTCATCGCAGGCTTTCTGACTTTGATGGTCATCTTCGCATTATTTGTAGTATACTTCGCAACTGGGATCCGCAACGTGGTCGATCGTCTCAGACGCAAAGGCGGAATCAAATCAATCAAGAGCGCCACGTCTTCCGAGAACTCGAAGGACAGCGAAGATAGCACTCGAACAGAAGCCAAGTTGGAGGTCTGAGTCGAAATGAGCTCGATCAAGCGGCGGCACCCGAAGTCGAAAATATGGTCAGTCGAGCCGAAAGCCCCATCTCTCGTGTCGCTCTCGGTTCGGGACCAGAACATCCCTCGCCCTCCAAAACGATCATCCTCTCTCAAAGCCGCAGCGTCAGGCCTCAAGAAAGGACTGTCCACACACAACTTGTTCAATGCTTCAGCTCAAGACAGCCTCCAGACCTTACATCGCGGCAAACACCAATCATGCTCTTCTCTGCAAGTCAGGAAGACAAGGAACAGAGCAGTAGACAAAGCTCTCGAGACTATTGACGACGAAGATAATGGTCAAGATGTGCCGATACAACATATTGACGATGACTCTTCCGACGGCACCCTACTCGACGTTGTGGAGCACTACTGGGATGGACTTTCGAACTTGATGAGCATTCCATCAATGCACAGGAAAAATCATGTCGAGGCTACGAACGAATCGACAGCAAATACAAGCTCCGAGACCGTCGTGCACAGTGAGGTAGCGGGCTCTCGGCGACCATCGAGCAGTCTTTCGTACGGCACATACCACACTGCACTCCAAGAACGGCATCACACAGCGCGCCGCTTGGTGTCAAGAGTTTTGACTTCTGTACAGAGGAGAAAGAGATGTACAGATTCAGAAACTCAGCCTGGTGCTAACCGCGTTGAGGCTTGGATGGAGCAAGCATTGCCAGATACTCTACTCACTCCGTCCTCGTGGACTGAACTACAAACGCCATCGGTCGAGCCGTCGCTTGAGTGCTCGTCGAAGTTGGAGACTAATATCCCTCAGAGGATGCCCACCCGACGTCGACATTGTCCAATACCTGAGCAGCCGCTTCAGGAGCCAAAGATCTCCGCAAGGTCACAATGGCCACTAAGGCCTCGAGCACAGTCTGACTCTTCCTCAGCAGCGGTCAGGCGCAAAGGGGTGATCGAGACTCCCCAGCCACTCCGCCTTCGTGTTACTGTAAAGCCGGAGGTCACTGAGGTGACTATGGCTTCCAATGACAGGCTCTGGGCTGTCGCACAAATTCACGCCGAGCTGCCAGGAATGCCTATGCTCGCAGAGAACAGGCAAGAGAGCATCGCTGTAGCAATTGTGCTTGACAATTCGTGAGTCCGGGCTCACTCGCATGACTGACAGATACTGACAAGGCAAGACGATGGGCAACTCGCAAAGATGTCAGGAAGGCTTGCCTGGAGATCATGTCTCTGGCTGCTGCGCTTGAGCAAGGCGTCGATCACCTCGGTATCTACTGCACTTCTGGATCAGATCTTGCAGACACATGCTTGCTATCTGTAGCGGTGCCACTAAGCCTGGAGCTGCTTCGCACGAAGCTCGAGAAAGTGCCCCAGCGACCTCGCCACTGCTACCGAGTCGAGGATGCGTTCTTGCAAGCAGCCCAAGCACTTCGTACGCTTCGGGCTCAACATCGTGATTCCGTGCCGAGCATCAAGGACGACATCATCGTCATCACCCCGAGCGCGTCTAGCCTACCTCTGTGTGATCGAGACGTTCTGGAAGGCTTTCGGGTACACCTGTTCAACCCTAGCTTGATACCCTATCCTACCGGCGAGAACGGCCGCGTCGCATCTATGTTCAGCACTCAAGCCAGCTGCGGTCACGATTCAAACCTATTGCAGCAGGAAGCACTGTCGACGTCGTTCAGCGATTTTGGTGGATGGGTTCTGGACTCATCTCGATGTCTCGGTGACGATTGTAGCGAGCACAGATCACACTACTTGACGGACATCGTTGCCCATGCAAGATCCCAAACCAATAGTGGCACCATCAGCAACGTCTCAATCAAACTGCATAGCACGAACGATGCGGTCATCGAAGCAATCATGGGCGAAACGAGCTACGAGAGTGTTTCCCCTGGTCAAATGATATCGCTTGCTGTTTGTGTCGAGCTGGATTCGCTTGAAGGTCGAGTTTCCGCTGCCTCTTGCAATCCACGGGATAGTCCATCACACTCATCGATGCTCGACGCCATCTCAGATCTCGAGATGACATTGGGCAATCACTTGAGCGAGCTGTTCGAGATTGAAGTCAGCTACAATCACAGCTTCTTCCCAATCAACACGCGCCTCAGTGTGCGTGAAAGCTGCTGGCTGCCATGCAACGTGCCACCTAGGAGATCTGGAACCTATCTTGAGGCTCTTGTGGCAACGCAAAATGGTCGAGTGCAGAAGCAGTTGGCTCTTTGCATCGCGAGTTCTCGGCCTCCAGCGCAAGCACTTCGCGAAATGCAGGCTCATTTCCCAGCAAATGCTCTCTTGTCTGAAGGCGTGTCCAATTTCCTCGATGCGCTGAGGCGTAGATTGAAGCATCGGGCTGCATTGCTCGCCGATGCCTCTTTCATGGACTATTTTGTGGCGTCCGAGTATGCTAGCGTACCTCTCACTCAAGAGCGTGTTGACGACTCTTATCTGTCGACCCAATCAGAAATGCAACATGCCCAGCATAAGGAGGAAGATGATGCCACGTATACCCCTACGACGATTGTTCGACGCGCCATTCGGGATGCGAAGCCGTCCACTGAGACAGACGAGGGCGAAGCGAGAAGGATCTGGCAGCAAATTCGGAGGACATCAAGACGTGATGAGCAGCTTCGATCGTCATTGGACTCCTCAAGGAAAGACTTCGCACCAGGACAAGATGCGCATGAACCACACATCGAGGAGATTCGTGAGACGGCGTTGAAGCATGGGCGCAAGATCAGTGCGGCGACGTTGAGGAGTCTGGCGAAGGACTTTTTGAGACAGGACTCGAGCTTTGTGGATGAGTGTGAGGGTGATGCGAGTATAGATTAGCATTTCTAGATGTGGGCTGGTTTGTTGAGATCAGAATAATGAACGAAAGTCTCAAGGAAGGAGATTCAGCTTTATGTCGTTCGAAATGTTCATTATGAAGAGGGTAGTATGGTACATCAAGATTCGTAAAATGCAGAGGAAGATCGGCCCACTGTCGAATGTTGGACATGATCCTACTCCCTCTCAACCTTCTCCCAACTCTGCGCGCCTGAGACATGGAAGCTATCGTCTGCGGCAGGCATCAAACTCGCCGGCACAGATCCATTGAGCTCGTCCAAGCTGACTTTTCTGAGACCGAGAACCCAGCCAACAATGCCACCTGGCACCCATTGCCCGATGATGTCGTACGCCAGACTCCCTCGACCAACACGGTATATCTTCTTCGGTCTCGGATGTGTCAGTGCGTCGAAAACTGTGTGATTAAGCTCCCGTGGTGAGGTCGCCTTGGCTATGCTGCCGTTCTCTGCACCGCTGAACAGACCCTGTCCTTCTGCCACGCGAGACTGGTTCATGAAATTCTGTGCGTATAGCCGTCGTGCTGAAAGAGGCCACGCGAGTGTTCTTGAAGATCCCATTGCCGTCTGTAGATGGTTCCGTGCTCCGCTGCCAACGTGGCTGAAGTCGAATGCGCCGAGCCGTATCTGGCTGACGCTTATGCCTAATGTTTGGAGTTCTCTTCGCATAGTTGTTGTAAAGCCGTCGAGCGCTCCGACGACTGTGCTTTCCAGGCCGTGGAAGGCGGGTCTTAATGAGCCGACGACGTTGGGTGTGAGAATAACGAGTCGAGCTTTGAACTCGCATATCGATGGGAGGAAGGCCTGCGCTATTGCTACAGTTGCGACGACTTTGGTATTGAGCGTGTCTGACCACAGTTCGGGTGCGACAGTTTCGATCGGTCCAGACTGGTATGCGAGGTCAGGAGCGATAACGAGACCAGCGAAGGTCAGGCTGTGCGGCACTGCTCCGGCGAATGCGTGATGTCGTGTCTTGAGGAGATTGTTGAAGCGACCTAATGCTTCCTGTGTCTCGATCGGCTGCGAATGGTCAAGATACGCTCTCAAGACATCATGCCAGATTATGACTCACATCTGCAATATTGATCAAGAACGGCCGGATGTCAGTCCTGCTCACAGCCTCCGCCTTGATCAGCTCCTCCTCTTCTACAGTATGCACGACGACATAGACGATAAAACCCCTCTTCTCCAGATCCAGCATCAAGCTCTTCGTCACCGGACTGCCCACAGGACCAGCGATGACCACAATCTCCTTCCTCGCGCCATTCGGCGCCCTCCTCGCCCTCCGTCGCCGTCTCCCTTGCGCACGCTGGTAGTACATCAGAGCACCACCTGTTCCAACAAAAGCAACTACCGCGGCCGTAATGGCTTTATGCCGCGCAACCCAGTCTGATACCCTATCCCAGTACCCTACGCTTGCAACGAGCTGTGGCGACGACGGAAGAGGTGCAGGTTTGAATTTGATAGGCGAAGGCAGCCATGATGTCGAGTCGAACGCGCTACGTATACGTGATGCGACGGCGTCGATCTGTCTGTCTGCAGCGTCAAAGGCGTTGGCGCTGAAGTTGCGGACTTCTTTGGACACGCCGCCGAGCTATTGCATCTCGTCAGTTGCGTCTGTGGTGGAAAGCTTTGAGATGGGTTCGCCTTACGATGTCAAGGAAGTGCTGGTCGTCTGAACTCATCCCGAGGCGAGATTGGAGAACGAGATTATTGAATGTTGGGATCGCAGGAGTCGTGATCTGTAATCTGTGATGTTCGCAAGTATCTCGCGATGCTATGACGAGTGGGGTCCACAGCTCGCCCAATTCGGCAATTACAGCCTTGTGATAGACTCGGAATAGCCTCAATGGCAAACCCGGAATTCGTGGCAACTTCTCTGATGGATCAGCTGGATCAATGCGGAAGTCATTCTGAGGACGTAAAATCTTTCATTATTCGCCAATGCGCCTGTACTGGAACATTGGAACAATCATTACATGTGAGCGCAACACCAGATGTGAGCAATGTGGGGTATCAGAGTAAGCAAGAGCGAGACTTGAGGAAAGCAAGAGAGAGTATGAGACACCATCAACGATCCCTGTCCACCTCTTCGTCTCGTCGTCTGGGCTGGGGCGTCTGCGCAAGCAGCCCGATTGCCCAATCTCGCCATGACTCTGATGCTGGAGCGTCCCGCCTTTCAGTTTGGATGCCTCTCTCTAGATCTCCATCACCAATCGGAAGAGCTGCCGATGGAGAATCGTTCCTGTTCATAGCTGTGCGAGCTTGCAGCTCCTCTTCGTCCTCAGCGTCGAGATCAGAAATTGAATTGGCAGATGCGCGATCGTCGGAGTTCTGTCGGCTCAAGCTACCGCGTTGCATACTCCGCACAACATCGCCTTTGCAGATGGGGCACGTCCGTCGTCGTGTAGTAAGCCAGGGCGTGCTGTGCTCATGATTAGCATCCAATTTAGAGATAAGTCTTCAGCATATGCAAACTTACATGCACTCGACATGGAACTCGTGACCACATGGCAAGCTCATGACACGGCTGACACCATCCACGTATTCCTCGAGGCATACCACACACTCTCTTTGCCGGCCACCATACTTTCTCCTCCACTCTGCAAGTCCAGCCTCGCGCTTTTCGACAGTCGCCGGGCTGGCCGAATGCTCACCAAGCAGTGAAGACGAAGAACCTTGGGCTGGGACTTCCGAAGTCGTTCTTGATCGGGGTCGTGATCGAGAGGACGATCGTGAGGGTACGCGCCGTGGATCCGGCTGTAATAATGGCGTGGTGGGTGATGAAGCGTTCGGCGTCGCCATTGAAGTCGTGCTTGCCTCGCTTGCAATAGTATGGTATGTGCGGACAGGAAGACGATCTACCACTGATTTGGGTGCTCGCCACCTTCTTCGTCGGATTCGTGATCGGAGTAGAAGCAAGGCATAAACGATCGTGAGCGTGACGAGTGGGCTGACGACCAGTACCAGCAAAGTGTCAAAGAATGGACTTGAAGACATAGTTGTCGGCGTGAGTGTCACCCACAGTCCTTCATGCCTTGGAAGACCTTCTGACTGCTTTGGACCCGAAGCAACTCCATGGTCGCTGTCATCGGCGCATTCATTGCCCGCACATTGCACCACGTCCGAGGCTTGGACCTTCTTTCCGTCATCGTGCTTCCCAGTCAACTTGCTGAGCCACCCATCTGAATCCTTCGCTTCAACATCTTCATGGCGGCTTCCTGTCGCCTGTTTGTTCTCTGGATACTTGACCACCTTTGGTCGCTCATACTCTCCGCTGCCTGGCGTGACGATGCCACCTTTGAGTTGCTTGTCATCTGTAGAAGCTTCCTTCTTCTGCTGCCCAGCGCGATCGTCAACGCCTTCATTACTCGGAGCCGGTACCATGTCAGGATCTCGCCAATCATGGACGCCGATCACAAAGCTGCCAGCATCATCACCGCCTTGTTCGTGGGCCTCCGGCGTCTCCTCTTTGCTTGACTTTTTCGGCTTGTCGTCTTCGAATTCCTCCACCATGACCCAGTCCATGCTACCACTGCCTGGTGGTCGTCTACTGACATCACTGTCCTCGGTGTTACCGGCGATCCATCGCAAGAATCGGCGGAACCAGCCTCGCCTGGGCTTCAAGTCATCTTTACTGGCAGACTGCGTCTCGCTCTCGTCCACCGATTGCTTCGTTGCAGGCTTCTGGATCTCTCCTGTAGTCGTGAAGTCTGGTTCATCGCCTTCATCCTGTGTCTGCCCCTTGGCTCCGTTCAATTTGGCAGAGATCTTGCCCAAGCCTGCCTTGTTGCCGTCCACAGGGGATGTCCCAAACACACCACCCGAGGGTATCAACGAGGATAGCAGATGAGCCGTTGTGTATGACGTGAAGAGTGCGGGTACCGTGATGTTCGAGGTGTCACCGCGCGCATACATGGTGACTAGAGGACCACCACGAATATCATCGCCGACAATCAGTGCTTTGCCTCCTCTTCGCTGCACCCACTTGACCTTTTCCAAGAAGCCACATCCACCTCTGCTCAGAAGTACAACCTTGCCCTCAATTTCAGCACTCTCCTGAAGAGATTGAATGTCTGCATGCTCCTTCTGCCCCTGTGCCTGCGCCTCCTTGGTGAGCTCCAGTTCCTGCGGTGTATGATAGAGGTGGTCGTCGGTGCCATCGTCGGCTTGGGACTTCGTGCTAGCATCTTCCGTGTCATCCACCTCTACCTCTTCCGTCGAAGATCTCCTTGAGTTCTTCTTGTTCTTCTTGTCGTCCTTGCTTCCGTGAACAGCATACTTCATGCTCGAGCTGCCACTGTTGGCATTTCCTGGTTTGCCCATACTCTCATCCCATCCAGGCACATCACTGCATCCGAGCTCGCCTTCTGCCCGACCGCCACTTCCCAGGTTGTCTTCGCCGAAACCGCTACCAATCCATAGCTGTCCACTCAATCCGTTACTCGGCAGCTTCGGACCAAATGCTGCAGGTCTAGCGAGAAAGAAGGTCGAATTGTCATCTGTGAGGCTTATGATGGCCGACGGCGGGAAGAGCGGCGTGTGGAAAGAGAAGAGAGCGCGCAGCTTCGACTTCTTCTTGGTAGATGTCAACGGCGGCGGCGAAGCATTCGATCGCGCTGGCAGGACGTATAAGAGGAGCGTGATGAGGAGCAGCGATGTCGCGAGCGTGATCAGGAGTCGTGTTGGCCGCATCTTTGGTGATGTTTGGTAGCCCCCGTCAGGCGGGGGCAAACGAACCTAAAGGCAGCCTCGCAGTGTAGAAGCTCGGACTCTGGGCTGTATCCAATGCTTCGCTCAGATAGTATGCATGTAGAAAGTGCTCTGGAAATATCGAAAGCCAAATGTGGATTGTTGCGCCGTTCGCCAGAATCCAGAGTCGGGCTTTGGTGTTGTGCTCTGCCGATCGCTTCGTTCGGGAGGTAATGACGACTGTAGAGCACAGCAGCGCGGCGCGCGCCTTGCACCAGTTACACACTTTACAATGAGGAGAGTACCGGAAGGTGAAGGGGTCGCAGCTGCTTCGAGAAGACCGGATGAGGCGTTGAGGAGGAATAAAGAAGGAAAGGAGGAGTTGGTCGAGGTGTGTTCCCTGGTTCTCTCGTGCGTGATTCTGCCCTGGTGACGATTAGATACATGGGTCACCATTGGTCATGCAGGTGTCAGAGATTCGAAACTGCATACGCGATCAGTTCGCAGAAAATATATGGCTTGAGAAGGATTTTACATCTCTAAGATGCCCATTCGCGTCAGGATCCTTTGTCGCATATTTCTAGGTGGGAGACGCCGCCTCAAGCGCAACGCAGAGCATAATGACGCAGATGAAGGACACCGCAAATCGCGCGCGGTGGTATCAATAATGACAGTATCCATTCGACTATCTGCCCAACTACTGTGCGGCCTTCAGACTCCTTGAAAGAACGACGGAACTCAATCTCTTTCTCAAAATTTTTACAGCCATCGAAGGTGAAGAGAACCCATTCTATCATCATCACACTCCAACTCCAACCGTTGAGCAATATCGACCATAGCAATTTAGTCCTTTCTCGTTGAACCTTTCCTCGTCCGTCGTTGAATACTTCATCACCATGAATACACCATCCTTGCGTCCTAATCTGCCTTGAAGCAGAGCCGGACGCGCTCAGTAGTCGCCGGCACCGTTTCCATTGTGGACGGCGCCGCCAAAGGCTGGATCGTAGCTCTCGTCGAGCCCATTGCCACCTAGTAGCCCGTTGTCGGCCTCGCCATATGGACCGGCACCACCGGGACCTGCGTTGGCCCCCCCAGTTGCTGGAGCGGGTTGTTTCTGAGTTGCGAGGAGGGTCTCGAGGCGCCAATCAGTAAAGAATTCAGTAATGCGTCTTTCTTTGTTTCAGAGAAAGACACGTGGACACGTGACAGGAAATGGAGCAAGAAGGATTCGTGTAGGAGGCTGGGGTGGTGCTAAAGGAATGCTGCTCACCTCTCTGTAGCGCGCAAGATAGATCTTCAGCGCCTCTGCGTAGTTCTCGAATCCCAGTGAAGTCATAGCGAAGAGGATGTCCTCGCCGTTGACCGTCTTTCGCTTCTCCTGCTGGCATTTCTCGGATGCTGAATCTCGTGTTAGCCCAGAGTGATTAGGTAAATGACATGAACAATCATATCCGTTAAACTCAAAGTATAGACCAAGCACTATACAGATGAGGCCGCCATGCAAGCAAGCAAAGGATAAGAAAGCTTACCTTCGCTTGTGATAAACGAGATGAACTCCGAAACGCATTCCTGCATGCATTCCTTCGCCTCTTTTGCGATCTTTGCGTTCTCTGGCAGCGCAGATTTCATGATTCGGGCGACTGGAGCAAAGTTACGTATGTTAGCATCATTGTCGCATTTATTCGAGGAAGTCGACTGGTTTGCGTGCTGCTGCGATGGGGAGGCTGCCTCTGGCGAAACTGTAGGTGTGGACGACATGGTGATTGGGCTGCGCGCTGCAGGTTCATCCGTTGTAGGCAAGTCCTGCTGCAGCGGTGGTTGTTTGTCCAGGGCTTGATAGACGCCCTCACCAATGAAAATAATAGAGGTTGAAAATGATAGGCTGTTGCGCTTCCGCTGCCGCTCTCGACTCTCCAATTGCTTTGCTCTGTTCGCCAAAATGCGAGTGCGCACTGTCGTGGTTGGATCGCCAGTTGTCGCAGAGCAAGTCACACCGTCGAATGAGAAGCGCAAGAAAATTGAGTATTATCGCGGGTGGCAATCGCAGCAGCACGCAGGTCAGAGAAGCCATGCCGGTGGCTATTAAGAGACACATACCATTGGCTATGGGCAGCCATCGATCCTGTTCCTTGACTTCGATGTCGTGCCCTTGTGCATCCGAAGGGTCCATACCCTCTTGGTTTTTGGGTTGCTCTGAGGGATCTGGTGTCTGGTCACCTTCCACGGCTTCAGCCTCTCCCTTCTTCGGTGGGGAGGACGACATGATTTATTATGGCGTGCTGCAGCGAGCACGGAGACCCACTCGGAGCCCTGTGTGAGCTGGCGGTATGCAGATTATTCGCTGGCAAGGTGCCTAGTCAACACGTCACTGCACGGATTGACGCGCTTCCACCTCGTCTAGGGCTAAGCCTCACGCGCAGTCCGTATGCAGCAGTTCGTGCCTGTCCGATCTCCCAAGAGCTGCGACTGCTAAGCACTCTGCCTGCTGCCGTTGCTCAGGTCGGTGCAGAACGTCAACTGATCCCAGCGGTCAGGTCTGCCTTTCTGCGCTTATGCGGCCTGGAGTAGCGCACAGTAGGGATCGTGGGATGTCCCAGGGAAGGAGCGGTCCAGCAGGTGCTACAAGCGTAAAGCGCAGCCGACGCTTTGTGTAACAGGCCAATTGGCAGTCGCTGAATCGAGGGAAGGTGCGAGGCGGGCGCCGAGTACGGCTGCGACTAAGGCAGGAAGGAGCAGGGCAGGCTTGTGTTCGAGGAATGCAGAGCAGAGGAAAGAGCCTCTGGCGGTGTAACACGTACTGCTCGACCACGTTACTACATGCATGTTGCGATCAGACATTGTGGAGATCGCCCCAGTCGGACAGCAACACAAACTCAATGACACTTAAGCCCTACGCTCGCCCGTCTTATTCTCTTACAAAAGATATCTCATGCTTTGCTAGGATGATTCGTGCTTCACTTACGTTTGTTCAGCTTCACTTTGTGCGGTGGTCCTGCAGCGCGGCCAGCTAATCGATAGCCACGTCGGTGAACGGAACAGGGCACGAGGCTCCGGGTACAAGACAACAAAGCGGTTTGGCTTGGTAAAGAGTATGCGCAATGATGGCAAGGTGCGAATGCCGAGCTACTGCACGAACCGGCTTTGCGCGTGTGTGGGTCTAAGATCAGATCAGATCTAGAGGAGAAGAAGAGGTCAAGCTGTAGATGATGCGCGGGCGAGGATGCGGCGGGAAGGCGGAGAGATGTTTAACGCTTCTCGGGTGGAGAAAAAAGTAACGAAAAGGGCCAGCGAGGCTCTGGGACCGAGCGCAACACACCTTCAAACTTCCTTTCAACACAACCAGCCTCTGCATCAATCCGTTTGCCGTGATCTTTGCGCGAAGATGTGATTGCAGCCCTCAACGTTGGGCATAAAGACGCGCTGCGATGGCTGGCATCCTCTTCACACTGCTCGAGTCTGACGTCTGCTTTCTCTGCAGCGCGTCAAGAACGCGCTTTCTGTCTGCAAGCTCCAGAAGTGGCGGACCCGATCAGAAACACAAGCCAGTCACGAGGCGAAAACAAACAATAAGCTCATTAGCTCAGAGATAGCTCTCTCCAATGCGCTCCAATCACCAAGGCGTTGGGCAGCAACGAAGTATGGGACCCGTGGCTCGGCCCACGGGGTAGAAGCGAGCAGACGCCGGACTCAAAAGACAACGGCGACATGCTACTCGTCAAGCATGATCTGCACAAGGATGCAGTCTTCCCATGTGCTCCATGATGGGTGGTGGGGTCTGATGTTGACCAGTTATATTCGGCTCACGGTGCTGCACGCTCTCATTCGACCCCAGTGTGCCTCTCTGAATTTCGCACACCAAGCAGATTTTCCATTGGTCGCAAGAATCATAGAGATTCATTGAACATCACAAACACAATCTCTACGATCAGAAATTCCCTCTGGATATCCTCCACCGCTCGAGACCTGACCTTTGAAGACTCTCTTCCAACTTGCGGTCAGCCCGGAAGCATCAAGACCAGACCCGCGGCACAAAGGTCATGCAGCCATCTGGTTGGCATTGCAGCGCAACCCGTCCCTCCTTCATGGCCATGCTCTCTGAGTTGTCCATCTCGTGCAAGCCGAAATCGTACGCGGATCAGTCAATCATTCCGTCATCGCTTTTCCCTTCTATATCGTCATCGGGTCAAATCAGAATGGTCGAGCATCGAAACGAAGGCACGCATCAAGACATTTGTGAGATGCCTCACAATCTGCATCCGATGCATGTTTCAGAGACAGCTTTATGGGGTTATGAGGCTCACCTGTAGGGCGACCACTGATCAGTGAAAGATTTGTCCACAACTGTCAACGGACAGAACCGGTATCCAGTGTGCTCTTTGCCCACTTCAGCGGAGAGATGTGCAAGGATGTGGAGCTGACCTACATCTGCAAAGACAGCGCATACTGCATGCATGACCACACTACCTTACAGCCTTGTGACGCATGAAGTTCTTGTTCTGCCATGGCCTTCAGTCGAGTAATAGTGTCAAGGGATTGAACGTTTCAGCCATAGTTTTGATGTCATGAAGTGATTTTGGTACAGTATGAGTTGAGCTACCTCAAAGGATAAGAACATCTACTATTACACTGCTCATGCCTTATACTCTGTCCTCGTGGCTGTCGCCTACACACTTGCTATGGATTGAAACACGCTTCAAACGCCCAGCTTGAGCCAACTCATCTTCGACAGGTGAGCGCGATCCTTGAAGAGAGCGTCTTCTTGACCCAAGTGCAAGTCGTCGCAGGCTTGTGCAGATGTGAATGCATCCTGATACGTGATGATACTCCATTTTGAGCTGGCCACCCAGCTGAATAAAAGAACGGCGGGTACGCTCTACTGTGGTGCTTCCAGCAGCACCTGTGCATGATCTCAGATGGGAAGCCAAACGTCACAGACTACTGCTGGACGACTTGGATGTTGTTCTTTTTCTGAGGGGATTGTCAGCATTCTTGATCAAGGATGCAAGCCGTGGATGAACTTTTGTGTAGGAAGAAAATGACTGAACAGAGCGGTAACCCAGCCGTGCCGCTCGATGTGCACACATACCTTCCACTTATCCATTTCATCTTGTTTTGTCTTGTATTGGCTCAAGAGATCATCCAGCACTTTCTTCAGGCCGTCGCTGTTCGTCTTGAGCGCCGGAACAACTTCTTTTACGGTGCGTTCAACGAGCACTCCATTGATCATGCGAAAGCATTTTCGATCACCTGGCAGAGGTTCCAGAGTCTCTAGTACAAGTCTGCAGAGTATATTGTCAGATTTTTCTCCGTATGTGATGGCATGTTTCGATTTATGGTACCATCTAGGGACTTTTAGATGGCGGAGTAGAACTCAATCGAATCGAGCATGGCAATCCGACATTATAAAGCACTCCAGAATAGATGCAAACTTACTTGTGCTCCTCCGTTTCTTGCTCGATGTCCCCGATCTTCTGGGCGAGCTGCTGCAACAGGTTCTTGTAATTCTGATACTCGGCTTGAAGCTCTGCACGTAGATCAGCAAATGTGTGGCCGTCCTTTTTTGGTGAATACGCACGCTGCTGCCGCTGAGCAGTGACCTTTGAGGCCATATTGTCATCGATGTTCAAGCTTTGTATGAAGAATGAACTTGAACAGTATCTGATCACGAGTTGGTAATACCGCCGGAGGTGGTCCGAGCTGCAAGTGCGAAGAGCAGATCGAATCATTTTCTGGGGTTCCATCTATCGTACGACAACCATCAACAACCTCACCTTACTGCACCAGTCTCAGACATCACCAAAGTCATCAAGAATGCATCCACTGTTGCATACAAAAGACAATGCGGGTATGCACGTCCGAGACCGTCGAGATCTTGGAGTTCTTACTGACTTGCCACCAGGATGTGAGGAGGTCATGGCAGCTCTAGAAGAATGTCACGCACGAGGTTTCCTATACAAGGCCGTCGGGGGCTGCAACAAAGCGAAACATGCAGTCAACATGTGTTTAAGAGCAGAGAGACTGGAGAGGACCAAGGAAAATCGGGAGAAGGCAAGAGAGAAGCAGCGACAGAGGGAGGCATTATGGGCAGAAGTCGATCGTGAATCATGAGCTTTCGGCGCGGAAATGAGAATCGCACCATCTCCTGACTACAACTCAGCACATGGCATCGCCGAACGGGCATTGGACATGGCGCTGCTGTACAGCCAGCCAGCCATGCAGCTGAGGACCCCTTCGAACAGTCGCACTCCTCCACGGAACGACTTCGCTGCGGCAGCTGATGGAATGCACAATCAGGGATCCTCCATCGACGAGCGCACAACATCGCAGGCAAAGTGATTCAGTCATATCCTGTGAAGGCTTCACACAACGACACGGAATTTCTCACGACGTCACCGCGACCTGGCTGACGCAGAGCACATACGACACGATCATTGTCCAACACAGAGACCTATGGAAAAGACTCGTTTCGTTTCCAACACCATGTCGTACCGCAAGACCGCAATTGGCTCCATCGCGGAGGTCTTGGCCAAGGAGGTTGCACAGGGCTATTACAATCCTGGAAGCTCGTGGAGAGACTCGAACAGTCCTCGATGATTACAGATCAGTCTTTTTGGAGGTCACATGCCTCGATACTGCGTCGATGAGTCGTTCAGTGGCAAGATTGTGCAGGCATGAGACGGAACCCAAGGCCTGCAGCTTGCCAACGCAGGCAAATACTGAGTCGCACATACCAAATTGATTAAATCTTTACTTGAAAGCTGCAGTGTTAACGAGCTTCTTCCAAAGTTTACACTGGCGTATGTACAGCGATTTCTTGCGAACATTTCATTTTGCCTACCTCAGTATCCTCTCTTTCTATCGATCACATTGATTAACTGCTCTCCCTTGTCTCTCTTGTCGAGATTGGTCTCGAATAGCTGGAATGCGCGATTAGCGTATTCTTTTGTATTTCCCGATACATGTGGGGATATGAAAATGTTTGGTGCCTTCCAAAGGGGGTCGTCTGATGGCAAAGGCTCAGGTTCTGTCACGTCAAGTGCCGCTCCTCGAAGTTTCCCCTCCTCGAGTGCACTCAGTAACGCCTTCGAGTCGATGATCGGACCACGTGCAATGTTTGCTATGAACGCTTGCTTCTTCGAAAGGACCGAGAACTCGTCCGTGCTCAACGAGTGGCGAGTCGCCTCAGTGAGTGGCACACCGACCAGAAGGACATCGATATCCTGACCGAGGAATTTGTGCAACGACTCTTTGTCCTTTCCGGAGTACCACTCGCTTGGGATGCTGCCATCTGGGTCGCCAGTTCCGGGAACAATAAATCCGTTGTCTCTGCGGCTCTCTTTCGTCTCGCGCGGCGATGCGGTGTAAGCTATAACATCCATGCCCAGAGCTTTAGCAACACGAGCAGCCTGTCGTCCAATGCTACCATAGCCAAGGACTCCCAGTCGCTGCCCAACCAAGTCTTGCACCGATTGAGACTTCTTTGCTCCCCAAGATTGCTTCTTCTGCGCTTCATATAATTCGTTGTACCCATGCCCGAAGGTGAGCAAAGACATTATGAACCATTCGGTAATCTGAGGACCGTGAATACCACTCACGGTGCAGAACGGGATGTCTGTTTCCTTGTAGATTGGAGACTGTACGGCACGATCTGAGCCAGCAGAGAACAATTGTACAAACTGGAGGTTCGGTGCAGCTTCTCGCGATGGTGGCAGCGTGAAAAGTGTCAACAAAACAGTGACGTTTTGGAACAGTCCTAATGCCGATGATTTCAGCCTTCGTTCTCGGGGACTTGCTGTCAGAGGTATTCAGCTCCCGCATTACCTGCTTTGACGATCTCCTCTACTTCAGGTTGATCCCGATTTGCAGATGGCCAAGAGACTTCTCTGTAGATAACCTCGACATGCTTCCATTTCTGTCGTAATCGCTCCACTAGCTCCGTGGGTTCTGGAATAGGAAGAGTGATTAAGATGCTTTCCTTGTGTCCCAAGAATTCGCCCATGGTGCTGATCTAACGATGCTCACTGCTGATGTCCAGGATTAGAGCTTATTGTTGAACCATGAACGATGACCATAATTTGTGGAGTGTGGGGTATGGAACTAAGATATTGGATTGTGGATGCTAACTCCGATGATCCCGAACACGGATATCGTCATATCGCAAGCGTTACTACGCAGATCACTGAATATTTGGCAGCCAACTTTGGTGGAAATACATTTGAATAGTCAAGTAGTTTCACTTTATGCACTGCAAGACAGCGCCTGATAGGACACAGGGATGGAACTACTTCAGTTGACGACGCCACCACTTTCAACAGATGAGGTGTCAATTGAGGTCTTATGCCATGGACATAATGTAGTCAGCATCTTGCTTTGTACGGTCTTACGAAATGACCTTAGATCCTTACACCATTGTGGAATTCCGACATGTTACTACGTCAAAGCACTTTGCTGATTAGGAGCTCCGACACGGTGTGGGATGCGCTCGACATTGACGAAGAAATAGTACTTACAAGTTAGCATCCGTCTTGTATAGCTCCGGCGCACAAAGTCGCCAACACCTCCAAAAGCTCAAAATATCAAACATGCCGGAAGTCTTAGCGATCTCATGTCCGAATGGCCATGTCGGCATGCGGCTCGTGCCACTGCTCTACAAGCAGAATAAATTCAAGCTCCGTCTGGCTGCACATTCTCAGTCATCCGCCGAGACACTCAAGAAGGCATACCCGGACGCAGAGGTCCGCTCAGTGGACCTCACAGTGTTGGAGCATTGTCGTCAGCTTTTGCGCGGCGTGACATCCGTTTTCCACATTGGACCATCTTTCCACTCTCGGGAGAAAGAGATCGGATTCAATATGATCGATGCAGCGATTGAAGAGTTCAGGAAAAAGGGCAATGCGTTCAAGCATTTCGTCTTCTCCAGCGTGCTTTGCACTCAACATCGAAGCCTCATGCAACATGACTTGAAGAGCTACGTTGAAGAGCGCTTAATGCTGTCGCCACTCAACTTCACGATCCTTCAGCCCACCAATTTCATGGACGCATACCCGATCGCCTCACTCAAGGAACAGGAAAGTCCGGTCCTGGATAGGCTTTGGAACGCCGAGATCCCGAATTCATTGATCTCGCTTTTGGATCTGGCCGAGGCAAGTGCGAAAGTGCTCAACGAACGAGAGACTCACTATCTCGCACAATATCCCTTGTGCAGTACCATGCCAGTATCTGATGCGGAAGTTGCGAGAGAGATAGGTAAACAGATTGGGAAGGAAGTCAAGGTGAGGTCTCCAGACTTCCAGACCGGCGTCGATCGAGTCCTTGTATATCTCTTCAGCAAGCCAGGTGGGGCCGCAGGATCGACAGCGGCAGAGGGAGATCCCAATCCCGACATCACATATGACGAAGCATCAAGATTGATCTTGTATTACAACAAGCATGGTCTCAACGGCTATCCGACGGTTCTTCGTTGGCTGCTCGGACGACAGCCGACAACAGTGGCACAGTATGTTGCTACAGAGCTCCAGAAGCTCGGATGAGCAAAAACATGAAGGGCGTTGGAGGGTATGAAGAGTCGGCAGCATGATCAACGATGTGTTGAGACATTTCAGATCGATCTGATCCGATCGTAGTCGCAGCAGAATTGAGTGAGGTCCTGTTTTGTGTTTCACAGCGGGATGCTGGCGCGACGACTTAATCCGGCTATTCCGTTTCCGGCTTAGAGTCGTACAGCTCGAGCTCGGCTCAATTTCGATCTGGTCACGATCTCTCACACAACACCTCCATGTTCACTCGTCCGTTGAGCGAGCACATATCCAACCGTGCGGTTCTTCTTGAAGCGTACAAGACGAATATCTGCCGTCTCCACACGCATCTCAGCGAGCCGTGCGCGTGAGGAGCCGTCATGTTTCCAGTCGTACCTCGCTGGCATCGTTGAGCATGTCTTTTCTCCTGATCGAGCACAAGGTCCTAGCGGCCTGATCGCAAGGATCCGACAAAACCATAGTAGACAGCTAAGTCTATGTAGCCCGTGTAGCATCATACAAGGGTGCCGTGGCTTTGTGTAAATCTGCACAATGGACAGAAAATGGTCGCAACCGGCTTTGTGTAAGTAGATGATGCATCCGGCAGGAGAAGAACAAGCCGTGGCGTATGCAAATGGAGGCGGTATGACTTGTTCAGTGTTCAAAATATGCAGCGCCCTCAAGTCCCATGAAGACGATGGCTCCAAGGCGTAGGTATCAGAAAGTACACAGAGAGACACGAAGACATGCGACCCAACCCCTTATTTCATTGCCGAACATACTAAATCGACGCGCGGTAATTCCAGCAGCGCAAGAAGCCATAAAGACTCGCTTGGAGTTTATGAGAACGCATAGAACATATTACGAACGAAAAGTAGGTCCTAAAAATCGAAGGCGCGACGCAAGAAACAATGAGCATACTGATTTGACTTTTACGAAGTCCGAAAGCTGACATGTTCCAGTCTGGACGCTATGGCATCGTTACGGGAAGCAGGATTGGAATGATATGACCGCCACTGTCCAAAACGTTTACGCGGCTGCAGCAAGCAACGGTATCCCTCTGCTTCAAGACCACGAACCGCCTCGTGCGAGCAACCAATTCGCAACTCCGCCCACACAACAACAGGCCGCAGCCGCGATGGCTAACAGTGCCAACCACCCTGCGCAGGCCAATGCCAATGTCGATGCGCAGCTCGACGGGAATGCTCCGACTGGCCTGGATAACACGGATGGCGATGATGCAGCAGGCAACAGCCAGGTAGAGCCTGATGAAAGGCCAAACGAGGAGATCATTGATGGGCAACCTCAAGGATCGGAGCCGAGAAGACTGTCCCAAGAACGCTATCGCTCAGAAGCACAGCCATCCCAAAAGCCCCATGTAGACCTCCCCGCTGCAGATACCGGTCTTCCGCTTGATACGACAACGACCGAAGAGCATCCCTGGTCTTGGATTCTGAACAAACATTCTGAGGGTGATCAGGAACTTGTGCCTCCTACTGACGAAGATTTGACCGTAGGACCACACATCTGGAAATGCTCAGGCCAGATCGGCAAGGGTGCTTTTGGATCTATCCAGCTCTGGGTCAAGGTTGATACAAAAACGTCTAACATCGTGGACCGCATGGCGGTGAAACAAGCTTTCGAAGGTCCGAAATCCAGGCGCCAGGACCGATGGTACGACTTCGATGCTCATATTCCAGGCGAGATTGCGGCCATGCGTTGGCTGAATCAAGGCTATGATGGCCAGCTTTCCGATGTGATACTCAAATATCTAGGATCTCGCGTCGCCTACCCAATTTACCGCATATGCATCCCTGTCGCACCCTTCGGCGACTGTAGGCAATTCATGAGCAAATGGATGGACCACTTTCCCAAGAAACGCATGCCGGAGGGTTTCTTTATAGATATGCTCGCTGCACTCGTGGAAGCTGGAACGTTCATGAAGAATAAGAATCTTGTACACAACGACTTAAAAGACACCAACATCCTACTCGATGTCATACTGGATGACGAAGAGGAGAACCTGGATGCTGATACTCCAACAGAACAGCAATGGCGAATTAGGCCCGTAATCATTGACTTCGGGCTGGCTAGACCAATCAAGTCGATGGCATTCAACAATCCGACAGACTTCCTGGGCTTCGGGACACCAGGATTTCGGGCGCCCGAACAATCGAAGCAGCCAGTAGATCCAGATCTTGAGCCCGAGGATATTGAGCATGTTGCTTGGAACGCAAGGCAAGAGATCAACGAGAAAGCCATGGTCTTCAGCTTCGCAGCAGTGATATTCCGCGTAAGTGCTGCGACATCTAGCGACCACAGTGATCATATTTCCACTATGTTCGTATTATAGTGGTGCTGACGATTTGATAGATGATGCATCCAGGCATTGAAGTGCCCCAATTTCACAAAATGAACCGCTGGCCAGACGGTGAGATCAGAAGACACGTGGACTTGTATGAGGGCGATTTCGATAGCACCAAGGACCTCGCGCACATCAGATGGCACTTCCAGAAGCAGATGAAGTCGGCCACCTCGTCCACGGATGCGCTGTACCCAGCCCTCACTGCCATTCTAACCCGTTGTCTCAGATTGGAACCGGCGTCGAGGCCAACTTGTGCACAATTTATGGCAGACTGCCGTACCTGAAGATCTCAAGTCGATGCAGTCGATGGTCAACTTCAGGCTGCTGACTTTCAGGCTAGTTGGGCACAGAAGCATATGGTGGGAAAGGCATTTCCGCAGCCCACGCCATAATATGGATCTAATCTTCCAGGAAGCATAACATGACCTGCTATAATCGCCACGTCGAAATCCTGCTGCAAGATACCGTCCATCGAGTGAAGGCTTCTGACTGTACGTTTAACGACATGAGAGTCGAATGGTCTCTCGATGTCGATCGAGCCCTATGTTGTACGAGATCAATTTGACGTGCGGCCTATGAGCAGTCCCTCAGGTCCATTAGCCGGGTGTACACAATCAATACCAGAAGACCTACCGACCAATTCTTGCATAAGCGATCGCGGCTAGATCTCGACTGCGTGGTTAGTTCAACAACGCTGCTTTGTTGGCCCAACAATGAAGATTTCCGCATTCGGTCTTCCGTGCAATATGCATTCGCAATCCGAAAGTTCTCTCTAGGCAGAATGTGCTCTTGAGGCCTGTTTCGTCTGGTTTTGACTTGTCGAAGATCACTGCTCAACATTCAGGAACGATGGCGCCGGTGACACGCAAAGAAGCCCACGTGCGTGGCATACCCCTGCTAACGTCAGCAAATTTACCAGCTCCAAGGACTCCGGGAAATGGATGGCTCAGATTCATGCAATGCCACATACGCTGGTTTCGAAAGAATGGTCAACACGGCACATGTAAGGACACATCGAGATTGCATTCAACTCTTCTGACTGACATTTGCTCAAGTTCACGAGATCTGGCAGATGGTCAAAGAGGAGCGTTGGGCAGAGCTCGATGCTACAGTGAGAGCGCAATACAACAGCGCTGCTAGACATAGGACTCGGCTTCGTCGCGATCGATCGCCGCCAAGGCAGTCAAACGGGTATGCTGTACCGCCAATCCTTCAGGTTGGACGGACGGACTCGTCGTCTGAAGAGGAGGAGGAGGACGAGGAGGAGGAGGAGGAAGAAGAAGAAGAAGAAGAAGAAGAAGAAGAAGAAGAAGAAGAAGAAGAAGAAGCCTCCTCAGGCGCTGCTCATGGTGCGAATGAGGATGGCGCAGATGTCGATGTTGAAGAAACGGTCCGGCGAGCTTCAAACGGGAGGGCAGACGGCAACGAAGAAGACCAACAGCGCTCACACGCCATACCTGGCGGGCGTAGTCACAACAACAAAGGAGTTGATGCGTTGGAAGATGAGCATGGCGCAGGAGATGCCACCAACGGCGGGAAAGAAGCCAATACAGGAGTCGGAGATGCGAAAGGTAGAAATTCATCAAATGGAGTTGGACTAGGGGACCAAAATGATCCAGAGGGCGAACAGGGCGCCGAAGATCAAGATGTTGCTGATGGGAACCAGCCTGGAAGCGAAGAGGACGAAGGGGAAGAAAGCTCAAATGAAAGTGGAATAAGTTGTGGTATTGCAGACTCCGAGGACGAATTCGGCAGCAGCGACGAAGATATCGAGAATAGGTCCGAGGATCCAGTTCCCGAGCAATCGCGCTCGGGCTACAAACGTCCAGCCGGGCTTAGACCGTCCACCGGCAAACGACCCGCAAAAAGGCCACGGGTACATGGCACTCAGAGTGATGATTTCATCATGCGTAGTTTTGCGGCGCATCCAAAAGAGGACGACAGCGCTGCTAATGATGACAGCGATGACGACGTTGAGACGAATGCCTGGGGTTGGGCAGACCCAGGCGATGCCCGTATCACAGGTGGAACTATCAAAGTGCCATACGGCCGTGAGAAGGGTACTGGTAGCGGCTCTCCGCATCTCAGGTAAGTAGCATACATTTGCTGATGCGCACAATCATCAAATTTCCTTCCGTCTGACCCAGCGCAGATGGTACAGGGTCAGGGGCCTGGGCCAAGGAGGGTAAGTTCATCTGTCAGACCTAGGCAGCATCATTGGTGGCTAACAGTCTTTCCTGTAGCTTTGGTCGCGCGGACCTATGGGTACTACGAAATAGGATCACCGGAGACGCATGCGAACGGATCGCTGTCAAAAGCACCCATCTTGACAGACATGCCTGGTATCATGATGGCCAATATTGGTCTAGTTGGCCACTAAGAACCGTGCCAGCCGAAGTGGCTGCCATGAGGGTCGTAAATAAGAGACCTGCGTGCCCGTACATCATAAAATACCGGGGCCATCGAATGTTTAGGGATGAAAGGACGTATCGTATAGCGATACCTCTAGCGGAGTTTGGTAGTGGAGTCGATCTAATGAAAGGCTGGACAGCAAGCGTTCGAACAGGAGAACCTGCCGCTTTCGATGATCGCATGCGCAAGGCCTTCCAACTCGATTGCTTTGCGGCTCTCGCCACAGCTGGACAACACATGCTCGACAGAAACATGTTGCATAATGATCTCAAGCCGGGCAATGTCTTCTTCACGATTGACCGAAGAAAAGCCATGACAGAATTCGCGCATCCTCTCGTTCGACCAACGACAAAGCCAGATCCGAGACCTAGAGGTTGGGGTATCAAGCCAGTCATCGCAGACTTTGGTCTTGCGCGTCCAATTGATTCCGAAATCATCAATAACCCGGAAGACATGTATAGGATTGGGACTGCAGGGTATAAGCCGCCGGAACGAACGCAAAAGAATGATCAGCCGATTACTGAGCAAGCCATCGTCTTCGAAATTGGTGCAACGATGTTCTGGATGATGCACCCACTGCAACATCGATCCGGCCAATCGCAACAGTTCTTGAAGCCAGAACAAAATCAGAGAGACAAAAATATCGGGATCTATACTACGGTCAACCTAGACATGGAGGGCCAAATGATGTGGAAGAAGTCCGGACCCACTTTGAGCTTCATCGAGATCACCGCATAACTAGGAGTCGTCAGCTGGAGAGTTTCATATCTAATTGCTTAAGGAGAAATCCCGAAGATCGACCTTCACTCGCTGAGCTGATAAATGACATTGATCATGAGAGGACGGCATACAAACAAAGACAATACCCCCTCTTTAAAGCTCTGGAAATGACCATCTCCGAGAAATTCAACATTGGGAAGACATTTTCTCCGGACACTGCTTTAAGCAGAGAGAGCATTAGTCGTGGACGAGGATTCAAGCGTCTCGGAAGAGAGTGTTGCAGAAGAGTGAGAATTCTCTTGACGGAGGGCGAGGCAGATGAGAGTATGAGAAATCAGACGTAGGTCGAGTCATGAACCCTCAAGGAGCTACCTTGATCTGTCAGCGATCTTGTCCCATATCGTGAGCTCCTGAACGAAAGTATGCTATGACAACTTCTACTCTCTGACCATTTGAACATGTTCTGGTGCCGTCGCGTTCCTGAGCGTGATTATAATCAAGACAAGTGTAGCCTTGTGTACATTAGTAGTCTTCTAGCGTTCGCTATACTGTTGAGGACAATGCCACTGCATTTGCCCGTACGTCAACAACTAACAGCCTGACATCGATAAGACGAGGCTGAGCCACGTGACCACTAGACCCTGCCCCACTACGCCACATTTTGCGGGCATGGGGTTGACTCACGCGAGAGCTGCTGCGAGCGATAAATTTCCAAGCTCAAAATTCCGGCCTGTTTGTTGTGCTCAAACTTCTGACCGTCATAATTGCAGCTAGGATTCTAGCGTTCGCTGTCGCTGGAGGAGGCTTGCAAGAGAAAGAGCGGACAGCATGGCCGGCATCAACTTTCCAAAGGAAGAGGAGCGCATCCTGAAGCTGTGGGAAGAGACGAACGCGTTCCATCGTCAAGTTGAATTGACGAAGGACCTACCTCGCTACACGTTCTACGACGGACCACCCTTCGCTACCGGCCTTCCGCATTACGGCCACTTGCTGGCATCCACAATCAAGGATGTCGTCCCTCGATACTGGGCCATGAAGGGCCGTTATGTCGAGCGCAGATTCGGCTGGGATACACATGGCGTGCCAATCGAATTCGAGATTGACAAGAGTCTGGGACTGTCGGGTCGAGACGCCGTGGAGAAGCTGGGCATCGAGAAGTACAACGAAGAGTGCAGAGCCATTGTGATGAGATATGCGTCTGAATGGAGGAAGACTATTGGCAGGCTTGGAAGATGGATCGACTTCGACAACGACTACAAGACAATGAACTTCTCGTACATGGAGACCGAATGGTGGATCTTCAAGCAGCTGTGGGACAAGGATGCCGTCTACCGAGGACTCAAGATCATGCCGTACTCGACAGCTCTGAATACTGTTCTGAGTAATTTCGAGGCCAGTCAAAATTACAAGGACGTGCAAGATCCGGCTATTGTGGTCAACTTCCCGCTTCTCGAAGATCCCAAGACCTGCCTGCTAGCATGGACAACGACACCCTGGACGCTGCCGAGTCATCTCGCCCTAGCAGCACACCCAGACTTCGAGTACATCAAGATTCACGACGAAAAAGACGACAAGAACTATATCCTGCTCGAGTCGCTCCTACGAACGCTATACAAAGACCCCAAGAAGGCGAAGTTCAAGATTCTGGAGAAGATCAAGGGCAAAGACATGGCAGGCTGGAAGTACACGCCGCCATTCGACTACTTCTATGAGGAGTTCAAGGATGTTGCTTTCCGTGTCGTCAATGCAACATATGTCACCACGACCGACGGCGTGGGCATTGTCCATCAAGCACCTGCATTTGGTGAGGACGATTACCGAGTAGGCCTCGAGAACGGCATCATCAGCGATAAGAGGCTGCCACCAATCCCAATTGACGAGTCGGGCAACTTCCTCGATTCCGTTACCGACTTCAAGGGCATGCACGTCAAGGCAGCAGACAAACCAATTATCAAGAATCTCAAGGAGAGAGGACGTATTGTCGTGGACAGCCAGTTCATGCATAGCTATCCCTTCTGCTGGCGCTCGGATACTCCGCTTATTTACCGCGCAGTGTCGTCGTGGTTTGTGCGCATCCCCGAAATTATTCCTCAAATGCTCGACAACATCAACAAATCCCATTGGGTGCCAGACCACGTTAAGTCAAAACGCTTCACTGATTGGATCAAGAATGCAAGAGATTGGGCGGTGTCAAGAAATAGGTATTGGGGTACTCCTATCCCATTGTGGACCAACAAGGACTTCACCGAAATCATCTGCGTTGGTAGCGCTCAAGAGTTGAAGGAATTGAGCGGCTTCGAAGGCGACATTGGCGATCTGCACAAAGACAAGGTGGACAAGATCACCATTCCGAGCAAGACTGGTGGGGAGCCTCTGAGGCGTATTGACGAGATCTTCGATTGTTGGTATGAGTCTGGATCGATGCCTTACGCTGGCATCCACTATCCATTCGAGAATGAGGACGCCTTCAAGGAGGCCTTCCCCGCAGATTTCATCGCCGAGGGTCTCGATCAGACGAGAGGTTGGTTCTATACGCTCACTGTGCTCGGCACGCATCTCTTCGGAAAGCTGCCATTCAAGAACTGCGTAGTCAATGGTATCGTTCTCGCTGAGGATGGCAAGAAGATGTCGAAGCGATTGAAGAACTATCCTGACCCAACTAAGATCATGGATGAGTTTGGTGCCGATGCACTGCGATTGTATCTCATTAACTCGCCTGTGGTACGTGCAGAATCATTGCGCTTCAAGGAGTCAGGGGTGCGGGAGATCGTGTCGAAGGTTCTACTACCTCTGTGGAACAGCTACAAGTTCTTCGAGCAGCAAACTGCACTCCTCAAGAAGGTGGAGGCGCTAGACTTTGTCTACGACCCAGCACTGGAGAAGACAAACACCAATGTCATGGACAGGTGGATATTGGCTAGCACGCAGAGCTTGCTGAAGTTCGTCAACGCGGAAATGGCAGCTTATCGACTGTATACTGTGGTACCCGAGCTCCTTGGCCTGATTGACAGCACGACGAACTGGTACATCAAGCTGAATCGATCGCGACTAAAGGGTGCCTTTGGGGTCGAAGACACGAAACACGCCCTGAACACGCTCTTCGAAGTTCTCTTCACGCTTTGCCGTGCCCTCGCTCCTTTCACACCGTTCATCACCGACAACATCTACCAGCGACTACTTCCACATATTCCAGAGTCGAGGAAAGGCAAGGACTCGAGAAGCGTACATTTCTTGTCCTTCCCTGAGGTCAGAGAAGAACTCTTTGATCCAGTCATCGAGAGACAGGTGAAGCGCATGCAGACAGTCATCGATCTCGGTCGGGTATGCCGTGAGCGCCGTACTATTGGCCTCAAGACACCCCTCAAGACTCTCACCATCATTCACCCTGATCAGCAATTCCTTGATGACGTCAACAGCCTGGAGACATATATCAGCGAGGAGCTCAACGTTCGAGACATCGAGTTCAGCAGCGATGAGGACAAATACGACGTGCAGTACTCGGTGTCAGCTAACTGGGCTGAACTTGGCAAGAAGCTCAAGAAGGATGCGCAAAAGGTGAAGAAGGCGCTTCCAGGCCTGACGACGGAAGCATGCAAGGGCTACCTCAGCTCCGGCAAGATCACTGTGGACGGTATCAATCTTGAACAGGGTGATCTGGTGGTCAAGCGAGCGCCCAAGGAGAGCGAGGCGACCAAATTGCTAGAGTTCAACACGGACGACGATGTGATCATCATTCTTGACGTGGCAATGCATCCCGAGCTTGTGACCGAGGGTCTCGCGCGTGAGATCATCAACCGTGTCCAGCGCCTGAGGAAGAAGGCGAATCTTGTACCGACCGATGATGTTGGTATGGAATTCCGTGTGCTCAGCGATCCCGAGAACATTGGCATCGAGGAGGTGTTCACCAGCCAAAGCGCGATGATCGAGAAGGCGTTGCGAAGACCTGTTGACAAGCATGTGGTCACGGAGGTGGAAGGCGAGATTGTAGATGGAAAGAAGGAGGACATCATCCTGCAAGAGGAGCAAGAGGTTCAGAAGGCAACGTTCATGCTGAGGCTGGTAAAATTAGACAAGTAGAGGTTGACGATGGATGACAAAGGAATAAGTGATGAATCACGGAAAATGCTCGCAAAAGTTGTAGATGGCTGTCGATTTTATGGTCGAAGTATAGACACCTGAGTATGCATGATAGAGGAATGCAAGCTTCAGCCTTTCCGATACGCTGCCTGTGGAGTGGTGAGATAATGGCCGATACCGATATCAATGAGACTTACTGTATAGCACTGCTGCAGCTTCATGAACTCATTGAGGCATTTGTCCTTTCGGACATTGTTGTAGTCAGCCACGATGCATTTGCCGTATACTGCGCTCTAATTCCCATATTAGTCCTGATGATATGAAGGTGTTCAGTGGCGAGTCAATCACGCACCTCTTTCGAGCACTTGCCAACGGCAGAAGCAAATTTCTCGATCGGTCTCGTCCTTCCTGCCATTATATAAAATACCGGCAATTGGTCACCGCAAAAATTCCATTGACGGTTCTGTGATTGTTTGGTCGCAGCGTGAAAAATGGGGGACGATTGGCTGTGACTTCATCATGCCTGGACTCGAGCCTTTCCGAAAACGGGGTCCAGAATGCACGCGGTCGCGTTGTTCGCGGCGTTGCGACAACTCTCTCTTTGACCACAGCGCAATTGTCTCTTCTTTGAGGAGACACACTGGCAGTCTCGCCTCTCTATGCGCGCATTGTTCAGCATACACTAGCCCACCCCTCAATTGCGCATACACGGATCACCGAGAATTGAATGTCCATCGCGAATGCCGGGCACGCGCTCACACACGGCTGAATGCATCGTCACCCTACGCGCTGAGCGGTGCGCACCAAACTTCGAATGTCAAATCAAGACCTGGGCGAGAACTTCTCCAATCTCGACGATGCCGGTACGATTGCTTAAAGTCAGGGATATGCGCCTTCTTGCTGACATATTACTCTCACAGAGATTCAAGTTATTCACGAGATCGTCCAGCTCGCTGGGCCCGATCCTGGACCCAACATTGGACCGCAGCTGTTCAGAGCGTATGATCAGATCATCGCGCAAAAGGAGGCGACGCCGGACCAGAGCGCAAAGTACTTCACCTTTCTGTGTCGCATGCTATGGGGCCGCAAGCAGCATGAGACAGCCATGGAGCGGTTCGTGGGGCTGCTTGCGGAGGCGGGGATCACCGTCGAGCCCTATGACGATGAAGGGAGCACCGAGTATGCACAGCAGCAGGCGCAGGCCGAGCGCGACCTGCAGAACAGCTTCGAGAGACACAGACTGGGGTCAAGAGATGGCAGGAATGGCGTGCTCAGTTCCGCAGAGACGCTGCATGGAGAGGACGACGCGCCGCAATCGCTGCAGAAGGGATCAACCGGTCACAGACTAGGTCTCCAGGACACACATACACAACCGTTCCGACGCCATACGCGAAGATCACGGTCTGAAGATACACACAAGAGAGGCATTCCAGGGCTGGAGCGAGGCCGAGTGAATGGACGAGTGGCTTCTGCACAGCTGCCAGCTCGAACGAGAAGGCGAAGAGACGGATCTGTGTCGAGTATTCGGAGTCTGCGTATTCAGAGGACGAGGAACTTCACATTGCAAGGTGGCTCTGCGTACTCAGCAGACGAATCTGATTCATCAGAGCCGACACAGTCACGGAGACATTCAATCTCCGAGGCCGCGGTACCAACACCCATATCAGGACTACACGATGCGCGGTCTTTTCTGCCTCCAGAGCTGCTACTGAGAAGCGAGGAACAACTCGATGCGATTGCGGAGACCTTCATGGAAACAAAGGACAGGATTTTGCAGCGTCGAACCATAATGCGATGGAGCCAGCAAGCTAATCAGGCCAAAGCTGGGCATGACCAACTTTACCTTCTGGCTCAGAACGTAGACAGGACGAATCTACTGAAAGAGACTTGGCTAGTCTGGCACGGGCAACTTGATGCTAAGCGGCTTGAGCGCGAGTGGCAAGCAAAGGAAGGGCTTTATCGAGCACTGGAAGAGACTGCAGCTCGAGAACGGGATTTTAACTTGAAGTGGGTAGCATTGTCTCATTGGAGGACCATCACGGAAGAGGAGAAGCAGAGGACCTCGATTGCGAGAAGACACATCATGCGGAAACGATATTTCGCTGCTTGGAGCAATATTACTGCCTTGAACGACGTGAAGATCAGGCGCTTCGTCCTCACCAGATTCTTCGACAAGTGGCAGCAGCGGATGGAGCATGTTCGCGAACAGCATCTCGAGGCTCAGACCAGATATGAGACGAAGCTTGTCGAAGGCGCGTACAAGCTGTGGTTCTATGCTTTCCTCGACAAGACAGCCCCAGAGTTCCACGATCGAAAGCTGGAGAAGCGCTTCTTTGCCAATTGGAGAACTAAGTTGTACGAACGGGTGCATCAGGACGACTTGGCTGCGGATCACTGTCTGTCAGGAGTGGAAAGAAGTCGCTTGCTGGCGTGGAGAGACAAAGCTCGCGATCTGATGGACATGAACCGGGCAGCCGAGACCTTTCAGAAACAAAGACTGCGAGTTATATTGGAGAACTGGAAGAGAGAAGCCCTGCTTGCGCCTCGAGCGGCACAGGTCGTCCAACACGTGGAAGGGAGAATGCGTAGTACCTTCTTTTCCATGTGGCATACTCGCACTCTTCAGTCTCGACAGGCTCAAGAGACGGACAGGCAGCGAGTTCTGCGCAATGCCTTCACTGCTTGGAACGATCGAGTACGCATGAACTTCTTGCAAGGCCAGATCAACATTCGGCTGAAGATGGACGCGCTCTACAAATGGAGAATTGCGTCACGAAGTAACGCTGCCGAATGGGAACATGAGCGACGACTCGTCCATACTATGTTGGGGCAATGGCTGTCCAAAGCTCAAAATCGACACCGAAGCATCGAAGGTGCTGAGCAGACGTACGAGGCTTCGCGAAGGCGCCGGACACTACAACAAGCTTTTGGCAAGCTGACCTCATCATACTTGTATCAACAAGACCTCGAAGCCGAAGCTCAACATTTTCACCGAACACGACTACTTCATGGTGCCTTCTCCAAGTGGCAGCAGAAGAGCGACGATGTGGATCTCCTATATCGCAAGGCCGGTGCTGCTGAGTTCTACATCCTCACGAAGAAGTCTTTGAAGCGATGGTCGCATTCGACTGAAGAGCATCGAAAGTACCGCAAGCGAGAGGCATACAGTCACATTCGACGACTGACAAAGATGAACCTGGCTAGGGAGATGCTGCGGCGCATGCAGATCGAATTGGCCCATATACGGAATATGGACCACTATTCTCTCGAGTTTCAGGAAGATCAGGTCGTCAAGAACACGACTTCCATGTTTAGATCGTGGAAGCAACGTGCGGTGGTCAGCCTTGAGCAGGAACGAAGGGCTCGGGAGTACTACAACCGCAAGCTGTCGGTCGCTGTTTTGCAGAAGATGGTCCAGCGCAAGAATCAACTCCAAGGAATGTCCGCTCAGGCGAGAGAGCTGTCTGCTGGATCTGCAGGTGTCGAAGCAATGAATTGTTTCCGTAAGCTTGACAGAAGGCTGTTCCAGGTCAAGGGCCAGGAGCAGTGGGCGTCGGCTCTGCGAGAGAAGCACTGGGAGAAGCACGTCAAGAACATGTTGAGGTACTGGCTTGAGCAGACGGTAGCCGCACAGAGAGGCCGCTTAGATGCTGGTGGCGAGCAAGATATCTTCCGTGCTTCGACAGCCACGGCACCCGCACTGGGCGATCTCACAGTCTTCGACAACACAGCATGGAACCTGGATCCTTTGGACCTAGATCTCAATACATTCGCAAACACAGCGCAAGCAGAAGTGGACGCCACATTCATGGACAATGATGGCATCATTACGTCGACACCGATGCCTGGGTACTTACGGACGCCATCAAAGCGCAATACAGCTCGAGCAAAGGCACGAGAACGTCTTGCAGCAAACATTCCTGCGCCAACAGGGAGGACCATTCGATTTGCGGATCAGGTCACTGCAAGTGCACCGCCCCGTCAGCAGACCATATCGGCTCCGCCGGTGCTTGCCTCCCCAGCACAGTCGAGCATCACGCCTTTCGAGCGTAGGCTTCGCGAGCAGGGCTATACTTCTCCTTCGCGATCTGGCAGGCGGATGAGAGGAGCCATTGGCGCGAACAGGTTCGGTGTCAGTGTCGGATCTGGGAGATTTGGCAGTAATACGCCTGCTCGGAGTGCATTTGCAGGCTTTGAGGATATTCCTGAAGTCAGCGAGGAGAGGAGTCGAGGGTTTTGACGTGCATTCGCATAGCAAAGGCGTTTTGGATATTACGCGGCGGGCACACTGGTTCATGATGGTGTCGGTGTGAATGATACCCTGATGCTCATATTTATTCAACGAAATGCAAGCTTAATTGATTCTTGAAATAATTCCTCAATGCTGAAAATCTTCTCCACGGCGAAGTCCGCTTGCAAAGAAGAATAATGGCCTTTGTTGCGTTAGTCCTGTCTTCACAACCATCATCGTCGAGCTCCATTGTCGTGCCCTATGGTCTCAACCACCACCGTTCGAACATCTGACGAGCTGAGAGCGATCTAGCGAGCAGATGCCATACGGGATAGGGGCAAGCTATCTCACGGCTCGACGCACGCTCCAGGGGTGCATTTACGGAGGCGTGACGCGTCGACGAATCACAGCTCACGAAAACGAAATCAGCTGCTTATGATCGGCTCTCCACCTCTGAGAGCAGCCTTGCACAACGGCGACAGCCATAAATACATCATCATCTCTTGTTGAACGTGTCAAAGTGTCATCTGACTTTGTCAATTGAGATTCAGAAGCTGTAATCAAATCCTAAAGTACAGAAGTTTGACGAAAATCAAGCAAAAATGAGCGAGTACGTGGTTGAGAAGCGTCGTGGTATTTACAAATGTGCTGACAAAAGCATCAACAGACACCCAGTACACCCAGCATTCGTGCACCACCCAATCGCCTTCTGGAGCGTCTCGTACCTCCTCGATCTCGCCTACGGCGCAGCAACCCACCCAGCCACCGCAAAGACTGTCGCCGGTATCTACGATGTCGCTCCCTACTTGGGCGAGATGGCCAAGTTCTCCTACTACCTCAACATACTCGGCCTGCTCTTTGCCGTGCCAGCCGTTCTGTCCGGCGGCCAGCAGCTCATGCAGATGATCAAGAAGCAGGACTTGGCTGCCAAGTTTGAGAAAAGCCAGAACAAGACGCAGACGGCGCAGAAGATGCACCCGAAGATGAAGCTGGGCTTTGCTCACGCGGCCATGAACGATGCGTGCGTGGCTATGAGCGCCTACCAGTGGTGGATGCGCAGCCAGACTGCCTCGCATGCGCCAGATGAGGTTGCCCTGATCATTGCAGCCGTTTCTTTCGTTCTGCTCAATGTTGCTGGCTACCTGGGCGCAGCTATGGTCTACGATCACGGTGTTGGAGTTGCGAGAGTCGGTGCGAGCTCAGCGAAGGGATCGAAGGCACTGTAAAGAAGTCATAGCTGCTGTAGAGGCACGGAGGCTGCATATGCGCGGTCTGATCATGGCGGAAGCTGGCTCAATTTGTGCATGTGGTTGAATCGGTTGAGCTGGATACTTGTATTTATATGCTGGAACAAGATGTGGAAATACTAGGAAAGCTCAATGATTCTATCTTGAGGTGCTTCATCGCAAGTCCTAATCAAGGTGTTAGCCAGCTGCTCTTCTCCGTGTGTCTCTGCATAGCTGGGTTTTGAGAATGCGATCAGAAGTCCATTGAGATCATTGGAGCTTAAGTGCCCCTGACAGTAGAGGTACCAGAAAAAAGTAATGTATTGGTTTGTAATCATCATATTCGCATTATGAAGGAAATGAAGAAGTTGACTCACATTCATGATCATGGCATGTTGAAACAGCTTCGTCGTCGACAGCTTGAGAAAAGCTGCATGCCGGAAGTTGCCGCGCGCTTAGCGCCTGTGACAGCGCACGGACCAGCCCACCACCGAAATTCGTGATTTTCGAGTTTTGCGCACGACTTTGAAGCATCCAGCTACTAACCACCACAAAACAGCGATTCAAGTTCGTCAATCGCAAAGATGGGTCGTCTTCACAGCAAGGGCAAGGGCATCAGTATGTCGCTCACCAGCTCAATGTCGCGCGCCAACTCGTACTAATTCACACCGTGCAGGCTCCTCCGCCGTCCCATACTCGCGCACACCACCAGCGTGGCTCAAGACCACCCCAGAGCAGGTCGTCGACCAGATCTGCAAGCTTGCTCGTAAGGGCGCTACTCCTTCGCAAATCGGTGTCGCCCTCCGTGACTCGCACGGCATCGCACAGGTCAAGGTCGTGACCGGCAACAAGATTCTGCGAATCCTCAAGTCAAATGGTATGCAAGAGCCTGTCTGAAGCAACAGTGTGGAAAATTGGTTCAGCACAATACATGACAAGATGAAGAGGTGGAATTGCATAAGGACGAAAAATTCCTTTCTGCAAAATGCCATGTTTTTCGCCATTAAGCCATCGCTTGGTTCACAGTAACTGACGATGAGATTTGAACAGGCCTGGCTCCATCTATTCCAGAGGACCTGTACATGTTGATCAAGAAGGTATGAGGCATTGATAACTTTTCTTGCTGAAATTCCACGTACTGACATGACATGACAGGCCGTCGCTGTCCGCAAGCATCTCGAGCGCAACCGCAAGGACAAGGACTCCAAATTCCGCCTCATTCTCATTGAGTCGCGTATCCACCGTCTATCCCGCTACTACAAGACCGTCGGTGTCCTGCCACCAACCTGGAAGTACGAGAGCGCTACTGCCAGCACCCTCGTCGCATAAGCGTCTTCACGACCGTCCGTAGCATGCATGCATGGAGAAAGGCGTTTTGAGCAAGGTCATCATGATGGAAAAATGGGTCTTCAGATGTGGTCACGACTGCATATACATCTTACCGTGGGCAACCGTTCTCAAAACCTGAGACAATGCCATGGAGTAGATACTTGAATGAAAACATTCCAATCTTGCCTGCTCAGAGCAACTGCGTTGAATTTGTGTTCGCTTCTCGCGCGATGTTGACTCCACTATGCAAATCCACACTTCACACGGCGTCGACTCGTTCCACGCTGAGTGCTGGAGAGCCGGAGGCAGTTAAGATCACACAGTGCCACTACTGTAGGTTTCCATTCCCAAACACCTTGCAATGCATAGACCCACCCCAATGCTACTTGTAATACAGATTATTGACCTTGCGCCGCCTTCTGATGAATGAGCTTGATCTGCTCCTCGACACTCATACCTTGACCAGCATGGCTAGCCATCGTGTTGTAATCCGACTGCTGCTGTTGGACAGCCGCACGTTTCCTTCGCTCTTCCTCCTCCGCACTGATATTTTGCCCCGTGACTGGATCGAAAACGTCTGTTCGCTGAGACGCCAGACGCTTGAGATTGTTCGCCACGTCCACAGTCGAGATATTAGTTGTTGCTGCACGCTGTGCCTCCTTTGCTTTCTGCTCTCGCCATCTAGGATCGAGAAGCTCGACTGTTGTGTGTGATTAGCATGTGTGTTTTGTTAAAGGGATTGTGTCCACTCACTCTTCATGTGTTGCTCCAGCTCGTCGTATGGAATCTGCTGCTTGCAGTTGGGGCAAGTTGCCATTTGTACTCTGCCCCTCCGAGCTGCAGCACGAGGAGCAGCATTCTGGACGATACGTCTTGGAACCGCGCCGGCTGGACTCGCTGTTCGCTGCGTCTCATCTGGCACAGGCATCTGAGGCATGCCTGGCGGGGGACTGAAGGCAGGCTGCGCAGGTGGTGTCGCACCATACGGCATTTGAGGCGGATACATGGGTTGCATAGGCTGCATTGGTTGCATAGGCTGGACTGGCGGTGCAGGTGTTGTGTAGCTCGGTTGCTGCCACTGTGTCATGTCTTCCGTAGGCATAGCTTCCTCAATCAGCAGACTGCTGTTCTTTGCTCTCTGCTCAAGCGACGCGCTCTGCAGATCATTGAGGGATGTTGGACCTGGTAGATCGTACGTCTCGTCCGCATCCGTGAAGAAGATCTCTCCGATAATCTGGAAGTCGTCCCAGTCGATCGAAGCATATTCTCTTCTGTCTGCCTCTTCTTGCTCTTGCTTCTTCGCGCGCTGGCTCTCCTGGTGCTTGACCCACTCTGCTCGCTTCTTTGCGCGTCCAAGCAGGCTGTACTTGTCGTCGACAATCTTCTTAAGCTCCGCCACTCGTGCCTTCTCTTGTTTGGCTCCTTCGACAGTCGTGCTCGAAATCAGAAGCTGATACTGGTCGACCAGCCGGTTGAAGAACTGGTTGAGACTGTGCTGCGGTCGCAGGAAGTCGAACTGGAAGTTGTTGGCCTCACGCTGCGACAGCTGTGTCATCCACCCTCGTCCGTTCTTTGCAACATAGAGCGCAGTCAGCTTGACAATCTCCAAGTCCTGGGCGTTGATCGTAGGCATACGAGCAGAGAACAAGAACTCTGAAGGCGGCTCTGGGCCTTTTGGTTTTGAAGGCTTTGGCACAGCTTCGCCGACTCTTCCTGCCGCAACATCGGTGCCTCTGCCTGCTCTGATCTCTTCTCGGCGCCACTGGTAGAAATCAAAGTATGGGTCGTCCTCGAAGATGAAGCTCAGCTTCGCGGCGTTGTTCGCATCGTTGCGCATACGCGACTCGAATGCGGCGCCATTGCGGACGACAAAACCTGCCACTCGCTCGACTGTCGCACGCAACTCTTTTGGCGGCAAGATGACGCCCTCTGGCACCTTGCTGATAATGTCCATGGTGGACTCGGACACCTCTTCTTGCGCCATCTTGTCGCGCAAGCCGACTGTGGCTGCTCCTTGACTGCTTGTCTAGTGATGTTGCGCTCGACGATGGAAAGGAAAATGTGGAGAGCTCTTAAAGCGCGAATACAGTGCGCACTGGATATAACGATGCTACTTTATAACGATTTCGCGTTATAACGGTACAATTTTCTTGTCGCAATCAAATCCTCATACAAACTATCCACATTCACGATATTTGAAATATTCTAATAATTCCTACGAATATCGCTTTATCAAGATGCCTCGTAAAGCAGTCACCGATGCGCAACGCCAGCGACTACGACAGTGGTTTTCATCGCAACAACCACGCCCATCACAGAAGCAGTGTATTCAGTGGTTTTATGAGCAGTTTCATCACCTCATCGGCCAGTCTACAGTCTCCGAAACATTAAGCGACAAGTTCAAGCATCTTGATAGTGGTCCTGCAGGTAATCGAGCTCGCCATCGTCCTGCGCAGTGGCCTATTCTTGAGGCGATCCTCTTCGACTTCCAGAAGGTTATCGAGTCAAATGGTGGCAGTACCACATATCACATATTGAAAGACAAGGCAGAAGAGATTTGGCCACAGATACCTGAATATCGTGGGCAAGCAAAGCCTGAATTCAGTGTTGGTTGGCTGAATAACTTCAAACAACGGCATCAGATTCGTTATCGCATACAACACGGCGAAGCTGGATCAGTACCCGTCACTGCTGAAGAAGAGATGAAGGCTGTTCGTACACTCTGTGGCGAATATCCTGAGGATGATATCTACAACATGGATGAGACTGGCTTGTACTGGCGCAGTGCAGTCAATCGTGGCCTGCTCTCTGAGCCATTACCTGGTCGAAAGATTGATAAGAGTAGGATCACAATCGCATTGTGTACGAACGCGACTGGTTCAGATCGATTACCACTGTGTATCATTGGGCACGCGCAACAACCTCGAGCACTCAAAGGCGTCAATATTGAGGCAATCGGTTGCCAGTGGTATCACAGTAAGAAGGCATGGATGAATACTGGCATTATGGCGAAGTGGCTTCAGTCCTTCTATCGTCATATCGGCACTCGATCAGTTATCCTAACAATGGATAACCTCAAGGCGCATATCAATGCGATTGAGCAGGCACCACCACCTTCTAATATCCATATCATCTGGTTACCGAAGAACTCGACAAGTGTATTCCAGCCGCTCGATCAGGGTATTATCAACAACTTCAAAGTCCACTATCGCAAGCAGTGGATCCAATACATCATTGAATGTATCGACAAGGACATCAATCCGTTTACCACAGTCACATTGTACCAGACGATTCACTGGTGCAGCCGTTCCTGGTATCAATTGGTAAACAACAATACAATCTACCGTTGCTTCCGCAAAAGCACAATTATTCAGCCATCAATTACGCTACCCGAACCAACATCAGTCGATATATCCTCCGAGTACCTTGCGCTACAACAACGACTACCGGATGTGATGGACCTTAGGTTTATTCTACACCCACAAGATGAGGATGGTCAAGAGGAGGATGAGCGAATCACATTGGATGATATCATACAACAGCATATACAACATCCAGCGATAAGCGATGAGGCAATAGATGAAGATGTCGAGCCACAGCCATTTGTTATCCCAACGCCAGCGGAAGCACTTACAGCGTTACAAGTACTACGTACTTTCCAAGAGCATCGGGATGAGACGCAACACCAAGATCTACGCTATCTTGACCGTGTCGAGCGTCATCTTCATACAATTATCGCCACTTCACGATCGCAAAGCACATTAGATCAGTGGATTACATAATATCATCAATATGCCAAGCCCATTTGCTACAACGATATGTGCCATATAACGATTGACTTCACGTGTCTACTATCCATCGTTATATCCAGTGCGCACTGTAGTAGTCAAGTCGTGGTTGAAGTCACCGACTGTGATTCGAGCCGGCGAACAAAAAGTCGGCTGCACCCTGCAACTTGACGCGCCCGGAGCCTGATATTTGCCTGAGGCAAGACCTCAGCCTGACACCAGCTCTCGCATCACTCGCAGGTCGTGCAAATGCTCGTATAATTCGGATTGCAATAGTACATGATTTGAAATCTCTACCAGCCTCCCACTGCATGTGTCCAATCTGCAGTCTTGCACTGTTGTCACCAGACGCGCCGAAGTCTAGAACCGCTGGATCCACATCACAAGGCTGAGGCTGAAGTCATGTCAGGCGCATCTGTTCATTGATTCTTGGATTCCGCGGTCGTTCAATGGGATCATTATACAACACAGGCGTAGATAAGTATATCAAGATTCATTTGGTTGAGGGTATGATTGCAATTGAAAAGTATCTGGTCTCGTTCATTGTCTCTGTAAATGGCGGATGGTGGCTCCTGGCAGGAGTCTACTCCGCTGCACGCTGAATCCTGGCTGGGAGTTTGGAAGTTCAGATCAGCAGGAGTCCAGCATGTCCTCGTATGAGCGGTTTGAGTGCAATTTGACAAGCTGAGGCTCTGAATGATTCACAGTGATCAGTTAGCTTCGCTTTAATGCAGAGAATAGGATGCCTGCAAGGTAGCAGCAGTGGTGAATGGACTGTCGTGATGCCAGATCCGTTTCGAGCCCCTACTATGCGATCAACTGTCTCAGCCGTGGGTTGAGGTAACGCACTTATTTTACGGCAAGCATGTAGCAAAGTTTGTGGAACGCCGTTTTCAATCACCGAATAATGACAGCAGTGGTCCTCGAGAGAGTTGCGTGGTTGATCCATTTATATACACGAGGTCCAGGGTCCGAAGTGCTGCGTGGCCCGAACTTCCATCAACCCCTTGGAAGTGGATGCGAGGCGTTCTGCAGAACAATATTCCTCCAGAACTAGAATTGGGACCACGTTCCATTTCGAAGCTCACGATCTCCTTTCCTTCTTTTTTCACTTCGTCGATCGCTCCTTCTTCTAGGCTTCTGAACGCCGGCATCTCCGCTGCGTTCTGCTAGCCTGGGTCAATTACCTTTTCACATCACCGACACCTTGACCACTTTCTGGAAACAGCCGCACGACCGCGTTTGCGCCTGAGTCGGCAACCCAGTCTGTTAAGATGTCGACCAAGGCGGGCATGATGACCACGCTGGACGAGCCAAAGAAGAAGCGCACTCCAAGCAGATCTCCTGCGCGAAAGGCCAATGGCAGCCAGAAGGCCAAATCCACGTCGGCAAAGACGTACAAGTCCGATGGTGTCGTGGATCAGGACATTTTCAATCTGCCCGGTTCGGACTGGCAGCTGCTCGCCCTCATCACAATTGTTGGCGCATTCGTGAGACTATGGAGGATCACGCAGCCATCGAGTGTGGTGTTCGACGAGGTCCAGTGAGTACACGTACAGCCTTGTCGCGCTCTTCGCCGTGCTTGCTAACAGCTGAACAGCTTCGGTGGTTTCGCGACCAAGTACATCAAGGGGAAGTTCTTCATGGACGTACATCCTCCACTGGCGAAGCTACTGATTACACTGGCGGCATGGTTGGCTGGATTCGATGGCAACTTTGACTTCAAGGACATTGGCAAGGACTATCTTGAGCCTGGTGTGCCATATGCAGCCATTCGTATGCTCCCGGGTCTCCTTGGTGTCCTCACTATCCCAGTCATCTTCCTTGCACTGAAGGCGCGTGGTTGCAAGACTACTACGGCTGCGCTTGGTGCCGGACTGCTCATCTTTGGTAAGACTGGTGTTCCTGAATTCAAGTTACAGAGCTGACACAAGCAACAGAGAACGGTCTGATCACCCAATCGCGCCTCATTCTTCTCGACTCGCCACTCGTCGCTTTCACCGCCCTCACAGATCTCGCCTTCACCTGCTTCACAAACCAGCATGAGCAAGGACCAGAGAAAGCCTTCAAGCCACTGTGGTGGTTCTGGCTGGTGGCCACTGGCTTGACCCTCGGAGCCACTGCCAGCGTAAAGTGGGTCGGACTTTTCACCATTGCTTGGGTAGGATCTCTTACGATCGTCCAACTCTGGGTTCTGCTAGGGGACACTCGAACAGTCACGCCACGCAAATGGTTCAAGCACCTTTTTGCACGTGCCTTCTGCTTGATTGTCATCCCGGTTGCTTTCTACATGGCCATGTTCGCCATCCACTTTCTATGCTTGGTCAACCCTGGCGAGGGCGATGGCTTCATGTCCTCCGAATTCCAGTCCACACTCAACGGCAAGGCTATGAAGAATGTCCCAGCGGACGTGGCTTTTGGCAGCAGAATCGCGCTGCGACACCACAACACCCAGGGCGGCTATCTACACTCCCACAACCACATGTACCCAACAGGCAGCAAGCAGCAACAGATTACGCTATACCCACACAAGGATGAGAACAATGTCTGGCTTGTAGAGAACCAGACCCTGCCCGAGATTGAGCCAAAGGTTGAGGGACCGTTCGCATGGGACAATCTTGATGTTACCAACATTAAGGATGGTGATGTGATCCGTCTATACCATCTCACCACGCACCGCCGCCTGCACTCGCACGACCAAAGACCACCTGTCACAGAAGCGGACTGGCAACAGGAAGTTACTGCCTATGGTTACGAAGGTTTTGAGGGTGATGCCAACGATTACTTCAAGGTCGAGATTGTCAAGAGCATGTCTGACGGCAAGGGCAAGGACTATCTCCGGACAATCGAGAGCAAGTTCAAGCTGGTGCACATCATGTCCGGCTGTGTCCTTTTCTCTCACAAGGTCAAGCTTCCAGACTGGGGTTTCGAACAACAGGAAGTTACCTGCGCAAAGGGTGGTACTCTGCCAAACAGCGTCTGGTACATCGAGGGCAACGACCATCCCAAGGTTGGTCCTGACGCAGAGATGACCAACTACAAGACGCCAAACTTCTTTGCCAAATTTTGGGAACTCCAAAAGGTCATGTGGAGGACGAACGCTGGCCTGGTTGAGTCTCACGCTTGGGATTCGCGTCCACCATCATGGCCCATTCTCCGTCGCGGTATCAACTTCTGGGGCAAGGAGCATCGCCAGATCTATCTCATCGGAAACATGTTCACGTGGTGGAGCGTCTCGGCAGCGATCCTCGTCTATGTGGCAGTGAAGGGTCTCGCTGTCCTCCGCTGGCAACGAGGCTTCGCTGACTACCAGTACATTCCATTCAAGCGATTTGACTACGAAGTTGGATCGACCATCCTCGGCTGGGCCTTGCACTACTTCCCATTCTACTTGATGGCTCGCCAGCTGTTCTTGCACCACTACTTCCCAGCGCTATACTTCGGCATCATTGCCCTTTGTCAGACGTACGACTTCTTCTTTGGTCGGTTCGACCTTGGCCCGCTTCGCCAGCCGGTCGTTCGTCAGACAGTGGCTGTCGCAATGCTTGCAGTCGCCATCTTCGTGTACACACAGTACATGCCACTTGCATACGGCAACAAGTGGACTAAGGCTGAGTGCGAGAAGGTCAAGTTGTTCAATACATGGGACTGGGACTGCAACACCTTCCTTGACAACTATGCTGCGTACGACAATCTGCCCAAGACATCGGACTCCGCGGTCCCATCGTCTGCGGCACCTCAGCTAGGCGACGCAGCTCAGGACGACACCCATGTCACTCCTCAGAATGAACAGCCACCAGCAGATGGTATGCCGGTCGTGCCGGATGGAAAGATCGTTCATCGCGAGGAGAAGGTGGAATACAGGGATGATCAGGGCAACCTGCTTAACGACGAGGAGGTCGAAGCGCTCAAGGGCAAAGTTAGCTTCCAGGTATGATTGCACTTTTCTTCATATTCCACATCATATAGACATCTAGACCAAGAGGTCTGACTTGATTAGACTCGCTATGAGACACGGACGAGAATACTGGACGCTCAAGGCAACGTTCAATACGAGGGCCCAATCGATGAGACTCCAGAGGAGTTCGCTCCACGTCATCCCGACGTTGAGGGCAGCAACCCAGAGACCAAGGACGCCCCAGCTGAAGACGACGCGAGCAAGAAGCCTCCAAAGGTGGAAGCTGGCTCCGCAAAGGACGAGAAGAGCATCGCTGAGCAGGAGCGAAAAGCCAAGCCGGCGAGCGAGGCAAATAACGAGGCTACTGGCAAGGCATGAAACACCACATTTGACGTATAACGCATAATAGAGTTTCTTATTGTTGGTCGAGTGTCTTCATGGGATCAGAAAAAAGAAAACTTTGTAATTGATGACTTTTATCTCTGATCTTACTGTACTCGAACAACATTACCGTTTTCATCGTGCTTCGGGTTGCTGGGCGATGGAGGAGTTGAGTCCATCGATGCATTCGTCCTCACGACTGCGTCGAACACTTTTGATTTCATATGTACGATATCATTTGGGTGGCTGACCTGGCTTGATGGGGGAATGGTCACGGCTATGATAAATAGGCATTCACAAAAGCAATGCAGAAGGGTCGCTACTCAATACTTGATCATCGGCATCGACAGCATGAAATGGCACATGGACGACAAATTTTGAGTACTTTGTGAATTCGAATCCTAGACTGAGATGTACAGTACAAGGTGGACGAACAAACTCAAAAGACCAGATATCGAATGAGGTGATGCAGGATATCCGGAACTCCTCCCAGCGTCGGGGTATGCCGCCTAGCTTTTTGTGGAGAGACAGAGATCCCATCTTCTATCCGCATGCAAATCGCTCATATAGTAAAGAAGCTTTCCGATTTTTGCAAACGCCGGTTGGTTATGCCTGTCAAGAATCTCATCCCATTCCCGTCGACGTCATCCACAAGAGAGACCCTCATTCATCATTTACTGCCGCCAATTCATCATCATGTCAGCGTACATTGGACCCCCGGCCTTCTCCAGCTCTTCCGCCATGAACCCTCTACTTTCTCCTGAACGAGCAGCCCTCTGTGAGACGAGCCTTGCCACCAGTTGGCTGGCACAGGACCTGCGAGCAGCCCTGGCAGACGACGACGGTCTGAGCGTGCGAGAAGACGGTGGTGATGGTGAAGCAGCCTGGGCACTTGACGTCCATGAAGAAGGAGCGTGGAGCAGGCACAAGCATCTTGAGCTTGTGCTTGCGGGCCTCGGCGGCGGGCGATGGGTTGAGGAGATCGACTGCGAGAACCTATTGAGATACACCGTTAGATATTGTTGGAGTCGCTTGAGATGTCGAGCTGGTCGCAAGAGTCCATTGACCACGGTTGTGGTGGGTTTGGTGATGTGCAGGTGTCGTGTGCAGAGGTACCGAAATTTCGCCACGAGGGGTTTGTGCAGAGCGAGCAAAAGAGGGCACTTACCATCTTGAAGATTTGTCTTGATCGCTCAAGAAGTATGTGTGTGTTTCGTGTGTGTGTTTTTGAGGTGATTGAGCGACGTTTGGCTTATGAGCGAGCTGTGCGTGATGGCTGTCGAGGTGCGGAGGTCAGTGATGAGGTGAAAATGAAGTCCTCTAAGTGGGAGCACAGACCGCTTTTCAGAACACTTGGCGTGAGCGGAGCCGGGCTAGAGCGCCCATTGGCGGACTCAAGCAACGCGACTCACCACTAAGCTCAAAGAAGTCACCACAACTGTCTTCTTGACGACGATATATTTGACTCATTTCTGCGGAGGGACTGAGCCTATGCGAAGCATCTCCAGTGAATTTCGCTTGCATTTGCGACTTGCTCCATGCTGAACAGCAGAAAGGTTGTTCATAAAAGTTCACGTGATCAATTCGCAGCTCTTAAACCCGATGATTGTCCGCGCGCCGCAGACTGAGGTAATCTTGCATGCTTCTTGACCCAACGCTGCAGCTGGAAAATCGTAAATCTAAATCAATAGCGATGTGATCATCTCCTCAGAGTGGTCCATGCGACGTCTTCATGTTTTCTCCTCGCTTCTTCCATTCCTGCCGAACTTCACATCTCTCGAAGCCCGCATGATCAGCCTTTCTCATACCCCACAGATCTAGAACGTTTGACCGCGCCAGAAATTGGGCGCGTCATGAGAACATCGTGAACTTTAGCTTGTTTGCCATTGAGCAATATGGCGCCCACTTAGGACCTGCCAGGCTTTACGCGACTTGTGCGGAAGGTGAGGTCTGCGATCATGACCCGAGCACCTTCAGCCATCCTCGTAGTGCGGTAAGATCCCAGGATGTGCTCAATTGACTTGGACTGACCGACAATGCAGCCATGGAGCGCGACTCGACGCCGCAGACGCCAATTGGCATCTTACATCCCCTGCGCCGTATGACCCGCCCCTGACTTATGGTGGATGGAATCAGGCGAAAGCATTGGGCTCGCGTATCGCTCACATCCTCAGCTCTCGGGCAGCGCAAAGCAATGCGAGGCTCGATTGCGCAAATGGCACACGAAATGGAGGCGGGCCAGGGCAAGAGCGGCGCACGAAGCGGCAAAAGGTTGTCATCCACACCTCGCCGTTCCTGAGATGTCTGCAGACCTCAGTCGCGATCAGCGCTGGCATGGCACAATCGCTGGAACGGCCTGAGTCGAAGGGCAAGATGCGCCGGGGATCCTCCAGATCAGAAGAGTTCACAGCCACACGCAGAGTAGAGGACTATTCAGTGAAAGCATTGGGCTTGTCTACACCAGATCAGTCGACCATCAGAACGATATTGCGAGTGGACGCATTTCTGGGCGAATGGTTGTCGCCTGACTATTTCGAGAAGATTACTCCTCCTCCAAGCTCTACCATGATGGTTGCTGCCGCGAAAGCGACTCTTCTACGCAGAGAGCAGATCGAGGTCTTTGAGGGTAGTGCGTTCAAGCCAGGTCACTTCCCTGGCGGATGGTCAAAGGCCAACCCGTCACGAGCAGTGCCGAGCATGGCAGTCGAAGACGATGATATGGCCGTAGATGCAATGTCGCTCATGGTGCCTTTGAGGACCCAACGCTCTAGCAGTGCTACAAGCTCTGGGGATAAACATGCTCATATGAAGACCATCTTCTCAGAGCTGAGGCCTAGCAAAGCTGCTTATAATCCTCCTGTGCCAGCCTACGCCATTGCACCATCCGAGCCAATTCCCAGGGGCTACTGCGGCCACGCAAGAGATGCTTGCATTGATCTAGATTTACTGTGGGACAGTATGCGCTTTCCTCAAGATTGGGGTGATGGTGGTCAGCTTGGAGAAGAATGGAGCGCAATGCATAAGAGGTTCAGGAAAGGCCTCTCGAAAATGATCGACTGGTATTCAAGACATTCGCCAGACTTTCATCCAGATCGTGAAGATCCACTGGCATTGGACGACGAGGAAATGTCGGATGGTGAAGATGACGGAGACTATGAGCTCACGCTAGTCTTGGTTACGCACGCTGCAGGCTGTAATGCGCTTGTTGGTGCTTTGACAGATCAGCCCGTGCTACACGATTTTGGGTTGACCTCTCTATCGATGGCAGTGAGGAAGGATTTAGATGGTGTTAATATAGGTGAACCTCGATCGCCTGTCAATACCCGATCTCCTTCCGGCAGACGGCGCTCTTCGGTGTATTCTGGCATCGCTGAATGGTACGACATGGAAATCCTCAGTTCGACAAACCATCTTCGAGCAGGAGCACAAGCAACTTCTGCATCAGCATTGTCGTCTCCACACCTGGTACCTAAAATTCCCGCCTATGCCTCGCTGGCACATACCGCAAATGGTGGGTCTGAGCCGAAGCGGGCGATGTCTTCAGCACTGGGGAGTATACGGCGACCCAGCCTCACACCACATAACCTCTCACTAGACACATGGAGCGCCGAGACGAGCAGAAGTCCTTCAATGTCTGGTGGCCTGTGGAGTCGTGCGTCTACCGTTTCCACTGCAGACGATGTACCTTCAATCTGGATCGGCGCACCTGCTCAATCAAGAGATGCGTCGCCAACCACCACAACGAACCCGCCAACAAGGCCAGTCAGCCCAACAAACTCTGAAAAGGGCGCGAGGGACGAGGAAGATGATGTGCCCCCTCTTCCACCAGTCGTACCAGTCCGCTCTGCAAGTCAACGAGGAGGCCTGTGGAATGCAGACAGTCCGCGTCGTCTCCGTGGCCCAAGGCCGAAGCGACGATGGACGGTCACGGAGCATGATGACATGATGGAGCAGTAATGTAATCTCCAGGCAGGTCCTCACAAACAGAACTCGTCCTTGTCTCTTGCAGCAGGATTATCATATCTCACTTGAGACTAATGTCGCTCACATAGCTACATGTACCATACACGACTGAATGAGATCATGACACCTTTGTAATGCATGATATCCATCTCATCATTGTTGTCGGTTTCTCGAGGCTCCGCAAATGCATTCAGTCATCGCTCCTCATTTGTACAGCGTGTTTCCATCTCCATATATGCCCTCCAGCACACGCAGCTTGCTGAAGTATACATCACGGTCAGCATAGGTGCCCTTCAACCATCTCTCGCCCTTGTCTGCCTCGAACGCTCGTCGCGCATGCAGAACCCGTCTATTGTCGAAAATGACGCACTCGCCCTCGTTCATGCGGTACTCGAACATGTTCTCTGGAGCGTTGACCAGCTCGTCAAATCTTTGCATCGCTTTGTGGAATGTTCTAAAGTTCTCGCCGCCATTTGCCGTGCCAATGTCATGCGCGTATGGTCCTTGGAAAGGCGGCGAATAGTTGAGCAGCTTGATCGGCGAATTAATATCATTTTGGTCGAGCAACTCAATCGTAGGTCTGATCTGCCGATATGCCTGCCCATCATTGTAGTAGTTGAAGGTCACAGGGAAGGTGGCGAGTGCCTCGAACAGCTCTGGTGTTTCCTGCCTGATGATCTCGGCGGCATAAAAGGAATCGCTGAACATGCTTTCGCCGCCAGGAGCTCGTGCTCTCATGGAATGCAGAAATTGCAGATGTGGCGTGAGATCAAGGTAGCAGAGATCCATGTGGAGACCCAAGAACACATGGGTATAGGCAACATTCTTCGCATTCGGTACTGAGCGAACATCCCAGGTCGGGCCATAGAATGTCGTGCGGGTATGTCCAATGCGCTCTCCAATGGACTTTACAGATGTGGCAGAGTCGGTCGAGATGGTGTCGGGAACGTTCTTGAGAAAGACGAGTCCATGCGTGTATAATGCGCGAAGGACACGATACAGTGTCTTGTCGTTGCGCATGTACGAGGCGTAGTCGATGAACTGGATATCTTTGTTCATGGTCTGTGATTCCCAGAATGTTCGAGCTGAGATGGGATGTCTCTTCGCCTTGACATCTATCTCTTCTTGTAATGCTTTGCGGAGGAAGTCCAGTGGTAGCGCAGTCTGATGTCCCTCTGGCCAATCCTTGATATCATTCTTCCAGTTGATGAGAGCGACTTCTTCGTTCTCGAGCTCTGTCGTGACTTGAGCACTTCCTTCTATCGTGGCAGGAATATCTGCTGTCTGGAAAGTCCTCTGTGTTGATGATGGATTTACACATCGCGGGCATTTGCAGGAGTCTCTCAGCCAGAGACTATCGAAGACTTCCGTCTTGCCATCCAGTTCGATTGGCACCCTCGAGCTGAATGCTGGTCGTACTGAGTTCGCGCTCACATTCTCGAAGGCAAGCTTGTAGGGTGCTGCACCAGCTACATGAGCCGAAAACCCATCCGCAACTGAAGTGGCCTGAGCTTTTTCCTGTTGCCATCTGCTACCCACACATGCAAATCCCCGCACCCTATGCTGTGTCTTCAGATTCCTTGCTCTTGGGAAGGCCTGGCGGCGAAACTGAAGCACCGCCTGCCGTGTAGCCATGATCGACTGGAAGAATGAATGCTTGAACACATAATTGCAAATTGTTTCTTAACGCGGCTATATGCACCGCGCCGAGGTCACTTGATGGAGTACGGCTTGGTACAGCATGGACGGCCCGCTTGTCCGACCTCGCATTGCGTCTTCCCTGCTCGTATGCAAGCCATCTTCCAACCTACAGGAATCTCCAGATTCCCATGTGATACTCATCTACCCCAGATTTCCGTTCATCGTCGTTTTTGACGCGTGTATGGTCTCGCACAGGCTCTCGGCGCGGCCACTTGCATGGCTGGTAGGGTAGAGCAGTTGCGAGATGAGGTATGTGTTACTGGACAGTCTGTCATTAGCTCCCAAACATCAGCTAACAAGCTGCCACAGGGCACACAAGCGCAAGTCGTTGCAGCTGGTGCAATTGCTGGTCTAGTCTCACGGTACGCAGTGGCGATCTTCTGATGTGACACATGGAGAAGGACTGACGTTGACTAGATTCTGTGTTGCGCCGCTCGATGTGATCAAGATCCGCCTTCAGCTACAGATCCATTCCCTCAGCGACCCTCTCTCGCATCCTCCCGCCGGACGACCGATATACAAAGGCATATATGGCACGCTGAAGCAGATACTCCGTGATGAAGGTCTGACGGCATTGTGGAAGGGAAATATACCGGCCGAAGGTCTCTACCTTTCATACGGCGCATTGCAATTCCTCACGTACCGCACGATCAACTTAGCTCTCGACAGTGATGAGCTTCCATACAGGCTGAATGCGCCGACACGAAGCTTCATATCTGGAGCATTCGCCGGGACGGTCGCTACAACAGCTACATATCCGCTGGATCTGTTGCGTACACGTTTCGCAGCGCAGGGGACGGACAAAGTCTATCAAGGTCTCCGATATGCCATTCGTGAGATCGGAGCAGATGAAGGCCCAAAAGGGTTTTTTCGAGGTCTGGGAGCAGCAAACGCTCAGATCATTCCTTACATGGGCCTTTTCTTCACGTTCTACGAGGGCCTGAAGCCGATCATCCACAGCGTACCAATACCGCTGGATTGGATGGGTTCGTCAGATGGCATTGCTGGGATCACCGCTTCAATCATGAGCAAGACTGCTGTCTACCCGCTGGACACAGTACGGAAAAGACTGCAGGTTCAGGGTCCGAGCAGAAGTCGTTATGTGCATAGAAACATCCCGGAGTACGAAAGCATCAGAGGGACGCTCCGACTGATATTGAAGAGGGAGGGTTTGCGAGGCATGTATCGAGGTCTTACGGTGGCGCTCGTCAAAGCAGCGCCAACGAGTGCCATCACAATTTGGACTTTTGAGAGGGCGATGGGAGTGATCAGGATGCTCGATGAAGAGAGTTGAAAGAGCCAGTCTATCTCATGTGCAACGCTCATCTCGACGGCGGGCCTCGTTGGTTTCCGAATATCTGCAATCAATCCAGCCACTCTGAGACACACGGTCAGATTATGTCCATAGCAACGGAGCAAACTGCGGCAGCCAAGGTGGCCCCATTCAAAGCGTAGATGCATGACCCGAAACAGGATGTCAAACCTCATCATCGCACGTTCGATGCTCTCAAGGGTCTTTAGTGCCTTCTAGGATCCCATATGCCTGGATGCTGATGTGCGAAGTGTTCCAAATGGGACAGACCCTCTTCTGTGTTCTTGGCACTCATGGTCAGATCACTTCAGCTGTGCAGCACACTTTCACAAATTCTGAACCATCACGAAATTCAGGCTCATAGCACGCTTCCGTGTAAGCTGTGGCTTCTGAATCAGTACTAAAATCACCTTCACCAGAAACGCTCTCGTTATACAAGCCTCGCACGCTCTTAAGCAAGACAGTTATCACGAGGTCGAGAATTTTCACTTCGTGTCAGACACGCATGGTGAGGCGAACAGCAAATTTAGAAATCAAAACTTTCCGGTGAGTTGTCTGCTACTCACCGGAAAGTTCACCAGCCTCCACCATCCGGTGCCACATCAGTCGAACCTCCTCGTCTGACGGGAATCATGGTTCCTCCGGATACAATAATTGCCCAGACAGGATGGCCCATTCCAAGATACGATGAACACGGTGAGTTCTTCAGAAAACAGCACGAGTTTAAGGTGGCTAACATCACCGCAGTTTTGGTATGCAGAGGACGAGGATAGAGACCCCACGACGGTTCGCGCCAGCTTGGATGACTACAGTGCGGAACGCGTTGAAGAAGCGGAGTACGAGTCGAGCTCGGAATCTGAGGAAGAGGGCGACAGCGATGAAGGAGATGGAGATGTGGCCAAAGAAGGTGTGGATAAAGACGAGGCTATTGCTTCATCTGAGTCACAACGCAAGGACTAGACGAGCCTTCCTTGCATCTGTGCAACTGCTGCTGGCTTCTGCTTGTGGCTTGTTCACATTTCACCTTGAGTTTTGCTACTGGCTTGTGCTTGTGGCTTGTTCCCATTTCGCCTTCTATCCTGCTACTGGCTTGTGCTTGTGGCTTGTTCCCATTCGCCTTATATCCTGCTACTGGCTTCTGCTTGTGGCACCATCTTTACAATGGGGGTATAGATGCAAGAGACAGGCGTCATCCTTGTCAATGACATTCGTCTATAAAGCAAAATACATCTTGTAGACAGACATTTGAGTGCCTTACACATGCTCGTGAACGCCATGTCTCGTATCCTTCAGGAGGTTGAACTTTTCTGCAGTAACTTACCCAACCCACTTGAGTCCCACAATATACAAAAGCTATTACTGACCATCGAAAAAGCGATCGGGTGTTTTTAAGATCCCAGACGAATATGCCGTGATAATCGAGTCCTTCTGAGCACTCTTGATCAATTGATCATGTGCACATTCAGCAGAGGTTGTGGATGTATGCGTCAGCCTGCCCACCAGTAGTTGCTGGGAGAACAAGCAAAGCTGGTAATGTAGCGAAAATTTGGAACCCTCATACGATAGACGTCGGATGAAACGTTTGATTTAAGACACTTGAGAAAGCTTGAAGAATGGGATAACTGTACGCAAATGTGTGAGTTCGCTGTCACAATTCGGCACCAGTGTTTAGTGGTGACCGAACGCCGCAATGGACCAATTGTTCACCCTGCATGGTGGGAAGACGGTCCGGTGGCACTGGATGTCTGATGAAGCCAGCAATCACGAAATGCGTTTTTGATATCCTCAAAGCTCACAGTGTACGTGGCCTGGTGTGTCCAGTACATCGGAAGGTTCCTGCTTCTGTTGGCTTCAGTCCAAGCAAAACATAGATGGCTTGAAAAATGGTCTTATTTCTGGGCTCTCTGATCCAGGTGATTGCTCGTTATCTGCGCACATGCGATGAGATGAACTCTTGGGCGTGGGAGAGAGAGAGAGAGAGAGAGAGAATTCATTCTCGCCGGCTCAGCGCTAAGCCATGCGGCTAGATAACTCTTGGGCGTGGACAGACCCCTGAGGCGACAAGCAGAGGGTAGACCAGCCAAGATACGCCAAGACCAGAATCAACTCTGCACACGCGGAACAAAAATTCGATTACCTTGACGAAACATGGATACTTTCGCTCAAGCCAGGCTTATCATGTACAGGAAGCACTAGACAATGCAAAAGATTGCATCAGCCGTGAATCGAACACGGGGCCCATCGAATTCACTTCCAATTGATGGAGGAATGGCTGATTTGCAGTTAGTATTTGATTTTTCATGTTTATGAACTCTGTACTCACCAACGATGGATTTTACCACTAAACCACTGATGCGTCGCTCACTGTTGAAACACAGGTTGCATAAACGTTTATATAACCTCAACGTCAACGAGCAGTATCGAGTAAGTGGGATGAGCGTCATCTACCCCTCAATTCCGTCCGTACGATTGGCGTTGCAGTTATTTCCAGACGACATTGACCTCCCCGCATGTCCGATGCACTTGCTGGTCGGCAGATGATGTCCTTCATTGCCGTTGGAGCTCGGAAAATCCGAGATGATGTCTACAGGAACGGCGGGTCATGATCAACTTCATGTGGAGGCTTGTGGGGGGCAACGCAGCAATGGCTCACTCTTCTGTGCCAGATTCCCGAAGTCTTGCAAAGTTATCTCGCATGGGGATGCCCAACCTTCTTCTCATAGGCTACTGACCATCATGTCCGAGATTGTGCAGAAGATCAAGTTGAAGCGCATAGCGCACATTTACTATATTCATGAGGACACAGAGCAGGCCAACAAGTTCTTACATGATTTTGGTATATTGATGTTCCTGGGATATAAATGATAGGCTCACAAAGATCAGGCTTCACGATTGCTCGCAAGGACAACGACAAGACGTACTACAAAGGCTATGGCACTGAGCCATTCGTATATTGCCTAATTCAAGGAACTCAGAACCAATTCGGCGGAGCTGCATTTGCCGTCGAGTCTCTAGAAGATCTTGAGCTCGCATCAAAGATCCTACCCAATGCCACGCCAGTACATGCTCTTGATGCTCCAGGCGGCGGTAAGCGAGTAACTTTCAACGATCCCGTGGATGGCTACCCATTTCATCTCGTCTACGATCAAACACCGATCGAGAGCGATATGAACAAGCCAGTTTTGGACTACAACTACCCAGAAGAGAAGCATCGAGCTGTGAATTGCGTCCAACGATTCAAGCATGGTCCTGCTGCCGTCCACAAGCTTGGCCACTTTGGATGCTGCGTCACCAATTTCCAGAAGGCATACGACTTTTACACGACACACTTCAACTTCAAAGCGTCCGACATCATCTACGATCCCAAGACCGGGGCTGACAATTCAGTATTCCTACACCTGGACCGAGGCAAGGAACAAGTCGACCACCACTGCTTCTTTTTCTTCGAGGGACCAAAGTACCACGTTCATCATTCAAGCTACGAGGTCCATGACTTCGATGTGCAGGGACTAGGCCATCAATGGCTGCGTGAGAAAGGTTATGAGCTAGTCTGGGGCATCGGCAGACATGTGCTTGGAAGTCAGATCTTTGACTATTGGTGGGATCCAAGTACATTCATGATGGAGCATTACACGGATGGAGATCTGGTCGATGAACGGTCTGAAACGCAGCGCGAACCTGCTGGGCCTGATGGTCTGCACATTTGGCAGTACGTGGCTGCTACAGAACCCCCAAACTATCGCTAATTTGTTTGCAGAGTTTAATGTTTCTTTATCCGATGTCTTGCTTTGACGAGCGGTCTGCGGCACGGAGTAATGAAACCGCCACCTTCAAGCTGCAGACCGCTCGACTTTGAAAAGACTTGTTTAATTGACCTTGGGGTCTGTAGCTGACCAGTAAAGGGGTCCGCCTCTGCCTCCGACTTTCCTTCAGTAGAAGATGATGCACAGAGGGTCATCCGAATTGGCGCATGAATCTGATAACAGGTGATAGGATCTCAAGGCTTACTTACCGCATCTGGGATGACTAGAAATGCGTTAACATATTATAAGATCCCGCAAAGTATGCGCTCGTTTGCATGGTACTCTGTACAATGTCGCGGGCGAGAGCTGTGTAGTCAAGTCAATGGCATTTTCTGCGGGTCATGGATGAATCACAATTTCCTGGACCAGCAGCTCTATCATCAACCGGATGTTTTCCACAAATTTAGAGCACATGCAGACAGCATGGAAGCAAGTCGTCCGGGTCACCCCTTCCCGATATCGGTCGCCTGTCTGTTACTGCACGGAGAGCGAAGGCAGAGCAGGAGAAGTGTACTGAGGTCGGGAAGGGACATTTCTATCGTCCATCTACTTTTACATAATGTCACTTTGTACTCACTCATTAGCTCGTGAAAAGCTAGCCCCACGCTGGAGGGCGATTCAGCAGCAACCATGATGCTGGAAATCCACATGTTTGTACCTAATACGTCATTATGAGAGCAGCTCAATTGATATTGCTCGAGCTCAACGAGCAAAATTCCAGGAGAATCGTGAACATTGCTTGCGAATTCGTGACCACTTACTTCTTCCGTTGTTCACACGACACGAATTAGCAAAGACACACAAAGATTTTGCCGACATCTGAACCATATCAGAATTACCAAAATGTCTGGACTAGATCCCTCAGGCCCAGCGCAGCCGAACCTCAATCAAGCGTACGAAGCACGCGACAACCCCGCGACCAAAGACCCCAAAGAGCAGGCACAGGGTCAATTGAATAAGAATGCCGCGTCGAACCTCGAGAACATTACCGACCAACGCATTCCACGTGAGCAATCATCCTCCATCAACGATGCCACAGCCTCATCGCTCGGATATGGCGTGCGAGGAGCACCAGTAGGCGAAGAGGCCAAGGGCTTTTCGCAAGATCAGCTAGACAGGAGTCAGGAGTTGGATGCAGAGCAGATGGCTGCGCCGGGTGAGAGGAAGGTGTATGAAGCTGTAGAGGGACAGGGAGGAAAGACCGGTACAGGTGGTGAGCAGCCCGGTCTGGAGACTGATCTGGATAGGAAGAAGAGAGAGCAGGCTGGCGCGAGGGAAGAGATCAAGCAGCAGCGAAACTCGGGTGTGGATGTTGGCGGAGTGCTTGGGCAGAGCTCAGCACCAGCTGATGATTCGTACGCTGGCCGCAATTAGAAGTAAGCATGTTACTTGATGCCATGAGCCACAGCTGTAAGAGTATGCAGAGCTAAGAGAAGCATTGCGAAGAGCCATGATCCCTCCATTTGGCGTTCCTAAGCTGCTGCTGCCAATCTCTTCCTCTTCTCTTGCCCTCTATCTTTCGTGTACAGTACCGCCTTGTGCCTCTTCTCATCGTAGCCCGCATCAGGTCCCGTATGCCCCTCAGCCCAGCACTCCTGGCAGTAAAGATCGCCTTCGCAGCCCAAGCAGCGCACTGTCGCATCTTCATTGCAGATCACACACCACGACTCGATGTCCTCGTCTGTATATGTTGGTAGATTTGACTTCGCTTTCGCGCTCGCTGAGTTGTGCTTCTTGGCTCCAGGTTTGGTGGACGGTGTCGTAGGTAGAGATAGAGACGCAAACCGAGCTTCAAGGTCGTCATCCGAGATGCTAGCCAACACTGGTGCCGTAGATGGTGCCGATGGCAGGTCGTCAAGAGGCGTTGCCTCTCTCGCTGCACGAGCTTGCGGTTCCACTGATGTACGATCCGGCAAGTCCTTCTCTTCGTAACCTCCTTGTGAACCGGAGTCGTCATCTTTGTACGTGCCTTCCTTCTTTCGTAGCTCGATATCTGCCATGATCTGGGCAATATAGTCATCCGCATCCTTCTCATCCTGCTCATCCTGCTTTAGTACGCGCTCGTCGCTTTCCGATTTCAGGTGCTCCGTGTCCAGATATTTCGGCCTTACTTCACGGCCTTCTCCATCTTCCTGCTCTTCTCGTCCGTCTAGGTCCCCCGCACTCCGCTGTGGAAGCGCCGCTTTGGCTTCTTTCAGCAGAGTGGACACTCGGTCCTCCTCCGAGACATTGTTCATCCACGAGCTCTGATCCTCACCAAGCGCCTTCAGCAGCTCGTCTAGTGATTGTTCGTCCTCGACATTCTCGACTCGTTCACTTGGTAGCCTGGCGACTACATCTTCGAGCTTGCTCTGCGATGACGCATTTGCTCTTGAGGGTGTTTGGCGAGAGCCCGAGCTTGCCTCGCCGCTGGCTAGACGGCGGAATCGCACTGTTATGTCATCGTCTTGATTCGAAGGTCTTATGGATGGATGAGGGCCAGCTGTCGATGCTGAAGCCTTGGGGGCATTTGTTGGAGCTTTGAGCGCGTTTAGTCGTGCGAGGAGGTCATCATCGGCCATGTTGCGGAAGTGGGAATGGTTCGAAGGTGCACGGATGTTATCACGATTATCTTGCCTAGGCTCAGAGGGTTGTGGAAAACAGCGCATACGTTACGGGATCTTAGGACGTGTTGATCCGTTTCTAGTTATCCTTAGAGTACTTAATATATCCTAAGATCCCATCTCCTATGGCGAGATTTATGCGCTATTTGCACTACCCTCTGCTCAAATCGCAAACGTGATCGTTTGAGATATGATCTTGAAAGACAAAAGGCAAGGAAGAGGTCTGGGCAGTGAGATTGCAATAATGTTCTTGGTATTTGCGGGACTAATGTATTGCGGGACGTGTTCTCAGCACAGCCCATCATGTGTCTCGAAACTTAAACTTCTTTCGACCTTCTGAAGTACCGCATCTCTCGCGGTCGTGCCAGGCGAGCCCTTGACTTCTGCTTGACCAGCAGAGCTATTTGTTGGTTCCGGCTCTGACAGTCTATCAAGGTTGATGCAGTCGTCGCCAGCCATTAGTTCGATGTAGCCTCTGTGTTAGCAACCCTCGAATGGTGGCCGATTGCAGTCGTGATGACGACTCTGGAATTATCTTGCATGAGCCACATTCGTCTTTCAGCCCACATCTTCCATCTCGACCGAACGTACGACATCCTCATTGCCCTGCTTCATTCCAGCCAGTTTATTTGACCTCTGCTTGACCCTCTCTTGCCACTCGTCAATGGATTCTGGCATACCCGTCGTACCATCGATTTTGATTTCCTTCATCTCGCCAGCTCTGCCCAGGACTGTGCCTTGAAAACGTGATCCTTCGCCTGTCTTGCTGTGCTTCTTCTTCATAGCAGCCAAGTAGTTCTGCGGTTTCTTCCTCTCCATCTCGCCGTTGATATCTTCCTCTTGCAGTAAGCCAGCAACGCGGACAATCTCTCTGTATGCGTTGCTGCGAAACCACTTGACAAATGCCGTGACGTCTTCGGTGTCTTCCTCGTCGCGCTCTGCCAGCACTGCTTGATGCAGCTGGTTTCTGTCCGGGTACTCCTCAACTGGCTTGCGAAGTAATTCTCTCCACACCTCTTGTGAGGCGGTTGTGCTGGGTTGCAGAATGCCGCAGTCCACCATGGCCATGCGCACGTCGGTGATGTCCAGGTGAGGCTCGACATGGCTTGTATGCGCATATGTCAGCGCTCTCGTCGCGAGAAGCACAATGTATTTGCCAGCGATGTCCGTGAGCGTGTCGACGACTGAGGGTTTTGCGCCGGAGAAACCTTGCGCGCGCAAGATCTGGATGATAGCTGGCCGGAGCAGCGCGTGGTGTAGCAACCGTTCCGACATGATTCGTAACTGCAGGCCGAGTCCACCGCGGTGCAATTGTGTTCTATCTTCTGGACGGCGGTAGTGATCTCATGGTGAGAGCTGTATGATCAGTCGTTGGTGATGTAGTGCGGGAAGAATGGAGGATATGTAGAGTGGTCGGAGCGCAGTCGCATTGCCGCATCGAGTCGGAGGAGACAGCTTGCTCCTTCACTGCAATTGCGCCAACACCACGCGACAACTTCACACGAGATGGCGGATGCACAGCCGCGAGACGGCGATTTGAGCTGGAAATTAAGCAGCCACCCAATCACTCTGGTCACATTCTTGGGGTTTCGCATAGGTGCGCGGCGCAACACCACGACTTTCTATCCAGGCTTCCACTGACTGCAAGTATAGCGAGCTTACTGGTCTACATACTCGGCCTCTGGTTCACGCAGAACTTCATCCTCGTCTTCGTCCTCACCGTCGTACTTCTCTCGTTCGACTTCTACTACCTCAAGAACATCGCTGGTCGACGCCTGGTAGGACTGCGGTGGTGGAACGAGGTCAACCCTCAGACTGGCGACTCACATTGGGTCTTTGAATCCGCGGATCCCGAAACAAGAACGCAGAATGCCACGGACAGGAGGTTTTTCTGGCTTGCGCTGTATGCACAGCCTGCATTGTGGGTACTGATGGGCGTTGTGGCCATTATCAAGATCATCAGCTTGCAAGAGTTGACGCCTCTGTGGATCACGCTTGTTGGTACGTGAACATGCAGTATGTAAGGATGGCAGCCAACTGACTCGTTCTTGTTATAGCTATTGCACTGGTACTGACCGGCACGAATACGCTCGCCTTCTCACGTTGCGACCGCTTCAGCCAGGCCAGCAACCTCGCCTCGAGCGCTTTCTACGGGAGTGGACTGGCACGCAACGTCGCGTCAGGGATGGTTACTCGCTTCTTCAATCGGTGATACTTGCATGGACTAGCACCTGGAGGCGGCGTTCGCAGAGACATGGGAATAGATATCACACGCCCACTGCACAGTTTATTGTCATCCAGGCATAACTTGGGCTGTGTAAGCACATATTTCACGAATCTATCATGAGCATGGAAAGTCCATCATATCAGATCTAGACCGGTGACATGCAGATCCGCGCGCCTGCGCCTGGGGCTCTAGAGAATACGAAATCCTAGCCAGCGACGTCACCATAAGTCATCGTGGTGTTGAGCCTCTGATGCGACCAAGGGCACCTGATAAGCATGAGTTCACATGTTTGCGTGCCTCGCCGCGTCCGGTGATCTAGCTTTGCCACAGTGAGCTAATGGCTTCACAGGACAATGTCGTGCGAATTATTTCAGACCATTGAGATGCGCCCAGGAACTATTCAACTCAGCAACAAATGATGCCTCTGTGTATGACATTCCGACCGCTTCTCGCGCTTGTTTGGATTCAGATATCTGAAAGGCGAGCCCCTCGTGCGAACCATTTGCCTTGTTTGGACGACATCATCGATCTAGGTAGCGATGCCTAGCGACCGAGACTGGGTCCTTGATGTTGACATTGAGCATCAAGACCGAATGGCGTTCTGACCAAGCTCACTACCCTCTGTTGTCCAATTGCAGTGTAAGCAATGGGGTCTCATTGCTTCCAAGGATTCCATCCGTTGAATCTGTTTCAGGGCGACAAGGCTGAAGGCTCATGATCATCGTGAGTCTTCCCGAATCTTAGTACCCGTTCACCGCCATTCGGTCAGAAGGTCTGCTGGTGCTGTTTCCATCTTCTGGTGACTTCCCAGTGGACGACGGTCCTTCGTCGTATTAGGTGATGTGCAGAGGGTGGTGCCAATCAGAGCATAAGTCTCAAGGAGAGAAACAGGGTCTTAGAACGTATTAACCAACTCTAAGGTCACTAGAGTGGGTTGAAGATGTTCTAAACTCCTGTAGAATATGCGCTGTTTTGCTTGACCCTCTGTGCTCTAAGCAGCCCAAGATTCGACCGGTGTGAACCATCACGACTTCAGGCGCCAACGTCGCTTCCACCGAGCCACGATGGCGCAAAACACTCCGATAGCTTCCGAGCACTGATCAAAGGCACTGTGGGCGTGTGGAGGATGGTTCGCGCCTTCACGGCAAAGACCTCCTGACCTGGAAGGAGGACGGCTGTGTTTCCTCATGACTTGCGATTTGGAGATGGATATGGCTAGCTATGACGATGGGCACTTCGCCTCTCATCATAATGGTTGCACAGTATGAATTCTCGGATCGCAGGTACTTCTGGACCGTGACAACCACATCTAAGGCTCTACTTCGCAGTTGGAATACCCTTGGCCTGCATCTGGCCAGTCCACTTCACTTCTCGACACTCCTTCATTGTATTTGACATCGATTGAGGCAAGTCCTAGCCTCTCACATCGGCCTTTCATCTCCAATACTTTGATCAAGCCCTCCAAGGTACTCCATGCCCACACTACGCGAGCGAGCTGGAAGTCTCGTCCGCAATATGGCCATAGCTATCAAAGCTCGTCGCGATAGCACACTCACAGCAAACGACGGCAGTCTTCAGACCCTTCGTTCTCCAACGTTCATCTTGGAACGCATTGGTCTGAAACGATATTACGGGCCTCCTGAAGTGCCCACCGTTGCCACTGAGCCTTCGCCTACTACTCTGCCTTCGCCTACCGAGTCTCTGCCGACACCGCGACCACCATCGAATGGATGGCTTTGCTGTCAAACGCAATGCTCCAGCACAAACCTGAATGCGCTTGCCGATGCGAAATGTTCGATTTGTGGGCATACGAAGTGCGACTTTTGCAAAGAGGGCTGATGCTTGAAGGCTCTCTTGCCTTCGCTGCACACCTCTCCTTGTCTCGTATCTTTTCTCTCCTTGCCTCATGAGCCTTCGTTCTGCCTTCGATGCCCATCTTTGTATGGTCCAGGAATGATCTCTCTTTTCAATGCACATGCAGTACTGGAAGGACCTGCGTTGTAGAAAGGAACTCTGATTGCGATCTAGTACTCCTTTAAGCACGCGGCGATGCAGAGGATCATCGGTTAGCAATGGCTCGTTGGCCTTTCTCTCGACTTATCTTGGCTCCAGTGTCTTGCTGCTCTATTGTCTGACTTCTAGCGTGGTGTTTGGATCAGAGGATCAAGCGATTTAGAGCATAAATCTTTCGACCGGTAACAGGATCTTAGAACACATATCAGCTATCTCAGGCTGCTGCATATCCTATAAGAAATTGTAAAATCCTTGATCAAGATGCTCTAATATGCTGCACACTCCGATCATACTGTCGTACCCTTGGCTTTGCACATACCATATAGATACCCCGTAGATCTTACAACTGCCAGACAGATTCACAGGTAATCTGTGTGCAGATGACAGCGCATCGAAGTCAGTCTCAGACCCATTGCCTCTCATAGGGCTCCCTGGGACACTCATGCAAGTCAATATCGACGAGAGTCATGGACCAACCTCTACTGTTGAACGAGAGTATTATGAGAGAATTGTATAGCAGGAGATCAGAATCACTTCATGTCGCATTCCTGACTTTGCGCATCCAGTGCACCTGTGATTACATCTTGGGTATACTAAATCAAAGCACCAATGTCAATCTCCCAACTTCTGATGGAACTTCAAGCAGAAGCCGCCCCAACAACTTGGCGTACCTTATCTGCATCAGGCTTAAACATTCTGTTCACCACCACACCCTTCATACTTCCAAACTCCTTCTTCTCCGCATATCCTGGAGCAACCTCTTTGCCAATGATCACAATGCAGCGCTCGATCTCTTCCGGGCTCATTGGACTTCTTAGCGAACTCTGGATGCTTCGTACAAGTGCTGGAAGTGGGAAGGATGCGCGAAGACCTGGTCCTTTCGTTGTTGCCAGTAGCTCGAGAATCTGTATCATTTCCTCCGAGCGCTGGAGGGCAGCAAGACGATCCAATGAAGCTTGGGTTGGGCGGTTGGCCATGCTCTCGGCTTGCAATTCTTGCTTCTTCTGGATCCGATCTAGAAGCGATAGGGCACGGAAATTTGCGGTCGGTGGAGGTGGTGTGGTGTTCTCCTTATCTTTTTGCGACGCTGCAGAAGCAACTTCAACAGCTGGAGAAGACACTGCCTTTTCGTACGCCGGGAACTGTCGGTACTGCGGTCGCTTTGATGGCGACACCACATTCTCGGATCGCGGTTTCAAGACTTCCTCCAAGCGTTGCTGGCCCTTCGCCAGGGAAGGCTTCAACTTTGTATATGATGAGCACTCGGTGATTTGCGCCCGAGGTAAAGCCTTCATGAATCCAGCCACGTCTTCTTTGTCCGACCATGCCTTCCACAACATCTCCAACTCCCTCTCAAATGTCTCTCGCAGCTCGGCTTCATCGAATGCTTGAGCCAAGACTCCTCTCTTTCTCTGTCGTGACTCCATCTCAATGCAGAATTTGCCATTTCCGTAATTCGATGCGCTGAAGATCGTACTGAGCCTGTCTTCACCTCGGAAAGTGACACCGAGACACAGCCGTACATCGTCGAAAACGACCTTGCGCTTGCCCCAGGTCTTGGTGATGGTTGGCGCCAGCACCCGAACATCGACAGGTGTGGCCACGCCATTGTGTGCGTAGTGAAGTGCGAGCGACTTGAGGAAGGATGCATGAAGAGATTTGAGATCGTCGATCTCCTCTGGTAGGCCTTCATCGGTTGCGTCGCTATCTGCGGGTGTGGGTGGTGCTTCGGCTTCGGGAGTTGCGGTTCGCTTTCGCTTGGAGCTTCTCAGGATTGATGGCGTGGGTACAGAGAGCTTCAGGTTCGAGAGGACCTGCTTGATGCCTTTGGTAGGTGTCTCTGGCGGTGTCTGAAGCTGGGCCTTTCGCTTCTTCGTTGCGACGACTACTGGCTGCTCATCGTCCTCTATTTGTTTACGCTTGCGGGAGCCGACAACATCGCTGGAGGGTTTCGAAACGCGCGCAAAGGCTTGAATGGATCTCTGTGCTCTCGCCATCGTGTGTCAAGCCTCTTTGCAACAATAATTATGAGGAAGGATATTGGAAGTGCAAGAATTGAGGATGTTCAAATGAGATGAGTCGTCCTCGGCGCTTAATGGCGTGTGGCTGGGTCCACTTTTCACTAGCGCGATTTCACGCGTGCGCGACGCGACTCGCTGCCGGTTTAGGAAGTGTAAGAGCATGCATGCGTGCTCGATTTTGATACGGGCGGAAGCAAGTAACGAACTTCGCGACTCACGAAAAGTAGTCACGTTCAAGGATGGTCTGTCGATGAGCAAACCACTTCATTATTGCGCGTTGCTTGTCGTCGATTCATTGTGGCAGGCCAACATCAAATATCAGCGTCTGGGAGCAAGTCTAGAGTAATTGCAAGCACACAATTTGCACATTGAGCACCAGGCGGCATGCCAAGAAGGACACTCCGATGGCTAGCAAGAGACACAGATCCATCATCATAAACAATGTCGTGTATATCAAAAGTTCTTGAAGAAGGCATCGCATCTCTGTAATGCCCTGCACACGATGAGCAAAGGATTATGAAAGACAGCGCATAATTCTAGGATCTCAGTATATATTAATCTACTTCTAATCATCCTAGACGTACTTCGTACGTCCTGAGATCCTACTTCCTGCCATGAGATTTATGAGTCGCAGAACACGCGGATCAACAAAAAGACAAGTGCAACACCGGTGAAGTATTGATAGATTAATGGACTGTATACTTGGGTTCGACTTGATGCTGATAGCCATAGCAGAGCACAAAAACGCCAAAAACGCCAAAAACGCCAAAAACGCCAAAAACGCCAAAAACGCCA